>CM045758.1:155857570-156457570 GCA_025200525.1 Camellia lanceoleosa
TTTTCTTGCCTTCTCCGCCTTCCTATTACTTTCTCTCTCCTAATCTCTCTCTCTCTTCTGTGTGTGTATATATATATATATACGCACAAATGTATATGTCAGTTCAATCTTTTTCTACTTTTGTCTCTGCACACAGTCGCTGCTTCATCTATATAACAGCTGTTGTGTAGAGATTATTCATTTCCGTTTTTGTGATAGCACTTGGCTCTCACAATCACAATTAGCATTTTCAAGGCCAAAGGCGAAGTTCATAAGCCTGTCGACGATGTCGATCTTGGCCCGGCTAGCGATGAGTTTTATCTCCGTGCTAACGTCAAAGGTTCGCAATTCTGAATTCTGAATATCATTGTATTCATTTTGAATATATTTGAATTTTGGAATCACTTCTTCGAGATTAATTGCCAAGGAGAGATTGATTACATTTTGAATTTTGGTGGTTTTTCTTGCATGGGGTTCCTCCTCAAAGGATTTGGCTTTTGAATTCAACTGACTTTTTACCGGTAAAAATCATTAAACAGAGGTTTCTTACTGATAAGAGTCTATGTGAAAACATGGGCCAGTTAAATCTTTTTTCAAAGATTCTTAAGTAAGTGTCTTCCATAATGATTCTGCCAGTAAGAAACCTCATCAAATGTCTGGTCCAGGTGAGTTCTCCAACTGAGAGAAGCTATTCCCTTCTCAAAAACCCTAGTCTTGAAATTTTGATCACTTTCTTGTTGAACTGTATTGTTTATGTGAATCGCATACTGATGTTTATATTTGATTCAATCTCTTTGTCAGTAAAAGTCCATTGCTGTTTAAAATTTTGCATAATTTATTTTTGTTAAATTCTGAGAATTTAAATGGACATAATTCCTGGTTCTAGCGAAAAGTTTCTTGTAAATTTTAATTTGTTTTAAGTAAAAAAATTTGAAAATTATCTAACTGATATTCATTAGAAACAGATTTGAATAAATTCAAGTGTCAGTAGGATATAATTTGGATTTCATATTTGCGGCTTAATTCCAGAACTCTAATTTTGCAGGTTTTTCTCCTCACTCTTTTCTCACTTTAAGATTTACAGTTAAATCTGAATTGGCCAATTTGGAGTTATTTATGTATTGTGGATTAGTGCTACAAATCTACAAAAATCATGATTTTTTTTTTTTTTTTGGTTAGCTCTCTCGCATGGCTGGATTGTTGGTTAAAATTTTGTTTGGTTCCTCGAGTCGTGATTTTTCGTAAGTATTTGTTATGTTGAAGAGAAAACAACCTAATTCATTAAGGTATGAGCATAAATTTGTATTAATTTCTATGATCTCTATCTTATTTGTTTTTGTTTTTATTTTATTTTTCTGCAACCGAATTCAATAGGTGTTATGCGTAAATTTGTATTAATTTATGATCTCTATCTTACTTGTTTTTGTTTTTATTTTTCTTTTTACTTTATCTGTTTATTTCACCTGATAGCAATTTTTCTGTTTTCTTCTAAGTGAAATTTTTTTCTCAAGTAACAGAAGCAATTGAATAAAAGAACACAAATCTGTTTTAAGTAGATAAGGATATATTTATTGTAGCATGGTTAAAGGGAAATACATGTGTGCAGCAGCTAAAAAGACACTTTTTTCTTTTTTGGGACCTTTTTGTCTTTAGCGATTTTTTAAAAAAATTCAGTACAAAACGAATCTAGTCTAAAAAATGATCTCAGAAGGGAAAAAATTGAAAAACATCTATAAAAAAATTATTTAAAGGTAAAAACAAAAAACAAAAACAGTCAACTTTGTAAGCTTTTGTCATCTTCAGTAAGACTTTTTTCTATTTTTATTTTTTTTTTTTTAAGATTTTCAATTCCATCTAGTCTAATAGGATCCAAAATTGAATTTTTTTTTTAATAAACAAATAATTAAAAGACAAAAAAAGTTATTAAAAAGCAATGGCCGTAAACACAACCTTAGTAGTGTCTATTTTTTTTCCATGAGTAAACTTCTGATAATAAATGAGGGGAGAAAATGGCTGTCATCAAACAGGACAAGGCAATATATATAGCCAAATATAAGATGAAATTTTTCTTGTACGTGTATCTTGTGTGTGTTAAAGCAACCTTGTTGGCTTGCCCTGTGTAGAAATTCGAAAAAGACACATCAAAGCGAAAGTGTTATCTTAAAGCAGTATTCATATTTACAAGTGACTGTGAAAAGCCAATAAACTCGAACTTGAATTAATTATACATCAAGTGGAAGTATTATCTTTAAAAACTATATTCATAACTTTGAGTGGATAGCAAGACTCTTGAAGTTGTGAAATAAAAGGAGACCTGCATTAGTTACATAAAAGACTCTTATGATCCATTTGTGGTTATAAAATAGAGTATTTAGGTGAAAAGGTAATAATCCTCATAACTAATGCATCTCCAACTTGGTGGCTTGGTCATGTCACCCAGATTTTAAATGCTACCACAAGATGCATGCTTGACTGCATCTTTTGACCAGGGCTTATTTTTGCACCTAAATTTTAAAATGGTCTCTCACAACATATATGAAATAAAGCATATATCCTTGAACCCCATCTTCAGAGTACACATGTTTTTATGTCATAACCACAACTCTTACCACTTCACTAAATTAGGTGGGTAGTTCATATATTAGTGTGATTCTGTCAACTTATTTAGACTTATATATGCATACATAAAGGTGAAATCCTGTTGTATATGCATGAAAAAGATAAGAAAAAGCATCTATTCTGTTACAGCATATAGGTAAAATACTTTTTGAAAAATGTGAGGTTTCATTTTCAAACTCTTTTTAAGATGTTCAAAAATTTTGTTGGCACATACTTGCACCTAATTTGTTTTGCAAAATCTTTTGCAGCTTGTTTCTTATATGCAGAGCTGGAAGAGTCACCTGTATTTGTTCCCTTTCACACCCTTATGAAGTTGTCAGGTTTCATATTTAACTATTAATATGTTCCAACTATTTCCACCAAGTGCTTTTTAATTCAACACATCTCTTTTATCACATGATAAAAAATACTTCATAAATTGCATGCACACAAATGTTAGTGATGTTGGGGCACTTAGCTGCTGATGTTGTTGGAATTTGTTTGTTACATTAGTCCGCTTGCTAATCTAGATATGGCTATATTTTTCTATTTGTCACTTCATTGTAGGTTGATGTTTCAATGAAATTGAAAATGTTCAAAGCAGTTGGTGCTTCCAAGAATGTGCACTTTTCTACAAATATATGTAATTTATTGAAGGTTTGTCATTGCAGACCTTTAAAAGCAACAACAAGTCAAAATTAGTAGAGGATGATCTATCTCCATATCTGACAAAGTTCAAAAGGCCATGGAATGCATACAATGCTCAGAAAGTATGCAAGAAAAATTCAGGAGCTTAGTTTCCTATCGCCAGGACAGGTATTTGGATTATTCAAGAGCTTACATTTCTGGAGAGATTACTCCCTCTCTCATGGTATGTCATTTCTCTGCTAATTTTGAATAATTCAGCTGAAACTTCCAAATGCATCTTGTATGATTCACATTGAAGTACCATGTTTGGAATTGATTCCCCAAATTTTGTTATGACTCCTTTTTAACATGCATATTATAGCAACATGCCCATTTGCTATTAACTGATTTATTAATCTAAAGTGTTGTTCTATAACTGTTAAGGGCTTGATTAATCTTATGGACAGGTGGCAGAGCGCATTAGTAGCTGTTGTCCATGAATCGCCTGAACCTGCATTGCACATGTCATTCTTTTATTGATTATTATAATGTTGGAGATATATTAAGGGCAAGCTACTGAGCTCAATCTCAGCTGGTACAAACAAGGGGTAACTTGTTTGTAAGGTCTAACTTCGACTGGATGTCTAATCAAAATAAGGAAAAAAGAACGGTTCCAGATTATTTTATTTTCCTTGATGAACATTTTGCAGCATACCTGTGGTTTTATATTGTTTTTTGGTATGTTTCCCATAATTAGCCTCCTCCTGCCATCATTTCTTTTCATCCTTCTTTATTTCTCTTGGTTTTTGTTTTTTTATTTATTTATTTACTTTTATTAAAAGTATGCTCTTGTTCAATCTTGCCTTAGTTAAACCTGTTTAACCCAAACCTTGTGAGCAACCTAATCCATGGTGAACTGATTTTAATACTTTCTACACATTGTTAATTGCCTATTTTTGAAATTCCACAACAATAAAAGAGCACGGTGAAGTTTAGCACATACGAACAAAATGTAGTTAGCTATATTGCCTACAGATAAGAAGAAGCAACTTCATTTTTTGTTTTCTATTCTTTTTCCTTCTTGGATGCATCTTTGCAATGGTACCGCCTCCTTTAGTTTTTCATTACAAACTTTTCAACTCCTCAATATGAACTTGTCCAGGAGAACCATTATCACCTCTAGATGGAGTCCTTAATCGCTATCAAAGACCTAAAATAGATTGTATGCCCTATCCAACTACAGGTAATTCTTTCTTCTTTTTAAGTTTCTGATCAGCAGCAATTGAGTTAGACTCCATCCTCTCCATTGGTTAACTAATCTATAAGTCCATACATTCAGCTAGCTGACTCAAATAGTTCTTTTAGGGGCAGTGCTGTGGTTGCAAAGGTAAGACATTGTGCAGATGATGCAATATGCTGTTGTTACGCTTGAGATTATGTGTGGTGCAACACTTGTTGGGAAGACAAACATGCATGAGCTCGGGGCTGGAACCAGTGGTATCAATCCTCATTATGGGTATATGAACATTCTTTCCCTCATTTCCCAGCCTCAATTATATGGAAACATAGTTATTATTATTTTTAATCAAAATTAAAATAGTTTTTGCCTTTTGCTCAATCTTAATGATATTCCTTAGTCGCTGACAAACCTGTTTATGGCCAATTGTAGGCACCCAGAAATCCATATGATCCCCAACAAGGTCTCTGGGGGTTCTTCTAGTGGATCTGGCAGCTGTATTTCCTGCAGGGTTGTGCCCTGTTGCCCTTTGGTGTTGATGGGGGAGGTAAACTAGTTTTTATCTTCTTTTTTCTTTTTTTTTTTTTTTTTTTTTTCTTTTTTTTTGTTTTTTTTTTCTGAACTCCACATGTTTACTTCACTAACAATTCGATTAATGATATTATTCTTGTACCACAACACACTTCTATAAAATGGATTTAGATCACTTGGACTTGTTATCTTCAGCTGTTAAATAAGTTACCAAAGAAAGTTCTACAAATTCACAATGGCATATTGTGCTGCAGGTGCAAGTTATCTCTTAAACATGTATTTTCTACAATAGTGTTGCTCGATCTTGTATAAAAGCTTGTAACTCTTTCTTTCACCTTCATATACACACAAATTCATAGAAAAACCTATACATATATTGTAGATTTTGGGACTGAAGGTGACTGAACTCATTTCATGCATTTGAATGATACAGGGATGAGATGTCATAGAACCTTTAGGCCGATCAGAGAGCTTCCAGTTGAACTAAAACTTCATTACTGTATCATAAAATAAGTGAGAATCTAAAAGTGATAATTATCTAAGCATTATGATCCATAAATTCTGTGAAAATGAAAAAAGAAAGAAAAAGCAAGTCATGGAGTGCAAAGATCATCTAAGTGTGTGAATTACATGTTACAATTGAGGATTTCAACAAAATCATCTTACCTTCGTAGAAAAATATAAGTTGATTAATCCTCTGATCCCTGCCCAGCCCATTCAGTTGCTTGACGATGTGCTTTATGGTCATTCTATCTTCTAAACCTCAACTCCAGTTAAACTCAATCTGAATCTTTACTGCAGCTATATGATGTCTGCTGCTGCACTGCACAGATTTCCCTTTCCCTTTGTGAGGTTATAAATTAATTCATTGATGAGTTTGAAGTTTGGGCTGATCATGAATAACTGTGTAAACTTTTGTGACCTATAAGTAACAAAAAGTTTCTTCTCCTTTTCATTTTTTGTTTAGGATCTTGTGGAGAATGCCTGCTGCTGTTTGTGGTGTTGTTGGTCAGCTGAAGCCAACTTTTGGACGTGTGCCCCACTCTGGGTAATGAGCTCATTTATGTCGCTTTACTTTCCAGTATTGCCTGGATATTATATGATACTGGTATACAGCACCTTTAAGCCAAAATTTTGAAGTGTTGTTTGTAATTTTCAGTGTTATTCTCTGAACTGACAGTTGGGATGGTCGGGTATCCTAGCAGGCACAGTTGAAGATGCATTATTACGGCCGGTGTTCCTTTATTTAAATGTTATCTTTTATTTTCTAAATTCAATTCAGTTGCTCTAGGCATCTCTTGTGGATTATGTGAACTAATTCTCAGTACACTCTTCCAGTTATGCAGCTATCAGTGGTCAATTTCATCATGTCAACCCACAGATGCAGTGGTATATATTACATTTAACATTACATGGAATTTTTAGTTGTTATTGTTAGAAATGGGAATTGCAGGATTTCAGCAGCTATTGCTGCTTTGCTTATGACCTTGTAATTAATTTAGTTTTTTACTTGTTTTTTATTCACACAGATTTGATAAATAGTTTAAATTTCCAAAATTAGAAATTTGGCTTTTTTTCTTTTCTACCTAAACAAATGTTGTTAAGGCAAGGCAGTTTGCTTTTCAATGCTTCTTTTCGCGCTTTTATTTTTACTTTCATATATTTTGGCTTTCTTTTTAGATTTTGCAATTATTTTCTTGTATTTCTTTTAATTGAAACCAATGACATCAGGATATCTATATAGGTTGACCTCAACTACACTGCTACAGTGAAATTGTCCATTTTATAATTGTCTTCAAGATTTTTTCTGTTTACATTACTAAAATTTATTTGTTTTCCTTCTACCTCTGTAGAAGTGTTATACTATCTATGCTTATTTCTTTATTGCCTTGGGCTGTCTCTTCTCAGGTGCTAACATATGGACATTATTATACTACTATTTACTGATTTTCTTATTCTTTTTTCTCTTTTTATTTACAAGACCAAAATTAATTTCCCTACCCTGAAGACACCAAATGTATATCTAACATCAAGATGGCTAAATATGGGGAGGTTCGTAATTTGTCACTCAAATTTATAATTTCATTAGTGAATTTTTTTTTTTTTTTAAAACTCTGTTCTAACATAGATATTGGTTAAAATTATTTGCCAATTCCTCTTGTACAATTTTGGCTTTATCAAGCTTATGCATGTAACTGTGTATCTTCTTTGAAACAGTGGTTTAACGATTGCACCGATGACATCAGAGTCTGTTGTTCCCATGCTCTGGACCAGCTTCACAAGCATTATGGATGGGAGTGTATTTTCAATCCGCTTGCTGCTTTTATTAGTTCAAACTTACTGGATCTTTATTCATAATGTTTTATGCATTTAGTATATGCGTTGGTGTGAAATTTTATTTTCCTCTAAACTAAATAAATAAAAACATGAATTGAATGCAATTTTTAAAATAATAAATAAATAAATAAAGAATTTGCTTCAACTTGTCGTTCTACTTGTCTGTGATGACTAATTTCTGAGTTGAGGGCTTCTTGTCTGTAAGACCATGGACGTGACCATACCAGAGATAGAGGTGATGCGCCTGGCACATTATTCAACAATTGGATCGGAGTGTAGCAATTCAATTGCTTGTCATCTTGAAAACATGTATGTCTTTCCCACTACAGCATCATGTTAATTATCTTTTTTAACAAGAAAATGAGAATTCTAGTATTTGACACCATTGACTCTTTTTGAAATAGGAATGTGGCAGAAATAGGGTTGGATGCAAGAGTAGCACTCTCTGTTTATGGTTCTTTCAGCAGCAGGGAGTATTTGAATGCCCAGAAAATTAGGTACTGTACAGATCAGTGTACTTTATTGATAGCAGCATATACTAAGAAATGTTGTTATTTTTGATGTTATAATTCTCTTTATCTTATCCAAGTAATGTTAATCCAGCTTTCATTGAGGATCTCCTATCCCTAGAATCCCAATGAAATCAAAAGATAGTTGCAGCTTTATGTTTTGTAATGGGGCGAAGATCCACGACTCTCCGACACCTTGAACGCCGAGCCTGGTAACGGCGTCGTCTGCCTCGCAACAAGAGAATGGTGAGCTGCCCGGCGGTGGTGTGCCGGAAAAACCCTCCGACGCTCAAGTCAGTTTAGTGAGCAAGAAGACAATGGGAAGAGAGAGAGAATTTGTGAGAGTGAATTCGCATACCAGTCACGTCCGCCTTCCCTCTCTATATCTAGGCTTGCCACGCAGCTACGAGATTGTGCGCGCACTACCTCTGCTGTCCTTCCCTGGACAGGTGGCAGTGCTCGCCTCTCACCACCCTACACGTGTAAAGATTTTGTCCTCCTTCCAGTAGATGCAGAACTGCCCAACGGTATTGAGGCGTTCGTGGAGCAGATATCCTCTCCTTCACACCATTGGCCCAGGTGGCACCCTTGATCGGGGCACCATGACCGGCCAAACACTTGTGGAAAATTGCCATCACATAACCGTGCTACATAGCGCCGGTTTGCGACTTGGAACCAGGTGAGATCTTAACTGCAAACGCCGAGCTACCCTCGACCGGTTCATCTGGATTGACCTGTTGTGAGGCATGCCGGCCTCCAACCGTTTCATCTCAAATCCCGGTCACGCGCAACCGCTTCGCCATGGCTGGGCGGTTAGTGGCATGCCGGCCAGGCCGCATCCTCGGCGAGTCTGTCGATCCTTCACTGTTGAATCTCGCTATAAACTTTGCCCGACCTAGTTCGGGTCCTCGAGTTACCGTTGACCTAGTCAACGAACAGT
Organism: Camellia lanceoleosa; assembly: GCA_025200525.1. Classification (NCBI taxonomy): domain Eukaryota; kingdom Viridiplantae; phylum Streptophyta; class Magnoliopsida; order Ericales; family Theaceae; genus Camellia; species Camellia lanceoleosa. Next base: position 155,866,329 of record CM045758.1, read on the forward strand.
ATTGCCGGCGTTGCCTTGCCCAATTAACTTCGGCGCCACAGAATGCACGCCTGGCGTTACTCTGCTCGGCCGTACTAACAGTTGAAATCTCCCCACTCATGTTTAATTCTCAGGTTGCTAGCACAGATGTTTAGTTCTTCCAAGTAATACATAGTGCAGGAGCCCATGAAAGTGGCTCTTAAGGAAACCACAAACCCACAATTTGATTCAAAGTCATAATTTAGTCTTCCTCTTGAAGTTATTGGATCTAACAGATTGGAATCATATACAACACACTCTCTTATAGAATGTCTAGCCTCTTATATGATTTACAATATAATTACAAGAATCAGGAGTTTAGGCAATGGTTTTACTTCATTTTCTCTTTGCATTTCTGATAGCAATCATAAAGAAAACATAATATAACTGACCAAAAATAAATGATGATTTGAGTACTAATTTATTGCTAATTTCCTCCCAAAAAAAAGGGTTGGTGACAATATTTTGTGGTACCAGTTTTGTTTTAATTCATATTTGGTTTTGATATCCTCAGGAACCGACAGATGCAGTTTCATAAGAAAATATTTGCCATGGCAGATGTTATTGTTACACCAACGACAGGGTACTCTCTCCCACTACGTTGAATTATGCCTGCTTTATTTATTTAAAGCAGCCTAGATTCTCATACTATTTCTTTTTCTTTTTTTGAAAAGAGGGAACTAGGTATTCGTATTCACAGACCAAGAACATGTTTTAGTTTCAAGCCAATTCTATGATACTTAAAAGCAAAAGAATGACTTAGTATTATTATTATCATTATTCAGTTTTCTGTCACCTTTTAGTAATATATTAAGGTGACTTTGTTACTCTTGACAGTGTGACTGCCTACCCAATATTCGATGATGCTTTGAAAACTGGGGAACTTGACTACATAAATGGAGGTATAAATAACTAGAATTTTTTTTTTTTTGGTCTATCTCACTCATACCTTTCATTAGTGTTTAAAGGCCCACATTTACATAAATGGTATAAATAACTAGAAAATTTTTCTTGTCTATCTCACTCATACCTTTCATTAGTGTTTAAAGGCCCGCATTTACAACCATTAACATTCTTTTGTTATTTTCAGCTGCACTTGTTCGGTATCAGATATCAGGAAATTTCTTGGGATTGCCAGCAGTAACCATACCTGTAAGATTTTTGTAGTCCTACTCTGATTTACATCCAATGAAGTGTAATTGGAAAGAACAATTACATCAATCTATGTGAATCCACCATATTTGTTAACCTAAATAGTTTTTGTTCTTGGTAGATTGGATACGACAAAGTTGGCTTGCCAATAGGCCTTCAATTTATAGGGAAGCCATGGTCCGAAGCTACGTTGATCCACATAGCGTTCGCAATGCAGGTATGCCACTACTGTACTTCTGAATGTTGAAAAATGCTGTTGCATTATATTCATGTAGCCAAACACACAGCTATATGCCCATCGGGTTTGAAACTGTCTATATGTCGGTTGTCATTGTTTCAGGCCATCTCGGACTCAAGAAAACCACAAGTTTTCTATGATCTGCTCAAAAAGGATTGATTGCACAAATGACAACACACCAGATATATTGTTCAGAACTTCTATGATTTCTAGGAAGTGTATCGCCTTGTTCAAATAGATATGCAATGCTTCTTATATATGTTCCTTTAGTACAGAAACAGTTGATATATGTGAGTTTTCATCGCCTTTGTTCAAATAGATATGCAATGCTTATTATATGTTCCTTGTGTACAAGAACAGTTGATATGTGATAATTATCAGGATTGGATTCTTATTTCATTAATGGCATTATTGAATTCCTGGCTAGAGCAAAATTATACGTTCTTCACCTTCAATAAAGCGAAATAGGCAACAGTTTCGCTATGAAAGGGAAACAAACTGGGATGGGGCAATTAAATGGTGTTGTTGGGCCCACCAAAAAATTCACCTTAATGATCTAAATTGTCCATCTTATAGGCCCTTCAAGCAGATGATTCTTGCAAAAAATCATATTGATCGGACAATCATAATCACATGATCATATTACATTTATCTTAGAAAGTTTTTTTACTTTCAGTAATTGTTTTATCACTTAAGAGATTTCACAGTTTGGAAAGTTTGAAATTTCACAGTTTCAATAAATGTTTTATCATTGCTTAAACTTAGAAATTGCTCAATTTTAAAAGTTTGAAATTTTGTTAAGAGTCTAGAAACTGTAAAATTTCACACTTTTAAAAAACAAATTAACAAAGTATGAAATTCACACATTCGAATTAAAAATAAAAATAAAAAAAATCAAGGATTGGATTTTACACAATTTCATATTCAATTGCAATCTTGTGTTATAGATCTCATCAAGTAGGTTAAAAAGATAAAGATTTTATTAAAAATGAATATATACATGAAAATTATGAAATATAATGTTTAAACTTATAAAAACAAGAAAGCATGTACATAAGGAACGCCCAAATACACAAACTTCTTCATTAAAATCTATGTGCTTGTATAAATAAGGGTAAAAATGTTCAAAATTTTGAGAAAAGGGACTTGAGCTTCCAAATAATTTGTACAATAGGACCTTAAAAATTGACAAAAAAAAGTCATAAGATGATAAACAAGTGCATGGGATGAGGCTTTTTCACTAATTTCCCCAATTTTTCATATAAATTGATGCAGCATGCAATAACAAAATACTAAAATTTGAAATGGACCCACTGAAATTAAATGATAGAAACAATTCAACTATCATATCAATTTATAAACTATATCATAATTTGTACAAAAATTCTATTTATATAGCATTACTCTATTATGATAGTAGCAATTCAACTACCAACTGACACCAACATTAGTTTGTAAAGTAATATTGTAAATTTTGGTTGTTTGTATAGAGCATTACTCTATTAGTTTAATAGCTAACACTGTATTTTCAATTAGGGTTGCTTTAGGACTTCAAACACTAGCAACCCTTCCTCAAAGTGATGCTTGCTGTGTCTATAAATAAGCTGCAGATGATGGTAATATCTAGTTGAAGGTCCTATTTGTGAAGTTGCTTCCACATCCTATCACACTGGAGGTGGGTCCCATACAAACAAGCAAAAAATTGTAACATCTATAATCTTGTACATCTAGTCCATCGCATAAAGAACCAATCCGAAGATGGACACATAATCAAGCAGCAATTTTAAAATTCAGACAGTGTACAGAACATAAAAAAGAGATTGTATATTGAAATAAATCAATTTATATACTCTTTCTCCAATGTACAAGCATACCCAAAGAGGCACCAAGTAATTTAACATATATATATATATATATCTAAATTCTCATACATTTAATGTTATCATTGCTAACAAGAACAAATCATGAATTCTGCTATACAATCCCAAGCTTGAAACCCTTCTTAGTTTCACTTTTATATTTATTATTGCTATTTTATATTCTCACCGAGTTTCATTCTGTCTCCTGCTATTACTCCGAGGGAACAACTTCCCAAATCCATTTCGGCTCTTTTCAACAGTAACAGCCGGCTGCTGGCTTCTTGATAGCAACGAGCCTGCTTCCCCACCATTTTCTAGTCGACCGGGACAACTCCAGATCGCTTTGGATCTTCAGAATCGTTTTTTGGCGAATGCAAGTCACAAGAAGGTAGTTTCAATGATTCAGGACCATCTTCAGGAAATTGTGATCCTTCTTTAGGGAGCTCTGTTGTTTTCTCGGAGTCCATTAGGAAGTCTTCCAATGTTGCAAGGGATTTTAATTGCCGCCCAAGAGAGGCGATTGTTTTCTGGCACTCTGCAAATTTACTGCTGGCTATTGCTAGCTCCTTATCCTGTTATAAACATCACAAGACATTGACAATCTTGTTAGTAAACAATTTACATATGCAAAACAACATGCGTAATCATGCATGATCATGCCAAGACTTGTTAGAAATATAAACCTACCAGAAAAACCTAAGGTACCATATTTAGGCATTGTTTGGTAGTGCAATTGCTTTTCAAGGTTACAAGGAAGAACAAGATTTTCACTCTAAAATGTTGAAAACAGTGAACTTTCCCTAAAGTTGCAGATTCATACTAAAATGTCGACTTATCTTAAAAGAATATTATATAAACAAATCGTTCCTGCAACAACAAGAGCATGTACACCACCAATCTTTGGAAGAATTGAAGGACCATACAAGGGATTCGAGTTTGATTTGAACATGAAGGAAGCTCTACATGTCACGCGAAGCGTAGTTATAATGCAGCATACTCAAACCCATATGACAGCATGATACACCCTAATTGATGCAAGATCACAAGGGACTTGTAAAGGGAAAAGATAGGAAAGGAAAATACAGTAGTAGCTAAATTTCTCTGTTTTGGTTGGGTTGGGAATATGAGAAGAAAACGAATATGTATTTTAAAAAAATTATTTTTTGTTTAACCATGTCTTTACAACCTAAAACTGCTAATTTGATAAATCCAATACCTAGAGGAGAAGCATACAACAAAAATGTGTTATTGACCATGAAATAAATCCCATGGTAGCTCATGATTATGGATACAGATGTACCTATATATTTCACAAATAATAATATATTACCCTAATAAATTGAATCATAGTAAACATGGAACAGCAAAGGTCTGGATTTTAATATGATTACAAATAGGAATATATAAGTGCATAATACGAACATTGATAAAATAAAATAAAAATCAGGATTAAAAAGTTGATATATGGTTTTCTTCTTATACATTTCAATCATCATTATTGTATCTTGTCATGTAAGCTTCTAAAAATATGTTGTTTGACAACCAACCAAATTAACGTGATAATAAGAAATTCATGTTTTCGTATACGCATTTCTTCCAAGAGCTGACACATTCTGTCTTAGTCTCCCATTTTATATCTCAACCATCTATGTATAGTTCTTGGAAAGCATGTTTATGATATGAATAATTTTTAATTTTTTTCATGAAGTATAAAATGTAATGTGTTTGATCCATATACTATAAGATTCAAATTGAAAATGAGTAGTTTTGATTCAGTTTCAAACTTAACGGAAAATGGAAGTTTGGTTCCATTTTTACATACACATGTGCGTACAAGCATAATTGAGCCAAACTTTCAGCTTCAAGGTATGAAAAGATTTGCATATTGGTTGTGTTATTCGTTTAGAAACTGTTTCTTTATCATTGGTGCATTGCAAGGGTTTAAAAGTCAAATTGAAACCAAATTGCATTATATAACTGACCTGTTTTATCTTCAAATCTCCACTCCAGCTTGCTGTATTCCGGATCTCAACTTCATGTTTCATTCTCAAAATCTCATCTTCCATTTTCCGACACTTAACCACAGCTTCCCCTGACAAAACCCGCTCCTTTTGAATCTCATCTTCCATTTTCCGACACTTAATCACAGCTTCCCCTGACAAAGCTCGCTCCTTTTGAACCTCTTCTTCCAAAAAACCAACTTTTGAAAGCAAGGTTTTAATCTCAGCTTCAACAACCATTAATTGTGACTCTGCCAATTCTCTCTTTGCATTGGTAGCCCCCAGCTCTACCTCAAATGCACTCCTTGCTTCATTTGCCATAGATAACTGAGTTTGAAGCTCAACCAACTTCAGCTCTACTTCCACTAATTCCGACTTTGCCGATTGTCTATTTGCATTTGTAGACCCAAGCTCTGCCTCTAATGCACTGTTTGCTTCGTTGGCCATATCTAACCGAGTTTGAAGCTCCACCAACTTCAGCTCTACTTCCATTAACTGATCTCTTGATATCTTAACTTGATCTTGGCATTCAGTTAATGCCATCTCCAATTCCGCTTTCTCCATTTCCATCTTCTCTAACTTCTCCTCCAGTTCAGCCGTCCGATTAATCATTGCGTCAAGTTCAGCTTTTAAATGGCTTTCCCCACCATGGGGTTGATCAGACAAAACTCCTGATTCTGGGCAACAGCTTCCACTTTCTGTCTCAGGTAATGCAGCGAGCCTTTCCATTTCAAGGAAATCATCCATAAGATTAATATCAACCGAAGGGACCATGACGTTTCTTCGAATAGCATTCTCATTCTTAAATTGATCAAGCTCTGCAATTAGAGCCGATGCCCATGAATCAGAATGGCTAGGTTCACACTCATTCGGCTCTAAACCACTAAACTTGCGGCTTTCGTTATCAACCACCAATAGCCTCTCCCCGTTATCTGATTGGCTATCTGTGAAGGATTCAACATAAACTGACGAGGCAGTAACAGACCTGTGATCATTCGCAGACGATGCTTTGCGGGCCCCAGCCTTTAGCCTGCGGCACTCTGCTTCGAGCCTAGCCACCTTTTTTATGCTCTCCAAATGTTGTTTACTAGCAGTTTCAGCAGCTTGGGTGCTCAAGTCCCTCTCAATAATCCTAATTTCTAGCTCCTCGACCCTGGAAAGGAGCTCAAGCTTGAGAGCTGAGTTTTCTTTCTCAGCAGCCTCAAGCTTGGTTTGGAAATCAGGATCAATAGAGGTAAGGGATTTGGCTTTAGTTGCTTCATGTTGAGACTGGAGCTCAACAAGCTGACTCTCGAGTTCAGACTTCGTTGATTCCCATTCACGAGTTTTCTTGGCAACAGCTTCATGAATCTTCTGATCTTGCTCTTCTCTAGCTTGTCGAAGCTGTCTAACACATTCCTTGAGAGCTCCATCAAGATTGTTAACTCGATCTTCAAGGGATGAATTCTTCTGAGTTGCAACCTCAAGTTGTTGCTTTAAAGCCAACACTTCACTTTCAGCCTTTTCCCATCCTAGCATTTGAACGATGAATAGAAAGATCAACTAATTGTCAATTTCCAACTCAAAGAACGAAAATGGGAAGTGTGTGGAAACAATGTTAATATGCTCAAACTTTCCACATTTACAATGACTCAATTGAAAAGTGTACATAGTTCTATTTATTCGAATCAAATAAATGATTGATACCTGAGACAGCTTCCTCCGCAACTTTTGCATGCTGCTTTACCAAATCTTCCTTGGCCCTGATGTTGAGAAGAGCTTCTGAGAGCTTCTCTGATAGAGTCTTCACACTATCATTAAGTTCATCGCTGGGCGCAGCTTTAGATGTGACTTCTGGAGATTGAGTATGATGGTTCGACCATGCCTTCAGTAATCACAAACCCAACAAATATGAGGACAAGGACAACTTCAAATGCATGCAGAATGGGAAAGAAATGTCTAAGCCTTAAATCACATCCATCCCAAAAGAAGAAGAGGATAGCACTCAATCTAGAAACTGGTTGTAGGCCATTAGTTCAATTCTAGGAAACTATGTAAATTAAAGATTTAGATACAATCCTTCCTAATAATTGCGAACCACAGATGAAAACAAATTTCCCATCTATATTGAAATTTAGAGATGAGAAATTTGTTTTATCATTTTGTGTAATGTAACCAATGGTTGAAGTTAGTTTTATCTGTCATATTTAAATAATCTTGCCAACAAATATCTAGGTTCCAATCTGCTGAGGACATGTGAAAATCTCAAGACACTGATCTTTGAAGCATAAATGCCAAGAAGCATAGACACGGAAACAGACACGGAAATTTTCAAAAAATGTAGGACACAACACATTAGGGATATGTTCAAAACATATATTTTTATATTTTTATTATATGTATATTTTTAAATATTTAATATGTATTTTATGTCAAATATTTAATTTTATCAAATTTATCAACCTTAAGTATGCTATTTTAATAAAAAAAAAATTAAAAAGTTTTTTTTTTTTGAAAAAAATAATACTTAGCGTGTCCCTTGCGTGTCCTCAATGTGTCCCAACGTGTCCACAGCGTATCCAAAGTGTCCCAGCGTGGCCAACACATGTCCGGAGCGTGTCCAACGAGTGTTTGACATGTGTCGGACACCTGTACTCGATCTCCGGAGAGGTGTCCATGCTTCATAGCATAAATGTCTTTAACATGTGGATAGTACACCTTTCCACCTCTGCCCCAACAACTACAGATTTTGGCAAAAAAAGAGCAGGTGGGTGGGCGGCGAATACATCACAATGTGAACCTTCAAAGAGAATAAAAAACTTCCCACAAGCCAAGCTGAAATGATGGATTTGGATTTGTAATCAATGAACCAATTTTTCAAGGCCAAGTATCCATCAAATGGACCATTAGTTAGGCCTCGTTTGGCATGGCTAAAAATCACTAAAAAAAAGTCAAAAAACTACTTAAAAAGCAAATCATACACTAGTCATTCACCTTTTCCGATACAACTAAAAAAGTCATTCCCAAACACATTAACTTTTTTCACCTAATAAAAAAAAGCAAAAGCCACTAAAAAGCCAATTTCCAAACGAGGCCTTTGTTTTATTCTCAAATCCCGTCCAGCTGCACAAAATAATGGAAATACCAGGTAAACAACTATGGAGTAAGAGAATCTGATAAAAAGGAGAAGATATAATAAAAGAAGCCAAGAGCAAATGTACCAAGTTCATTTAATGTCATTATTAGGCTACTCGCAGTAACTTAGAACAAAAAAATAATTACTCTGACATATGTGAAATAGCTGAAGATAAATTACGGACAAAGTTCTTGTCAATTGGAAAAAGTGTATTTTTGACAATTGTGGTCCAACTATGATGGATATCCCACAAAGGTGGTCCAAATGATGGTAGACAACCCAGTCTCTGAACAACACACCTGTCATCGATCTAGATAAGATGAAAATTTGTCAATGTCATTTAATAATTGAGAGGTGCTTCAGCACTTTTGAAGTTCAAGGGGTTGAATTGAATCACAGATTGCACATAATTATTGCAGAACAAAGCACAAAGCACTTCCACAGCTTCAAGACCACTAACCTTCTAAAACTCAAATCTCTTCCCAAGACATTTTCTCTTCATATTAAGCACAAACTGATCATTGATTGAAATGTGTTCAATATTAAAATTTAAAAGAAACAATTGTGCAACTAAATGTTCCAAATTCTCCCCAGAGTAAAATTTTTATGTGTCTTGTTGGCTTCAAGTAACCTCTTAAAAAGACAGGAAAAACAGTTCAACGCTACTATTAAAAGAGGGTAACCAAGTGCATGAGACTCCTGCTGGAGAGGGCAAGATGCATGTAACCTTATCCCCATATCTTGAGAGATGGTTTACGGGACTCAAATCTGCCAACCGTGAATGCTAATGCCAAGTCTTATTGTTGGACCAAATCGCCTTCACTTGAATATTATAATCAAATTTAAAGTAAACTGCAAGGCAGTCACTATAATATAATAATAGAAAATTGGAAGCAACAACATCTGGATGGAAGGAAATGAGCACAAAGCGAGATCTGCTTGTGTAGTACTGCAGCAAATTGTACCTATTCTGTTAAAATCAAATATACATACACCGTGTTATATATACATGCATGTATAACTTGGGCACGTATACACCATTTTTTGTATACTGTGTGTTGGTATAATTAGGAGCATTGAAATGGTCTTTGAGGTTCTAATACAGCAAACTCAATAAGTCACCCTTTCATACCAATGGAAAGGAATAAATGATTTCCAATCATGGGTACACAAATGGCTCGAGAAAAAGGAGCGTCATGATTAATTTAACTCTCATTGTTTAATATTTTGTGTTTTGCATAAAAACTGGACAACTGAATACAAACATCCAACAACCAAGAGACAAAAGTGATAAACAAACAAGAAATCAGGAGAGAGAGAGAGAGAGAGAGTAGGAATTGTTGAATATATGGGGGAATTAGAGAGAAAAATATACTGATTATAGAAATCATATTAGGTAGAGCCAACAATGCAAAATATTCATAAAGTCAACACATTCAATTAAAAGGCAAAGATTGGAATTATGAATAAGGATAAACGAATAGCACTAACCTGATCATCAGAGAATCTTTCAGAATGAGACGAAGCCGATCCCGAGCTCTCAGTTTCACCAGGACTTTTCTCGGAAGACTTCCTCCGCCAGAGCCAACTCCGGCGGTCCATCTCAATCTCCAGCAAAAATAACCCCTCACAAACACTTCATCTGCAATTTCACCCAGTTATCTCCAAAATGTCACCACCCACAAAACCCCAGAAAAGAAAAGCTAACCAAATCTGAAACCGATTGATGTAAAAGCCTAAAATCCGAACAATTTGAAACCCCAAAAAGTACATAAAACCATCCAAAAGCAATGTTTGTGGCTTAAAAGGTCAATTTTGCTCAACACCTATCTGAAACCTAATGATGTGAAAACCTAAAACCCACAATCCAAAAGCAGTGTTTGGGGCTTAAAACGTCAATTTTGCTCAGCACCAACTGTTTTAGAAAATAAAGGGGGTTGGCAAGTCAGTTCACAAGCTTTGCTTAGAATTCACTGCCCAACTATCCGACTTCCAAGAAAAGTTTTTTCACCAAAATCCCCAAAAAGGTCAAATATAAAATTGACACGCTTTTGAATTCTCAATTTAACACTGGAAATTCCTTGCAACACACAATTTGAACAACTCATCTGATGGGTACCTCTTAAATCCCCATAACCACCGAGAGAGACAGAGATAGAGATATACTCTACATATAGAAAGTTACGGAAATTGCACATGGCCACTACAACCCATCTCATAAAATTCAAAAATGGGAAATACCCAGTAAAAGATATAGCAGGAACAAAGATACCCAGAAAGCAAAACATCAAAAAGATTAAAAACAAACAAACAAAATCAAGAAAGAGAGCGAGAGAGAGAGGGATAAGATACCTTAGATGGTTGTAGAGAAAAATAAAAATGGAGCCTTGATTAAATCAGGACAATTAAACTAGTCAAGAATGATGATTCATCTACAGTGGATAGAAACAAAATATATATCTAAAAAAAGGCTACAATCAGCAGAGAGATCTACGGAATGTCAGCACAAATGTAGATGATAATTCAGAGGAATAGAGAGAAGTCTCTATTTATTCCACTCTCTTTTTTTATTATTCAAATACAATAATAATTTTCTCTTTTACTACTCTTTTTTTCTCACTCTGAGATTTGTTTTTTTTCAAATGGAGATGGCGTTATTCCCGCCTCTGGATGTGGGATTTCACTACCACTTGTCTACTCATCAGTCTCTGCGGCACAGAACCCTCTCTCTCTCTCTCTCTCATCTTTCTCTCTCTACACTGTCTCTAATTATATCTTCGGTGGTCCGAATTCGAACAACAGTGTCGAACAGCTTTTTTGCTGTTTTTTGTTGGTTTGTTCCTCAGACGATTTCATGTCGTAATCACCCACAAATATACAAATAATCATAAAATGGAAAATTATATAAATACATAAATAAAATGCATATTTTATATGAAGAATTATGTAGTTTCATTGATATTTTAATTTTGAAAACAAAATAGTATTTGTTCAATTATAAAAATATTATTTTCATATTATTCTATATAAAAGGGACACATTAAGGTACATACTCCTCATGTCCATCTTATAATTAAATAAAAAAAATAACATAATTTTATATTTTTTAAGTCATAACTAAAAAAAATGTTATAACTAATGAGATATAATTAAAAAATTTATGAGTCATAACTAAAATAATATTTATAATTAACAAAAAAAATTAATTATAACTAAAAAAAATGACATAATTTAAGGTGCATATAATACACCCCTTTCAAAGATGTGTATATTAGAATTTCTCATATAAAAAAATTATAATAAATCAAATTGTGACCTAAGGGGTCATTTGGGAACAAATTTTTTTAGTGACTCTCTTATTTTTTTTTGTTAAAATATGAGATAAAAAAATTAATATATTTGAAATGATTTTTTGATTTTTTATGAAAATATATACAAAAAATAAAGTGAATGAAAAAAAATCTTTAATTTTTTGATATTTGTTGACTTTTTAAATTTTTTAGTAATTTTTTGAAGTTTAAAAGTTGATTTTTTTTATTTTTTTTGAAAAAACGAGAAAAATAAATAAAATTGTAATGTGACTTGAGAAAGTTAAAAAGTCAAAAAATTAATTTTTAATCTAATTGGCAAAATAAACTAAAATATCAACTCTCAAGAGTCGAACGATTCCTAATCACCAAATTGGTTAGTATGCTAGACTAAGGGGTTGTTTGGAATGACCTAAATAAGTGTACTTTTTGTCTTTTTACAAAAAAAATATACAAAAAAATAAAAAATAATATGATAAAAAAAATATATATATATATATGAATTATTTTGTAATAACCAAACTTGGCCATATTATGTTTTTCACACTGGCACTTTTGTGAAAGGTCAATTCATCCTTTAATGTACCAAAAATAAATAAAAAAACGCATCAAAAAGCTTTTAGAAAAATTACAACAAAAAATAAAGTTTAGATAAAAATATTATAAATAAGTGAAAAATGTGGTGACTTGTAGGGGAGAATTTGGGTGGAAGAGGAGGGATGAGAGAGCAAAATGGTGGGAGGAAAGTACTTCAGAAGTGAATTTCACATTTTCATAATTATTTTTATTCTCCTTTTGTTTGTAATTTTTTCCTATTTTTTAGTAATTTCTCCATTTTTTTTATGATTCAAGCTGTCTGTCAATTAAAAATGAAATTTTACTACAAGGTAAAAATCCATGTATAATACTCATAGGTCATCTTTGATTTGCAAGATTAATAGTAAGCTATTAATAATCCTATCAAATTAATGTGGTATTTACTATCCAATTGGATTAATAGGATAAATTATCCATTTGATTAATAATCTCACCTCTACCCTATTACTAATAATCCTACAAATTTGTTGGATTGAATATCTGTTGGATTAATAATCCTAAACTAAAATGTTAAAACAAACAAATGATAATTGGGCTAACCGATTAATAATCTCAATCCCATACTCTAATTCATCCAATCAAATATATCCATAAATCATTAAGGGTTGGTTTGGGATGTTCTAAAAAAGTACATTTTTTTGACTTATTTGCTTATATGGGTTGGGTTTGATATGATGTGTTAGAGATGTGATATAATTTAAATAAAATGATGTGACTTAAATAGGATAGTGACTTTTTGACTTTTTGTATTATGTCAAACCAACCCTAAATTTCATGTGTATTCTTACCATCAGTGAAATCTCATATGCATCAAAAAAATTATAATACTCATAATTAAGGCCTCGTTTGGGAGCAGGCTAATTTAGTAACTTTTTTGCTATTTGGTTAAAATATAAATTAAAAAAAATTAGTATGTTTTGAATGATTTTTTGATTTTTTACGAAAAGATGTGCAAAAAGTAAAGAGAAAAAAAGAATTTTTGACTTTTTTGTATGAGTTGTTAACTTTTTGACTTTTTGACTAAAAAAGTTATTTGCCAAACGAGACCTAAATCATATATTTTAAGAATATGGTGAGTGACGAGTTTAATAGAAGAATCGTGTTGTAGACAATGTCACGAGCCCTCTCCATCAAACAATTCGCAAAATTCATCATAATCTTAGTGTCCACATGTTTAGATCCATCACCGATATCATCGATTTTTTGTTTCTTATGGTCCTCATCAATAATGTGATTCTCAACGTTGGATTCAAAATTGTAACAATTTTGACCTGTGATTAGCCTATAATCCATTATTAAAATTGTCTAATAAGTAATTAAGATAAAATTCTACGTTAATTGCATGTGTTATATGGTATTTGCATTTATATCTGTCTGTTGTAGAAAGATTTGTCTGTATTTCCGATTCGATATGCGAATTAAAGGCCTTATCAGCCTCCGATCACGAAATTGACTTGGTTTATGTGTTATTTAGAATTTTTAGAACATTATGATAGATTTAATTGGAATTCGATTCGGAATCATATAAGTAGAATAAAATAATCCCAATCAGTTATCTTTAACTCAAGTTAATTAAGCTCTACTAATTGAGCCTATATAAGACCAAAGGATGCTAGAAACCATAGAAACACTCTTATTTCATCATCCCTTGAAGAGAAAAACGTGAGAGAGTGAGAGACTAAGAGAATTGAGATCAAGCTTGGAGTTTGAAAGGAAATTGCTAAGAGACTTGGAGAATTACTCAAGATTATCTCTAAAGCCTCTAGTTTTGTAATTTAGGTGGTTAGTGCTTGGAATCAAGTGAAATAGGTGAATTAATATGAGAATTGAGCTAAATAATGGAATTCATGCATGCATGAGCATTTCATTGCATTTTTAGCATGTTTTCTAAAAACCCTCTCATGCATACAACAATTTGAACTTAGTTTTAAGAATTTATCCTCTTTTCCATCATTTTACCTTATTTGATCATGTTTTGGAAGATTGAAATTCATATCAAGTCATGCATGTTATGTTTTTAAAGTTTTAAGTTTGATTTTGGTGTAATTGGCAAAATTTTTGGGCTTGATTTTGCGAAATGGTTTTGTAATTCATCATGTACCATGAGTTTTTCAATGTTTTCCTAAGTTTTGGACCAAAAGGACATGCTTTGATGCTTTGGAAATGGATTTTGAACTTAGAATTGCAATCTGAAAATTTCAGAATTCTGTATCACCGCTCGAGGGACCACCCTTTGTTTTGCATCTTAGCTCGAGCGAGCAAAAGTTGGCTCAAGCGTAAAATTTATGCTCCTAGAAGTTTTACAGAATTTTGTAAACCGCTCGAGCGACCAGAGTTGCGCTCAAGCGAAGACCCTGTTTGCTCAATCTTTAGCTAGAGCAATTGTCGAGTATCCGTCGAGTGGAAAAATTTAGCAACCAATGCTTTTGCAAACTTTACAAACCGCTCGACCGACTAATGTTATGCTCGAGCGGACTACCCTGTTTTTGAAATTTTGACTAAGTGTTCTAAAGTACATTTTGGCATCCTCATTGCATCTTAGGCATTTTTAAAGCCTTAATTAAGACACAATAATGAGAATAAGGATTGGTTTGGGAACAGGCTATTTTAGTAACTTTTTGGCTTTTTACGAAAATGTATGCAGAAAAGTAGAGAGGTGATGTGATGTGTTTTAGTTGACTTTTTGACTTTTTGGCTATTTTAGCCACTTCCCAAACATAGCTTAAGGATTAGAAACACAGTAAGATATAAAAGAAATAAGTTCAATGTTTTTCGAATGTGTGTTTCAATATGTATCTACTATGTGTTTGTGTAGGTCACGCACTATAGCTTATCTAATCCGTCCGCTTTATCTGTTCTGCTATCGGAGCTATCTTTGAGTAATAACTTGTAAAGCTATATTCAATGTTAAACATTTTTTGAATATTATGATATGATATGATCTATTTCCTGTAATGTTATTTTGAGATTAAATGAACGATGGTCAAATTCTTTGAAATGTATTCGTGGCATCCTTAACATTATATGATATGCGTCCATTTATGGGTCATCGGAATGCCTTTATGGTCGTTCCTTTATAGGTCATCGAAAACGTCTTTATGCATATGAGTCATCGGAATGCCTTTATGGTCGTCCCTTTATGGGTCATCGGATTTGTTAGCACTAATGGATATATTACGTATGATCTTATGGGATATACGAACTCTGAAAATGAATATGAATATGAATCTGTTCTTGAATTTGAATTTTGATTTCTGAATTTGTTGTGGATATCATTCATTAAAATCTTTACTCTGTTATTATTCACTAGGTTTCAGCTTACTGTATTATTTATGTATGTAGGTGACCAGGCGCAAAGTTGATTGCCTAGAGTTCTGTTTGTCTGCCAGCTACTGTGTCTCCCAAAGAGGTTCCTTTTGAGAAGTGGTTAAGTTTGAACATTGAAAAATCTAGAAAACCTCCTAGATGTTGATTTGTGATTATGTACCAATTTTAAGCAAAATATAACAATCCCAATCAAACAATCAAGAGAAAGAGACACAAAGATTTTACGTGAAAAAATCACAATTGGACGCCTTCCAATTGTGATAAAAAAACCACGGGCAACAGCCACAAGAACAATCCACTAAAAAGATTTAAAGGAATTACACAGGTATCACTCTCAATTATCTAGAGAATCCACAACGCCTAATTGAACCAACCTCTATGTGCCTCTTCCAACCCCATCTTCAGCACGGAATTGTCTTTCTGATGAGCCACTCCGGATTCCACCAAAGCTTCAGGCTCGAATTCTTCAGAATTCACAACTGAAGAACAACTCTCTCTTTTGTGTATAACAAACAAACCTTTGATGTACTCTATTTAAACCATGAGTTGAATACTCAATAAAATATCAAAGAAAAAATAACAAAATATCCCCAGATATAAACCTTTAAGAACCAAAAAGAAGATCTGGAGGACTTCAATGAATACCTTAATTTTAAGAGAAAACCAAGTATTTATAGAGAACCAAAAGTAATCCTAGATTGGGAAGAAAACAAACTCCTTGAGAAATTCGGATTCTGAGGCTCGCTTGAGCGAAGCTTTGCTGGCTCGAGCGAGGAGTGTATTTTTCATGATTTCTACTAGTGCCTTGGCTCGAGCGACGAATTCTTGGCTCGAGCGACGAATACACTCTTTCAGGTTTTTGTATGGACGCAATCCTTGGCTCGAGCGAGAACTCCTTGGATTGAGCGAGCAAACCTTCGCTCGAGCGAGCTCTTCTTGGCTCAAGCGACCAATGACAGACATGCAATTTTGAATGCAATTTTGCATTTTGCTTCGGCCACGTAATAATCAGCGAAGTGGCAATTTTGAAAGCATTAACATCACAAACTTCTCTGCATGGCTTGATTCGGGTTTGGATTTGCATCTAATAAACTCATAGCCTCACTAAAATAAAAGGCGAAAATAAATACATCTGAAAGGAGTTTTGTCAAACGGGGTTGCCAAGAATAAAAACCTAACACATGTCTTTCATTTGTCTGTATATATATATGGTGACGTAGGATGAAGTTAATATGCAAATTAAGTTTTAAATTTTTTGTCTCATGTATATTTACACAGTTCTATGGACGTTATATGTTTGTATTTGTTTTCGCTAGCCCCTGTATTTTGTTTCATTTGTTTAGAAGCCTTTGGTAATCTTTAGGATTACTGGTCAGTTACGACACTAAACCTATAGAGACGGGTTTGGTTTGGGTCGTGACAAAAATTGTATGAATTTGAATTGAGACTCTAATGGCAGTTTAAGGACTCTACATCTTCTCTCCTTATTTTTCATTCAATTTGTCCTCCTCGTTGACAGAAAATTTGTTATTCTTTACTCCCAATGGATTTTGTTGGAGTCAAAGGTTTCAATTAATGAATCGGTGACAAAAGGTAAAGTTAATTGAGTTGATTTTTAAATTACACTTCAAAGTCCATTCTTGTTATTGATAGTGCTAACTTTATGGGTAAATTGCACTCACCTCCCAAACTTGATAAGGGGAGGTGAATGTAATTTACGCTAATTTTATTGTTGTTGGAGCATGTGCTACTCTTTGGGACTTCACTTTTAGATCTTAAAAGAGAAGAATGTCCTTTATCTAAAAAGGCTTACCGTTAAAGCTGAGTGACTTTTTGTTGAGTTCCCTCTCCCATATAATGATATTTCCCAATTCCATTGGACAAAATAGTAAAATCTCACAATTTTAAAAAAGTAAACAAACTTTTCAAATCTTGTGCAAAAGCTATGAAATCACATGGTATAGAAACTATGAAATTTCACAATTTATGAACAAAGAAACCGTGAAATTTCATAATTTCGTTATCTAGAAAGAAGAATAGTGTCGACATTTGACATGAAATTCTTAAAAATTAGTTTATAAATTTGATGCTGCTTATTGAAACAAAGCATCCTTTTATTCATAAATTGATTTGCCTTAATTTTACTTATTTCAATTACGAATAGAAACTTACATTTTCAATTATGAAACTAGTTAAGACCTAATAGAATGGAATATATTTTCTAACAAGATACTTTATTACATTAATTGAAAAATATATTATTTGAAGTATTGATATTATAGTAGTTTTTCATATTTTTTAAAAAGTGCCAAGTACAACTTTTTGGATGCTTAATTTTAGTAGATGGAGACATATAATAATAGTTATTAATTTTTTGTAAGTCAATGTAGACAAAAAAAATAAAATAAAAAATTAATTTGTTCAATTATATTTTTGTATTGCATTATGTTGTCAAATAATATCTAATTATTAGTAATGTTATTCACTTTCTTTATGTCTGTAAATCTTGATATGAAAACATTTTATTGTAACAGCAATGGTTGGTGGTCCGAAATTCAGTGGCTTGAATGGTTCGAAACTGTCAAAACGACGTCGTTTTGGGCACAAAACGACGTCGTTTTGAGCACAAAACAACGCAAAACGATGTCGTTTTGATAGTTTCGAACCATTTGAACCACTGATTTTGTGACCCTTAAATATTTTGCTTATTGTAATGTTGAGCTTGTTTGAGATATGGCAGTTAAATTGTGGTGTTGGCAACAGCTAGGACAATTAAGAGCTTTCATACTGGTGAAGACTTGGAGAATCGGGAAGTGGGTATTTTGGTGGTTTTACAAATAAATGGGGATGGGCTTCTACAGTGAGGCCTATGGGGTTTGCGTAGTTTATTTTTTTGATAATTTGAACGGTTCATATTGTAAGATTTATCAAATAATCATTTATACAAAAATTCAAATTGATTAAATAACTATAACTTATAACAACAACACATTTCTTTTTAAAAGATAAAAAATTTATTGAAAAAGACTCAAGACAAACCTTTACAAAACCTCAATGCAGGAACTCTTATCCGTCATAATTTGGTAAGGCCTAGTGTAACAATTGATCTATTTGATACTATGTCATAGGCTAGAGGTAGTATTTGATGAATTTGAAAATTAATTATTGGATATTGAATTTTTAAGTTTAAATAAGAAAAATTTAAGTGTTAAATTAAAATAAATTATTTGATATGTACAAGATGAAATTTAAAATTTATTAGTCTAGTATTTGTGTAGCACCACTTTTTGATATAACATTTTGGGTTCAACTTCTATAGATCAAATCTCAATTCAAGTTTCATATCATTTGTTGTTTCTCTCCCATTATAGGTGCTATATGTAATTATTTATTTCTTTCCAAATTTCTTTTTGGGTGTCTAGACGAGAGGTTTATTACTAAAACTTTTGGACCAATAGGCAACCAAATTTTTTGGGCCAAGAACATCTATATGTCCAAAAAGGACATCTATTTGTTCAAAACTTTACTATTTGTCTATCTATCCAAATGTCACATATATGTACACGTGTCACATATATGTCTAATTATTTGTTCAGATGCCCAACTATCTGTTCAAATGTTATATATATATACACATGTCACCTATCTATCCACATCATCATTACCAGCAACCGCCGGTGACTTTTCAATGCATGTCATTATCACAAAAAAAGATTAAACCTTAGACCAAATAGCTTATGACCTCGTAGGAATGGATTTTTCACCAATTAATTCTATGAAGAAAAAAATATTGAAGTTGTGATGTGATTTTATGAATTTTGTAATTTTTTTTTTTAGAAAATAGGAATATTTTTTGTATTTATGCATATATAAAGAACTAGCAAAAACAAAACAAAAAAATAAAACCTCAATGCATGGTATAAGAAAAATAAAAAATAAAATGTTTAGTAGATTGCTAGATCGATCTAAAAAAATCAATAAAACCAAATTAAGTAGTGTGTCCCATTTAGATAACCAAATTAAGTAGTGTGTCCCATTTAGATAAAATCTGCATAGATATTTTTTTGGTCATTTTTCAATTTAGCAAGATCTATATCCTCATAATTATATGTAATGTTTTAAATTTTTGAATTTTGTGTGGTTATAATTATCAAATAAAAGTTTTTTTTTTTTTTTTATATTAATAATTTTCACACATAGATCTAGAAGATGAACAAACTATAAAATTATACTTTGTGATGAGCCGAATGGACCAACAATATGATGGATAAAAATAAGCTATTTACGAATTTTTAACATTTAATTGATATAATAAATATCCCAATGAAAAAATTTCTTATAACTTTTCTTTGTGGTCCCTTTTTTTAATTTTTTATTTATTTATATCCTATACAAAATTCTTGTCAACTACACTACACTGAGCCATATGATAAGTGGCCTGTTTTTATGCATTTTTATATATTTTTTTGATTAATTACACTAATAGTCCTCCGAAGTATACATTATGTCAGTTGCTCCACTCTGGTCCCCAAAATTTGCAATCTGTTTTTAGTTCTTGACAGAAGTGTTATTCAAAATTAATAAGGGGAGGAAGGATATTTTTATAATTTTACAAGAAACTTCAACAAAATCAAGATGACCAAATAAACATTGTCTAAAAGTATACATTTTGTAGTATTTTGGTTTTTAAAGTATGCATTTTGTGCAATTTTAATCTCTACATTTTCTTGCATTTTTTTGTCCCTAATCTTTTAATTTGTTAATTTTTTTTTTTTTTTTGTAAAATTATAAAAATATCTATTCTCCCGTGTATTGATTTCGAACAAGTTTGATGTTAGGAACTAAAGTGAAACGGATTGCACACTTTGAAAACTAAAGTGGCAGAGTTAAAAGATTAGAAATTAAAGTATATAGCATAACACATAATTTGAGAACCATTTATACAATTTTTTATACATCTATTGATATTATTGACAACCCAAAAATCGTATTAGTAGCATTTTTGATAATTCTGATGGTTCATTTTTCGCAACAAAAGATAGGATTACATCACATTGCAATGCATTGGTCAAATGTTTGGTTTGATTTTCATAAAGTTATTATAGAATTTTTTTTCTACAAAATAAAAGGTAATTTAGTAAAAGAAATTTTTAAAAAAATTAAAAAAACACTTTGGTAACTTTATGTTTTCAGTTTATATTTACAAAAATTTTATAAACTGGTTTTTGTTTATTTTTAGAAAAACATAAACTACAAACGCGTTTGGTTTAGTCAAAATGTTTAAAAAAATTAAAAAATATAAAAAAGAGTGAGAAATGACAAGTGATGGCAGGTGGTGACGAGTGGTGGCGGCGGAAGACGGTGGTGGAAAATGATGGCGAGTGGTGGTGGTGGAAGACAGTGGTGGAAAATAGTGGCAGGTGGTGGGTGATGGTGGCAGAAGACGGTGGTGGAAAGTGGTGGCAAGTAGCGGGTAGGTGGGTGGGTGGCGGTGGCGGAAGACGGTGGTGGAAAGTGGTGCCAAGTAGTGGGTGATGGCGGCGGAAGACGGTGGTGGAAAACGGTGACGAGTGGGTGGCGGGTGGTGGTGGGTGGGTGGGTGGTAGATGGATGGGTGGTGGTGGTGGTGGTGGTAGCAAGTTATGGGTAGTGGTGGCGGTGGTGGCGGGTGGGTGGTGGGTGATAGTGGTGGTGGTGGGTGAGTGGGTGGTAAGTGGTGGTGGCGAGTGGGTGGTGGGTGGTGGTGGTGGTGGTGGTGGCGGATGGGTGACAAGTGGATGGTAGGTGGTGGTGGCGGATGGGTGGTGGGTGGTGGTAGTGGCGGTGGTGGTGGCGGGGGATGAGTGGTGGGTGGTGGTGGTGACAGATGGGTGGTGAATGGTGGTGGCAGGTGGTGGTAGTTGGGGTTGGGGGTGGGTGGTGGGTGGTGGTGGCAGAAGACGGTGGTGGAAAATGGTGGCGAGTGGTGGCTAGTGTTGGGTGGTAAAAAAAAAAAAAACTCAAAACTCAAAACGGAAACACATTTTTTGAGTTTACATTTTTTTGCCAAATTTATAAACTAAGACCACTGATTTATAAATAAAAAATTTACCAAACAAGTTTTTATTTGAGTTTTTAAAATTTTTATAAATATAAACTGAAAATTAAAAACGTAAGTGTTACCAAATGACACCTTATATTTTTACATTATTTATCTTTTGGGATGCCAAAAATGATTTTTAAATATTTTTTTATATTTATTTTTATCAAATTAGTTAATTTTTTTATGAAATATTTCTCAAAAAAAATTCTGAAAAACTAACCAAATAAGTCGGTAATTTCTGTCCTTTGATTGAATTGAGGTTGATGTGGTCTGTTTGATCAATTAGTGAGAAAAATATGAAAAGGGCGATAGACGGCATGTGAGGTTTGAAATTTCACTGTTTTGATTTAAGACCGAATCAGAGGATATCATAGATAAAATCCGCAATTTAAGGTCGTTTTGAGTTGCAAAAGCTACTGGTGGCTGAATTTCATGCTCACTTTAGGGAATGAGCTCCCCTCTCTGCATACCTTTTCATATTCGTTATGTGAACTCTAATTTGGATCCATACCAATTATTTGAATTATTATTCTGTAAGTATTTATGCAAAAAATCAATTTCATTAAACAGTTATAAATATAGGAACAAAGCACCTTTTGTTTTATAAAATGAATGGTTTAATTTTACAAGCATGTTTACCATTCATTTTACAAAACAAAATCTTATTTGTTAGTGTGTTTATAAATGTCTGATAAAATTATTTTTTTGCATAAATGACTTTTATTGCAGGACCTAGAAGTTAGATGGTTCGAATTATTAATGCAGGTCCGAAATGAGACCTATAAAAGAGTATAGAGAGATTCAGGTATAGAGAGGAGTTTCTTCCCCATTTCATAGTATGCATTGTAAACTAATAACTTAACAAATAATTTTTTTTTTTTTTCAATCCAATTATGTTCACACACTAGTGTGTAAAAAATATACACATTTTAATTGGTGTAAAATAGTAAAGCTTTGATTACACTTTCCACACTATTGGACCAATCATATTTGTGTCTCATACTAAAAAAAATAGGAAAAATTATACTTTGCTCCCTTTATGTTTGGTCACTTTTCTTAAAATTTATTTTTTCTCAATTTAATTATTTATGTTTCAAGTTTTTCTCAATTGCTCATAAAGCTAATTTTTATTAAAAATTAAACAGAAAATGACACATTAGCAGTCACATGACATAAAAATATTTTATTATATATAAATCACATCTTTAACACAAACTTAAACTCTAATATAATAATATATTTTTTATATTATGTGACAGTTATTGTGGTATTTTCTATTAAATTTTGAAAAAAAATTAATTTTAGAAGTAAATTGGAAAAAACTTGAAACATAAAGGGTCAAGGTGAGAAAAAATGAACTTTAAGAGCCAAAGTGAGAAAATTGTCAAACTTAAAAGGGGTAAAATGTAATTTATCTAAAAAAAAGTATGTGAACAAATTCATTTTTAAAAAAAACTTAGGTGCCCATGCAGTGCATATGCTAACAATGGGTGTAAATGTAAGTATAGTTGAGGAATGAAGAAGATAAATAGTTAAAATTTTGAGTATCTGAATAGAAGGAATTTTTTAAATAAAAAAATATTTGGCGTTTACAACAAATCTGGTATTTATATAATGAATAAAGATTGGGACCCCCTTTTTTTCACCCCCTTTTAACCCCCTTTCTTTTTTGATTGGTCACTTTTTCTTTTTTTTCTCCTCCTCCAATCACTACCCGCCACGTGTGTGTGGGGTGGTGGGGGTTGAAGTTTGAGGGGGTCTAAATCACTGTTGCTTTATATAATAGGATTAAATCACATATTAGAAAAAAGATTAAATGTAAATAGAAGGGGAAAATGTACAAATTAAAATTTTGGACAATTGCATAGGTTAATTTGGTATGAAATGACATAATCTCAAAACATGTTCAAAGTTACACATTTTATACAAAGATAATAGAATATAAATGTCACGACCCAAACCCGGTACCCAAAGGTTTAATGTCGTAACAAGTTAAATATAAGAAAATATATATATATATATACAAAGTAATTCGGATAATTCTGTAGTTACAGCGCAAGCGGATAAATTAAAGAAATTAAAACAACTGGGTACCAACTGTTTAATTATTACAAACATAATTATTGGAGCTTCAATATATTACATAGAAGACAGAAAACTTAAAAAAAAACAGAATAACATAGTGATTTATTTGCCATCTTGATCCCGCTAAACCTCGTCACCTGAAAATTTATAAGCAGGCGAGTGAGAAATATTATACTATGAGGGTACAAAATGGCCATGGATATATATTTAAGCTAAAACATTATAAATTGAGTTGAGTTGAATACGCAACTAAATTAAGTGTCAGAAACTGAAATAATCACTATAACCACGGTACATCACTAAGTGACTAGCACTACACTGGTCAATGGATCCACGACAATCACTGGACCACAGAGTGGTCAATCACTAAGCCCATGGTTATTTAAGTCCCCCAAGGCATGAGACATCACTAAGCCAATGGTTATTTAAGTCCCCCAAGGCATGGGACTCCCGTGGTGGTATAATAACATAGTGATTTATTTGCCATCTTGATCCCGCTAAACCTCGTCACCTGAAAGGGGTAACAGCTATAAGCACAGAGCAGAGTGAGAAATATTATACTATGAGGGTACAAAATGGCCATGGATATATATTTAAGCTAAAACATTATAAATTGAGTTGAGTTGAATACGCAACTAAATTAAGTGTCAGAAACTGAAATAATCACTATAACCACGGTACATCACTAAGTGACTAGCACTACACTGGTCAATGGATCCACGACAATCACTGGACCACAGAGTGGTCAATCACTAAGCCCATGGTTATTTAAGTCCCCCAAGGCATGAGACATCACTAAGCCAATGGTTATTTAAGTCCCCCAAGGCATGGGACTCCCGTGGTGGTATTCACAAAACATATTTTCATATAAGGTCATAACCAAATATTCTTTAAAAGTAAAACAGACATATCCATGGGTTTCACTTTAGCAAATAAGGTTCAGAAATAAAACCACGTAACTGAAATCTTTATAAAATATAACTTTTATTAAAAACATAACTTTTATAAAATAGGTTTTGGTAAGTCAAAACATACGTAAAATATATTTTGGTGACTCAAGGTATAATATAACTCACCTTAATAGTGACCCTTAGTCTTACTCCAGTCTTACTCCACTAACCCAACTTATTTACGTGCCTCTCTCTCTCTTTTCTTTCCTTTTCTTTCTTCTCTTTCGTTTTCTTTCTTTCCTTGTATTTTGCCTTCACAGGTTCCACTCCTCTTCTATTTATAGCAAGGTTAGGCAATTCTTGCGCTGACACGTGGCAGATTACAATCTCTCAATTGATTTGTTGAATCTCGCTCGGATCCGTTATTTATAACGGAAGATTTAATCTTATCGTATCATTATAAATCATTAATTAAATTTTACTTTATCGTATATTAACAAAAAATTAATTATTTATTTTGGTATCACACCCACTATTATTATTATTATTGTTATCAATATTATTATTATTTCCTCTTTTTATTTACTACCCCGTACCCAAGGGTTAGGCATCGTGATGGCCAGTAACTAAGGTTACCTCCGGCCAAATCTTTAACAAATCAATAAACGCAAGCAGAAGAAATATTTAAATAGGGGTACTAAAATAATCATCGGAGCTTCTATTTTTATAACAAAATATATTGACCAAAAAGGTCGATATTTACATATAAAAAGTACATCAATAAAAGTGCTTTGTGCCTATCTCACACGCTGGTCCCGACATGTCACCTGAAAGTGGTAAAAAAACTATAAGCTCATGGCAGAGTGAGAAATATTATACTAAGAGTATAAGGCATAAAATTCACCATGGATCATTAGTTAGGCCAAAAAAAGCTTGATACATATAATACACAAATTATTTGCCATGTATCTCAGATCATTTAATTCATATAATACGCATTTAACATATAATACGAAAATCATTATACAAAAGTGGTACCCAAAGGTTTAATGTCGTAACAAGTTAAATATAAGAAAATATATATATATATATACAAAGTAATTCGGATAATTAAATAAATTAAAGAAATTAAAACAACTGGGTACCAACTGTTTAGTTATTACAAACATAATTATTGGAGCTTCAATATATTACATAGAAGACAGAAAACTTAAAAAAAAACAGAATAACATAGTGATTTATTTGCCATCTTGATCCCGCTAAACCTCGTCACAGAAAGAGTATGACTATAAGCGCGAGTGAGAAATATTATACTATGAGGGTACAAAATGGCCATGGATATATATTTAAGCTAAAACATTATAAATTGAGTTGAGTTGAATCTAAATTAAGTGTCGAAATAATCACTATAACCACGGTACATCACTAAGTGACTAGCACTACACTGGTCAATGGATCCACGACAATCACTGGACCACAGAGTGGTCAATCACTAAGCCCATGGTTATTTAAATCCCCCAAGGCATGGGACATCACTAAGCCAATGGTTATTTAAGTCCCCCAAGGCATGGGACTCCCGTGGTGGTATTCACAAAACATATTTTCATATAAGGTCATAACCAAATATTCTTTAAAAGTAAAACAGACATATCCATGGGTTTCACTTTAGCAAATAAGGTTCAGAAATAAAACCACGTAACTGAAATCTTTATAAAATATAACTTTTATTAAAAACATAACTTTTATAAAATAGGTTTTGGTAAGTCAAAACATACGTAAAATATATTTTGGTGACTCAAGGTATAATATAACTCACCTTAATAGTGACCCTTAGTCTTACTCCAGTCTTACTCCACTAACCCAACTTATTTACGTGCCTCTCTCTCTCTTTTCTTTCCTTTTCTTTCTTCTCTTTCGTTTTCTTTCTTTCCTTGTATTTTGCCTTCACAGGTTCCACTCCTCTTCTATTTATAGCAAGGTTAGGCAATTCTTATTACAATCTCTCAATTGATTTGTTGAATCTCGGATCCGTTATTTATAACGGAAGATTTAATCTTATCGTATCATTATAAATCATTAATTAAATTTTACTTTATCGTATATTAACAAAAAATTAATTATTTATTTTGGTATCACACCCACTATTATTATTATTATTGTTATCAATATTATTATTATTTCCTCTTTTTATTTACTATCGTTAGACTCTAATTTGTATTATAAATTTTATATTTGTAGTATTTTAGGCTTAAATAATAATCCCTAATTAATCTTATATTTAATAAAATTAGATTTATATATTTATTTAATAATTTATCATCACGTGCAACCATAATTATATATATAAATATAAATATTTATGTGAACTTGATTAAACATTCGGGGTGTCACATTTCTCCCCTCCTAATCAGAAGTTTGTAAAGCCAAAAAGGTGTCCCTCAGGACACCAAACCAACTCGAGCTTGTTTTCGAAGGAACTGGAGCCTCTCCCCCTCCCTGTATGATATCCTTCATAACAGCACAACGACTGCTAAGAAAGGGTTGTTATGGTTGTATCTGTTATGTGATTGATACTCAACAAGAGACCCCCACACTTGATGCGATCCCCGTAGTTCGAGAATTTCCGGACGTGTTCCCTGAAGACCTGCCTGGCACCCTAGTTGATCGGGAAATCGAGTTCACCATTGAAACTCAACCTGGTACCCAACCAATCTCAAAGACCCCTTACCGCATG
This sequence comes from Camellia lanceoleosa, assembly GCA_025200525.1. NCBI lineage: Eukaryota > Viridiplantae > Streptophyta > Magnoliopsida > Ericales > Theaceae > Camellia > Camellia lanceoleosa. The sequence continues at coordinate 155,893,734 of CM045758.1, forward strand.
TCCATAGCAGAGTTGAAAGAACTAAAAACTCAACTCCAAGAATTACTGAAGAAGGGCTTCATCCGACCAAGTACTTCACCATGGGGAGCTCCGGTGCTGTTCGTAAAGAAAAAGGATGGTACAATGAGGTTATGTATCGACTATCGAGAACTAAATAAAGTCACCATCAAAAATCGGTACCCTTTGCCACGAATCGACGATTTGTTTGATCAACTGCAAGGCGCCCAAGTATTCTCAAAAATCGATTTGCGTTCTGGTTACCATCAACTAAAAGTCAAAGCGGAAAGCATCGAAAAGACTGCCTTCAGGACCCGTTATGGGCACTACGAGTTCCTTGTCATGCCATTTGGCGTCACCAATGCTCCAGCGGCCTTTATGGATTCCTTGTATTTTGCCTTCACAGGTTCCACTCCTCTTCTATTTATAGCAAGGTTAGGCAATTCTTGCGCTGACACGTGGCAGATTACAATCTCTCAATTGATTTGTTGAATCTCGCTCGGATCCGTTATTTATAACGGAAGATTTAATCTTATCGTATCATTATAAATCATTAATTAAATTTTACTTTATCGTATATTAACAAAAAATTAATTATTTATTTTGGTATCACACCCACTATTATTATTATTATTGTTATCAATATTATTATTATTTCCTCTTTTTATTTACTATCGTTAGACTCTAATTTGTATTATAAATTTTATATTTGTAGTAATTTAGGCTTAAATAATAATCCCTAATTAATCTTATATTTAATAACCCAACGCCAAATTAGATTTATATATTTATTTAATAATTTATCATCACGTGCAACCATAATTATATATATAAATATAAATATTTATGTGAACTTGATTAAACATTCGGGGTGTCACAATAAATATTTTATTATATATATGTATATTTTGTTAACGAGTAACTAATAAAATTTAAAATTATTATTTTTATGATATGTATAAAATTTCATTTGTTTTACATTTCAATTGATTGTTATATTAATAATTAGAAAATAATTGGAACTGAGAAATTTCTCAGCTTTGTATGTTACAGGTGCACACACATATATTAATATGTTAAAGTGCTACTTTAAAAAAAATTCAAAAAAATAATGTCAATTATTGACAAACTTTTGTCAAACATTTGCAAGGCAAATGCAAGTTAAACATACAAGTTCAATTCACTCAACTAGCTCTAAATATTTTATAAGAAAAACTAGACATTATGAGATCTAAAATATTCATGATGCAAATTAAGAAAAACTACTACTAATGTGGTGCATATTGAAGTTTCATTTAATTTTCTTTTTATTTTTATATTCAATATTAATCTTATCTAACAGGTCTCAATGAATAAGTTCCAAATATATAGATTTTATTAAGAATTTGATGTATATTGTAAAAGTTAAGATATTTTCAAATTATACAATGAATCAAATTAAAAAAGAAAAGGCAAAGAAGTTAACGTCACGCTATGCTCCATTTGTTTGGATAGAAAATAGTGTTTTATAGTACAATAGAAAATGAAAGTCGACGGAAAACATTTTTTATGATTAACAAAAAATAAATCTATATCGGAAGAAAATATTTTTCACTTTTAAAAGGTTAAAAACATTTTCCAAATTAAAATTTTACCAATGCCACCATACTACCACCACCACTTTCACCTTCACTACCAAGCCACCATCACCACGGCCATTGCCATTATTACCGTCACCACCACCTCTACCTCCACTTTCGTTCCACCACCATCACCACCAAATATAAAAAAATAAATATATATTTTTCGTCCAAACAAAGGCAACCTTAGCCTCCTTTCATGATCAACATATAATGGCAGGCAATACTTCTGCCTCTTTTCAATTCATGGATTTTGAAAGTAGATTTGAAAGAAAGATCCCGCTTGATTTGGAATTTTCAAAAATAATTTTTTTGACTTTTTAATTCATATTTTTATATTTATAGTATTTTTAAAAATATTTTAAATAATTTATTTTATTTTATTTTTTTAGTTCCACTTAATCTTAATATAGTTAAAAAAATATATAATTTGTACAAAAATCTTTAACAAAAGTCATTAAATACAATAAATTACGAATATGTACTGAATTTTAGTTTTTTCTTTTTTTGTATTTAATAATCTTTTAAAGTATTTTTTCACAAATATTATACTTATTAAATATATCTAGATTAGGTATATATAAAAATAAAAATTTTGCATGAAATATTAAAAATTTTCACTGAAAACAAAAAATAATAATAATAAAAAAAATTAACAAAAAACAAACCAAACAAGTTCGCCATTGGTTTAAAATTTTTAACCTGGGACTTAGCCTTGAATAAGTAATCAAAATGTGAATTGATAATAAATGACCCTTAACAAATATATATATATATATATATATTTAAAAATAACTGTAATGAATAAAAAGTTAATGATTGGTGTAAAAGCTAATTGCTGAGTATTTACTAAACAAATCCACAATTATTTGGATTATTATACCGAGCAAGCCCAAGTTCAAATGTAATTTGTTAGATATTATAGCTCAATCAACCCTAACACTAAGGGATGTGCAATTGTCAATTATGGTTTTTGATTTATATTAGCATCAATCATGCATCACTTTCTTTAGCTAAGGACAAATTATATCGTGATCAAGGGTATTACGTGGATCTGTAATTGGTGGTGTTTGGGAACTTTGTTCCCAATTTTTTTTTTTCATTTTTTTCACTAAAAAGGCAAAAGTTTTACAAAACTAAAAAAAACACATCTAAACAAAATATCACATCTAATTCTATAATCATTTCACTTTTTCTCTCACAAACATCACATCCAACCACATAAAAATTCAACTATCTTCCCAAACACTAAAATTTTTTTATCTCATAAAAACCTACATCTACTAAAATCTACATAAAAACTCACTTCCCAAACACTCACATTGTCTAATTACAATTTTTCTTGTTTTTTTCATATTTTTTAATCACACAACACAAAATTTTGAATCTCACTATCTCAATCAATCACAACTCACCTAAACACCACATAATCATATCCCAGAACCACCAAATAACTTCTCTCAGACAAGTCGCTATCTCTAACATCCGATTTCATTTCAAATTTTGAAAATATGCTATTGGCCTATTTGGGGAAGGCTATGTTTTTGCTTTTTTGGGTTAAAATTCACAAAAAAATAAAATAAATTAAAATAATTAATAAGACAAAATGTCACATCAAATCTATTATCATTTTATTTTTTTCTCACAAATATCACATCCAATTATAAAAAAAATCTAACTTTCTTTCCAAACACAAATATTTTAATTTTTCTTTTTTTTTTTAACCTTTATTCTATTTTAATTTACTAAAATAGTATATTAAAATTGTAATTTTCCAAACATACACATTATTTATTTTATTTTATGTGTCAAATATGCGAATAACATCCAAAAACAAAGTCCAACCTATGAGATATGCATTTTGTAACTTTATGTAGCATTAGATTTAGGGATTGGATTCTCTTCCAACAGTTGGGGTATCTAATTGGATAGTCCAATTCAATTTATTATTGGTTGTTTCGATGATCCTAATTATTTATTTTATAAAATTTTCTACGAAATCATGCATATCAAAAACATTGTTGATTGGATATTAGAAGCTACTCGATCGGATCATATTTGTCTAAAAAATAATTAATGGATAACATAATTTTCAAAGTAGTTTGATAATTATTTTTAAAATAAATGTAATCCGATCAAGTGATTTTGATTTCTGATTCACTTGGTTTTTGGTATGCATGTTCTCCTTGAAGATACACCATAAATGATTTGAATTATAAAGACGAATCTAAAATGGGTCCATAATGGGCCTAACTAAACTATTCAGTTGGATATCCCAACTAAACAGGATTCCATCCCATTTAGGGCATTGCATTGAAGGCTATTTTTGTGATAATTTTGTCATTTTATGTGCTTTATTAGACCATTTTTAACGATGAATCAAAAATTTTATTAAATTTGAATAAAATTTTGATGAAAAAATTAATTTGATACTATTTATTCGCATGCTAAAATTAAAAATTTTATTAGATTTTTTCACATCCTCAGTTGTCAGGGAGGACGTCCGGGCAATTGTCCTGGAGGTCGTCCAGATATGAACAAAAAATTTGTCAAAATTGCTCCTGGTGGACATCTAGAAGGATGTCTGGCCCAACGGTAAATTTAAATTTGATAAATGATGAAAGGTTTCCTTTATTTGATGAAAACTTTTATTTTGCCTCTATTTGATATGAATTTGGTAAAAAAATTAAAATGCCTTATTCAACACTTTTCATCAAATTTCAAATCTAGTGAAGCATGTTAGATGGGAGATGTTCTTAATTAACCTATCTTTAATTCTGCTTTCTTATTTTTGGTAAGGTTATATTTTTAGATTCCTCCAACGTGATTATGAAAATGTGGGGAACAAAAATATTATTTTTACTAAACAAACATTAAAGTCTAACATATGTTTCGTTGTTATTTTAAATTCTTTTTACGGGTAAATTACACTTTTCAATCATTAGACTTCTAAGTCCTATTTTAATTTTTTTCCTTTGTCACACATTAATCATATAGGGTTTTACTTTCTCATCACATTATTATAGAAGTACAATTTGGACAAGTTAAGAAGTTGCCCAAGCCTAGCATGCTCGAGTTGTGTTGAGAGGTGTCTATACATGTCCAAGTCTTAAGTGTAATCCATTATTATCTGTCCAAGCCCAAGATGAGCTAAACTCGAATTGCACATAAATTTGAGTTTTTATTTATTTATTTATTTTTGTGCAATTAACTAATTTATCAAAATTAGACTATATTTACATTTTTTTATTTATAAAATCACTAATAATATCAAAACAAATAATTTATATAATGTGAGAGAAGCAATAATTGAAAAAATGATGTGCCATTACGATAGTCTATACAATTTATGAATGAGAAAAAAATATATAAGATTTTGTGTTGTATTTACTTGTGTATATAATGTACATTCAATATGATTTAATGATTTAAATTACTTTAACATAATTTAATAGCTAATAATTTGGCCCTGTTTAGGATGTTGGGTTTAATGGTTTTTTTTGGCTAAAATAACTAATAAAGACAAAATAAGTTAAAATAGTCAATAAAACAAAATGTCATATCTAAATTATAATTATTTCACATTTTCTCTCACAATTATCAAATCAACTACCAAAAAAAACTAACCAACTTTCCAAACACAACTTTTTTAGTTAAACTAAAATTGCCAAAAACCAAAATGCCAACTAAAACTTCCCAAACAAGCCTAAAATGTCACATTCAAACTATAATCATTTCATTTTTTTTCTCACAATCATCAAATCAATTATAAAAAAAAAAGAACCTAATTATTATCCCAAACACAATTTTTTTAGCCAAGTTAAAATAACCAAATAGCCAAATAACCAAATTCCTAAACGGGCCCTTTATATGTATATTTAATATTTATATATATAATTCGGGTTTTTGGTTACTCAAGTTGTTCGGTGTCTTTGCCGAAGACTATCCAAATTTAATTCAGCTGTCTGAATTTTTATCAAAACTTGCACCAAATTCAAAATTATTTTACCCAATTCCCAAAAAAAATCAGACTTAGCTCGGGTTGTTCGGGTTGAGCCTGTTGAAGTTGTACTCCTATATTATTGTATTATTGTGAGTGAATTTAGGATCTAAATTGCGAGTATTTAACAAAAAATTATTAATTGGTTCAGAAGTGCCATATGGCCATGCCCTTCACCAATCACAATTCATCATACCTCTCATGTTTCTCAATCACCCAATACAAATTTGCGGATTTCATTTTTTTCACGAGTCACAACACCATTAGAGTATCATGTGATGATGCTCTAAGACTATGGGTGTAAATTTGGTCCGACCCAGCCCACCCGAGCCTGGGCTCTGGTCGGCCCATGTCAAGCTTTGCAAGCTTCAACCAAAATTGGGGCTGGGGCAGCGGGCCTAGTCTGGTCTCGAGCTTAGGCCAGGCCTCGGAGGGCTTGAATAATTTTAAATTTTTTTCATATTTTTTTCCCCAAAATTTTATTCATTTCCACTAAAAAAAAAAACTAGGCATCGGGTGGGCTAGGCCTTGAGCGGGCCATTGGGTCGGGGCCATGGGCCAGGCCAAACTTGAAAATGATGACTCAAGCCTAGGCCTAGGGTCCTAGGCTGAGCTCGAGCCCGGGCTTAACAAGGCCAAGCCTACCCTAAGCCGCGGGCAGGATTTGGGCCACAGGCCATTTTTATACTCCTATTTAAAACCAACCAATAACTTATCTTATTTAACATTTCTCAATGAAGATGATTAATATGATCGGGGCTCAACCTGAAAAGGGCTAAGCTCCCAAATAGGCCCAACTCATGTACTTATTGTGCCTGTTTGGCAGAAATTATAATCAGCTTATTTCAGTTTTCAGCTTAATTTAAGTTATTTTGATGTGTTTGGTTTAGCTTATAGCTTATAGTTTTTTGGAAGTCATAAATCAGCTTATTCTTTGAGTAGGGCAGGAGATGCTTTAAGAATAAGCTGGAAATCAGCTTAAGTTGAAAGTTATAAACTATAAGCTGTTTAGGCATAAGCTATAAGCACTTTCCCACAGCTCTACCAAACAGGGCCATTCTGATGTGGGCTAAATAGGGAGCTTGGATTGAGCCCAATTGTTCGGGAAATTCTATTTACACCCAAAAAAATTTTAAGTGAGTCTAATTTTTTAGTACACTCTAATAAATATTTATGATTATAATTCATTCTTAGTACACCCTATTTTTTGTGTTTTTCCAAATTATCCTTTTGAGTTATATCCAAATAAAACAAATTAAAAAATTCAAATTAATTTGAAAAATCTTTCTTTTGTTCACATACATACATGAAACACAACCAGGGAACCTAGCATCGGTGAGATGGCACCGACAAAAGAGAACAACGAAGAAGAAAGAGAGGGTAAAATTTCGTGTTCGGACTTCTAGAACCGAACAAAGTGAATTTCTTTAGTTCTGAAAGTTCGAACAATAATGACCAAAAACAGGCTGAATACAAAAATCAATAATTGTAGTTTGAGATTTATGTGAATACTTACATCCTCTTTGATGTGTTGCTTCAAAAGGCTATTATGATTATTACTGTTATCAATTGTTTAATTTTGTTCAAATTTTCTTTTATTTGCAAGTAACAATATAATAAAAAATAATGATGTGGATGATAATGGTGCATTTGGTGAGGTGGATTGGAGTTTTGGAGTGAGAAAGAAGAAGAAGAGAAAATAATTGAAACTTATAAAGAAAATGAAGAGATTTGAACAGGAAGGATACACATAGGGCGCGTTTGATTCGTTAGATTAGGGGGGGACAATCCACTGTTTGGATTGTAATCCATTGAAAGCTCTTTATCCGCCGTTTGTTTTTTTTTTTAGTCCGCCAGATATGAAGTCCAGCCGACTCCTTATCCCCCATATGGGGGATTCCACTATCCCCGGGGAGAAGGGGGGAGGGTGTGGGACAATTTTGGTAGGATTATTTACTATTAGGATTAGGGGGGTGAGATGACCATTTTGCCCTCATAATATATAATTTGCTTCCTCTGTAATTGTTGGCACAGAACATTATATGAGAAGAAGCAAAACGGCAAAACCCTAGATGTGATTCTTTTCTTTGAGGCTCAATTTAATGCAGAACATTCTCTTTTAAGGAAGAATGTTTGATCATGTTCAATTGTAATGAATCTGTATATTGTAAAAGAGAAATTAAGAGGTCTCCATTTTTTCATCCATTGAAGTTATGGAATGGTTTCTGTATATTTATTGGAAGTTAAAAAACCAAAGGAAAAGTGCCTATTATTTAGAACAACAATTAAATGTTGCAAAATTGTGGTCAATCTTACACCTATTTACTATGTTCCTTGTGCTTTTCTAGTTTGGGTTTGTTTAAGCATTGCTCAAGCTTTGCTCAATTATTAAACAAAGTCTAAAATTTTAATTCAAGTTCTTCATTCAATAAATAAACTAAACTTAAACAAATTTTAAACAAATCAAGCTCGAGTTGCATTGATCTTTTTGTATTGAAATGAAGTTATCTTAGTGAAAAATAGATCATGAGAAACATCCATCACATAGATGGCTGACAGAAATGACCAAAAGATTTGAAGGACAATGAAAAATGGCATGAAGAAAACAGAAAACATTAATGTTCCGCATTAATACACCTGCTTGCAAATTCTTATATGTTATCTATATGCCTAGAGAAGCTCCATTCTTTAAATTAGTTGTAATTCTAAATGGTTTTTGTATGATAATTGATTTTGATAGATAGATGAGAATTTTTATAACTTTGATGATGAGAGTAATGATGAGTTTCAATTGTACATAGTACTGCAAGTTGTAATGCAGGAGCTATTTGCCTTATGCACTGTAGCTTCTGTTGTCATTCAAGTTATCTTGAAGAAGTATTTATCTAAGTACCCACGTAATCTTATTAGAGGACCCAATCGGTTGCAAGAACAAATGGACCATATTAACCATTTAGTGACAGAAAGTGACATAACATGCATTGAACTCTGTACGGATCGTTGTTCTTTTATGACTTTGTGCAACATGATTTATACAATTGGTGGGTTAGGACCTTCAAAACATGTCACTTTAGAAGAGAAGGTGGCCTTCTTCCTCTTCATTTTGGCACAACACTTGAAAATACGAAATGTTAAGTTCAATTTCTATAGATCTGGACAGAATGTCACTCGATATATCAATGATGTCTTAAAGGCTGTGCTATGCCTGCAAGCCAACTTACTTAGCACACCAAATCCTATTACCGAAGCAAACACAAATCCACGGTGGAATTGCTTCCAGGTAAATATATTGTCCACAAATTTGGTAACTTTACATTGGTTTTTTTTTCTTTTCTTTTGTTCTCTATTTTACCCAAAACAAAAAACCATAACTATTACAATATCTATTCAACTGGTTTGTTTAGAATTGTCTTGGAACACTTGATGGCACCTATATTAGAGTTCGTGTACCCGTGATTCATCAAGCAAGGTATAGGACAAGAAAGGAAGATATTGCTACTAATGTTGTAAGAGTTTGCTCGCAACAAATGAATTTTAAGAGATGAGTTCAATCGGCCTAATGGCCTAAGGAAGGGTCAGTGGCCAACTCTAGGGTTTTAAGAGATGAGATCAATCGGCCTAATGGCCTAAGGATTCCAAATGGTAATTTCAAAGTTCATGTATAATAATTGAGTTTAATGCATAACATTCCACGTATAGGTTACTACTACTTAGTGGATGCGGGCTATACAAATGGGTGAGGATTCTTAGCACCTTACCGTGATCAGCGATACCATGTGTCTGTTTGGAAAGAAAGGGCAACTCCAAGTAATTACCAAGAATATTTCAATATAAAACATGCACAAGCCAGGAATGTCATAGAAAGGTGTTTTGGATTGCTGAAAATGAGATGGGCAATACTTCGCAGTGCATCATACTACCTCATTAGAACCGAAAATTGTATTATCACAATATGTTGCTTGTTACACAACTTTATTCAACGAAAGATGGCAGTTGACCCTGTAGAGGATGACGATGATGACGAAAAATATCAACCGCCAATGGGAGATGATTTCATTGATACTGTTGAGACATCTAATGAATGGACTATGTGGCGGGATACACTCGCAATACAATTGTACAACAATTGGTTGGCTAGTGTGGGGGTTGGATGAGAATAGTTTAATGTTTATTTTTATTACTATTGTGTTTTACTTTGATTTGTTATTAAACCATTTAAATTTTTTATGTGACGTTGCTATGTATTTTTATTAATATCTGACAATATGGATATTGAATTATTTGATGAGGTATTTTTATTAATATCTGACAATGTGGATGTTGAAAATGTATTTTTTTTTAATATCTGACAAATTTTTTTTAAGTGATTAATGATTTATTGTAATGTGTCTGAAATGTTGAATGATTACTTTGGGCATGGATAATGAGGTATCCGTTCGTAAGAAAAAAGAATGACAAGGTTGATTCATCAAAACAAAGGCGGTTGGAGCCCACGTGAAGATGATGCTCTAATTTCAGCATTGGTGTCCATTGTCAATGAAGGAATGAAAGTTGACAATGCTTTCAAGGCGGGCTATCTTCTTGAGGCGGAAACTAAATTGCCGGATATCTTACAGGGACGGACTTACGTGGTTGTTCCCATATTGAATCAAAAATTAAAATATGGAATAAACCTTGTAATTACGTGTCGATATCTTACTACTAGTGGGTTTGGATGGAATGACACTGAAAAAAGAATTGATGTGGAGAGTGATAGTGTATGGGAGGCATATGTTCGGGTAAAGTTACCATGATATAAATACTTTATTTATTTATTTATTTTTATTTTTATAATTGCTACATGTTTATGTAACTACTTTTGAAATACACTTTTCTATATTAACTAGGATTAGTTGGTCATTGCAGAGGGACACCAATGAAAAACACCTAAGGAACAAAACTTTCCCATATTTCGATGAATGGATTCAAATATTTGGCGAGGACCAGGTTATAAAGGATTTTGTTAAAGGGCCTGCTGATGCAGTTGAGGCTATGAATGCTGAGAAAGATGTGTTGTTGCATGGCCTTACATATAATGACACTTTTCTTGAACAAATGGGAGTAAATAGCCACACTGGTGAATGAATGGATTGTTCAAACTCAGCAACTCAACGGGCTTGTGAGAGCTCTGCCAAAAAGAAAGACAAGAAAAGATCTAGATCTGATGATGATGTAGTTGAAAAGCTGTCTATGTTTGCTGACAAGTTGGTGGATGTCATGGGTAAAACCAATGAGAAACTGGAATTCATTGGAAAAAATGATGGGGTATTCACATGATGTCGTGTCAAAACGGGCATTATTAAATGATGAACTTACAAAGTTGCCAATTACTATAGATGAAAGGTTAGATGCTTGCGAAATCATATCCCATGATGTCCAAAAGCTTGACATGTTCTTCAGCTTGACACATGATGATAGGCTGAGGTAGGTAATGAGGTTGCTAAGTAAAAATGCTCCATAATAAACTTGTGGCATGTGATGGGAATATTTGGTTTTTGAGTTATACTCCATAGACTTAATTGTTGCTTTTTTAATTCGTCAAGCACCGTATTTTGTGAGTTAAATTGTTATATCATGATTTTGTGCCTCTGACTCATCTAGTCATGGGATACTGTTGTTTTTGTTGTTGAAGGCTACTAGTTGTAGGAACAAATATTTGTACCTGCTGATATCCTTATGAACATATACCACTTTCATGTTGGTTGTTATTTTCATTTTGGTTGTTATACACAGTTATTTGGATGATTGTTAATTGGTTTGTTGTGTGGATTTGCTGGTGTCAATATGAAGTGCTGGTGTGTTGTGTATTGTTGCTGGTGTGTTGCATGATGTTGCTGGTGTGATGGAATAAATAATTTTTTTGTGTTGGATAAAAATTAGAAGGGGTATGCTGCTAGTGTGATGCTGCTGGAACAAACCATTTTTTTGTGTTGGATAAAAATTAGAAGGGGTATGCTGCTGGTGTGATGTTGCTGGAACAAATAATTTTTTTGTGTTGGATAAAAATTAGAAAAGACATGGTCTTATTTATATTGAAAAAATGTGACCATTAAAAAATATAAATATTGGAAAAATGTATGTTTCAAACATTGAAAAAATTAAATAATTAATTGTGGTCCACTAATCAATTATAAATAAAGATTAAATTTAAAGACAGATTTAATATTGTTATTATTTAGTAAACAATTGAAGAAAGGGTAAAATAGTCTTTTGTTTATTTATCCTTATCTAGTCCGTCCAACCAAGCATTGGATTCACTAAAAATAGTTCTTTCCAAACATCTAATCCCATGAGAAAATAAACACGAGATACACATCCAATCCAACCAAATAGTCTAAGGGATTCACAGTCTTAGGATTTAAGTTTGATGGATTCCAATTCCCCCTTATTCAGTCCGTCCAATTAAACACACCAATCCCCCCTTATCCAGTCTGTCCAATCAAACACATCGTGTGTTAGATTGAACGGACTGGATAAAGGAGGATTTGAATCCATCGGATTATAATCTTGGGATTCATAGTTCTAGGACTATTTGATTATATAGGATATGTATCTCATGTTTATGTTAGGAAATGATTATTTGGTTGGATAGAATACGAATTTTATGTTTGTTTGGGATATTATAGAGAAGGATATATGCTCAAATGACTATTTTACCATTTTCAGTTATTTACTAAATAATAGCAATATTAAACATATCTTTAATATTTTAATTATTTTTAGCTAGATTAAATAAAAGTTTATTTTATTTTATTTTTTAAACAATTAAATAAATTTATTTTTTTAAATTAAATAAATAAAATATCAATAAAAATATATGTTATTTTTAAATTAAAATTTCAAATACATTTATTTTAAAAAATAATAATAATAAAATAATGAAATTAAATAAAACATCTATTAAAATTTAAATAATAAAATTAAACAAAATTTTAAAATAAAAATCAATAAAATATCTATTAAAAAATTAAATAAATAAAACATCAATAAAAATTAAGTAAAATTATTTTATTTTTAAATTGAGACATATAAATTTTATTGAATTTTACTAAATATAATATATAATTACATGGTAGAGGGTCAAAATTGTCATTTCACCACCTAATCCCATATTCCCTCCATTTGTACCCCCATGTGACACAATAGTCCAACACATTTGGGACTAATAGTCCGGAGCAAAATTGGAAAATCAAACAACGGATATAAATCCTATCTCACGCTCCAATCCCTCCAAACAAACAACACTATAATTGATTAGGGTGTATCATGAGAAAAAAATAATATTTTATTTGAAGATTTAATATGCGTTGTTTTTATTAGTAAATTTACATTAGAATATAATAGGAATTAAATCAAATCAAACTAAGCCTTAAGTCTCATCAAATGAGGTTGGTTACATGAATCTTTCTTCTCCACTCACGGCCATTTGATTAGTCAAATTAAAGAGATTCATATCTCTATTTACTACACTCACCTACGTCAATCTAGGTTTTCCACTTCCCTTAATACTTTCATCTACTGTCACTGTATCACATCTCTTTACTATTGCCTCTGTTGTATATGACCAAACCATCTCAATCTATTATGTCTTTTCTAATCTCACACACATCTACCGTAATATCATCATCTAAGCAACACTCATCTTATCTACATATTATTTCTTAATTGCCCAACATTTTGTCCCATACAATATCGCTGGTCTAATAACCGTTCTATAGAACTTTCCTTTTAATCTAGTGAATATTCATTTATCACACAATATCTCAGCCGCAGTTCTTCACTTAAGTCACCCTACTTTAATTTAATTCTATGGATCACATTCGCTCCAATCTCTCAAAGCATTATGATAATCGATCATAAATAACAAAAATGTTCACTCTTAAGTAGTTCTTGATTATCAATTTTCACTTCTTCTTTGCTTCCATTGTTACTGTTACCAAAATTACACTCCATGTACTATGTCTTACTTTTACTTATTATAAATCCTTTAAATTCAAGTGTTTCTCTCGATGTCTTAGTATTAACTCATTCTCTAGTCTTATCCACTAATACGATATCATTTGCAAAAAATATACATTATGGCACATCATTCTGAATATTTCTAATCAACTCATCCATAACTAAAATAAAAAGATAAATACTTAAGATTGATCTTTGGTGTAACCCCACAGTAATTGGAAATTCACTTTTCTCTTCCGCAAGTGATTTAATAGTGGTCACCAGACGTTCTCTAACACTCACTAGATTATATCCCGACACACTATATCATAGGAATTTAAATTTTAAAATTTGAACAAGTTTCCGTTTGGTAAAAAAAAATTTAGTTAGTTTTTTGGAGTTGAAATTTTTTTAATTTGGGGTTAAAAAATTCATTGAAATTTGTTTACCTTATTAACTTATTTAACTTATGTTATTTTTTTGTATTTTTTTCAATCCCAAATGAAATAGCCAAACAAAACCTAAATTTTTTTAATTCAAATAGAATGGCCCAATTGGCCATTCAAAAATGGGCCAAACAAAAGATTGGGCGAAACCCAATTGGCCACTTGGAAGTCGAGCGTTGGGTTGACAACACGCCACCTGGCTCAAAGGAAATAACAGGAGTCGTGGTAGTTATTCGTTAGTAGTTTATCCATTGTTCAAATCAAATGTAAATTCAATTAAAATTTGAATCTGTCTCTCTCATCTCAGCTCCGCGGTCAGACAAGAAGAAGAGAGGAGGGAGGGTTAGGGCAAACCATCCCTCACCTCTCTCTCTCTATCTAAAACTAGGGTTTACCATCTCTCCTCTCTCTAAATTCTAGGGTTTTCAGAGAGCTCCCCTCAAACGGCCCCTAATTTATGCAATAATAATTGAGGAATATGAGTGGACAAATCCCTCCAGCTCCGAGACGGAACAGTTTGGTTCAGAAGCGAAATCAATCGACTGTGAAGAAATCTTCGATTCAATCCGAGAACGGAGCCACCAATGGCGGGACCCTTTCCAAACCCTCCTCCCCTAAGCAAACGTAAGTCTTTTTTTTTTTTTTTTTTGTTGGTGTGTGGACTTTTTAAAATTGAATTGAATTGAATTACGTGTGTATTTTGATGATTCATTGTATTGTTTTTGTTGTTTGATTTGGGTTTGTTGTTGTTTAATCGATTGATTACTTTCAGGCCTGTTGGTGGCGAAAGGACGGTCAAGAAGCTGAGGCTATCGAAAGCCCTCACTATTCCGGAAGGGACCACTGTTTCCGATGCTTGTCGGAGGATGGCAGCTCGTCGTGTAGACGCTGTTTTGTTAACTGATGCAAATGCTTTGCTTTCTGGCATAGTCACTGACAAGGTTTTGAGCATAACAATCGATTTTATTGTGGTTAATTTGGTTTTTTGCTTTTGTGTTATTGGGGGAGTCAAGTGTTTGAATTGTGTTTGTTTTGTGCGTAGGACATTGCAACTAGAGTTATAGCAGAGGAGTTGAGGCCAGAGCAGACAATAATTTCAAAGGTTATGACAAGGAACCCTATTTTTGTCAATTCGGACTCACTGGCAATTGAGGCTCTTCAAAAGATGGTCCAGGGTAAGTTTTATCGTGTGTTTTATTTATATTACATGACTAGGAATTGAGTCAGATAAAATTATGATATACATGGTCCATGGAGTAGAAGCTTACATAAGTGTGTGATAATAATAGTATTTGGTTGGAATATGGGATGCAGACAAGCACACAAAAATAGTGCCTCTAATTCTTTCCCATCTATTAGAGAGTAAAGAAAAAAGAAGAAAACAAGTAGGGCCAAGCATAAGTGATGCAAAAAACATGTGTATAGTATTTTGCTGCCTTTAAGATGGCATTTTGGTGTTCTTTGCGATTGTCAATCGCTATGAAGCATGGATATGGGTACAAGTATGCCAATATGACAAAACTTTAAAAAAATTGGATACGGGTATGCCCGGGGTATGTCTATAAAAAAATGATTTTTGTAATTTGTAGTAGTGCATGATAAAAATTAAAAACTCAAATGCAAAAATAGTTAAAATAAGGTACAAACTAAAGATGAAGAGCCAGAGGGAGAATCAAAGAGGAGAGGGGACTTACCGCGAGGCATCGACATTAGTGCTGGTGAGGTTTGTGAAATTTTAGAGTAAGTGCTTGGTCGTAAATTGTGCCACTGCTTGTTGAGGGCTCTCCTTATGTTGGCGTAGCTTCTTCCATGCTTCTCCCATCTGTCTTCGAGCTCTCCAAGGCTTCATAGGTAATCCATTGTGCTCTTCTCATGATAGTGGCTTGGGTTATATCTAAGGTTGCACTTACAAGTCGCACCATCCTAAATTTCTTCAAAAGTTTTGAAAATTCTCTAGCTCATCTTCATTTCAATTAGTTGCATCACATGGCTTTATATAGATTTCTATTTCTATTTCTAAGGACTCAGAACTCTAAACTGACTTGGACATTTGAAAAATGAGCACTTTGACTTCTAAAACTGATGTGTGTGTGTGTGAGAGAGAGAGAGCAAGAGAGAGAGTGAGAGAAAATCACGCAAGAATCGTGAATCTGATGAGATAGAAACGTGAATCAGTCCAAGAACGAAGCTCGATCTCTGTTGATCTTCCCGCCCCCCCTCTCTCTCTCTCGTTTTCTCTCTTTCTTTTGTCTCTCCATCTTCTTCTTCTTCTTCTTCTTCTTCTTCTTCTTCTTCTCTCTCTCTCTCTCTCTCTCTCTCTCTCTCTCTCGGTTAGGGTGAGCGTAATTGATCATTTATTATATAATATTTTATTTAGAGATAATGTATTTTAAATAATATTAGTCTATTACTTTTACTCCACTATTTTTATTGGTCTATGTGTTTTACAGATTTAATAATATCAGTTCATTAGTATTAATGAGAATAAATTAAAATTTTCTTATAATATTTAAATTTATTGATTTATTTTGGTTTTATGTTTAGAATTATTTTTTATTTGCTATTGATAGAGTCGAGTAAAGAAAAAGGACTCATGTAACCGACCCTATTTGATGGGACTTAAGATTTGATTTTGGTTTGGTTTGGTTTGGTTTGGTTATTCATTTAAAAAAAAATATTTTTTTATGTTGTATTTAATTAATTAAATATTATATAAAAATTTAAAATTTAAAATTTAAAACTCATTTATAACATATATATATGTCAATTAAAAAAAAAAAGTTTATATAGGTAAATTAAAAATATTTTGAATTTTTTTGCACACATCTATGTTTAGTCGTATCCACATATCCATGTCTAATTTTTGAGTACTTTTTAGACGTACCCGTGTATCCCTCATTTAGAGGTTTGTCGAGTCTGACTCCTAGATACATACCCGCACTCGATACTCGTTCCCGAGTCCATGTAACGTAGCTCCTGCCCATTTCAAGAATTTGAAAATTCCAAAATAGCCTAGACCTATGTAACATGAATAAATCATATAAGCTGACCAGAGCTACACTCGCCTAAAAATAAATATTAAATGGGACTCTATGAAGCCGAAGCTCAATTATGTAAGGTTTCAAATGAGTGAAGCCTTGAAATAGATCAATTCCCAACTCTTCCTGCTTCATGGAATTTGATTTTCTTTTTGTTTTGTTTTTTGGGGCTCTTCTTATGCTTTTCACTGAGATGATCTTTATTACCATCCATGGTTATAGAGGGCTTTAATTCGCATACTTAAAGATCCATCTTATATTACATTACATCACATTACATTTGGTTGTTTCTTAATTGTTTCATGCTTTTAATTGGTTTTGACATTGACATGTTTGGATTCCTGTTGGGTAAATGCACATGTTGACATTTTTGGATTCCTGTAGGGTACATGTCTATGTCTAGGCATTTCAGCCAGTATGTGGCACTTTGCTGTCTCATTTACAATGTCGAATCATAAAATTTTCTACTACCTCTATTACTTGGTTTGGTAGTTGGATTTGTTTGATAGTAGTATATTCTTTTTCATGTGTCTTTCCTTCTCTATTTTTCCCTTTCTTTTTTCAGAATTAATGTTGTTGTATTATTATTCTAATCTCTATAACCTTTGATGCTGTAGCGTTTTTTTATTTTTTTTGTTGGTTTTTCTTTGGTGGACATTACTTCAGATTATGTTGTTATTAATCTTAGGCACTTTAAAAATCCATTATTCTATTTATAACCCATTATTATTTTCATATACGTACTAACCAACGCATTTTAAGTGAGCTATTGGTGTTATGATCTTAGTTCATCATTGTTTGGTTGACAGGAAAATTTAGGCATCTCCCTGTTGTAGAAAATGGTGAAGTTATTGCCTTGTTGGATATTACAAAGTGCCTCTATGATGCTATATCCAGGATGGAGAAGGCTGCAGAGCAAGGTAGTGCCATTGCAGCTGCAGTTGAAGGGGTGGAGCGCCAGTGGGGGAGCAATTTCTCTGGTAAGTTGGCACTTCTTTCAACTTAAAATGTAGAATACATTATGTCTTCAAAGGATAGTTGCTGCACTTATGAATGCCCAAGGGAAATTTGTAACTTGCTCTGTGGCATGTGAGGATATAAGCTCAACTCAATGAGCCTTTCTACCAATTACTTAGGTTCAGTTACATGGATATCCACTTCCCCCACTTGGTTTTATTCAGATTCATATGCGAATATATTATTTAATATAATTTTTGGTTATCTTTGTACTCATGTAGATAAGTAGGCAGACACTTCTCATTTGTAGTCACTTTGTGTTCAAGGGGTGAACCCCTTGTTTTTGTTCTTTTACATATTATGGAGAATTGATCCAAAAGAGACGATCAAGAAATCAAGAAGAATAAGAACAGAGGAAGAAGATGATCAAGTGTCACAACCCGAACACAAAAATAACTCGATATTATTATCTCCAAAAGCTAACCTAAAACTATAACATAAAGCATATATATAAGTTTTGTAGGAAACCCTAAATTAAGGTTACCAAAAATAAAACACCATCTTAATAAAAGTCTAAATTAAATTATAACTCATAAACAAATAAGAAATTACAAAATCTTTAATGTTCCTTTTATCCAATGCCTTTTCAATCCCCCATCAGAAAGTTTTATGCATGGTACAAAAAACCTGCTCGTTCAAATTGCTTTTTGAGCTATCTAGTTTCGTCACACCCCGATTTACCAGTGTGAGTAAAAATTGTTTCTGAACTGGCTGGTTCACGGTATGTACTGGTCTCAAGTGGATATTTTACCAAGTTTTGGGTGCATTGGATTGGTTCAGCTTAAAAAGGCCAGTTCACCTGCTGCTTGTTGAAATGCAGAACTGTGTGCTATGCAGTAGACTTCTGGCCCGATTTCTCTTAATTTTTTGGGCCACAATTCCTTCCAAAATCTCTACCATTTGGTTTGATTTGCATCCTACTATCACTAATCTACAGATTCTACCCCATAGCCACTTAAATTGCATCATTGGAAGCTTGAAATAATGATGATTTTCCTAACGGGTCAGGTCCAATGTATTGGAGGTAAATTCCCCCCCCCCCCCCCCCCTCCCTCACGATTTCTCCTAGTTTGAAGATGAAAATATTATGGGTGTCAATCATTTCTTCATTTTGGTGAGATCTATCACTTTATATTCATATTTTATTTTATTTTTTTTGAATTTCTGGATATTTTTGTTTAAGTTTTGATGGGGTTTTCCATATTTATATTTTAATTGTTTTTGTTTCATTTTTTTTTTTGCCTGTCATACTATATAATATGGCTTTTGCATGTTGTCTTTGTCAGCATAGTGATGAGTGTAATCTATCATGCATATCTAATGGATGTAGATAACATATATTTATTTTGTAGATTCTAATTTGTCAATCTCTATTTCAGCACCGTCTGCTTTCATAGAAACACTCCGAGACCGAATGTTCAAGCCCTGTTTGTCAACTATTATTGCTGAAAATGCCAAGTATTCTTCAAACTCGGTCATTGGCCTTTCTGTGTTGGAGATATAGTTTCTATCTACTTGTTTTAGTGTTGGTTTTGTGATACCAAGTCTTGCTACATTCTATTTTTTCAGGGTTGCAATAGTATCACCGTCAGATCCTGTCCATGTTGCTGCCAAACAGATGCGAGAGTTGAGGGTTAACTCCGTCGTTATTGCCACTGAGAACAAGATTCAGGGGATACTAACGTACTGTTCTCTTTTCATCAGGGTTTTCCTTTCCTTCTTTCTTTTTGTTTTTCCTTTGATTAAATCTTAGATTTTCGTATTTGGGTAAATATGTTTAAGGTGCCATTTTCTTTATCTTTGTTTTTATATATTATGACTGTTGCTTATAGTTGTTTTTGTTGTAACTGAACTGCAGTTCAAGGGATATTCTTATGCGAGTTGTGGCCCAAAACCTTTCTCCTATGTTGACTTTGGTGGAAAAGGTTCTTATTGTGAAACTCCTATCATTATATTGGTTTCAGTTTCAGCAGTTTCAGTTGTTCCACTAGGATGAATTAGTCAGAAATGTCATTAGACTATTACAAGATCATTATATACTATTTCTCTATAAATAGGTTTCTTTTTCTGTATTTGGCATATTCATCTTGGACATTCTGATACTAGTTTTGCTTGTACATTGTGTTTACCTTGTAGAAGCACTTTACCTGGTTTGGGTACATTTGTGCTCTTTTTGGTTGATCGCCTATTTGGTTGCTCTCTTTGTTAATGCTGACATAAATGCATGATAAACTAGAGTCTGATGAGCTTTAGGTGTAGAAAAACATTAATTTTAATTGTATTCCTTGTTGAATCATTTTGTATTAGTTTGAATATATTTATGCTCCATATGGGACATGGTTAATATGTTTCCTGTTTGGTTGCCCCATTTGCATATGCTGGCTTGGGCCTGAAGCTGTGTGACTCCAAGTGAAAAGGCATTACTTTGTAAATAGATCTTGTTTATTTGTGAAGTAGTTTTTCTCATCTCCGTTACTTCATCAAAGAAAATCACATTTTCCCCTCTGGCTTAGCTGTTAAGCTCTATATATTCCATCAAACTCATAAAATTTCAATGAATGCGACTTGATATTTGTTTTGTTGTAGAGGTAAAGACATGGTTACTGTTCTTTCTAGTGTACCTTGCATACTTATGAATACATAGTTTAGACAACGTTTATTTCACTCAAATAAACAATAGAAAAATTTACGGGGGCAAGTTAGTCTTAAACATCCTTAGAAGATGTATTTTGATATTTTTCTAAGAAAAAAAATTAAGAAAAAAGGTTAACAACCTTTGAGGTCTAATTGGATCATATTAAATCATTTGATCACCAAAATAACAAGAATCATTAGTTATTTTCATACTAATGTATTATGACATTTTCACAAAAAAAAAGGAGGTAAAAAGGGGTTGAAATATGTCGGAACCCAATAGTTTCAGGAAAGCATAAATAGTAAAAACATAAATTGAAATGTGAATCAAATTATGATTCATGCGATTCACCATTGATTATCCCAAAATAGATTAACCCATAGGTTCACATTGATCTATACATGAATCATTAATCGAAACACAAATTCAATCGTGTATTGTAAGATTCTGATAACTGAGGTCATGGTATAGTTTGCCAACTTTGGCCTCCCTTGTAAGCCTTTTTCATATTTGTCTCTCTTTGATTCCACTACTCTGCTACACAAACATCTGTATATATACGTATGTACCTAATCCAGACCTTAATTGATAATTTGACACACACACACACACACACACACAAAGCGATGTCCTCCCTTTGTCCAATCAGATTAATTGAAAAATACCTGTTTCACTTGGTTCCTTTTTGTCTCATTTTTGGTTTTTTCTTTGTCAAGGTAATGACGCCCAACCCCGAGTGTGCAACATTAGAGACAACAATCCTTGAGGCTCTGCATATCATGCATGATGGCAAGTTCTTACATCTTCCTATTGTGGACAAAGGTGAGTTTTAAGTTTTTAAATCAGTGTAATGGATTTCCCAATCATATTTTTGACATTTTCCATTGGGCAGATGGATATGTTGTCGCTTGTGTGGACGTTCTCCAGATAACTCATGCAGCAATTTCCATGGTGAGGTCATTTTTTTTTCTGATGTTGCTGTTTGTATACTAGTGACTTAATTTCTAGATCATGATGTTCCTACTCAAGGTTTTCTGCTTTTCTTACTGAAGCAAGCTCCTGAACTTTGAGCTGGTTGATCGGATACAATGTGTATATGAAGATTAGCTAATCCACTGTCCTGGAACTGTAATTTTTCTGTTGATAAAAAGCATGTACAGCTTAAATTTCTATTTAGAAGCACAGTTCTTTGGTGATTAAACTTGGGGAAAATTACAAAAAAAAAAAAAAAAAAAAAAAAAACCAGGGGATTTTTGTAACTATTTTTGTAACCCTGGGATTCCCTAATTACAAATCCAACTATTTTTAAGGAGGAAACAAGAAAACAATTGACTAAAAGACAGGGTAGTGGAGTTGGGGAGGGTCTCAGCTTGGAAGAGGGTGAGGCTAAGAAGCATGGACACGTGACACGACATGGACAGTCGGACATGTAAACATGACAATTTTTAAAAGATAAAAGATGCAGGATATGACATATTGGGGATAAGTGCAAAATATATGGTTATATACATTATATCATGTTTCATTCAAAATTAATAAAAATATATGACATGACATGAATTTCTAAAGTTTAAAGGATGATAAATTAATAGGTATAAATCTACATTATTTTTCTTTTACCAATAGATCTCAAGTTAATTTGTTCAAACTTGTATTGTGTTTTATGTGTGTCCAAGTGATGGATACGTGTATCTCCCAAGTGTTAGAAGCATGTCCAACTGTAAAAATAATGATTGAAGGAATTGATTTTGGATGGAATAGAAGTCATAGATTATTGTGATATATTATATTGAATATTGGATGTCAATTTGTGGTGATGTGATGTATGTTGTTATGAAATAACATAATATTATAAATACATAAAAAAAGTTATGACATGTCCATGGATATCAATTACACAAATGTTGCATAAATTGTAATAAAGCACTCTGTGTGTGTGTGTGTGTATTAACCATTTGATGAGATTCCATGGAGATGTATTACATGGGTAGTGTAATTTTTTGGGTTGGGAGAGGAATGATACTTAAGTTTGAGTGAACACCCAAACTACATGTTTCACTTAATGTAGTCATGATTTTGCTCACTATTGGTACATTTCTATATTGTGTAGTTCTAGGAACTCATTATTTTACTTGTCATTTATTTAATGCTGAATAAGTAAAATTTGTGGTATTATATTGATTGGCTGGCATTCCTCAAGTACTCACCAGCATTCAATTTTTATATATTGCATCTCAATTGTTTCCAAATTGCAACATTCTGTTTCTAAATTATGCATTAGTAGACACTTTTTGAACACCTGATAGCATTTTGATGGTTTGCTATCAATGTTTCTCACTTTAAAAAAAGAAAATGCAGCAATATTAATTCTGAGTTTTGTGACATGTCTATTTATATTTATCTACATACTTGAACTTAGTCGCAAGAAACTCGTACTAGGTGATGTTTCTTACTTTGAAACTTGATTACGCGCTCCTAAGTAAGAAACTTATAGGAAAAGTAAGAAACTTACAGGAAATTTACTCCAACTGACATAGAACCTCTCAATTGTACAAATCTGAAAGAAACAAAAGAAAATCAACCCAAACATGTTTTTTTTCTTTGTTTTCACAGAATATTTGTTCATACTTAACAAAAACAATTTGCAGATGAATACTAATTTCTAATATTTATTCATATTTTAACACATATTACAATTAAGCGTAAACAAATATTTGTTAGAACATTTTTATATATCTGATATATAAAATATATACAAGCTCCGATATGTGCTCCAACCTTAGAAAACTTTAGAAAACTTTATATGCACTCACTCCCCCACTCTCGCCCCTGCCCTGACCCCTGCTTCATGCAACTAAGTACTTGAATGCTTCATTTGTGCTCTAAGCATTTGAAAGCTATTAAGATAAGTATTTATATGATCCTACAACTGAACCTATTTCTATCACTCTCTTCATGCCTCTATGATTGGAACTGTATGGGGGACATTCTATTATGTTTATGACTTGATGATTACATGTCTATCTGCATCTCAAATAAAAAAGTGCTGAACTTTTGAGTTGTTGACATGGAGAAGTACACTAATAAAAAAATTAAATAAATAAAAAAGTATCTCATATAATATAACATGCAAAGGGGAACTAAGGGTATGATATATCTTTTTCAAGGTTGATAGTAGCTCTGGAGCTGTTAATGATGTGGCAAACACAATGATGCAAAAGTTTTGGGATTCAGCACTTTCCCTAGAGCCACCAGAGGATTACGACAACCAGAGGTATCAATTTTGGTGTGTTGGGTATGTTGTTTTGGCGACTGATTAATTCATCTATCACCTTTATGTTGTTGTGCACAGTGAGATGTCTATGTCTGCAGTAAACACATCAGATGGGACAGAACTCGGGAGGTATCCATCTCTTGGTCTTGGGAATTCATTTGCCTTCAAATTCGCTGACCACAAGGGTCGCGTACACCGATTAAATTTTGGTCAGTATCGTTTCAAGGCTATAATTGATTGCTTATGGTAGTGTTGCAATGGGGCAATAATTTTTACTTTTAAAAGCTTTGTTTATTTCTTCATGCAAATCTCTCTCTCTCTCTCTCTCTGTGTTGCTAAAATCATGATGTTGATCTGTTTTTATTTATTTTGTGTTGTTTAAAACTTTCATCAGGCACTGAGAACTTAGGTGAGCTTGTTTCTGCTGTTATGCAAAGGTTCGGTGATGTTAGTGATCAAGGCCGGCCTCAGCTTTTGGTGAGTGCCTAAGAATATATAATTCGATGTATTTTCTGATTTGGTGTTAAATTTTTTGATCTCTTTTGTGGTGGTCTTGTAGTATGAAGATGACGAAGGTGATAGGGTTCTCCTTACAACAGATGGTGATCTTGTTAGTGCCGTTAGCCATGCCAGATCAGTGGGTCTAAAGGTAGTGCTCTCAGAGGTCACTAAACCTCGTCTGTCAATATGATGTGAAGTGACAAAAGAACTTATATCAAACATCTATCTGTTGGTGATTGTAGTCTAGTTTACCATACCATTTGGAGATGTGGAAGGGTTAATTTAGTGCAAATATACCACAATCTTAGGTTGAGCTTCAGCTCAATGGGTTTTAATAATCTGAAACGTTTTTTGAATAATCTGAAACGTTTTTTAGGGGTATAATTTCAAAACTATGGATTGAATCAGAATTCTAGAGAATGTTGCGTGTTAAGGGTTTATTTGACAATGCCTTGCGACGTTTGTTAATTATTCTTGTATTAGTAGAATATAATACAGGTTTAGTTGTACTTGGATCTAATTGAATTGAATATATCCAACATTTGAGTTTGATTCAATTTTAACCTGATTATATCATTTGCACTCGGATAAATGATAAAAACATCCTTTAATGAGAAGTTGTTTTGTACTTCTTGCAAATAACTTTCGGAAACTTTTGCGTGCTACTCATGACCGTTCTTACGACTCACATCTCTTTTGCAGGTTTTGAGATTGCATTTGGATGTTTCTGATTCAAGTCAACAAAAGGCGGGACAAGAATTATGTACAACCACCACCAGTGAGAAAACCGGGTGGCTAACACCCCGCTCTGGAATTTTGGCTGGTGCAGTTGCTCTGACAGGCATTAGTGTGATGGTCTACTTAAAGCGTAACGACCTTTGATTTTCTGTTGATCTGTTGAAAGGAAACGTAATCATGCCAGCATCTCGAGATGTTTTCTTGGGAAGATATTTGACAATAACTGAAGATGGAAAGTAGCTTCAGGTCTGATAGCCTATAGAGTTGGCAGTGTTGTATAATAGTGAACTACAAATGAAACAGTGGGAGGACAAGGCGCAAATATATATTAGCAAGGGGAGTTTGAATGTTTTGTTTACTTTTGCGAGCGGAAGGGGGCAAAAAGAGCTAGAGTGTATGTACACTCGTGCACGTGTTTTATGTCGAGCGGCGGGGGTGGTGAATACAGCAGTACGTTGTGGCCTTGTTTTAAGTGGGTGAAAACCTTGGATAATCTTTGTAGTGAATATCTAAAGGGCATGAATTACAATGACTTTGTCCCATGAATGTGAAATCTCTCCCCAGATTGCATTGCACTTTAAAGGGGAAAAAAAATCATACCTACTTGGTAATGTTTCTAACGAGGAAATGAGTAATGCTAATTAAACTCAATAATGTCTAATATAAATTTTTTTGGTAATTAAATTATCATTTTTTCATTAGTTTTATTTGATGGAAATAGGTGGATAGTTTTGATTAAAAATAAATCAAAAGATTAGAATTTAAATTGATAAATTAAAATTTCAAAATTTATTTTATTATGAAGTCAAATTTAGTTTTTTTTTATTTGTTGTAATTTTTCCAATAATTTGTTAGTAAGTCAATTAACTTCTAAAATACTAGTGATGCCTTGTATACTTTTTTTTTTTTTTTTTTTTTTTTGATAGATGCCTTGTATACTTAATCAATCTTTGTTTTCCCTTGCCTGCGCAAGGGTTCATAATTAACCATAATATGACTGGGCAACTTGTGGTTAGCTCAGAGTCAGAATGGTGACCACATGATCCGATGTACAAGTCGCCTCTAACATTATTTTGCACGTCATAGGCAATCTATTGGTTCAACAACTTCAAATAGAACAAATTTACCAGCGGGTGTTTTTTCTGTAAACGATTTAAATTATTAAAATTAAATTTAAAGTAGAACAAATAAATTGGATTAAACTGTCTAGTTTGATTTAAAACTGAAGAGAGTTTGAGTTATTAAAGACAATGCTCACATCGTCATATGCATGAGTCAATTATGATATCATTGTTTTGGTCCATTAACATAAATAAAATACATCTATCAGCATAATCCAAACATATTTCTAAACTCAAATTAATAATAATAATTTCAGAATGTTCGTTTGAAAATTGATTATTTTAATTCATTTTTTAAATTTTTTTACAGAAAGGGAAATTACATATAGGTGGAAGAAGGAAAAAAAAATTACAAACATATGAGGTATAAGTGTGTCTGTGATGGGGTGCAAATGAAAGGATGTAGGAGTGTAAATATTACTTGCACCTCTCCATGTGTTAATAATTTTTTTCTCCTTCTCCTATAGAAAAATGTGCACAAAAGTAGAGAATGGTGTGATTGGCTAATCATAAATCATCATATCCTCTCATATTTCCCAATCACTCAATACAAAATTATAAATTCACTCATTTATCAATCACAGCACACTTGAGACACCGTGTGACCGTGTCCACGACCAACAAATAACTTCTCCTTCCCAAGATGTATATGACAAATAATTCGATCGCTGGCATCTACTCATCACTCTAACAAAAATGTTAGGGATCCCAAATAGTTTATTAATATTTTTATCAAATGTCTTATATCGGTGTGTGAAACTCACACTATGTGAGTTCCATACCTATGTAAGACATTTGATAAAAATATTAGTAAAACATTTAGAGTTTTGACCATTACTCAAAAAAATAAATAATTATTAGTTGATTCATAACGGTGCATCTTTTTTTTTTCCTTCACCAAATTTGAGTAAAAATTTCAAATGCTTTAACGGAGAATTTTGAGTTTTCATCAAAACACTGGACGACCAGGCAGATGTCAGGCCGGTCGACTGGCTAATATATTTTTTTTACAAATTTTTGCCTAAAAGTGGTTATTTAGGAGGACATTTGGTGATGAAAATTCAACTGCTATAAATAATGATTTGACGAAAGCTTATAGCGTTTTCACTTTGATAAATTTTTTTTGATATCCTCAAATTTATTTATTTTTAATCAAATTTAAATTTGATAATAGAATTAATGAACCATTTCTAGAAATGATCTAAACGCCAGACATATTGGGAGGTTACAAAGTAACATACATCCCTTCGAACCGGTGGCCAGTCTGAAGTGATGCGGCGAATAGAAGTTTTCGCGGGAAAACCTTTTTGTTTTGTTGTTGTTACAACCCATTCTCTCTCTCTCTCTCTCTGAAACATGGTCTGCAGATATTTCTCATCTCTCTCTCTCTCTCTCTCTCTCAAACATGGTCTGAAGATATTTCTCATCTCTCTCTCTCTGACCTCGTCCCAATTTGATCAGAATTGACAGTTGAGAGATCTGCGAATCAGAGACCTCTCACTCTCACTCTCACTCTCACTCTCTGTAAGTCATGCTTTCTTCAAAAGTGAATGATTTTGTTTGATTCTTTCTTGTAATTTGTTCTACAAAGTTATGCGGTTTGAAAATCCGAGTATAGACGACTACACACAGGCTTTGATGATTTCTTGCCCTTGCTATCTCAAATTCGTTTCTGATCATACATTTTTGAATCTTCTAGATATCTCATTGTTCAGTGGTTCTAAATTAATTGATTATTGAACGATTATGTGATGTTTTATGGTTTCTTTTTTCACTCAGAATCCATATATACACATAGATTACCAAAAGAAAAAGATATATATACTTGTATGTTGATGATGAACAAAGAAAAGTTTGGTTAATTCTAGACTTATTTGAAGCAGTTCTGTCATTTTCATGGAGGTTTGGTGCCCCCTCCCCCTAAAATTAAAAAAAGAAAAAAAAGAAAAGAGAAAATTAAACTTTTAATTAATATTCAAATTAAACTTTTTTGGTATCATTGTGTGCTGTTTGAGTTAATCTTGATTTTAATTAATTTTGCAGGTAGGTGGTTTATCTGAGAGATGGAACTTGAGGATGTAGAATCAGATCTCCAGGCCTTGAGAAAATTATATCGACTCCTCCAAAGTAATGGAAATGGTTCACAAAGTGAAAGCTTGGAATATGTAAGACTTCTTCGCCATGTGGTCAACTTTTCACTACTGCACCTTTACAAATAAGTTGAAATATGCATGGAAAAAAAAAATGCATATACATATGTATATGTAATGTATTTGTGAATTTTCGCGGTGACAGATTTAACGAGTAAACAAAAATTTGAACCAGTGTCTGAGCATTAAAACTCTAGCAGTCTGGAATTTCATCTTTTCTGCTTTACAATGTAGAAAAATAAATAAATAAATGAAGTGCCTATGTTTTGGTAATTTTTGTGGCATGGTGTTCATGTGAACCTTACAACCTTTTGTGAAGTGATTCTCTCTCTTTCTCAAAAGCAAACCAACTCAGGTGGTGTTGGCGTTGGAGGGAGGGGAGTGACTCGGACCTATACCTCTTTATGAATAGAAATAAAAGATAGGAAAGAATAGGGAAAGCTTAAGGATATTGTTTGTATCTATGGAAAAATTCTGGATGTGCCCAAATCGAAATGAAAATACTGTACATGTTAATTAGTATTTAGTACCCTTATTTCTTATTGATACATAGCGAATGGATTGTTCTTGCCTGGATCAACTGATATTAGAGAGGTGACTTGCTTTATTTTATTTTTTAGTAGTATTGATCATATTTTGGAGACACTAGATGTTATGCCAGGGAAGTGATAGAGGACAACAGAATGACTTCCATTTTTTTTTTTTTTTTTTTTAAAATTCAAGAATCTAAACTCATAGTGAAGGTGACAAGCTCTCTAAAAACTGCTTGAATCTCAACTGGAAAGCTTGTGTGATGCTCTATGCCTCAGAAAATGAAAAAAAACCTTTCACCCCTTTTTCTCTCTGTGTGATACCTTCAGAATCATGTTGACCACTGTTGTTTCAAATTATGGGGGCAGAGAGTTTCAAGGTGATTTTTTATTTTATTTTTTTGGAAAAGCTACTATCACCTTTTTGATGGAAATAGAACAACCAGGGCCAATTATCTGAACCAAAATTTGAAGTTTTCTTTTGACAATATTCTCAACATCAGAAAGAATTCTATTAGAAAACTTATCTGTAATCTAAAGCCAAATTTGTTGAGTAATTGAAGCTAGGAGGGGCTTTCACAGATAAACTAAATTGATTCAAATTACTCCACCAGTTTTTGAGAAATATTATCAGGCGGTGGTTTTGCAATCCGAAGAACAAGTTGAGAGATGTTTAGTCTGATAGCCTTTTGTTTTATCACCAAATCAACTGGAGTGCAACCATGGAAAACTTCAATTTGAGCCCAAAGCAACTGGGACACTACCATGGGAACTATCCATATAAAACTCATAATAATCTTTTTAGATCTTACTATTGGGATTATATAAGAATTAGCAACTTTTATGAAATTATGATATGAAGCATCCTCCAGATTACCAAAATTCCATGTTCCATTTCCATCTAGAATGCCATACTCTTATTACAATTTTCATAACATGTCAAATTCTTTTTTTCCAACAAGCAAAGAGGAGCAACCAGAAACACTTATTACACTCTCTTAACAGATTCCATGACAGACACAAAAAGATAGGAGTTAACAGTTAAGAGTCCACTTCAAACTCCTGGACTAATATGGGCGGCTCAATCTCACAAAAATGCTTCCTCAAAACATAATATTTGAAAAGTAGCTTTTGCACATAAATATTATTATAGTTTTGAAGCACAAGCTTTTGGAAGTAGACAAGTGTGCTCATTTAAAGACAGGTTAGGAATTCCCAGATTTGTCCCTTTCACCTTATGAGTTTTTTTTTTCTTCCATCATTTGTGACCCAAAAGTTTGCCAACACTTGGAATCATGTGATCATGCAAGTAGAGGTATAATTACTGATAAAGTATGACAGCAGAGGTATTTGAAAAATTGTCATCAATTAAGACATCTGCACCACCACTGGAAATAAGTTTTGGCTTGGCTTTTCCCGGAAAGAACAATTGAATATCTCCATCCTGGAAACTAGTGATCTGACATATAGACACAAATCTCAGATCTACAAGATTTGCCTTACAGAATGAAGCAGCTGGGTTATTGTTAATTTGTTGCCCTGGAGATCAGGTTTTGATTTTTTGAATTTCAAGAAAATTGGACAGATTTACCTAGAAGGTGCTGCACCCACTCTGTAAAATAGCTGGTATTTGGCTAAGAGCAGGTGGAATTCTAGAGGTGCCCATAGGTTTGAAAATTTTATTATTGAAGATATTTCTCAAACTACAGTTAAGCAGTAACGAAAAAATAATTAAGCTTGAGCACTGGGGGAAAGTAAATAAACCAACTTTCTCACTGTTAATGCAAATGGAGAACCAACAATTTATTTCAATGATCATCAACTCATAAATTACAATAAAACAAAACAATTTGTAATCAATTCATAATCCATAGAGACCAAACTTAATCCAAGTTTCATATCAAAAATTGGATCCAAGTGATCTTTTTGTTTTGTTTTGTTTTTGATAAATAGATCCAAGTGATCATATTCCTTTGACATATGGAAATCTAGAGAATATTGTTGCCCCTAACCTTCTCATACATATTGTGAATTACTTCTTTGGACTATGGAAGAAATCCCTAGAATGACAGAGTCAAGGGTGAGAATTTTGGTTGCGGATGTGAATTCCTTCTAATTCTAAGTATGCTCTGTGATGGCGCTGATGCAAGGCTTGAGGCAAATAGCTTCAATTCATCATGACTAGAGGCTTCTAATTCTAAGTATGCTCTGTGTTTACTCTGGCTTAAAGATTTTTCTTGCAACTCATAATCTAACTAGATATTATTATGAGTGAACATATTGAGGGTTTGCAAACCTAAAATGACATAACAAGGACATTATGTATTGTTGGTCAATATTAATTGAGGGTCTGAGAGATGTAAGGACAGAGATAGATCTAAACCTTGGCACTATTAGCACAAAGTGGTTATTCTCAAACTTGAACCTGTGTTATCAAAGGAAGTCCCATTGCACCAAGCAATGCCCTTGATTTTGGTAAAACCATGCAGACGCATGCATGTACATATTGCACCATCAATAACTTGATGCATTTTGTCTAGGTTCTACAATGTGTTATACATTTTACCTCTTTTTTATTTGTACCCGTTTTTTAAAATTTTATTGTATTAGATAAATGTTTATTTTTATTATTTTTAATATTTTAATGATTTAATTGGTTGTGATCCTTATGCCTTTAATATTTGTTCTCTTATCATGGATCATTAGAGGATAGAAAACTTCATGTTTAGATTTGCCTCTCAAAAGGTTGCTTATCATGTCATGTAGTTTCTTTTACTTTATAATTTGTTGAGCACCATCCATCTGCTGGCCAGTAGTTGAAATTACATGTAGCTTTATATTAATCTTTTAGGCTATTTAGGGGGTGAAGGTGAGACTTGGAGTTCATTATCAACTAGCATTTTGGACGTTTTGTTTGAAATACTTCAGTGATCTAATGGTTTTTTAATATTAATCTAGTATGCGGTTACGAGTAGGTTCTTCTCCTCTAAACTGCCCTTTTGCTACCTGATTTTTGGGAGTAGTCAATCATATATATATATATCAGTAGCAAAGCTAATGCCTTTTTTATGCTTGAGGTCCCGTAGCTATGTTCATTGGGTTTTTGTTTTTTGTTGTTGCAGTTGGATGAGAAGGCACGTGTCTTCTTAAAGAATTTACTAGATGGTGCTACTGAAAGGGTTTTTGAGGCTCACTCAAAGGTAGATTGCCTTCTCTATGTTTCCCTAATGTGTTCCTCTTTAGTTTTAGATAAAAGATGGATTTTTTCATTGAATAGGATTGGTCAAGGGAGTTCAGCATGCCTGCAGTGAGCTTTCTACAGTAATTTGATGCAGTTCAATTTCTATGGTTTAATTTAATTGCAGCTTGGATTTGTGAATATTAATTAAATCGTCTCATTATGATGTTTGTCTGATTTAGCATTTGGTGTGTCTGTGGTGTCACAGTTCATGGAAGCTCAGTTGGGTTTATACAATTTACTGCCTGATATTCAATTGGAGAAACTAAAAGGCATGCCAATGCTAAGGCCACCTGTTTCACCAGATGTATCAATAATTTCTCACGGAGTTGGTCAAAGCTCTGCTAAAGCTCCCAATTGCAATCCAATCACTACGAGAAGATAAGCGGACAATTATTACACCAACAACTCAGGCGAGTGTTTCAGAGTGGTCAAAGTTCAGCTCTTCTGCCATGGAACCTCAGAATAGGAAAAGACGTTGCAGGGCTTGCCAGCAAAGATCTGTAAAGCAGGTGAAGTCTACCGAGGAACATTCTCATGAGATTACTCGGAATCCTAAAAAGGATATTGCTAGTCTTCAGCATCAACAACCAAATCAATCTAGTCGTTTTTATTGGGACACGGGGCTGGTAAAATTGGACAAGCAGGGCAATGAGTCCGTCAGCAGCATTGGAAGCCAGCAGAAGAAAACAATTCACAAAATTGAACCCAACCTGAGTGGTGCTGGATCTTTGACTTGTTCACCCATTATTTCAGGAAGTGGGGTTGCTAAATCAGTAGCTATATATGACACAAGCCAAGAAATTGGGAAGTCTGGTGAGACTGGTTTTATTTCAAAAGAAGTTGCTGATGCCATCAGACAAGTTGAATTGCACATTTCGTCTTTGCAACTAGCTGCTGAGCTTGTGTGTCCATCAGAAACGATGGCCAACTCTATTCTCGGTATAGATTCAGTTAGTCCCATAAAGCAGACAAAGCAGGGTGTAGTTACCTGGAGTGAGCTGAATCAGGATCGCAAGTTTGTAATAGGCAGAGATGATTCACCGAGTAAGCAGTTGAGTCAAAGAGTTCGGAACAGCAAGAACTTGAGTCGACTACCACAGGTTGTTAGTCAGAGTCACAAACCCTATTTAGTGGGAAATGACTTGTTGAGCCCGATGGCAAGACAGAACACAGTGAAGCCTAGGGAGACCGAATTGCCAGATCAGGTTGCGCGTCAGACCTCCAAACTGCTTCTCCCATATAATGGCCCTGTGAGCAGGTTAGTGAGTGAGAAGGTTGGCCAAAGTACAAATACTGCTTTACCAAACAATGATTTGTCAGGTCATGTGGGGAAGCTTTTGTCGAAAGGACATGGCAAACCAAACTGGAGGACAGTTCAGGTTACTGATCAGGATGAGCCAATGAATCGATTGCAGAGACAAAAAAATGGTCATACATCATCAAGTCATGCTCGTAATTGTGTTCGGGGTTTGAGGGTCCCACCAAGTCCAACCAATATGTCCAATGCATCTCGTTCTGCCTTTTCATCTAATAAGATGCCAGGTCAGATTGAGAAGGAAAACCAAAATCAAAATTTAATGCCACAGGACCTAATCAGGAAGGGTAGAACGTCTCAACTGTCAAAGCCACATCAGATGATTACAAAGCCAACTCCGCGAGATCAGAAGATCAGTCAGCGTATGGTGTCGCCAACCTTGTATGGAAAACTGATGGATCAAGAGAGGGGTGGGGTCCAAGAAAGTAATAAGTGGGTGGCCCAACGGAAAAAGATCTTGCCACGTAAGCAAGAATCAGAAGATACGAGTTCATCCTCACGTTCTTACTCCAGCTGGACAAGTCAGCAAGCTAGCTCGGTGGTCGTGACAGCAAAGAGTATTCACTGCCGAGCCATAAGCGTGGTCATCGTGATATGGTCCACACCAGCTGTAGTGCCAGTGAAGAGTATCCACTGCCGAGCCATACTCGTGGTCAGCACGATATGAGTCCCACCACCAGTAGTGACAGTGAGGGGTACTTACTGTCTGGTAGGACAGGAGGCCGTTATGTGGGACCTACAACTAGTAGTAGTGAGTGTGAGGTGAACTCACTGCCAAGTAGGGGCCGGCCTCATCACGTAGGTCCTACGAGTAGTAGTGAAAGTGAGGAGTGTTCACCGTCAGATCGGGTACGGGGCCATCATCACATGGCTTTGTCATCCAGATCAACCAGTATGGATTCTACCAAGGGTTCCAGATTAGGCGATCGAGTGAAGCCAAAGAAACCGATAGGCGGGTTAAGAAGATTGAAAGACAAACTAGCCCTTATCTTCCACCATCACCACCACCACCATCACCACCATGATCACAGATATCAAAAGGCCAAGGTGGGTCATGGTGGCACATCCTTGTGGAAAAACGCGGGAAAGAAGATCTTTGACAGTGCAAACAAAGGCGAAGCTTATGGAGAAAAAGCAGCTGAAAAACTAACAAAATCAGTTGTTTGCAAAGTACTGGATAAGAAACAGCATGGACATTTCTTCCACACACTTGTAAAGGGGCTACTGAATTCCAAAAAATCAAAGGTGCCGAAAGGCAGCATCAAACGTTTGGGGAGTGGTAGGCATGGCAGTAAGAAAGCGGTGAAGAAGTTGCAGTGGTGGCAAATGTTTCGTCACCAGAGGGCGGTGAAAATGCCGAGCAAGACCAAGGCACGTGTCAAGCTAGGAGTTGGCAGTAAGAAAAAGCCCGGACTACAGGCATTGCCTAAGATGAGATGATTGTTCAAGACCCTGTAATTGTTTCTTCCATAACGGTATCTGTCATTCAGATTTCAAGGTTATTTTTGAGGTGTTATATATATAGAATATATGTAAAATCGAGGTCATAGTCTCATGGTTGTGATTTTTGCCAGATTTGCGGAGTTTTTCTTAGGCAAACACAGTTTCATGTACATAAATATGAAAATGGAAAGTGGTATAGAGTGTGGGCTAAATATGTAAAGGGTCTACATGGGTCCATGCGCAGGTGAACAAAATGGGTCGGGTCCAACCAAATGGGCCAAGTAAACAAGCCTCCATGGGTCCATGTGCCCGAACCGTGTCTGGAAAAGCTCACCGAGAAGATTAACATGTTTGCTAATTTGGCAGGTTAACCCATTTAATATACAACCTGGCCGACTTTATCCAACCCAAACCTGTATGAAATGTGGACCATTTGCCACCCTAGTTCTAATTGATTCAAATAAATTACCCTACAAAGACAATCCTTTGTCTTGCCATTTTTAGACCTTGGAGATAAATTAATCAACATTATGTCCAAGGCGTTTAAAATTTGCTCGTACATATAGACCCAGTCAGTTATGTATGCAATTAACTTCATAAGATTCAAATGTAAATGTAATGAGAAAGTGAGAGAGAGAGGGGGTAGAAGACAAAATTGGAAAAACTACATAGAAAAAAAAATTCCTAAAATTTGAATCTTATAACAAAATAAATCTTGAATTTTCAATTTTGTCAATTTAAATCCTAGTCTTTTTTATTTGTTTTCAATTTTCAACATAAATCATTTGCCTATTTCCGTTAAATAGAACTGTCAAAAAAGTTTATTTTCATCATTAAATTCAACGGGAACAAGTATTTTAGACATTCTTTGTACACCCATATTGAGTTTAATGACTTAAATACATTTTTTCCAACCGTTTTACTTAACGGGAATAAGTGGATAATATAGATTAAAAATAAATTAAAAGATTATGATTTAAATTGACAAAATTAAAAACTTCAAATTTATTTTGTTATAAAGCTAAAACTTGGGTTAAAATCCGGTTTTTTTTTTTGGTTGTAATTTTCCTGAAAAATTTAAAATGAAAAATCCCCATTAACTGCACCACTAGCCTATGTACAAACTTTTCCCAACTTTTTCAGTTTGTATAAAAGTGATTAATCCCAATTCAATCACATCTTTCTATATACAACTTTTGTATAGCATAATTCGCGAAATTTCCATGACCACAAGAAATAGAAAGCAAATAAAACTATATTCTCATTCAACCCAATTAATATCCAAGTCCTTAAGTTTCATGAGCCACTTGTGTGTATCTTGAGAAACATAAGGTTTAGAAGGCACCTTCCCTTCACCATTGGCAGATGATACATAATCCATTTTCTTGTCTTTGGAAAGGTTTCCCTGTCTATTAGGGTGCCTCACCTTTAGTGAGAGAAGACGAGATACTTCATGCAGTCCCCCCCATTTCTCCAATGCCCTAGCAATGTCATACCGACCTGGACAAAGAAAATCCAAAAACATGAAATGCATATGAATCCAAGTCACTTAGGCCGTGTTTGTTTTGTTGGACTTGATTACATAAAACTATTAGTCTAATAGTCATAAGATTATCAATCTTTTAAGATTATGTGTCCTATCTCAGAGGTTAGAGAATAACCCTCAATTAGGATGGAGAATTATTAGAGTCCTATCACTAGACATAAGAACATATGATGTAATGACATAGCTCAAGGATATTTTGGTCATTTAACCCCTTTAATTGGGAGGTTATATTCGTGCACCATAGAAATTCTCAGTTCCATTTTGCCGTTCGGATATCAAGTTCCAAACAAAAATGAATTGTTTAGATATAAACCATATGTTGGGTACTTGATATCCGGAAAATATAATTTTAATTTTTTTTGGAAGTTGATATCCGAACATTCAATTTTTGTTTGGAAATTTATATCTGAACGGCACAAATGATGTGAACTGAGAGAGTGTGGTGAGCAAATAGAAGCTACCCCTTTAATCCCCTAATTTGTGTCCCACACAGCCCATGGGACTCAGTAGTCTCTCATATGGAGATATACAAGGCCCACTTCATATCCAAACATGAGATTCAGGATTGGTCTTCAATTCTGTGGCCTTGTTGCCCAAACGAACACAGCCCAAGTGTAAGAAATAACAATTAAGTTAGCAGTCACCATAAACAACTTCTGACATTGTGCTTGTAACTGGAAAGAAATTTATTATCCATACCGGCACGCTCAAAAGACTTTCTACTAGGCATAAATGACGGGTCCATTCCCCAGCTTCTCTGGAACCGACTTATCTGCAAGATAGAAAAGGATCAGTTTTTAACTTCACCAAAAATCCAGGCCAGCAGTATTTTGATAAAAAGCAGCATAATTTCTTCTTGAAGATTAAAATTACTTGAGACTTCTACATTAAGATTTTTTTTCCTTTTCATGTATTTTCCCTTTTCTTCTTATTTGCTTTTGTTTTTTTGGTGTCATTTTCCATGTCTGAACTCAAAACGAAACAACAAACTGGAAAACTTGCCTCTTCTTGCAAATTCTCAAGGTCATCCCAATAACCCTTTGGTTTACGGTGCTTGTAAGCAAGAGAAAGATTCATCAAAGACGCGATCCTTCTGAATCCCCCCATGCGTGTGATTGCCTTCTCAATGTCCACCCTTCCATGCTTGCGAAGTTGCTTTCTCATTGGCATAAATCCTTCTTGCCCGTACTCTGATATAAAAGTAATAAGCTCAGCTTTAAGAACTTCTATATCTCTCTGCAAGCCTGGAACCCGTGGTCTTTGTCTGGAAGGATGTGAACTGTCAGAATCAAAATCTTTCTCAACCGACATCCAATCATCATATCTGTCTTTGCTAGAAGAAGCAGTTTGCTCCTCAGAAAACATTGCATGGTCACAGGTCTCCAAAGTGTTTTTTGCTTCCCTTTTTTCAATATAATCTCGAATGGCACATAAGTTTGATGGGAGATCTTCATATATAACCTAAAAATGTCAAAATTACCATCAACAATTTTGTAAGGACAATTATTATAGTAGATGAATATATCAGGTCTTATTTAAAATAAAAAATAAATAAAAAATCATAAGGACTGCTAATCTAAACATATAAAAGAAGACAACCATGTGGTGTGAGAGAAATTCGAACTCGTAGTCGAATAAATTTCACAAACCTCTTCCATAATAGCTTCAGAAAGAAAGGAATTTTTGTGCATTTTTGACTCCACAGAGTACTTCAATAGTGTGTGATGATTTCCAAGTTGCTCCAAAAGCCATTTTCCCTGGAAAAAGTTGAAGTCTCCTTCAACCTGCTCAAAACTGATCTCCTGTTCCAGGTGTTCACACAAATCCAAGATGACACGTGCATGGAGTACCATATACAATAAGCCCTTGCATCCTTCCTGAAAAATGACACACACAACAATAAGCATTGCGCCCTCAAGAATGGAACTTATTATATATATATTTTTGATAAGCATTCATAGTGACCACAAATTTTAATAATAATCAAATTCTGTTGTACCTGCAAAATGCGAACTTTGTTGTTGTCACGCGATAAAATCTTACTGATTGCTAAATTTGGAACTATTCTGTAAAATAGTTTCACAAGGAAACAAGATCAGGAATATAAAAGTTGCATAGTGGAAAGGCTTGCTATGACTTATATAGTATGTACACATTTCTGTAGCTTTCATATTCAAAGATCATTTTAACAGAGACCAACAAATCTTGTAAAATCCTGTCCATCCATGTATTTTTGGTGTCCAGTTTTGTGTTTGGTTTCTGTTTTCTTAGACTTATTGTTTAACAATCAATAAGTTTTAGGAACAAAAAAACCAAACTCATAACTAGACACAAAATATATCAATGCGATTTTCCAGAAGTGGGCTCCATCAACAAATCTTGTAAATCTTGTCCATCTGTGTTTTCTATGTCCAATTGTGTGTTCCTAGACTTCTATGAAGCACGGATACTTCAAATAGGGTGACGTATCCGTATCGTATCCGTATCGCATACCGATACTCTTTGGATACTCGCGGATACATATCGGATACTTATTAAAAGTATCGGATACTTCTTAATTATTTTTTCATTAATTCTGGGGTATTGGATACTTAATTTTGAAGTATCAGATACTCCAAGTCATGTTTACTTGTTTTATGAAATTAGAATTATAACATTTTTTGCATAGTAATATAATATAATATAATATAATATAATTGCAAGTATAAATATAAGAATATTTTTCTAATACTTTGTTAAGTTCTTCAATAAGAAGAGCATCGTGAGTTAAATAATAGAATTTATCAAATTGATGTATTCTAATTATTTCATGTATGCCCCTTATAACTACATAGATAGTAAGAATTAACAAGAGAATATAACAATGGTAAAATTAAATATCAATAAATAAATAAGCAAGTAAACTTGAATACAATATTTTTCACTAGTGTCAAAGGAAAAAGCATAGGAACAAGTTGTGAATTATTCTATTATTGTAATATAAATATATTAAACTTGATATTGAAATGAAATATTTGCAAGACCTATTAAAAATTTAAAAAGTAAACAAGATACTTGCTTAAATTAATAAAAAATTCTTAAAGGTTAGTATTTTACATTATAAAATTACATTGTAGTTTCTCAACATTCTTTAACTTATGTGTAACTTACTATTAATAATTTTAAAAAATATATTTTTCACAAACGTATCCTAACTGTACTGGTATCCTATTTTTTTAGGTTTTGTCGTATTGCCGTATTCGTATCGTGTCGTATCCGTATCTCGTATCCGTATCTATGCTTCCTAGCTAGGCTTACTATCTAACAACATAGCACCTAAGCAGTGTCGTGTCGTGTCCTCTCCGATATCCGTGTCCAATACAACACTCTTTGGGCAATTCTAAAAGCATGTCCGATACTTCTTCAATGTGTCTTAATTAAAATATCAAATTCATAACATTGGACATTTTAGTAACACTTCATGGCCCTCTAAATACGTCATATATGATGAATCCCTTTATTGCAAGAATGTTTTCCATTCCTCATAACACAACTTAGGCATTCTAAATATATTTTGAAACATTTATAAGATGAATACATAATGTGTAATACAATGTTATATAATTGTTTTGCATTGTTCAGAATGTAATTGCTATGTGAACGATATTTTGATATTAAATAAATATATAGCTTTTTAATGTAGAAAATGTGTTGTGTTACATTTTTTTAATTGTCTTTGACTAAATTATTCATGTATATGACATACAATAATTTATAAAAATATAAAACTTTAACGTGTCCCAAGCATGTTGTGTCCTACATTTATTGAAAATTGACTTGTCTGCATGTCAGTGTCATGTCAGCAGAATGGCATCAGGCACTCTGATGGTTGCATCCAACACAACAGGAGGGATCATGGAAGCAAAATCCTCACATGGAATCATAAAGAGAGTAGGCCTTGTAGCATCAGTATAAATTATAATGGACAATTGCCACTTTAGCAGCCAAGGAACTAAAATTACTACAAAAATTTCCCAAAATCCAATGGTTGGTATTACTCGGAAGATTTTCTTAACTGGATGATTTTATCTTTTCTGTTTCCTTAACTTGATAACAGGTACTTGACTAAATACCATTTTCTCTTTTTTATAAGGATACTTGACTAAATATTTCTAAAAATAGTTATTAAGGATTGCTTGTTACATGGTCTTAGGTAGAACTCACCCCAAAGCTAGCTATTAAGGCGAGGGTCCCCTCACGCTTATATGCTTGATAGTACTTTAGTATTCAGGCGATGTGGGACTTCGCTTCACACTACCCATGTAAACAAGTGTTTGATAGGCACCAGTTGTGTTGGTGATAACTGATTTTACTTGGCATAAATATATAAATAAACAGATAAACGAAGAGAACTGATTAGGAGAACTGTTTCTAATCTTTGATATATAGCTCAGGAAATATCTTATGCCCTTGTGGTAAAGAGCTTTTGTGTTATACATTTAAGTGTTTTATTTTGTTCTTATTTTTGGTTGCCCTTTGATGGCACTCCCATTGGTTTCATTTTTAATATTTTTTTCCTTATCAAGAGAAAAAAAATATGTTTTGCCTTAGTGAGCTGAGAGTGTTATGATTGCCATCCCTTATTTTCCTTCTCTCTCATCTCATGCACCATAGTCCATATACCATGTTTGATGGAGCTTAGGGGGCAATGTCTAAAGTTGCTAGTATAGGATAATTACAACAATTGCAATGTATTCATTTCTCATAAAGTACAAGAAACAAATGAAAATGACACTTACTCGGGAAGTCTCTCATAAGCAGTCAACACATTCCATACTTCACGAACAGGAGCTTTTACCGTTATGCTGGCAACAACGCAGCGATGCACGCCTCCGTTTTCCTTCACCCGAAAACTATTTTATCAGCAAAACAGCTATAACAAATGTGTCTTTCCATCAGAAAGAAAGGCCTAGTGAGATGAGTGTAGAGTCAATCAGTTACCAATAGGCCATCAAATCTACGGAGATGAACTTCATCCACCATGCAAAGCCTATCAATTTTGCAAGCTTTCCCAAATACTCCCCATTTACTGCTCAAGTCACTAGATGGGGGCAAACGACCAAAAGAACTGGCATAATTCTCTTTTAACTCTCCA
This sequence comes from Camellia lanceoleosa, assembly GCA_025200525.1. Lineage (NCBI taxonomy): Eukaryota > Viridiplantae > Streptophyta > Magnoliopsida > Ericales > Theaceae > Camellia > Camellia lanceoleosa. The sequence goes on from CM045758.1 coordinate 155,935,456, forward strand.
GGAGAAAGTTTATCTTTCTCCGATAAAGCATCATCAATGTCTGTGCCAGGGGAAATAGGGAAAGCCATAGATGTTGTACCCAAAATACTTTCCGTGATTAGTGCATTCTGAATCCCTTTGAAATTCCTCTCAGCTCTACAAGCCAAGGCTTGAAGATTCACAGGAAGATCTGATCTGATAATCCTCTCCAAGAATATGGCTGGGAAGTTGAACCTTGGTATCACATTAACTTCATATGACAAAATTGTTGTTATGGACCTGTGAAACAAAATAACCAATAGAGATTAGGAAAGTCTTGCAATAAGTGATTTTATTCATGTGTCAACATTCATGAAGAAGGGAGATGAAATGATTGTTCTGCTAGACGAACAATCAAGGTGCTCTCTTTCTTCACTTGACCTAATAGAAACCTTTGTTTATAAAGCAAGGTTCTTGTTTGAGCATAACTAGAGCCGTTAAGGTAGGAAATGAGATAAGGACAAAAGATCCCTAACCAGGACCATTCAGAAAAGCAAGATTTAGAGGTTTTGAACAATGTTGTCACTACTAGAAGTATAGTGGATATTACCTTTTTCCAGATTTCAAACACCACTTGCCTTCAAATTTCTTAAAGTCACCATCAACCATGGAAAAGTGGAGTTCACGATTGCTAGCCTACACTAAGAACAAGTTTAGAGTTATAATCTTGGACAAGACTGAGATATGAGAATTAAAATTTTAAATATCATGTTGTAAGATCTCAACTTTGAAGATATTGAAATTACAGAAGCAGTTGGGTAGAAACAAAACAATCAAATGGCCACCAAGAATGATAAACCGTGTTTAATATCATATGGGGATGACCAAACAATTGAACTAAATAAGAAAATTATACAAATTTAAATGAAGGAGTTCACCACATCTATACATAAACAGCTATTAGGTCAATATATATACAGTATAAAGAGAGCCACAAGTATGACAAGAAAAAAGGGAAACCTCTTTCATGTAGAACCCCATCTTGTATGTGGAGATGCAAACATCCAAAAATGCAAAGTAACATAATGCAAATGGGGAAACAAATGCAGACAAAGAAAAGTTAACTCAAGACCTCCTCTGACCCTGAGCTTTAAATACCGTGCTAGAGCGCCACTTGTCCCAAAATCTTAAGCTATTAGAAAAGGGGGCCACCAGTTGTAATATTGCGTCAATGCATTCATCCCACGATGGCTATCCCTCTTTATTATGATAATGAAATAGCTACTTTGTCCACCAATAATCCTATGTTTCAATGTAGACCAAGCATACACGGTTGTCTCATTGATTTTTGCTCGAGGTGCTTTCATACACCATCTTCTGCCCAGACTTAGCTGACTTGTTTCACAAAATTCAATTATTGTGCTTGTTTTTGGCTTGGTAAACACTCACACGTTCACACTCACACAAAGTCTCATTAGCATGCACACACAATAGCCAATAGATAATGGTAACAAAATGATATTTAGATAATAATGTCAGCATAACCATAATCATATTATATAACATAAATATAAAGAGGCTCACAGAATTCTGAAATTCTTGGAGATCCAATACAACGCGGGCTTCTATATGCCAATATAAGGCTCGTTGCAAGCCTCTTTGCTCCAACCATATCCGCCCAGGATGTGGGCAAGGAATTCTCCCACTGACAATCAAGTAACATGCAGTCCAGTCAAGTAATGATTGCAGCAAATGACAATGTCAAAAATATAGTTATGGAAAATTGAATAAGATAATCCCAATAGAATCCACCGAGACTGTGCAATTTAATACAATGCAGTTAAAGATGGCTAACAAGTATACAAGAATTAATGATACAAAGAGATAAAGACTTGGATCCCATATGCGCAAATGAACAAAATGCAACATCATAAAGGATAGCTTAAAGTTGTGTTTGGATCTTAGATTTAGGGAGGGATTTGTAAAAAAGAAAAATTGAACTTATATTTCGTTCATAGTTTTCTTCCAGAGAAATGAGGGAAAAAAAAAGAAGCTTATATTTGGTTCACATTTCCTTTCCATTTGCTTTTTCCTCCAAAAATCCATCATCAAGTACAAGATCCAAACACAACCAAAGGAAAAAAATTGCTTACTCCCCATCTCACAAGTTGAAGTTCCAATATTACTCACTCTAAATTAACTTCACCCCTTCACTTTCAACAAAATCTCACTTTGGTCCATCCACTTTCAATTGTAACAGTCAACCCCTTACACTTTTAAGACAAATTGAAATGTCACCCTTTCATCTATTTGTGTGAATAAGGCTGACAAAATTTGTCATGTGAGCGATACGAAACGTGACATTTTTCTCACCTCATTAGCACCCCTACACTGTCACTAAAATCTCAATGTAGTCCTTACAATTTCACCAAAATCTCACTTTGGCTCCTCTCTTTCTGTCAGCCTCCTTAACAACCGTCAGCCTCATCAACAATAGATGGACAAAAGCGTGACATTACAATTAGACTTGTGTAACAAGTGACTGTCACAATTGAAAGCAAAGATACCAAAGTGAAATTTTAATAAAAATACAGGCCAGGGTGCTAAGGTTTAATTAATCCAATTAACTCTATTTATACTTGATTACCAAATTAGGTGCCCAATGCAACTTCAAAATTGATCCAGTACCCCCAATAAAACCACACATAGATTAAAAAACTCTTCATACAAAAAAATCCGTACATTGTTCAAAATCAAAACACAAACACACACACACACATATTGTATATAATATAATTGAAAGAGAGCTACAAAGACAAACTATAATTTTGATTTTACCTGCAAATAAGATTGGGGATGAAATCAGCAAGCCTCTCATAATCAGTGAGAGCATTCCAGAGCGATTCAATATCGGCATTAACCAGAATTTGGGCCTTAACTCTTCGTTCCCGCCAAGATATCACCTCCACTTCGCAATTGACCTTTCTCTCTCCTCCTCCTCCTCCTCCTCCTCCTCCATCATCATTTGCTCCCCTGTATCTTCTATCATCACAATGATGATTTATACCATTCGCCAAGTGCTCGTCTCTGGAGCTCCACCTAGGGTTGTCAGTAGAAGAAGAGAAGACTCTGCATTTGTTGCGCAGAGAAGGGTAGGGTTGTAAATAAGGGAGATGTTCGGGGCTTGTTTTGGAAGAGAAATTGAGAGAGAGTAATGCATAGCTCAGATTTGAAGCTTTGCAGATGACCATCGAGACAGAGAGAGAGAGAGTGGTGAGTGAAGTGGATCGGACTGTGGCTCTGTGAAGTTTTTTTCATATATTTCGACCGTTAATTGACAACCACAAGATCAAAGTGTTAGTTGGTTTTGTCGTTTACTCGAACGTGTGGTGGGAAATTGAGTTGATATCTGGATGGGCCGGGTCGGACTAGATGCAAAATGGTGGATCCAGTAAATTGATTCGGACCTCTTCCCCAATCGTAAGGGTCAATTTTTGGACAGTATTTGGTAAGGGTGGTCATAGTTCGGTTTTGGATGGTTTACGGATTGATTTGAATCTGTTCGTATGTATGCGGTTTGAAAAAAATTTAATTTGCAACCGTCCACTGTGCGGGTTGCAGTTTGTGTAGATAGGGTTTGCAAATGTGCGGACAGTTTACGGATTAGACTTTTTTCTTTAAAAATTTATTTTGGAGCCTTATTTTTTCTGTTTTGTAAATATTTATTTTGGGTCATTTTCTTCCAATTTTCTAAAATGCTCTAACATTAATAATTAATGAATTAAAACTTATAAAATTAAAAATACAATAAAATCAATTCCTAAAACAAATAAATCATTCAAAATCCTAATATTTTAAATCAAATTATAAATTAACACAAACACATCTTTCAAAATTCTAAATTAAATCATCAATCTCATTCACTATCTATGAAGGGGCTAAATAAGAAATGGGTCGGACCCAAGCCTTGGGCCGGTCCAATCCCCTAAGCCTAAATCCAAATGGGTCAGATGAGCATGTGGGCAACCCAACTAAGCCAATTCCATTACTAACAATTCACCAAAGTCCTCAAATACTTGGCCCCAACTCGCAGTAAAAAGGCCAGTCCAACTGCGACACTGGGTTAGAACCGAGCTGAAAGACTCATTTTATGGGTCGAACCGATGGGTAGAACCCATCATCAAAACCAAAATGGGCCGAGTCCATACACAAATATCTGAAAAGGGCCAACCCATCCCAATAGTAGCCTCGCAAAGGGTTGAGCCGAGGCACAATGGTACCGAGCCGAGGGAACCTTTCAGAGAAACGTGGAAGCTGTGAGTATATACATGTGCAAGTTGCCACCTCAGCTGGTCCCCTACATCTAAAATCACGGAAACAGTTGAACCAGAGGAATGTGGTTTGTTATCAGCATGACTACAATGAGTATATGTACCTCCTGACAACTACCAGATGGTCCTCTACCTTGGGCAATGCTAAAAGGAAACTTGGCAGTACCAGAGCTCCATGAAACCACCTTGGAAAACAAGCAATGAGTTCTATATAAACTACACTAACTTTACATGGAAGGTAACTGATCTAAGCTGAACCCCACTTACAAAAACTCAACCTTTTACACTTAGAGGGCACTTCACTTCTTCTCCGATCACTGATTCCCACACTGGAAGGGTTATTCGGCCAACCTCGGCCGGGTAGCTCTTACGGTGTTTCTTGCTGCAGGGACCTCATTCTTTGGATAGTCCAGCTGAGTGCGGAGCTCCGATCCACTTTCATCTAGTGCGGTATCCGGTACGCATAATCTACTATCTAACAATACAATTAAAGTAAAATCATTCAAAATTCTAAGCATACCTGAAAGTAATTATTCATTAACTTTTACATTCATTCAAAACGCAGTAATAAAATAACAATGGTCCAAGTTAAAAAAGAAAAAAGAATTTAAGTGCGGGCAGCTTCTTGCGGGTGCAGGTTAAACTTGCAATTCGCAATCATGCCATATTCCAAACCACATCTGCTCACATTGTGTTTGTGAAACCGCCCATTTATATACGGATCGGTTCAGATTGGACGGATTGTGCGGTTCGAATAACCTTATGCCCAGCCCTAGTATTTGTTTCACCGAGACTGTGTTTGATTTAAGAATTTGAGAACAAATTTAAAAAGAAAAAAGAAAAAGTATAATAAAATACAAATAAAATGTGTATACATTTTATTTAATTTTACATACCTTTTTATTTTCTCTTTTCAAATCATTTCTCAAATATTTGAACCAAACATAACCTAAAATAGAGTGTAATAGAATCAAAATTTTTATTTTCATATTTAGTTGATTTAAAAAAATAAAAAATACATTATAAATGAATTATTATCTACCATTATAAGGAAATTTAAAAAATCATCATTCCATTTCATTTTATCTTATTTTAGTGGACCAAATAGAAGATTAAAAAATGGTTAAATGGTTAAATTTTAATTTTAAATAATTAAGAACAATTGATTAGGGATGATAAACAAGCTAAGCAGTTAATTGTTTAAATTTAGTTTAAAAACTTTAAAGAATCTCAAAATTTGTTTAAATTTAATTCGTTAAAATTTTAACCCGATTTCAAATGAGTTTTTATCCAATCAAATTAAAATAGTTTAATATTTTTATATAATTTTAGACCTATGCAATTGTGCCAAATGAGCAATTGAGTCCATAATGTTAATTTTTAGGGTTAAATGCATAGCTCAGCTAGAATTAGCTCAATCATATTTTTTCCATTCATTGATTCATTTATTTATTTCAAAATGTTCATAATGTAGTACAAATTTGCAGTAGGTATATGTAAAGCTGTGTAAAATATTATCTAATTTGTTAAAATCACACCGTTCTGCATCAATTTGTACTGATCTATCTACTAATTACGAAGTAAATTATGAAATTTACAATATGCCTTCTCAACCGTTTCCACTCCACTATAGTTAATACATTTATTTTTTTTTGAGTGTTGCTAGTAGCATCCCATCAATTATTTGTCTACACTTATCCAACAATGACAATAAGTGACAGTTTTTTGGACAACCATAACTCCATGAGACAAAAGGAGTACAACAATAAAAACTTAGAGGAAGTTTATAGCTTTGATGGTATTCTTAACTTAAAGGAAATTGATTTTATAAGGGTAAGTTTTTTGAAAAAAAATAACAAAAATAATAAAAACTATTAATTATTTTTTCGAGACTGAACTCCCGAACATATGATTGAAATTCAGGAACACAAGCCCAGACATTTTTCATTTGTTTGGGAACAAGTAACCAACATTTCTTATTTGTTCGGTAATAGATAACCGAAACTCATGGAGATCGTGGAACCCATAAAAAGGAAATTTTAAATCAACAACAAAAAATCTTATATTTGTATTTTCAGATCATGAACAAGTATATAAAGATAAAGTAGTAATAATCTTTTTGGGTTTTATTATGCTGTGTTTGGTTGAGGGATTTGAGGAGGGATTTGAAAAGGGAAATGGAAAATGTAGGTGAAATGTGAATAAAACATGTTTATATTTCACCTAATTTCACACATTTTTTCCTTTTTCTTTTTCAAATCCCTCCCCAAATCCTCCAACCAAACGCAGCATTAGAGTTTTTGAGAGAGGTTTTTTGGGGTGTGGGGGTGTGTATTCAATTGAATGGGTGAAATGTTTTCACAAGGATAATTTTGGTATTATTTGGAGGAAAAAAGAAATTTTATGGGTTTTAGAATTTATAAGTGGGGGTTCAAAAAATAGGAGGTCTAAAATAATTGATGGGATCCTAATAGCAATACTCATTTTTTTAATCTCTTATGAAATACCAAAATAAAAAGAAAACATGGCAGTAGATTTGGTACTGTGTGAAGTGATGAACACTATCCAAAAACTTCTGCTGTTCCTTCTCTCTCTAGAGTAAGGATGTTGTCTTGCTTTTGCAAGCTTTTTCTTCTCTGTTCACAGTGAAGATTCCTTTCCTGTTTTCCTTTTTCCTACATCCTTTTCTTTGCCTTCCGTTTTTTCTTCTTACTTTCTCTCCCCCTTTTCGTCTATGATGTCAGAGGCAACCACTCTATCTTGCGATGATGACCTTTCTATTCGTTTCAAGACTTTTGTTCTCACTACTGATGAAGCGGATGAAGTTGTTCTAAGTCCGATTGATGTCCGATCCAGTGTGGCTGAGTGTGCTCTGTCTCTCATTGGGAAGGTTATCACTACCAAACCCATTAATCTCTACGGCCTGAAGAACACCATGGCACTCATTTGGGGAAATCCTAAAGGGTTTAAGATTCTTGAGATTGGGGATAATCTTTTTCAGTTCATTTTTACAGAAGAGCGTGATTTACTTCGTGTTCTCAATGGCAAGCCCTGGTTTTTCAACAATAGTTTTTTGGTTCTGCGTAAGTGGGAGGCCGGTCTTCAACCACATCTGCTATCATTTCATCGTTCCCCTGTCTGGGTTCAGATCTGGGGTCTTCCTCTTGACTGTTTTACAGAGGTTGCTGGCACCAAACTTTGTCAACCGATGGGTGAGGTTTTGGATGTAATTATTCCCACTTCTGGTAGCCGTGAAGGCAGGTATATTCGAGTTCTAGTGGTTATTGACATCCTCTCCCCGCTCAAGAGAGGGGCCAAGATTCGGCATGATTCTACGCATTGGGTTGAGTTTCGCTATGAAAAATTGCCTACATTTTGCAGTTTTTGTGGTATTATTGGTCATGATAAGCGGTCTTGCATGAAGAAGATTAAAGATCATGAAAAGGTTGCAGTTGGTCCTGATCAATATGGCCTGTGGTTACAAGCTTCACCGATCAAGTCTGCTGGAGGTCGCCGGTATTTTCCTACTTCAGATGGTATCTCTACGACACCGGCAATGTCCAACCACCGGGATAAGGCAATAGCAACTGATGGGGGGAAGTTTATTTCAAATTCCAGAAACAGCCGTGATGGGGTTACTCTTAATCCCATTCATTTCGGAGAGGCGGATTCAGCGGAACGTGTTGAGATGATTAAGGAAGTTGCCTCTTAAAACTTCCTACACAGCTCTGGTGGACCTTCTAGGGCCCTCTTCTTGGATCAGACTGGGCCCAACATCCTATCTTTGGGCTTGATGGATACCCTCACAACCTCCCATTCTTTACCCCCTCTCACAAAGCTTACCAAACAAGGCCTTTTAGCCATGCTCTCACAACAGCCCAAGAGATCCACCCATCCCACTCCCACTCCTGCTGAGGTAGGTCAAGCCTTAGTAAATATATTCTCTTCTGCTTCCAATAACACACTTCCTGCCCCTACCTCGTCTGTTATTACTCCGCCCCCTCTGCCTAATCTCTTACCTCTTCCTTCTCTTCCTCCCCACACCCCAAACTCACATGTTTTCCCTCTCTCACCTTGCTCAGCCCTGCCTTCTACTACCACCTTACCTTCTCTCTCCTCCCCGTTGAATGAAGCTAGTCCTAAGGGGTATAAAAAGCGAATACGCAACCCAAAAGGAAACTTTGCTTCAATTCCATCAACCTCTTCTGTGGGCAAGAGAAAGTCTTCTTCTCTCTCTCTTACTGATTCTGGTGTGGAAGTTGTCCCTGGTAAGAAATTGAAGAATGGCTCTAGTGGTTTCGATTCTCAGGAGGAGGTGGCCAGCCGAGAGTGGCCCCCGGTGGCCAGATGAGAGCTTTGGCATTGAATTGTCAGGGTGTAGGGAGCCCCCTGACATTTCATCAACTGAAGGAGCTCTCTAAGCTCTACTCCCCGGGGGTTTTTTTCCTTAGTGAGACAAAGAACTCTGCGAAGAAATTACGAAATATCCAAAAAAATTTACGTATGGATCAGTCTTGTATTGTGGATCCTATAGGCACTGCGGGTGGTTTGGCCTTGTTTTGGCAGAATGAAATCCAGTTGAGTATCATTTATACAACGAATTTTTTCATTGAAGCTCAAGTGGTTGATGCAGCCTCACAACATTCTTGGCGATTACTCTGCGTGTATTTTAGTTCAATTGACTCAGTGCGGGTTTCTCAGATGCGTTGTATTTAGGAACGTAGTGTTTGCTTTGGTCAGCATTGGATAATCTGGGGTGATTTTAATGACATTTTGCATCCTGCAGAAAAGCGAAGTGGTCTTGCTCGTCCTCATTGGTCTCTATTTCCTTTTCGTTCTTTTGTGGATGGGTGTGGACTGTTAGACTTGGGTTATCATGGCTTCCCGTTTACTTGGCGTAATAACAGACATACGGAAGGTTACATCGTGGAACGGTTGGATAGGGTCTTGGCTAGTGCAGATTGGCGAGTTTCTTTTGATCGAGCTACTGTTACGCACTGTGAGTGTGTTGGGTCCGATCATAACAGCTTGCTTCTGGATCTCTACCCGCATACAGTGCGCCCTCGTAGTTGGTTTAAATTTGATTCTTGGTGGATTGGGGAAAGAGACTGTAAAACTACTATTCAACGCAGCTGGGAAGCGATTATTCCGGGTTCTCGCATGTTCCAGGTGGTCCATAAGTTGCGCCAGTGTTGTGCAAATTTACGAATTTGGAATAAAACTCGCAATTTTAATTCTGCCTTGGAAATTGGTCGCCTTAAAGACCAGCTTGTCCTTGAAAGGCAGAGTCAAAGGCCTAATCAAGCTCATATCCATTCTCTGGAACACCAACTAAAGCTAGCTTGGGGTAAAGAAGAAGAATTTTGGCGTCAGAAATCGCGAATTGATTGGCTTCGTCTTGGAGATAAGAATACCAAGTTTTTCCATGCGTGTACTATGCAACGGAGGTCCCGTAATCGTATCACTGGTGTGGAATCTGTTTCAGGGGATTGGATTAGTGATATGGATGGTATTGCCTTCGAATTTAATTCTTTCTTTCAGCAACTTTACACACCTGATAGTCTGTCTTCTCCAGCACCTACTCTTGGTTTATTTCCGTGTATTGTGACAGCATCTATGAATACTCAGCTTACTGGTTCAGTTTCGGATGCCGAAATTAAAGCAGCCTTATTTGATATGAGTCCGTCCAAAGCTCCAGGCGTTGATGGTTTAACTGCTGGGTTTTATCAAGCTTATTGGGATGTGGTTGGTTCTGATGTTTGTTCTGCTATCAAAGCTTTTTTCCATAACGGTAAGATGCTTCGCAGTATTAACCATACTCTTATTTCTCTTATTCCAAAAGTACCCCATCCCGTCAAAGTTTCGCAGTATCGGCCAATTAGCTTGTGTACGGTTCTTTATAAAATCATCTCAAAGATTCTAGCAAAGAGATTGGCTCCATTGCTTCCCTCTTTAGTTAGTGAAAATCAGAGTGGTTTTGTGGCTGGAAGGCAAATTACGGACAATATTTTGGTAGCACATGAAGTTATGCATCATATCAAACAACGGCGCCAAGGTCATTTGGGTTTCATGGCTATTAAGCTTGACATGACTAAAGCCTATGAAAGAGTTAGTTGGGCTTATTTGGAGACAATTATGCTGAAGCTGGGTTTTAATTCCCGTTGGGTCTCTTGGATTATGGAGTGTGTTTCGACAGTGTCGTTTTCTATTTTACTTAATGGTGAACATGGAGCTGCCTTTAATCCACAAAGGGGACTACGCCAAGGTTGTCCATTGTCTCCTATGCTATTTATTTTGTGTGCGGAAGGTTTCCATCTTTTACTTCAACAGGCGGAAGCCCAACGTCAGCTTCATGGTGTTCGTATTAGTCGTTCTTGTCCACCCATATCTCATCTTTTATTTGCGGATGACTCTATCATTTTTTGCCAGGCCTCGGTTGCTAATAGCATTTCTGTACAGAATGTTTTAAACACTTATGAGTCAGCTTCGGGGAAGGCCATCAATCGAGATAAGTCTAAGGTGTTTTTCAGTCCTAATACTCCGGCTGATCGGCGTAGCTTCATTTCACACTCTTTAGGCATCTCTCTTGTGACTGGTGGTGGGAAATATCTTGGGCTGCCTTCTCTTGTTAGCCGCTCAAAGATGGAGGTATTTCATTTCATTCAAGATCGGGTTCTCTCTCATATTGCGGGGTGGAAGGAGAGCTTCCTTAGTCAAGCTGGAAGGGAAGTTCTGCTCAAATCAGTTCTTATGGCCATGCCGAATTATGCTATGAGCTACTTTAAACTACCAGTTTCTTTGTCCAAAAAAATCAATGCTGCTATTGCTCGATTTTGGTGGGGTAGTCAAGGTGGTGAAAGAAAGGTTCATTGGTTGAGTTGGCCAAAGTTAAGTGCGTGTAAGAAAAGAGGTGGGTTGGGTTTTCGTGATCTTGAATCTATGAATTTGGCATTGCTTGCCAAGCAGGGGTGGCGTCTTCTCTTGGGGCCGCCGTCTCTCTTTCAACGGGTTTTCAAAGCTAAATACTTCCCTGATACTTCCTTTTGGGTAGCAAAAGACTCTACTTCCGCTTCATGGGCTTGGAAGAGTATCCTTGCAGGCCGAAAAGTGCTGGAGCGAGGTTGGCGTTGGCAAGTGGGTAATGGTGGAAATATTCAAATTTGAGATGATCCTTGGCTTCCTTCTCAATCTACCTTTCGAGTTTTGGACCCTAGACCTGCTAATGCTCACATTAATTGGGTGTTTGATTTGATTGATCCTGTTTCTATGACTTGGAATCAACCTCTTATCTTGCATTCTTTTTCTGAAAATGTAGCACGTATGATTATGGCTATTCCCATCAGCTACATGGGGGTTGAGGATAAACGAATTTGGCACTTTTCTTCTACTGGTGAATTTACAGTTCGTTCCGCTTATGATATTGCTTCACAAGTGTGCATGGAAAAGCATAAAGCCACTCGCTTATTAGGTGAAGCTAGTTCTTCGGGTAACATTCATCATGTTTGGAAATCCATCTGGGGGTTACATATTAAGCGTAAAATTTAGCATTTTATGTGGCGATGTGCCCATAATATTCTCCTTACTAATCTTGCTCTTTATCAGCGTAAAGTATTGACTGATCCGTGGTGTCCTCGTTGTGGTGTTGAATTGGAAACGTTGGATCATCTTCTTCTTCGCTGTCCTGATTCACAACTTGTTTGGAAATGCTCTCCGCTTCGATTGGAATGGCCTTCACATATTACGCTGGATTGTTTCTCTGAGTGGTGGCAATATCTTGAGCATCTTTTTGCTAGTTTAGAGCACGGGGATAAGAATTTACAATTGGTTTGTTATATTTGTTGGGCTCTTTGGAAGTCTTGGAATGCTTGGGTCTTCTCTCAAAATTCGGCAAATGCCACCGTCCATTTCCAGCTTGGCTATAGCGGAATGGATTGAATTTTCTGTTGCCTTGGACTTGCCTCCTCGTGATCAGGCATCATCCTTGCCAAGTGTTCCTACTGCAGCACTATCTCATGTTTCCCCTCCTATTAACCGTTGGATGTGTCCTCCTTGTGGTTATATCAAGTTAAATGTGGATGCTAGTACAAGAGATAGAGCTTTTCGGGCTGGCATAGGTATTGTGGGCCGAACTTCAGTGGGTGCCATCTTGTTTATCAAATCTATCCCTTTATTTACTTGTCCTTCCCCTAGAGTGCTTGAAGCACTAGCAGTTCGAGAGGCCTTACAGCAAGTATTATTTGGCCAACATCGTAATATCATTGTTGAAGGTGATGCTAAGGTAGTATATCAGAGCCTTAATGGTGCTATGCAACCTCCTCAGGACATTGCTGTAATTGTTCAAGACTGTCGAACTTTAAGTCTTTCTTTCAATTCAGTCTGTTTTAGTTTTGTTCCGCGTCTTTGTAATGGTGTAGCGCATGATATTGCGCACCATGCTCTATCGATTGATGAGGCTCGAGTGTGGGATGTTTGTTTTCCATCCTGGTGTTTACACTCCCATCAATCTGATATTGGGTCGCTAGACCCATTGTAATTATCTCTATGAATAAAACTCTTCTTTCTTTGGCAAAAAAAAATGAAATACCAAAATAAAAATGAGTGTGACAAAGATTTAAAATATTAAATTTATTACAAATTAGTAGTTATATATATGAAAAATATTATGTATAATTAATTTGTGTTATATATACAAAAAATATTATGTAAATTAATATTATATATTATACAAATACTTAATAATTATTTAAAAATATTTTTCCATCAAGTAGCAAATTGAAATTACTCCAAACCATCCAAATAGTTTTATGATTATTTGTCAATTTACTAATCCATCCATAATGTCCAAATTGCAACACACAGACTCTCGCACGTGACATAGCCAACAAGAAACTTTTCACCTTTTCCTTAAAAACTGAGATGGTTCAAAGGCATTTAACAAAGGTTTTCTATACCAATAATAACTATAAAATCTGTTATTAGCCTAAAAGAATTTCCAATTTTTTAAATTTTTTTAAATTTTTAAAAAAAGGTTTCATGTTTAGTCGGAACAAATCTTAAAACATCCGCATGAGAAAAAATAAAAATAAAAGCAGTATTTATTACATAAATCTTTTGAAATGTAATATATCAAGGAGTATTTATTACATAAATCTTTTTAAGTGAAATATTACAGGAATAAATCTACATTCAAGAAAGCAAATCTCTGTGATTTTTTTTTTTTTTTTTTAAATTTATAGATAGGAATCTCTGTGAATTTATTATGCTAAAATATTTAATTTAATAGGTTCATATAATAAACTCCTCCTCCCCTTGTATTTTTTTTACCCATAAATAAAATTTAAGAGCCTCACCACACCATTGGCTCATCTTATATTTCGATTCTTCAAGTAAATATAAAACTAATAACTTCGTCATGAAGAATTTCTTTCCATTCCTACCATTTATGCTGCTGCTACTTTTCGTTGCAAGTAAATCTTTCTCTGTCCATTTCATTATCCAATATTTTGTAACGAGATTGTGATTTTTCTTTTTCTGTAGTTCAGAAGTAAGGACTTTGGTATTAATCCTTAAGGATCTGTGTTCGAGTCATGAAGGCAACCTCCCAAGCATCAACATGGTTGGTTGTAGGATGTGTCTTCTAAACTTGTGCCCATCGCATCCAATATCTGAAGCGTGATGTAGGTGTAAATCTTATACAAATTTATGATTTATTATTATATGAATTCAGAGACTGACTATCTAATACCACTAAAGGATAACCTCGATAGGGTTAGGCCTTTTTTATTACATTGTGATTTTTTTCTTTTTTTCTTTTCTTTTCTTTAAAGAATGGAAAAATAAGCCCCCAAAAAATAAAAATAAATTATTCATGATCTTATTTCACTGATTTCCCTCCTCTACATTGTGATAATATATTGTTGAATTTTTTTACATTGGTAAATTATTTTATATTGATTGATAAAAAATAAAATTAAAAGCAAATCTGCATCCATTGTGTAGTTGGATTGGAGGCATTGGTTCTCCGAAAACTTATCATGGGTCTTTATTAATGATCTGAATCAATTTGATTATTTTATTAAACGGTGATGTTACATGTATCAATTAGTGTACTAATTAGTGTACCAACACTAGTTATGACATTATTATTGACCTCACTCATTAATCATATTACAAATAATAAAAGCCTCTTAAATTATGCCACATTATTAATTGGTACACTAATTAGTACACTAATTAGTGCATATAACATTATTCTTTACTAAATAATCTACACATAAAAAGACTGATATAAATTATGAAAATGGAATTCATAGTAAATTTCACGGGCCAAACAGAGACAATCATCTCCCAAAATAAAAAGATTAAAACACGATTTGTGGGCTAGTTGTTTTGTTAAGGGTAAATTACAAATACACTCTCTGAGGTTTTTTTAAAATATTAATTGTTCCTTATGATTTGAAAAATTACAAATACTTCATTGTCAGAATTTTTTATTTAACAGAATTAATTGAAAAAGTGAAATTTCTAACTGTTCACCTATACAATAATAAAATTATCTAAATTATTAATTAAAATAAAATTTTAACATTATTAAATACCGTTAATTAACTTGATGATTTATTAATAAAAGAACCCATTTGTTATGAAATTAAAAATCTTAACGGGCATAATGTAATTTCTAAAACCACAAGAGATAATTTGTAATTTAATAAACTTTAGGGAGTGTGTTTGTAATTTTCCTTTTTGTTAATTATTAAAATGGCAATGATATAAACAAACAAAATTTATGTACAGAGGTCACAAGAAAAAATGATGTGGATTTTAATTGTTGTTTCATCTCAAAATAAAACATTTATTATTATAGTTTATAGTTTTAAATACCTCATTGTCACATAATTTTAATTGAATTTATATATATATATATATATATGTTTATAAATGCAGGTGAGGAAACACTGACGGTGGAAGGGTGTGTGATTCGAATTCCGGCAAAAGGAGGTTTATTTTGTGACACTGACAATTGTGATACAATTTGCAAACAGCAGAAAGGCCGCGTCACTAAAGGACGTTGCATTTTAATTGACACTTGCTGTTGTTCAATGAGTAATGATTGAGACTCTCACTTCTATTAGACCTCTATAAAATTTTTATAAATTTGAACCACTTATGAATGGACCCAACACATATATGAAGGGCTAAGATCACTTTGAAGGTGTGAGGGTCATCTCCAAAAAGGGTCCCAAACATTTTCCTTTGTCAATACCCTTGCTAATTATAATTCTTTTTCCCTTGAAACTAAAATAATAATGTGAGATTGACCAATAAATTTTATGTCTTGAGTTTATAATCTATATAGTCTCATATTTTTTTGTGATTCATTTAGTTATTTTAGATGTGTAATGATTCATTTGTCATTATAATCTAGGGGTAGTCATTCACCGGACCGGATCAACACTACCTAAGAAGGAATTTTGTATCCACCCAAGCCTGCCCGGTCCGAACATCGGGCCTATATAATCAACTAAAACCCAGTCCTAAATAAATTATAATTCCTAAGTCTATCCATTGGACCATATATATAAGGGAGATTTACCAATAAATCCCAAATTTTGAACTTATAAACCAGTTGGTCCCATTTTTATTCTATTAAACCGTTTAGTCCCATTGGATTGTTAGGGACGTAATTACCCCTCATGGAACCGTTGTTTTATGAGGCTGGGGGGCTTCAAGTTTGGGTGAGGCGCGTGTGTGGGTCACGTGCGTGATTAGTAAATGGGTGTGTGGTGTGTTGCATGTGATACATTGTAAGGGTGTCACAAAATGGCAAACGGCTGTAAGGGGTTTTTATTTGGGCTGGTGTGTTTTGGGGTTAAGACAAGGCCCACACACCCACAACCTGTTCAAGTTTTACCCGTTTTGTCCATTTATATTTACACAGTCGTTGTGGTCTCTCACTCTATACTGTATGAAACCCTACATGTGTGTTTGCCAGCTATTTCGCTATTCCATTTGATCAAATACGCCGTTGCTATATTCGATTGTAGAAAGGATTTCGATTGGGAGGCTGATAGTATCGAACGGTGTGACGTTGCAAAAAGTGGCTGATAAAGGAACCCTAGTTCGAATAATCTCTCAACGGTGCTGTGACATAGTTCTTTCATGGACGGGATGGGTATGTTTCGTAAATTTTGTTGTTGGTATTTGTGTTTCGTAGTGTGGTTCATTGTGTTTATGTGTTTTTCCTGTCGATTTCGTTCGTTATGTTTAGTAGTGGGTATGAGTCGATTAAGTATCATGTTGGTGGATGTGTGTGTTAGTTGTTTGGGGGTTTTGTGTGTGTGGTTGTTGTTGGGGTTGGTTGGGTGTGATTGTGGGGGTAAGGGGTTGAAGAAAGTGATTGAGGGGGACATTTATGTTGGGGACCGCACGTGATGCTCCCAAAAGGGGGCATCGTTTTTTTTGTCTGTGTGTTGTGGTACATTGGTGGTTGGTGTGGGCCATCGTACGACTTGCTGCATGTTTGGATTTTTTTTCATTTGTGTGTTGTGTTGTGTGTTGTGTTTGTGGGGGTAAGGGGTTGAAGAAAGTGATTGAGGGGGACATTTTTGTTGGGGACCACACGTGATGCTCACAAAAAGGGGTCTGTTTGTATGGGTTAGGTGTATGTTTGCATGTGTGGGTTTGTGTGAAATATTATTCTGGGCTGCGTGTTGGGGTTTGGGGGTATGTGGTTTTTTTTTGACTGTGTGCTATGCTGTTTTGGTTTTTTGTGTGGGCCATCCGTGGTTTTTTTTTGGTGTATGTGTGTGTGTGGGATTAGGGTCTGTCGAAAATTGGTTGTGGGGTTGGTTGGTGGGGACACATATGAATGTGAACATGGAGGTGTGGTTTGGCTTTGGCAGGTTATGTGGCTTTGGCAGGTTGTGTGGTACTAGTAGGTTCGAGTTGTGTGGGTTTAGTTGTATGTGTTCTGTAGTGGGTTTTTTTTTTAATTTGCTGACTATCTGTGGGTCATATTTTCCTGTGGGGTATGTGGGAGCTGTGTTGGTGTGGTAATGCGGTAGGGTGTGATGCAATGAGTTCATTTGTTGAGTGGGAGTTGGTTTTGGTATTTTTGTGTGTGCATAAGTTGTTTTTTTTGTATGGGGGGTGGCTATATGGGGTTATTTATGTTGAGGAAGTAGTTGCATTAATTGTTGAATTGGTTTATTCCTGGTGTTGTAGATAGCAGTACTGTACGTAGTCCGTGGACTCGTTCCTGTGAGAAGCGAAGGGTTGACGAAGCATCTGGGTTGAAGCCACACAAAGTAGGTGTGAAAATGGAGGGACGCATCCTTTTCAAACAGACGAAAGTTGTACATAATGCGGTGGGACGTAATCTGAGTAAAGTTAATTACTCCCCACAGCGGCAGGCACACACGAGGATTAACTACCGGTTGAACGTTGTTGGTATAATCAATCTTGTTAGTTCTGTAAAACTGACGGAGGCACATATGAATCAGTTAAAGAGAACCCCATTTTGGATTGTGATCGAGGTGATCCACGTCAACAAGTTGAACCATAATGAATTCAGGAAGTGTAATGATCTGATTTCTAAGATTATAAGAACGTATGATCTGCGTGATAATGCGTTTCGTATTGGAGGGGCAAGTTTGAAATTTGCTAGCAGTGATGTGAGACTGATTTTTGGTTTGCAATGCGGGAAGAGGCGGTTGGATTTATCCCCGGGTCAACGACCAGTGTCAGACTTCATTCAGCGCAGGTGTCGTGACACGTCGCGGTTAACATTGAAACTTGTGAAAAGTTTGTTTTTTGAAGCTGTTGAAGGGCGGACCAAGCAAGATGAGGAAGATGTGGCAAAGCTATTGGCGTTGTACATGTGTGGCAAGTTGTTTTTTGCAAATTCAGGTGAGACAATCAGTTGGGCATTTGTTCGTTACATGAACGACTTGGACACAGTGAGGATGTACGACTGGACTGGAGCAATAATGACAGCACTGATGGGGCCAGTGAAGGAGTTTCATCGAATGTCGTGGAAGGTGACAGGCTGCGTGGTTGCGTTATTGGTATGTTCAATGTAATTAGTCGTTGTAACAAACACTTGTGGTAGACATATTAGTTTACTGATTTTTTTTTTGCGTGTTATGTTTAGTATTGGATATGTGAACATTCGACAATAATTGAGCCGCAAACGGAGAACATGTTCCCCAGATTCATGAAATGGGACATTGGGAAATTGCTGAACAAAGGTCAGGGGGTCGATCTGTCCGGCCTAGTTAATTTTCAGGTATGTGTGTTGGGTGTGGTTGTTAATTTAAGGCGTATTTTTGAGTTTCTTATAATTCGTGATGGTAATACGTTTGTGTCTGTGTAGGTTAAAGTAGACCGACTTAGGTCCTTCGAATATGAACGTGAAATGATGGGTGCGAATGTTGTCGTGTTTGGAAATATTCAGTCAGATGTGGTTGATTGTGTTAGAGGTGATGATGCTTTTGTGGATGAATTTGAAGGTGACGGCACGCACAACGGTGCTGCGATGCATACGGACGACTTCAAATTTGGATTTGGCGTTATGCGCGTGAGTGCGAGTTGTGGGAGGGAAAGCGTACATCGCTAGGAGGAATTCGGACGCGTTACGGGGGTCCACATTTGTTAATAACAGTGAAGGGGTGAATGTCAATAAAGTTGATGAATATGGTAGTGCAATCGCTAAACTGGAATTGGAGAATAAAAGAAAAGATGAAATGATTGCATTGCTTGAGGGAGAAGTTGCTGGTCTGAAAAGAAAACTGGAGGCTAAGTGAACATTGTAGGGGGGTTTGAGTGTGTGTTGGGAATTAAGAATGACGAGGTGGACAAGTTGAAAAAAGAAAATATCAACTTGCGGAGGAGTGTATTGGTGCTTGAGGATCAACTCGCTGATCGTGATGTGCACGTGGTGACGCAAGCTTTTCGGGATGTGAAGGTGCGTCGTGACGGCGCTGGAGGTAGTGATGCAGGGGTTAAGGTTGGGGGTCAAGTTGTGTACAATGTGTCCCCGATTAGGGCTGGTGTGGGGGGTGCGTATATGTGTAATGAGGGTGTTGGGCTGAGTGCAGGATGCGCTGTTGTTGATTCGGATGGTGAGCAATGTGGGAGAACTGCTGGTGGTATTGTGAATGTTGATCTAACTGATGTGGATGGGGGTGTAATTGTTTCTGGGGGGTAAACATCGTTTATTCGTAACATAAAAAACAAAGTTAGGCAGGAACGGAAATTGCCGGATTTGGAGTACCCCATCTTACATGGGCGTAATAAGAAGTCAGTCACAGACGCTGGCATTGTGGTTCGAAGTGATGACTGTGTTAAGAATGACGTAGTTATTGATGTGGACGCTATGGTCGTTAAGGGTAGTAAATGGTCCGGCTTTGATATAAACAACAGGTTGGGGGTGTGGAAAATGATGACAGTGGACGAGAAGTGTAGAATCAAGCAAGGTTATGATAGGCATGGTGATCGGTACGTATGTTTATTTTTTGGATTTGTTATTACTTGTTGTAATGAAATTATTTCTGTGGAAGCTGATAATTGTTGGTGTGTGTAGGGTGGTCATGTGGGAGGATGGTGATGCTGGTGTGGTGGTGGACTTTAATGATGTGAAAAACCTCATACGCCAGAGTAGCCTTTGTGGAAATGTGAGAACGTATTTGTATTTGTAGAAAAATTATTTTTCTTTCTCATTTGGGGAATGAACTCTTGTGGGACAATATACGTAGCATTGGTGTTATGTGGATATAAGGTTTTTATTTGTTTATGTTTATTGGCAGGTGATTGACGGGTATGTTGAGTTGCTGAAAAGCGAGCATGCGAGGATGTATGGTGATGATGAGTTGGTTGATAAGTCGTATTTTTTTAGTAGTGTGTGTTTGGTGAGTTGTGAGTTATGTAGTGCACAAAGCTCGTTTTTTTCTCTGTGTGTTGTTCTGATGATTTTTAGCTTTTGCAGGATATTGTGGAAAACGATGATGTGCGTGCAATGGAAAAGTTTGTGCATACGAATGTTTCTGCTGCGAGCGATTATAGGTTCATACACTTCCCAATGTGTCATGATGGACATTGGACACTTGTAGTGTATGATACGGAAGATGGGACTTGGAAACATTACAATCCGATGAGGCAGCGTGGAGACAGAGTTGATGTGCATCACAATGTAGCAACTTTGCTGGTATGGTTTTTGAGTTTAATTTTTGTTATTTGTTTTGTGATCATGTGAGTGTTTTCTGGGTTAGGTTTTTGAAGATTGTGTAATTGTTTTGGTGTGAGTTATGGCAGAAAGAATGTGTGACTAAGGTGATGAAGTAGACTTTGCGTGAATTCGGGTTGGATGAGCAAAGCATACTGGCGAATTTCAGCAGCTCGCTTGAAGCTGTGACCAAGTGTCCGCAACAAAAGCCGGGGATGTAAGTTAGTTGTGTTTGCGTTTTGTTTGGGTGGACTATATTGTTTAAGGTTGTGTGTACCGTGCGTGTGGCTACTGATATGTAATAATTTTTGTTTGTGTAGGTTGGATTGTGGGGTCATTGTGTGCGCTATTATACGACAGTATGTGCATCGGTCTGACGTGGAACGTTCGCTGCACGGAAGTAATTGCATCATACTACTTGCAAATATGGTGAAGGCGTTTGTGAATGATCCAGCACGTGGTTTGAAGGAATAACATCATGGTAATTAAGATGTAGCTTTTTTTGTTGGTGTGGACATCGTTGGAACACAAGCATGGTAATTAGTTAACTGGCAACAAAGACTGGTATATTATACACTGTTTTTGGGTTGTGTTTTTTTTTGGCTGAACATCAGCATGGTAAATGTTGGAGTGTTGATTTTTGAAATGTAATTAGAATGGTGATGCAATAATTATATTTTGCTTGGAAACATATGGTTATATTTGACAAATGAAATTGCTTTCTTTCAGAATGGTACTTGTCCACCTTGTTTTTGTGCGGTGGTGCGAGATTATGTGTGTTGTTGAGTAGAACAGTGGCAGGTGACTGTATGGCAATGCTAATGTGTAATGTGGTGTGGGATTTACTGTGATGGAGTCTGTGTACTGTTAAAAACGTAGTCGGTTAGCGTTGAAGTCGTGCCGCTAAAATCTTTACGTATAACATGTTTACTATTTGAACATGTTTACAGCATACACATAATATAGTATGATAGTAAATGACATAATTTTTCGAACAAGAAAAATGTGACAAGTTCAAAAGTCAGTAATGGTAACGCGGTATGAATTGTTCACTGGGTACTTATTAACTAGAAGCTGTAAATTGTTTGTTGCAAACTTGTCTGTCATACAAGTCTAGGTTATGAATGTGCATACCCGCACGTTGAACATGTTAACAGCATCCACAGAATAAAGTATGATTAAAAATGACAATACTTTTGGAACAAAATAAATGTAACAAATTCAAAAGTTATTAATTGTAACGGGGTATGAATTGTTCACACGTTACTAATAAACTGGAAGCTGTAAAAAGTTTGATGTAAACTTGTCTGTCATACAAGTCTAGGTTATGGATGTGGCGTACCCAATTATTTAGATAGCAAGCAATTGCAAGAAAGCTAAAGTATGGAGTTTGGATATCTGTGTGTGTGTGTCAAGCTAAATTGGTTCCTTGCACGTTGTGCGATTGTGGTGACCCATGCGTTGACACCGGCCACATCGAATTTGTTGCACTTCTTCACCTTGGGAAAGAATTCTTTTTTTTGGGCCGGCCGGTGGTCGCCATCAAGGTGGTTGTATGACAAAATCCTCAGGATTGAATGCTGGTTTCTCAACAGTTGGAATGGGTTGTATGTTTTGTTGGTATGATTTGCGGTAAGCAGTGACGTGGTAAAATTCAGCCACTAGATCGTACAGGTCGAGCCGCTATTCCGGATAGCAACAACTGCGTGAGAGCATGAAAATCCATTTATTTGCCACTTGAAACAGGAACATGTACGTTTGCCAACGTCAACCATGACGGATGGGAAAGAGTGGACCTCGAACACTGTATCGGTGGACTGGCTGACAAGCCATGCTCTGCCTTTATTGTACGCTTTGACCAAACGAGCTTCCATTTTTGGGCAAATAACACCGGGCCACGCTTGTGCTTTTATTCTGCGTTTCGCCATTTGCCGCATAAACTTAACTTGAATACTGTCAACCAGTTGAGTTATTGGTAAGTGTCGTGCTTCCCGTATCCATGAGTTAAACGATTCGACGGCATTGGAACTCATCTCACCGTACCGTGAACCGCTGATATTGGAAAAGTCTGATATTACTGAGGACATAGGCAAATGGCATGAAAATATGAAAAGCACAAAAATGGCAAATGCAGTATAAACAGAAAACAAAAAAGAAGACTGAAATACATACCGGAAGTAAGCGTTAGCCCAAAATTGAAGGGGTAAGTCTTTTAAGAACGAGGGAACAACTTTCCGTCCACATTTGGTAAATTCCTCAACGCATTGGGTGAATGAAGCCACAGTGAAGCCCGGAATTTAGTCAACATTCCAGCTCGATATGAAGTGTTGACATATTGCAACTTATGTTGCAAGTTACGTTGCAAATGTTGTAGGCAGAATGGGTGGTGGGCTATGGGAAATATGATTGGTATTGATTCCAGTAAGCCTGCATGTCGGTCAGATACGAACGTAAGGGTCCTGTGACTGTTGACAACATTTGCGAGATGTCCTAAGAACCATGCCCAGTTTGCGGTGTTCTCTGAATCAACAATCACGATGGCTACAGGGAAGAGACCTATAAAGGGTTGTTGTGAGTTAAGTTTGCAAATATGTTGGTGGTATGGTGGTGAGACCAATTAACATGTGAGTGACTGAATGTGCACGGAAACATTGTGTCAGCAATAAATAATGAAATTATAATTGTACAATGAAAATGATTTGTGTCAACATTATAACAGTACCTTGATTGCCATCCTTCGCAGTAGCAGCTAGCAAATGCCCCTTGAATTTTCCCTTCAGAAAAGTCCCATCCAAGAATAGTAATGGACGGCAATGATTGAACCCATCGATACATGCTTTGAATGATATGAAAAACCTTAGGAAATGGTTGTTGTGTTCATCACAGTCAATATTGACGTAACTTCCAGGGTTGTTTTCAGTGACAACGGAACTGCACCACCGCAATTGGTCGAACGAAATGGAGTGTGCACCAAACATCTCCCCCCGAGCTTTTTCAACACCTTACCACACAACTCGGTAGCTAACCTCTAATCCATAATCTTTTTTCAGGTCGTAGACCACATCTGTGGGTTGCGTAAGTGGCTTGTCACGTACCTGTTCAGAAATAACATCGGACACTAAATCTGAACTAGCCCTGGGGTTTTTCGGGGTCCGAATAGCTACGCCACAGATGCGCTCCTTATTCCACTTACGAAGTAGAAAAATCCGTTAGCATGCAAAACGGGTGCGTGTACCGACCACATGCATCCCTTCGATTCCCTCATCATGCATACAGCTGTGATCCGCACGGAATCGTTTTTGACATATTTAAAGCGGAAGCCACATTCGACAGCATACTTGCGAAGAACACTCCGGAATTCATCCGCTCCACCTTCAAAACTTTGGCCAATACATTGAATCCCGTTAGCCCATTGGGCAGACAAAAACACCTTGTCAACATGAGGGTAGAATTTTTCCAATAAATCCTCTTCGTCATCCACGTCCGACTCGTCAAACACATCGGTCGGCTCACAATGAGCTGTCTGTAATTGGCTGTTTGCATTGTCGCCGACTTGTGCACGGCAGTTTTCAATTAGTACATCAACGCATTGCAATTGAAAAGACCGTGCAAGACACACCATGTTTGCCACATCAACATCGTTCTGCAATATGAAATTGTTATAACCGGGCATCTTGAAGTAAAAACATATATCGGCAAGTGTGAGCCCTTCAAACTTTTCATAAACACCACGGACGACGTCATCAAATCGAAATGGAACTTGCAAATTAATAGCGACATTGACATTACCGTAACAACATATTAGCATAATTCCATTGTCCATCCTTCTGCGAATGTGAACATATGATTCATGAGGGGGGGAGATACAAACGATAAAAATGGGAAACACTACAAAAGGGGCAACAAACACACTCAAAAGTATGACTTCCTACCCAAAGTGGAACACATGTCCCGACGTCACTCAAACAGAGCACATCCCATTGGGATAACGTTGCACTCCAGCACCAGGGTTAACACCAAAGGAAAGAATAACACCAGTAACACACCACACACCATTAACAACTACTCCTCTAACGCACAGACACCAGTAACACCATGATCGGCCAAAATCCAGAAACAACCCACATACGTTAAAACATGAAAAAAACACAGACCACAATATAAATACGTACAATCCATATCAAAGCTGAACGACCCAATGACAAATAAGCATACCAGGTAAAGAAT
This sequence comes from Camellia lanceoleosa, assembly GCA_025200525.1. Lineage (NCBI taxonomy): Eukaryota > Viridiplantae > Streptophyta > Magnoliopsida > Ericales > Theaceae > Camellia > Camellia lanceoleosa. The sequence continues at coordinate 155,960,194 of CM045758.1, forward strand.
GGAGTGTGCACCAATGTTTTCTGAATCTCTGCGGGAATGTCACACAGCCGTCAGCAAGCAAAACACACATTCAAATTCGAAAACCCTACCTTCAAAAGTTTTTGAATGTATCATCATAATTAGACAAAACGGAAGGAGCAACGTTTCCAAAAAAAGAATGGCCCCCACAACGACATTACCTCATTGATCCAGGGGCACGCTCGTCCACACAGGCCTACTAAAAAAAGAAAAACCAATAAAAAGGATCAACTCAACCCACTAGCAGGACTAACTAGTATACAAGAAAAAAAGTGGGACTATTTGGTATAACAGAGTGTGAAGTAGGATTTATTAGTAAATAATCCTATATATAAACTATAAAAATAAATAAATAAATAAATATCATAGTACTTGTTATTTTTTCATAAATGAAAAAAAGCCTATAAAGCAACTAACAGTTAAAAATTTAATACCATATTAATTAAAACATTACAAAAAATTTTAAACCAAACACACCCATAATTTCACAAGTTCATAGTTTTTTAAACTAAACTACTACTCAAATTTTAAAAAAATAAAAAATAAAAAATCATAGTTTAACCTTCAAATTTTTTCAAACATTTTTTTGTGAATTGTCTTCAGCAAAATAGTAACCACTTGAATATCTTACAAGTCACATGGCTAACAATAAAATGGTATATATATTGGATAATTATTCAGTAATTTTAGAATATGGATACGTGGTATTCCATAATATTATGACTGGTGGAGAAAGTGGGTAGGTAGATTATTGTGTTGGGTGATTGGAGAACATGATGGAACATATTAAATGATAATTGGTTAGGGAGTATAGACACGTGGTACTCCGAGAATATTGAATAATTTCTCATATATATTTTCAATATATCATATAAATAAATAATTTAATTAAATTAAATATGTAGCGAGTTGGGTTGGGGTAGGCCAAAAGTATAATTTCCAAACCCAACTCATTAATCAATCAGGTTGAAAATATTGACTTAACCCAGCCCTATAGGCTAAAACAATATTCCCAAACTCTAAAAAAATAGGACTAGGCAAGCCAATGCCCACTCCTATTATAATCTCCTTAATTGTTATTGTTTGTTGGAATATTACATTGGAGTATTACATTTAAAAAAAGTACACTAAGAAATTTTTTTAGAGTGTTATATTTGAGTGTTCCATTTAGAAAAAATACACTAAGGAGTTTTTTTGTTTTATTTTGTTTGTTGGAATGTTATATTGGAGTGTTACATTCGAAAAAAATACACTAAAGAGTTTTTTAGAACATCTTCTAGAGGTATCCAATGTCGCATCATACTCATCATATTGGAGTATTGTTACATTTCAAAAAACTACATTAATGAATTTTTTTAGAATATTACATTGGAGTGTTATATTTGGAAAAAAATGTATTAATGAATTTTTTTCTCAATGTTACATCATACCCATTACATTAGAGTGTTACCTTTGAGAAATGGTAAAAAAGTGTTGGTATGATATAAAATAAATTTAAAAGGATCTCATGAAATACCTTTTCAAAATATTAGGACTTATGTGATTATAAGGAAAAAAAAAAAAAAAGGACTTATGATATGCAAGATTATGAGAAAAAGAGTGTTTACAATTTTATTTTAAAAAATAATATGCGATTTTGATTCAATTTTTATAGCGGGAAATCTATGCTCAAAATTATTTGAGTCACATATTAATTTCGAGAATAAAATTTTGAATATCTTTTAAGAAAATTTAAATTTAATGTAAAACATTTGATAATTCTATACACACCAACATGGTGCGATTAAGACTCTCCATTAAAAAGAATTTTACTTTGATTGTTGTATTTATATTTTAGGGTAAATTACACTAACACCTCTTAAGATTTGAATTTAATACAAATTTTTCTTTTACATTTGGGAAATTACACCAATCTCTCTGTCAATGTATTTATTTTGGGTGCTTCTATTTACACACCACTAATACTCTCATATATTCCATTAATAGATTAAATTTATATTCCAATAATACCTTTCAATGGAATGACCATTAAGCATCTCCAATGGAGCTCTCAAAATACTTGCCAAAGTTATAATATAGCAATAGTGATAAAAAGTGGGTCTCCAATGGCTTGCTATTTTATTTGTCAAAGATGGCATATGCCATATCTGTTATCAAATTTGGCAAGTAAAATAGCAATTGCCAAACATGCCACATCAACAAATATGAACATATTTGTGACTCCAAATTCAGTTAAAAAAAACAGAATTGAAACAATAGAAAATCAAGTAATTTTTCAAATTGAATTATATTTATTTATTTATTTTTCTAAATTTTCTAATTTTTTTCAATTTTTTATATTTGTCTAGTAGGGAATAATATAAATACATAATTTTTTTTTACAAATAGTTAAAAAAAGGTCATAAAAGACAAAAAATAAACAAAAATAAAATCACAAAAAAAAAAACTATATCCAAACAGCACCTACAAACTTGGAGGAAAAGTTGGTTGAGAATTGCCAAAATAGTAAGTGACTATTGGAGCACCATTGCTATAATTTGGCAAAATAACACTATTCATTGCCAAATTATAGCAATAGTAATGGTATTATAGCAACGATCATTAGAGATGCTCTAAGGACAACATGAGCTGTATTTTATTCATTCAAAAATTTTATTTATTAAAAATACAAAATACTCTTCACACACCATCATTCCTATAGGATTTTGGATTTTAACATATAAATATTGTATTTCTTTATCATCTTCACCATTAACATACACTTACAATATTTTTCATTATCAATTAGCTTACTTATTTTTTAAACTCAAAACATTATTGTTGTCACGATCTAAACCCGCCCTTATAGGTTTAGCATCATAACCGGTCAGTAATCCTGGGATTACCCAAGGCCTTTGAACAGATTAAGCAAAAGTAAAGGGGCTAGTAGAAGCAAATACAAACATACAATGTCCATAGAGCTATGCAGACATGTATAGGACAAAAAGTTTAAAACTTAATTTACATAATTATGATGTCATCCACACGTCACCATATATGTACATACAGATAAACAAAAGACATGTTTAGACTTAACAAAAGAAATAAAGAAATACAAAGGTCTTAAACATTGCTCACAAAACTTGACCACTTCTCAAATGGGAATCTCCTGAGGCACAAAGGGCTAGTCGACGTAATGTAATTTCTGCATAATCAACTCTGAGCTTGATCACGTGCCTGGTCACCTGCATACATAAATAATACAGTGAGTTAGAGCTCAGTGACTAACAACAAGGTAAAAGGGGTTTATGAATGATGTCCATCACAAATTCAGAAATCAAAGTTCATATCAGAAACATATTCGGATTCACATACTTATCCAAAAATCATAAGCAATTATATGTGGTACATCCATTAACTATCAGATCAAATTGGTCCTAGGACCCACATGCATAGTTGGTACCGATGACCATAAAGGTCCATATCTTGTGCATAAGTAGCCATGGTATTGTATCCCCTAGGCGAGGGCCATATGATCATAAGCCACGGTATTATTTCTCCTGGGTGAGGGCCATGTGAACTAAGGATATCACAAATACATTTTAGAAGATTGGACATTCATTCATAATTCACAAAATAACATTTCATAAAACAAATCATATTATTTCAGTCAGAAAATACTTATAATCAAATATAGCTTTACAGAATTGTTACTCACAGATAGCTCTAAAAACAGAATAGTTAGAACAGTCAGATTAGACAGCCTATGGTGCGTGACCCACACCAACTCATAGCGGATATACATTGAAACACATACTCGGGAAACACATAACTTATTTCTTTTCTATCTTGGTGTGTTTATAATCCTTATTCTCATTATTATGTTTTAATTAGGGTTGAGGAATGCCTAATATGCAATGAGGATGCCAAAATGTAAGTTGAAACACTTAGTCAAATTTGTTGAAAACAGTGTCTTCGGTCGAGCGATCTGCAAAATTCTGTAAAACTTCTGGGAGCTCTCATTTTATGCTCGAGGCCAATTTCCTGCCCCCGAACGGAGGATCAAACATAAGGGTGGTCGCTTGAGTGCAGGTTCTGCCACTTGAGCCAACCCCTAAATTTTGCAAAAGTACTGGGAGCTCGAATTCTTTTTTCGAGCTCAATTTCTTACGCTCGAGCGAAGAGTGCAAATTTTGGAATTTCCAGATTGCAATTCCAGCTCCAAACTTGAATTCAAAGCTTCAAAACACATCCTTTGGGCCCTTAACTTGAGAAAACATGTCTAAACTTGAATAACATCATGAATTGAAGGTTATTTCACAAAATCAAGTCCCCAAAGCAAGTCAATAGCTTGAAACCAAACTTAAAGCTCAATGTATAATACATGCAAGAGTTGATACAAATTCTATCCTTCCAAAATGTGATCAAATGAGATATTTAGCTCAAACACATGTTGAATTCTTATAACAAAACCAAGATAAGAACATGCATGTGAGAATTCTTTTGAAACCACTCCAAAATGCTATGAAATGTGCATGCATGTAGGATTTGAATTATAATTCCCCAATCTTAGCTTAGTTCTCATGTTAATCTACTTAATTATTTTGAAATCATACATTGAATGAGTCAAACACAAGGCTTAAAGATTAAATTTCTTACCTAAGGTTCTCAATTCCTTGAATTCTAGTGAGTTCTTACTCAATTTCTCCAATTTCCCCTTAATTCTATAGTAATTCCTCATTTCCTTCTTGATTTCACTCTTCTCACTCTAGCTCTTCCTCTCTCACATTTTTCTCCTCAAGAAAATAATGAATAAAGAGAGTTCTAATGTGTGTATAAGCCTTGTATAGGCTTTATTAGTGGGCTTAATTAAACTAGGCTTACAACTAATCAATTATCATTGTTTTATTCTAGTTATTGAATCTGAATCAGAATTTAATTAAACGTACCATAAAATTCTAAAAAATACAAACAACACATTAACCTAGGCAAATTTGTGATTGGATGCCAATAAAGCCTTCATTTCGTATATTGAATCAAGAAGTCAGATAGATATTTCTACGTCAAACAGATATAAGCACAAATAACACAATACACATGTAATTAAGTTAGGATTTCCTCTTAATTACTTATTAGGCATTCTTAATCATGGTTTATTGGCTAATCACAGGTCGGGATTGTTACAGTTTAATCATGGTTTATTAGCTAATCACAAGTCGGGGTTGTTACAATTTTTCCCCCTTAAAAAGTTTGGTTATCCAAACTCGAATTACCTTCATTTTGAAAGAATATCGGATCTAGAGGGAACAAATCAGGGTATCTCTTCATCATATCTTCTTCGGTCTCCCAAGCTGCATACGTCCCTCCATAATTTTGCCAATCTACTTTCACTAACGGAATTTTTTTACTCCTCAGTCTTTTGATCCGGCGGTTCACAATTTGGATTGGCCATTCTTCATACATGTAATCATCCTCTAGAAGCACATGTGTTGGCTCAATAATATGATGCAGGTCTCGTAAATAGTCCCGAAGCATAGAAATATGGAACACATTGTGCATTTGCTCCATGATTAGAGGTAAAGCTACCTGATATGTTACTAGATTGATTTTATCAATAATCTCATACGGGCCAAAGTACATTGACGCCAACTTACCTTTAACCCTAAATTGTGTCTGTCCTTTCATAAGAGTCACTTTGATAAACACATAATCACCGACTTCATATTCTCTGTCTCTCTTCCGAACATCTGCATAACTCTTTTGGCAACTTTGGGAGGTTTTCAAACGTTGTTGAATCAATTTCACTTTCTTGGTTGTTTCCTGCACGAGTTTCAATCCCAATAACGATTATCACCTACTTCAGCCCAACAAATTTTCTTCCGTACAAAGCTCATAAGGAGCTATCCCAATGCTTGAATGATAGCTGTTGTTGTACACAAATTCGGCTAGTGGTAGATAGGTTTCCCAATTTCCTTGGAAATCTAACGCACACATTTTGAGCATATCTTCCAAGGTTTGAATGATTCGTTCTGATTGGCCATCTGTTTGTGGATGATAAGCACTGCTAAGTCTTAGTTCAGTTCCCAAAGCCTGTTGCAAACTCTACCAAAATCTGGAAGTAAGCTTTGGATCTCTATCAGACACAATAGATACTAGCACACCGTGTAATCTTACAATCTCATAAATATAAATGTTAGCCAAGTTATCCGCATTATAGAAAGTTTTCACAGGAAAAAAGTGAGCAGACTTAGTTAAATGATCAACAATTACCCAGATAGAATCCATACCTCTAGAACGAGGTAGGCCGACAATGAAGTCCATCGTAATATGCTCTCCTTTCCATTCCGATATTGGAAGCGGCTAAAGTAATCCAGCAGGTGTTGATGTTCGGCTTTCACTGGTTGGCAATGCAAACATTTGGCTACATAGTTAGCAATACTTTTCTTCAATCCAAGCCACCAGAATTTCTGTTTCAAATCTTTGTACATTTTTGTATTCCTCAGATGCATAGCAAATTTAGAATTGTGAGCTTCGGTCATAATGCACTTCTTCAATTCTGAATAATCCAGTACACAGAGTCTATCCTAAAATTTCAACACATTATGTTTATACATAAATCCCAGCCTTGGTTTTGAATTATTTTCTTCAGCAGTCTTCTTTAGAAATTCATCTTGTAGTTGCTTTTCTTTAACTTCCTCAATGATAGCTGGTTGTGCAGAAATGGCAGCTAGGACTCCACTTTGTTCACGTAACCCAATTTTAATTTCATTTTTTTTCTAAGTCACACAATAACTCTTTCTGGCCAGTGAGCAAATATGACAATTTTCCAATGGATTTTTGGCTCAAAGCATCTGCAACTGTATTTGCCTTTCTCAGGTGGTAAAAATTTGCAAGTCATAATCTTTAATTAACTCGAGCCATCTTCTTTGTCTCATGTTTAGTTATTTCTGAGTAAAGAAATATTTCGGACATTTATAGTTGGTATACACTTCACGAGTCACTCCATATAAATAATAGTGCCAGATTTTCAAAGCAAAAACCATAGCTGCAAGTTCAAGGTCATGAGTCAGATAGTTCTTTTCGTGTAGGTGGAGTTGCCGAGAAGCATACGCAATTACCTTTCCGTTTTGCATTATCACACACCCCAGGCCTTTGTATGAAGCGTCAATGTAAATCTAAAACCCATCTATATCATTAGGTAGAGTCAGAATTGGTGCAGTCATTAGTCTAGTTTTCAATTCTTGAAAAGCAGACTCTTTTTGATCATTCCAATCAAATGGTACATTTTTCTGCGTTAACTGTGTCAATGGCATGGCAAGTTTGGAGAAGTCTTTCACAAATCTTTTGTAATAGTTAGCAAGTCCTAGAAAACTTTTAACTTCTGACATATTTGTTGGTCTTGGCCAATTTACAATAGCTTCAATTTTCTGCGGGTCAACCGATATGCCATCCTTGTTGATTACATGCCCCAGAAAAGTCACATTATCAAGCCAGAACTCACATTTGGAAAGTTTTGCATACAATTTTTTTCTCTCGTAATCAGAATACGCTTCTTAAATGGTTTTCATTATCTTCCCTACTTTTGGAGTAAATTAGAATATCATCAATAAACACAACAACAAATTCATCCAAATATGATTTGAAAACCCTATTCATGAGGTCCATGAAGGCAGCAGGTGCATTAGTTATCCCAAACGGCATTACTAAAAATTCATAATGTCTATATTTAGTTCGGAATGCAGTTTTCTCTATGTCTTCTACCTTAACTTTTAATTGGTGATACCTGGACCTAAGGTCAATTTTAGAGAATACTTGAGCTCCCTAGAGTTGATCAAACAAATCATCTATTATAGGTAGTGGGTATTTGTTTTTCACAGTTGTTACCCCAGGTAGGCAACCCAAGAGGGGGTGAATTGGGTAATAAAAATAATGAGCAGAAAATTGATTGCAATAAATTCGGCAAGTAATGAATAATACTAAAAATAAATGAGAAGGAAAGAAAAGCTCAAACACAAAGATTTATAGTGGTTCGGCTCACCGGCTTATGTTCACTTCTCAAGGTACCTCGAGAATTCCTTCACTATGAACCAAATCAATACACCACCAAGCTTCACCTAGCTTGTAGATTTTTACATAGGGCTTACTTTATCCGTTGAGTGTCTCTCAACTAAATGCCTAGAGGACTTACTTTATTCGTTGAGGACCTTTCAGCTAAATGCCTCATTTTACAAGGTTTTTCACTCAGAAAAAGTTGAATAAGAATAAGAGGTACAACTGTCCTCTTTTACAAGGTTTCTCTCTCAAAAGATAGATATGAAAGTGTAAGAGCAGAGAGGGTTTTAAGATACACTCAGATATGAAGGTGAAGGTACAATAGAATATCAAAATTGAGAATGATACTTGAATGCTCAGAATATTGCAGTGGTGTTGTCTAAATCTTTAAATCTAAAGAAGTTCTCCCTTTATAGCCTTTAATGTTTTATCTATTGGAGAAGAAGCACAAGTGGGTCTTCTAACCGTTGGAGCTGGGCATAGGAGAAGACTTCTAGCTGTTGGAGTAGAGCATGGGTGTGTACAGCTTGTTATCTACCTGTTGGAGATTGAGCCTTCTCAAAAGATGTGATGCCTATGTTTGAGATTCAAATCTTGGTGGGTGGAGATAATGTTGTCTCCATGCTTTTTGTTTTTCCTTGTTTTGGGAATAGTGTGGATGGAAAATTCTTCCTCCACTAAGTCAAAAGTTGCTGTCCCAAAGTCCCTTTTGATTTGAATAAGATTTGTCTCATGATGATATCACAAAATCCCATTTATAGATCTAGAATGGTAGCTAGGGTTTTTATAACCCAGACATAAGGGTGTCGACTCCTGTAGATTGGGTGTTGACCCTGTGCTCTCTTTTCTTATTTCCTTTGACTTCCTGGTGTTCTTGGTGTTGACCCTTAGCATTTTGAAATTTGGTGTCGACCCTTGTAAGGCTTTGGTGTCCACCCTTGGTTGCTGCAACACTTAAGCATTGTATACTGAAATCTGGTGTCGACCCTTGCTGTCTTGGTGTCGACACTTTGACCTATTTAAGCTCATTTTGACCTCGAAAAACATTGTTAACATAGAGAGAATGTAGATTATAAAGATTTAATCAAACATTATGGTTTTCAATTATAATCAATTCCTCAAAATAAATCAAAGCATAATCACAACAAAGTTATCAAAATCATGTTATTCATTCTATGACTAACAACAGTCACTTTGTTCAATTCTTGGTAGTCTATGCATAACCTCAAAGACCCTTCTTTTTTCTTAACAAACAAAACGGGAGCACCCCAAGGTGAAGTGCTCCATTGGATAAACTTCTTGTCTAATAGTTCGTGAAACTGGATTTTGAGTTCTTTCAATTCGGAGGTTGACATTCGGTATGGGGTTTTGGAAATAGGTTGCGTTCCAGGTACTACTTCAATGGTAAATTCAATTTCCCTATCAATCAAGTCACCGGGTAGTTCATTTAGAAACAGATCGGGAAATTTATTGACTACAGGGATGTTCTCTACATTAGTGCTACCTGTGGGCACAGTCAATACACAACACAAATAACCCCGACAACCTTTTCTCAATAGTTTATTAGCTTTCATTGTAGAGATCAAATATGGGGGAGGAACTATACCATTCCCAACAAACACAATTTCAGGTAATCCCGGTGGCTGAAACACTACAAATTTAGTAACACAATCAATGGTAGCGTGATATTTTGCCAACCAATCCATATCTAATATGCAGTCAAAATGATCTATATCCAATGGCAACAAATCAACATATAAAAGTGTTTCTCCAATTATAACATCACATGCAGGATACACATAAACACATATCATAGAACCCCCAGATGGTGTAGATACCGATAACAAGTAATTCATAGTTTTTAAGGGTCTAGTTAATTTCTGAGAAAAAACATGTGACACAAATGAATGGGTAGATCCAGAGTCTATTGAGACATGCATTTTGAGCACAAATAGGAAGTATACCTAACACCACAGACTCGGTGTCCTAGACGTCCCCAGGCACAAGTGCAAAAACTTGGCCTTGTCTCACACTTTCCTTTCCAGTGTTAACTCTAGCTTTAGTTCTTGGTGTAGAAGTGGATCCGACTAAACTTGCCGCCGGACGGTTGGCAGTCTCATTGAGTGAGCAATCTTTCATCATGTAGCAAACCTTGCCACACAGGAAGCAAGCACCAGATGCACAATAACATACACACTTATTTTTTCTTCCACATTCAGAACAAACAGGTGTAGATCCACTACTTTGACTTGAGCTGCTAGTAGACCTTGTGTTTTGCTTCTTATTCGTAGCAAATGAACGACCCTTTCTGAAATTGTACCCAAATCTTTTACTTCCCCATTCAGTTGTTGGAGCCTTGGTCTGTTTCATAGCAGCTAGGTTGGCTTCATTCATCAGGGCTCTATCAAGTATATCCATATATTTGGGCAATTTCAATACACCAAGTTGATCAAACACGTCTAGATTCAACCCTCCTTCAAATTTTCGAGCTTTCTTATAATCCGCATCCAGCATGTGAAGAGCAAATCGGGCTAACTTAGTGAATTTAGCTTCATACTTAACTACAGACAGGTTGCCTTGCTTCAATTGCTCGAACTCTGAAACTTTTTTTTTTTGGTCTCTAAAGCACTAAGGAAAGTATTTCTCATAGAAGATCTTTTTAAATTGATCCCAGGTCATGGTTCTATTATAATGTCGAATAAGCATCCACCAACGGCGAGCTTCTTCTTTTAGAGTAAAAGTAGCCAATATTACTTTCTGAGTTTTAGAGCACGGAAACACTTCAAATAACTTTTTAGTCCCTAACATCTATGTCTCAGCTTTTAGTGGTTTAATACCACCCAGAAAAGTTGGTGGCTTCATCTTATTAAATTTTTGAGTCAAACTGAGAATGTCATTATTAGCCGGCTCTACTTGGACCGGAGGGGGCGGGAGAGGCAGAGGTTGTTGTCTCAGTGATTCTGTTAAGGCCTCTAACATCTGTTCCATGATGTTCATTCGGGCCTCAGAAGATTCAGTTGTACCATTACTTCTTGTGTTCTCCATTTGCTGAAGGTAAACCGAGCACTAATAAACACAAGAATAATGTTTTCACAGTATTCAATTTCAGTTCATTTCATTTCAATGTCAATGTATATTGATTCAAATATGTTCACACACACACACACACACACACACACACGCACTCATACATGCAGCTGTAATATCCCTAATTCCTTTCTAGAACATCCTATAGCTCATATGGACTCGTGTGTACGGTATAACACGTGTTCTGATACCACTTTGTCACGACCCAAATCTGTCCCTATAGGTTTAGCATCAGAATCGCCAAGAATCCCGGATTACCCAAGGCCTCTAAACAGATTAAGCAAAAGTAAAGGGACTAGTGGAAGCAAATACAAACATACAGTGTCTATAGAGCTGTGCAGACATATATGGGATAGAAAGTTTAAAACTTAATTTACGTAATTACGATGTCATCCACACGTCACTATATATGTACATACAGATAAACAAAAGACATGTTCAGACTTAACAAAAGAAATACAAAGGTCTTAAACATTGCTCACAAAACTTGACCACTTCTCAAATGGGAACGACATGTTCAGACTTAACAAAAGAAATACAAAGGTCTTAAACATTGCTCACAAAACTTGACCACTTCTCAAATGGGAACCTCCTCAGGAGGCATAGTGGCTAGTTGACAGAACGAAATTTGAGGCAATCAACTTTGAGCCTGATCACGTTCCTGGTCACCTACATACATAAATAATACGGTGAGTTAGAGTCTAGTGAATAACAATAAGGTAAAGGGGTTTATGAATGATGTCTATCATAACTTCAAAAATCAGAGTTCATATCAGAAACAGATTCGGATTTACATACATATCCAGAAATCATAAGCAGTTATATATGGTACATCCATTAGCTATCAGATCAAATTGGTCATGGGACTTACATGCATAGTTGGTACTGACGACCATAAAGGTCTATATCTTGTGTACAAGTAGCCATGGTATTGTATCCCCCGGGTGAGGGCAATGTAAACATAGACCATGATGTTGTTTCCCCCGGGCAAGGGCCATATGATCATAAGCCACGGTATTGTTTCCCTCGGGCGAGGGCCATATACATATTGGCCATAGTATTGTTTCTCCCGGGCGAGGGCCATGTGAACTAAGGATGCTACAAATACATTTCAGAAAATTGGATCTTCATTTATAACTCACAAAATAACATTTCATAAAACAAATCATATCATTTCAGTCAGAAAATACTTGTAATCAAACATAACTTTACAAAATTGTTACTCACAGATAGCTCCGATAGCAGAATAGTTAGAACAGTCGGATCAGACAGCCTATGGTGCGTGACCTATACCAACGCATAGCAGATATACATTGAAACACATACTCGAAAAACACATAACTCATTTCTTTTCTATCTTGGTGTGTTTCTAATCCTTATCTTCATTATTTTGCTTTAATTAGGGCTTATGAATGCCTAATATGCAACGAGGATGCCAAAATGTAAGTTGAAACACTTAGTCAAATTTGCTAAAAACAGGGTCTTCGCTCGAGCACAACTTTGGTTGCTCGAGCGGTCTGTAAAATTATGTAAAACTTCTAGGAGCTCTTATTTTACGCTTGCGCACAACTTCTTGCGCTCGAACGAAGGATCAAACATAAAGGTGGTCGCTCGAGCGTAGGTTCTACTGCTCGAGCCAACCCTCAAACTCTGCGCAAGTACTGGGAGCTCGAATTCTTCGCTCGAGCTCAACTTCCTATGCAAGAGCAAAGAGTGTGAATTCTAGAATTTCAGATTGGACTTCTAACTCCAAACTTGAATTCAAAGCTTCAAAACACATCATTTGGGCCCAAAACTTGAGAAAACATGTCTAAACTTCAACAACATCATGAATTGAAGGTTATTTCGTAAAATTAATGCCCAAAAGCAAGTCAATTATTTGAAACCAAACTTAAAACTCAATGTATAATACATGCAAGAGTTGATACAAATTCTATCATTCCAAAACATGATCAAATGAGATATTTAGCTCAAAAACATGTTGAATTCTTATAACAAAACCAATATAAGAACATGCATATGGGAATTCTTTTGAAACCACTCCAAAATGCTATTAAATGTGCATGTATGTAGGATTTGAATTATAATTCCCCAATCTTAGCTTAGTTCTCATGTTAATCTACTTAATTCTTTTGAATTCATACATTGAATGAGTCTCTCACTTTTTTCTCCTCAAGAAAATGATGAACAAAAAGAGTTGTAATGTGTGTACAAGCCTTATATAGGCTTGGTTAGTGGGCTTAATTAAACTAGACTTACAGCTAATGAATTGGCATTATTTTATTCTAATTATTGAATCCGAATCAGAATTTAATTAAACTTACCATAAAATTCTAAAAAAATCCAAATAACACATTAACCTAGGCAAATTCGTGATCGAATGCCGATAAGGCCTTAATTTTACATATTGAATCAAGAAGTCAGACATATATTTCTACATCAAACAGATATAAGCACAAATAACACCATACACATGCAATTAAGTTAGGATTTCCTTTTAATTACTTATTAGGCATTCTTAATCATGGTTTATTAGCTAATCACAGGCCGGGGTTGTTACAATTGCCTTTGAAGATTTAAGGTTTAAGAATATTGAAATCAATAGTTTTGAAGATTTGCATACCATGGATGACACTGAGATGGTTGGTTCGGATATAAACATTAAAACGTTAATTTGAACATTGAAAAGGTTAGTTTATGACTTAAGTTTTTGATTTTTTATTTATCATGTTTGCATGTTGGAAAGATGAGTTTGTTTGCTGTGCTCAGATAACCAGAGTTGAATTTTTACACAATGTTAAGTTTGATCAACTTGAACATGACTAATTTGAAGAATTTGAAACGATGATGAGAGACGAGAGTTCAAGACCAATAATGAAGATTAACACCGGCAAAGATAGAGGCCAAATGAAACACTCCGCCGGTGATCTAAAATGATGAGACGACGAGATACGACGAGACGAGAGTTCAATAATAGCTATAGAGATCAACACCGATGAAGATAGAGGTCGAATGAAACCTCTGCTGGCGATGGAGATTAAGGCCGACGAAGTGTAATAACCCCAACCTCTGATTAACGTTAATCCATGATTAATTATGCCTAATTAGCAATTAAGGTGAATTTTGAGTTAAAATGCATGTGTGTGTGTTGCTTTGTTGTGTTTATGTCTGTTAGGCGTAGAAAGATCTGTTCACGTTTTAGTTTCGGTTTGCGAATTGAAAGCCTTATCGGCGTTAGAATCAGAAATTGACTTGATTTATGTGCTAGTTAGGATTTATAGAATTTTATGGTAGGTTTAACAAAAATTTGGTTCGAAATGATTAAATTAGATTAAAATAATGCTATTTGATTAGTTGGATTAAGTTATTACTTAAGCACCATTTTGAGCCTACTCACCCATTTTCCTTGATTTCATCACATTGTGTGCTTGCCCAAGAGAGAGACAAACGGGTGAGAGAGTAAGAGAAGGGGGAAATGGTGTAGAACTTGAAGATTGAATTCATAAATAGGGAATTGCTAGGAAAACTTGGAAGACCATCTCTAGCATAAGGAATTGGAATCCTTAGGTAAGAATGTTAATCTCTAGCCTTGAAGTTTGGTTGATTAAAGCTTGCATTAATAGTGTTAAGTGGATTAACATGGGGATTGAGCTACAAGAGTGGAATTAAGAGCGAATTCATGCATGCATGTGTATTTTCTCACAAATTGAGCATGGTTTCAAAGGTTTCTTTCATGCATATGTTCATTTCATCTATGTTTTGAGAATTCACCATGTTTCCTAACAATTTACCTAGTTTGATCATGTTTTGGAGAGGTTGTGTACAAGAGAGTTCATGCATGTTATGTTCATGAATTGCTTTTGAGCTTAAAGTTGAATTCTTGTACAATTAGCAAGCCTTGGGCCATAATTTCTTGAAATGATTTTTTAATACATGTTGTTTTATGAGTTATTATATGTTTCCTCAAATATTGGCCCAGAAAAATGAGTTTTGAAGGCTTAAAGGTTGAGTTTCATGCTTGGAGGTCAATCTGGATTTTTCAAAAATTTGACCCACGCTCGAGCAGGGACTTTCACGCTCGAGCGTAAAGCCTGAGTACATGCACTTCCGCTCGAGCGGCGAGAGTCACGCTCGAGCGTGAAATGCGTATACCCAGAAGTTTGTGTGTTTTGCGATCGCGGCGAAGCCATGCATGCTCAAGCGAGGTTCAGGTCACACGCCGAAGCGGTCGAGCGCCCGTCGAGCGTGAATTTCATGCATCCAGCACTTTTTCATAAGTTTGTAGTCCGCTCGAGCGGGGAAGTCCACACTCGAGCGGAGCTTCTTTGTCTGCATGTCCGCTCGAGCGGGGAAAGCCACGCTCGAGCGTAGACCTTATCTTCAGCAAAATTTGAGAAATGGTTTTTAATGCATTTTTGCATCCTCATTCCATTCTAGGCATTCCTAGGCCATGTTTAAGACCCCATAACGAGGATAAGAGATTTGAAACACACTAAGAGCCAACGAAATAAGTTTTGTACAATTAGAACGTGTGTTTCAAGTGTGCATCTGTTATGTGTTGTGTAGGTCACGTGCCACGTATCGTTTGACCAAGTTTACTTCGTCTGTTTGCCTCAAGGCCCACTGCGAGTAATAACTCTGTAAAGTTATGTTTAACTTAAGTATTTTCTGACTGGTATGTATGATCTGTTTTCTGAAATGCTATCTTACGAGTTATGAATGAATGTCCAATTTTCTAAAAAGTATTTGTGGCACCCTTAGTTTACGTGGCCCTCGCCCGGGGGTAACAATACCGCGGCCAATCTGCACGTGGCCCTTGCCTGGGGGTAACAATACCATGGCTACTTGCGCACAAGATATGGACTGTTATAGTCGTTGGTACCAACTATGCATGTGGGTCTCTGGACCAAATTGATCTGATAGCTAATGGGTGTACCACGTGTGATCTTATGCAAAATCTGAATATGAATATGAGTGTGTATCTAAATCTATTTCTGTTTTGAAGTCTGTATATGTTCTGATTTAATTACTGGATCCTAACTTGTGCTGGACATCATTCATAAAACCCCTTTACTCTGTTTTTAGTCACTGTGCTTCCGCTCACAGTTTATATTATGTATGTAGGTGAACCGGGCCGTGACGAGAGTTGACGGCCTTCGTTTCGCTTTTTTCAAATTAAACGCTGCTCCCGAGGAGGTTCTGATTGAAGTCTCGTTATATGGCTGTTTTTATATTCATGCTAGTCTCTATGACTGTTTTGTAAAGTCAGGTCTTGAGATGTGCACTTCTGTAAATACTTTGTAAATAGTGGTGTCCTTTGACTGGCATGCTTATGTATATATATAAGTTTTGAAATCTTTTATCCCATGTACATTATCATAGCTCGTTGTACCTTGTTTATTTTGTACTATCGCTTCCGCAGCCCCTTACTTATGCTTATCTGTTCAGAGGCCTTTGGTAATTCACGGATTACTGGCTGGTTGCGATGCCTAACCTACAGGGGCGGGTTTGGGTCGTGACACGAAGATAGTCTCTATTGGTGTCTATTTTGAAGATTATGGGGTTTTTATTGTGTGTAATGGTGAAGATGATGAGTTTTTGGTGTGTGTAATTGTGTGTATTCAAATAGTTAGTGATGTGTTAATATAGGGTTAGTAATGGAAAGGTAAGGTATAAACTAAGATATTTTTAAACTCTAAAAATTATTTTGTGTGTGTACTAAGTAATGATGCGTACTAAGAGTATTAGTAATGTGTAAATAGAATCACCCATTTATTTTGACGGGGTTAATGTTGGGATGAAAAGGACATTTTTGTCCCTAAACCTTTATATGTAGAAACTAATAAAAAAATGTAGATATTTTGTTCATGTCATTTCAGAGAAAATGACAATCACCCTGTTTGATTTTGAGTTTTCAAAAATAGTTTTCTGACCTTTCAATTCGTATTTATATATTTTTAATGATTTTTAAAATAAATATTTTAATCATTTTTTAAATTTTTTTTTAGATCCACTTATTCTTAATATACTTAAAAAGTAAATTACAATATATATTTTTTTAAAATTCATTGAATACAACAAAATATGAAAATGTATTAATTTTTGTTTTTGATAATTTTAAAAAAAAAAATCACAAAAATTTTACTTTTTAAGCGTATTTAGATTAGGTATATCTAAAAAAATAAAAATTTGTATAAAATATTTTTAAAAAAAAAATTCACTACAAACAAAAAAAAAACATTGAAAAAAAAAAGGGCTCAATTTTCTAAAATGTGGAATCAATTTTCTAGAACCAAATATCATGAATAATACCCTTTTGTACTTTTCACCTACCGCAAGCCATATTTGGAGGGTAAATAAACTGCAAATGCAAAATGCAAGTGAAATGGTGTAGTGCCTGTTATGATTGGACCTTTATTTTTGATATATTAGTTGTCACGCCCCGAAAATAAGCCCAACATGAATAATACTTCAGCCACATACATTCATTAATTTCAACCATTCTTCATCTTTTATATCAAAAATCACCAAGGTTTATACAAGGGTTTCACATGTAAATATACATTCAATGATAAGAAGACACCTAAATCTATATCATGTGAAACATATAGTCTCAAAATATAAAAGAAATGCCCTTACGAGCTTATATTTTCCAAGGCAATAGCCCGGTTACACAAAATGGTCTCTCGGACCCATACCAAATTAACCCTAGGCTTTACAAAAATTACAACAAAAGAAAAAGTGATCTCATCTTCATCAAAACATATCCACACCCTTAGCTTGGTGGGATTACAACATCTTTACCTGCACCAAATCTTATAGGGGTGAGCATAAAACCCAGTAGAGAATTCTCTCAAAGTATATACAGTTATGCAAATTCTAATTAGAAATGCAAATGTCAATGCCATGTCATGCGCCTTTTAAAGCAAATCCATTTCATGCTCCTTTAAAGATCACCATCTTTCAATAAAATTTGCAATATCAACTTATTTCAAAACTTCCAATTTTTAATCAATAGGGCGGTAAATACGACACTGGTAATCTCAAGGTTGGTGTCTACAAGTAGACTCTACGAGTACTACCAAACTGTCATTTTTACCGGTATTAACCGGAAGGCTCGACACCTATTCGCGCGGGTTTCTGGTCTTTCACCATGGACACTCAGGCCAACTTATCAAATTCAACTACACCCCTTATCCGGATTTATCATGTATTTACCCCATTCACATTTCCATAGTTCTCATTCCAGTTAACAATTCCATTAAAGAAGTAGATATCCTCAACTTAA
Source organism: Camellia lanceoleosa (assembly GCA_025200525.1). Classification (NCBI taxonomy): domain Eukaryota; kingdom Viridiplantae; phylum Streptophyta; class Magnoliopsida; order Ericales; family Theaceae; genus Camellia; species Camellia lanceoleosa. The sequence continues at coordinate 155,978,618 of CM045758.1, forward strand.
GGTCACAATGCATGAGGGTAAATTAAGTGAGTATGCAATGCAACAATGTTTCATATCTCATAGCATTTCTCCATTTCAATTACCTCTACAATAATGACAACAATTACATTTTTCGCTCCTCTTTTCATGGTTCTTTCACAAGCTAATCACACACCATCACACATACTACAATTTCCTCATTTTGCAAGTTTTGGAAATTTAGTCTAAGCAAGACTACATATGATATTTTCAAACATTATTCTTCAACACTCACAATTCTTACCATCCATGGTGCACAACAATTTGCCACATCATAATAATCCATATTCACACATTTGGTAAAATGCTAAAATGACATCTTATTTCTCATAGATCAAGTGGGTTGCAATTTTATTAAACATTTGATGGAATTTACTCTTATTCATTCTCTTGATGCAAGAAATGAAAGAAATTCATGTGTATCTTCATGTTTTTCCCAAAACCCCCAAATTCTAGGGTTCTTCATTCAAGACAAAGCTTTTTCCCATTTTCTTAATGAATCCTTCCAAAATCATCCATCTTGAGTTTTATAGAAAGAACACCCTCATGAATAAAAGAAAATTGAGACTTTAAACCCATCTTTCAAAACCCCCTCTCTCTCTTCAATTAGTGCAAAATTAAATTCAACACAATAACCTCATGGAAAACTTTTAAAATCAACATATATATAGCAAAACATGTATATATGACTCAAGAAATCCCTACCTCAAGCTTAATGAAAAAGATGATAAAAGAAAGTGAAAACCCTAGCTTTGGTGGAAGACTCTTCAATTTTCCACAACACCAAGAGGAACCCCAACTTGGATATTCAAGATTGGTGAGAAATGGCCCTCATCCCCACACGTGCGGTGGTTCCCTCGCATCTCAGCCCACACTTGCAATTAAAGCAGTGTGCAACACATAGAAATCCCCCCCTCCCTGCACGTGCGGCTTCACCACCCCACACGTGCGGTGACACCCTACACGTGCGGCCCTAGCCCAGTAGCCCAGAAAATTCTAGTTTGGTCCCCGGGCACTCCGGACTCGACCGCGCACCCTCCGAAACAACTAAAACTCAACACCAAGCGAAGAACAAGAACAAGGACTTTAATTTTTTGAAAACAGTTTCCAAGCGTTCCAAGTTCAAACGAAAATAAAAGAAGAAAAGAAGGACAAAGAGATGAAAGGAGGGAAAGAGAAGAAAGGAAAGACTCAGTTGTGACGCCCTCAAAATAAACCCACAATATACACAATATTGACATGCATTGATATAAGAAAACAAAACATTATTTCATTCATCAGAGTATTCTTATTGAAAAACATCACATGTAACATCAAAAGTAAATGCCCTACGGGCTTACAGTTTTCCAAGCCAACACTTGAACACAAAATGTGAGTACTAACTCAACTACAAATTAAGCCCTTGGCTTGAGTTTACATGTAATGTCAAATAATAACTAACTAAAACAAGTCTTCAAATCCAAATCCTTCCAAGCTAAGTCCTTGGAGGTAGGATATCACCTGGACCTGAAAATGATGTTCCCGTATAGGGTGAGCCACAGCCCAGCAGAAATATACTAAACCAAATATAAGAATTGACTAAAGCAATAGCATTCGATAGATGGTTAACACTATTAAATCCATTATATCACTATACAGTTTCATGACAATAATGTCCATGACATGTTTCACTTTACGTTATTATTCAACTTTCCAATTATACAAACATGGCTCAGAACCTGGCCAAACTATAAAATGAGACTACATCTCACATCAACATTACTTCCAATATCAATAATTCAAATGAGACTAAGGCTCATACTAAAGCACTTCCATAAGTTAATAAGTACACATATTTGCTGTACTAAAACACTTCCAAGAATCAATAAGTACACACATTTGCTGTACTAGTGGAGTCCATCCCCTTTCTCCTCCTAAACAGGTTTGAGAGTCCATCCCCTATCTTCCCTCAAACCATGGAGTACATCCCCTATCTCCTCCCAAACAATATTCAATCAATACACGTATTTTCTGTATTAATTCAACTGTCATATTCAATGACTCATTCAATGTGATTAGTTTTAGTGTTCCCTAATCAGCATGCAATGTCTACAACCACGACTATCCTCCACTGATAGCCCAAAACAGTTATTTCTAAACATGAAATAAATGTATCAACAAATATAAACTCAACATTTTCATAGGTGAGTGATTAAATTATCCAACTACACCATTTAATCTCATAATTCTCCAATTTCAAGAATTAAACTTAATTCCACATTTTTCTCTAGATTAATTATGCAAATTAATTTATTACAACAATTAGGGCTTTTCCCCCTTTCCTCAAAATTAGCCCTAAGGTTCAATTTTCTCAATTTAATATTATCAATGTCATTTTTCATGACTTCCAAACACATGAAGTTTAATATATAAAAATTCCCTTTTTCTCAAATTATAAATCAAATCCTAAAAATTACCGAACGACACCAACATATCAAAATGACCAAAACTTAGGACAAAACCTATAATATGGAGTAAGGTATCCCTACCTCGAAGTGAAGAACTCAAATGGAGATGATGACCCAAAATCCAAAGTGCTCCAAACCGCCAAACTCTCAGATTAAAACAAAGCCCTCGCGACCCTCTATCTTTTTAACAAAGAACCTAGGGTAGAAGCACCCTAAAAATAGATGAAACCTAAGAGAGAAGGTGTGTAGAGGGAGAGAAAACACGGACCTAGGGTTTTGAAATCAAAAGAGGATAAAAAAATGAATTTTTCCCCGCTGCTGCGTATTTAAATATAACAGGCTTGCTCGAACGAAGAATTGGTCGCTCGAGCGACCAGACACAAAGAATACTCGCTCGAGCGTAGAAAGCCTCGCTCGAGCCAACAATGCAATGCTTTAGGTCTGCAACCCAGAAGCACGCTCGAGCGACGGAATGCTCGCTCGAGCGAAGAACTCGAAAACATACACCTCGATCGCTCGAGCGAAGGAAAACTCGCTCGAGCCAAGAAATGCAACCTCGTGTCTAAACTCAGACGTTAGCTGCCGCCGCTCGAGCGAAGAAACCCTGGATCGAGTGAAGGACCAAAAACAAAGATCTCGCTCGAGCGACAAACTTCTCGCTCGAGCGAAGGACCAAATTCTGGGCAGCAACCCTTTGCTCCCAAACACTCCCAACCTGTAATAAACCTGCCCAATACATCCCAAGATCTCAAAAATAAGGAATTAAAGGATGACAACAACAAATATACAGAATCCACGGACCCTAAGTCCGGACACAACAACCAAATGGGGAAAGACCGAAGTCGCTATACAGTCGTCACATTAATAATTTTAAATAGGGTATAAGACTACAAAAGACTTTTAAGGCCCCAAAGGGTAAATTGGTCACTTACACTTTTTTTTTTGGCTTATGTCAGCAAGATTCTTTTAACAGGTTTAATGTGCACTTCACGGTAAGGGATTTATAAAATGAGGCTATTAACTATAGGAGTGAGAATGTAATTTTTAAAACGTCAAAGGTGGAATGTAATCAGGCCAAACGTCAGGGATGTTAGTGTAATTTATCCTATATTTTATGTCAACAGTTATATGATTAGTTGTGCATTCATAAATTTGCATCATCTTAATTATTTGCATGATATAAATGGTTTTAGGAATTTTTTTATAAAAATATGTTACTATTATTTAAGCTCCCAAAATTTTCGAAAGACCCAACAAAATAATACATTATTTTGATATGTCTAAAATTTCAAAAAACTTTGGACAGCAACTGCTGCATGATAAACTATCGATTTGTGAACTTTTTGTTAGGTGTTAATAAAGTATAAACAATTCGAAGTTTAATTGGAATGACTTGCTTGTCATGGAAAGACTTGGCCGTGTTGGGAAAAATTTTAAAATTATAATTTGAGAACACAGTTATATTTTAAATTTGTGAGTTTTGAAATAATTATTTAAAAATAGAAAATTTATTTATTTATGAATTTTAAAAAGAGTTTTGAATTTTTAATGTGACATATAAAATGAAAAAAATTATTTGATTATGAGTTTTCAAAAGAGTTTTTAAAACTTAATTGAGAAACTTATAACTTATAACTAAACACCAAACACACAACTCAAAACTCTATTGAAAATTCTATTCAAAACTCATAACCAAACTCTTTTTAAAATTCAATTCAAAAAAATAATTTGTCATTTTGGTCTACAAAAATAATTTTTATATTTAAAAAATATTAAAAACAAATATATATATTTTTTCCAAATAACACATGGTGATTGGTAATTGCAAAAAAAAATAAAAAATAAAAATAAAAATTACAGATCCAGTCAACCGACCGATCATCTAGGAGGATGTCTGGGGTGGACAACTAGGTAGATCAAAAATTAAAAAATTGTCTACTTTACCAAACATGTGTTCAAAATGTATTTTGAAATTGATTTAGAATCATGATTTGAAAACTCAAACTAAACATAACATTAGAATGTAAGGGTAAAATTAATTTTAGAAAACTCTACCAAACAATTACCATCCCTTTCTCTCAAGCAACTCTTAGGTTATGTTTGTTTGATTTCTTTGGACTCATGGTGGGACTGCTAATCCCATGGAGGGTTAGGATTAAAAATTGAGTGAGGGAATTAGTAAATTTTTAAGCAAAATTTACATTTTTTAGAACAAAAAATAATTATAATATTAAAAAATACTAAAAATCTAAAAATATTAATTTTATATGTCAATGCTATACTAATTCAGTGATATACAAATAAATACTCTTTATCTTATATTTTTAATCTAATACTAACACACTAATAATTTCTTTACTTAATTTTACTCTACTTTTAATCTCTTCAATCTTATGGAGCAAAACAAACGTTGTGGTTTTAGATCTTAAATTTTCTTTCTAGTGGAAAAATTCTTGTTTCTTTACTTAATTCAAACAGTTTTAGAGGACATTAAATGAAAACAACCGCATATGGGGTTTTTTTTTTTTTTTGGGGTGGTGAACACGGGAATGCCAAAAGGCTTACAAAATAGCAGACAAGAGAGCAGAGAGCATATGACGTTGATGAAAAAAATCAAGTCCATTTAATAATCTTAACTATATTAGTTTATGATATTTATTTGTAAATAAATGAATGATAAATATTATTTAAAAATTAAATTATCTATATTTTTATAGATAAATGTAATAAACTAACTTAATCACAATTATTGAATCAATTTATTTTTTTCATAAATAATTTTTATGTTGTAATTTAAATAATAAACCATTTAAATCATTAAGATAGAACCTAATAGGCCCTACGAAGCCACACCACACGATTCATTCCAGTTTGTGAACATAGAGAATCTGACTCCTGGTCTGTCAATAATAAAGTTTATGAATTCCTTTTAAATTATGTATTTATTTATTTATTTAGTTTGTTTTTGTTAGAAAAATTACAATTCAGTCTATTTTTTAAAAAAATAATTATAAATTAATGAATTTTTATAATTTTAATTATTAATAGGATAAGTTACACTTTATATCTCTGTACTTTATATTAAATTTCACTTTAATCTCTACATATGAAATCATGACAGTTAATTCATTTTACTTTTGGTCAAATCTCACTTTGATTTCCACGCATGAAATCATGACAATCTAACCCTTTCACTCCTGGTCAAATTCTATTTCAGTTCCTACACAAGTATCAATGTTGTCCCCTTCTGTTACTTCGTTGTTTAAGTCTTTAACATAATTTAGTCGTGTGACAAGTATGTGATTACGAAATGAGAGTGAAATAGAAAAATCATTCATATTTCTCACCAATACAACTTTGTCTCATGTGATAAGTACGTAAGAGTTCTATAATATATATATATATAATTTTTCTCTCTTACCTACATTTCCTATTTACATTCTTGTCATATGACTAAATTTTGTTAAAAATTTAAATAATAGAGTAATAGAAAAGAGATATTGACATTCGTATAGGAACCAAAGTGAAATTTAACTAAAGTGTATGAGGTTGACTATCATGACTTTATGTGTAAAGACTAAAATGAGACTTGATAAAAAATACGAAGGATTTATTATTACGATTTTATGTATAAGAATCAAAGTGAGATTTGATACAAATTATTAGGGTGCGAAGTGAAATTTACCCTTTTTAATATTTATAAAATTTATTATTGATGTAATTTTTTTTATTTTTGTTAACACCACTTATTTGATATTTTCCCGTTTTGATTTCAATGGTGGTGGGCTAGCTGTCAGGTCCCATGACCATGACCCCTTCCAACTCATGAGTAGTAGATTAGTTCACTTGGCCAGATTGTTTACGTAATTCCATATCTTCCGGCAACTAGGGTTATACAAACATTTTTTTTACTCATTTCTTATTTATGAGTAATATGATAAATTCATCCTTACCAATTCAGAAATTATCTAAAAATTAATCTATGTTAGTAAATATTTGGTTTAAGTCTAATCTACAGTGATTAATCGATAGACTTAGATTAATTTTCACACAAACATAAAAATATTAGGCATGTGGTTGAGTTTTATACTTTAAATAGATTAATTATTTTTTTGGAGGTAATTAAAAAAATAAAAAAAAACAGAATAGAACATAATATATATTATTTGAATTGTCATTTGCTACAAGTCGTATGAACTTAAATAAGAACAAAGAACTGAAAAATGCACCAATTGATAGAAGAAAAGAAATGGAGGTTGGAAAAAACTATTACTAATCTACTCCTAGAGTTGCTAATTTGACTACTTCTAGTTAGAAACTAATATCACCATGTGTGAGTGGTGTGATTGATGATCATCTCTCTTGGCCTATTTATAGCATCATCCATATGAGAGAAAGAGAGATAATCAAATCCCATGAATTCCTCAACAAGCTATGATTTTCTCAACATTATCCACATTTCATATTCATAAGAACCATTATGCAGATTTGTTACTTGACTTGGTCTTGGCTCTTTGATTTCAGCAATTAACTTTCAAATTAATGCAATGTCTAACTTTTTAACCCTTCATTTAACATGTCATTATGTCACGTCATGGCATGTCCTTAACACATCTATCATGCCACGCCAGCATACTTGTTGACAGAAATAATAATAATAATAATAATAATAATAATAACAACAACAACAACAACAACAACAACAACAACAACAACAACAACAACAACAAATGTGTTCAAGGTTATTCTTTAAAAATAGTCTATGATTCCAACTGATAGACCACAATTGAATTTGGCCATAATTAATAGGCCACAATCTACAGAAAAATAAAATGTGGTGCCAACAATCTCCACACACCTCACATAGATCCTATATTATACAAATTAATCTCTACCACACAATCATTCACCCAAAAAATTCTGTGTAAGTAAGTCTAGGTTTCCAGATTGTCCTTTTATTTATTGCGTGCCACGTCAATTTACAAGGAAAGTTAGTTAAAAAAAGGCTAAGGAGACTTGCATGTAGGTCCTAATGGTGGACATATTATCCAATTCGGTCCTATGATAATTAATAACATTTTTTATTAAACACTATTAAAAAACGTCATTAATTGTTAATTTTCAACAACATTTTAAAATTTGTCACAAAAATGCCACTAATTATAAATTTTAGCGATAGTTTAAAAAAAAAACCATCACAAAAAGGTCTCCAAATTTTAACTTTTAGCGACAGTTTGAAAAATTGATCACATAAAAAGTCACTAATTGTAAGTTTTGGCGATAATTGATTGTGGCCTATCAATTATGACATGTCGATCATGATCAAATTTAATCTCATTGATTGTGACTTATTGATTTTGGTCTATCAATTTAGACCATGAATCATCTTTAAAGACCTACTCTGACCACATAATTATTATTATTATTTGTTTTGTTATGGTTTACAGGTGATGAAATGGGCGTAGAAAATGGGGGCAAGTTATCAACGTGTGGCAGTTTGTAGCACTTTGTAAGGAATGTGGCTTGATTTTGTTTCATGAAGTGGCCAAAGTGCCTCCAGCACTTATACTTCGAATAGGAAGCTGTCTATTGTTACTCTACAAATAAACTGAAGACAGATTGGAGAAGGGATCAACAAATCATCAAACTTATCATAGTTTTTTTTTTTTTTTTTCTTTATCTTATGGAATAGTCTACCTTAATTCTTAGGAGTAGATTATCTTAACTTAGGAGTAGTTTTCTCTGTAATTTGTGATTTGTAATTCTTGTAAACTTAGATAATTTCGTATGGAGTTGTCTTTGTTTATTTGGATACTTTACTCTTTCAATTGTTAATTGTTCCAAAGAAGTCCTTATACTTTCAAGGTATTTAGAACCTTTACACAGTCATTTGATTTTCTGTTTGGTTGTTTAGTTAAAATTGTTGTTAAGTCTCTGTTGATCAAGACTTAGCATAATTTTTTACTAACAATTTTTGGCACATTCGGTGAAACATCTTCCTAATTTGAAATGATGACAAGAATTCAAAGACAAGATGAAGTACAAGAACACCTTAAGAGACAACCAATAAGTCAAATAATGGCTAATCAAGACTAGATAAGTGGCCAAGGGATGACTAGTCGAGGCCAAACAAATGGCCTTACACTAGTTAGAAATTTGCTTTTGCAGATTAAGCATGCATCAACATGTATGACAGTTCAAGAGATGCAAGAGTTGATTGCTGAAATGAGAAATATACTTGATGGTCTGACACCAAAGTAAGGCCAGATTAATTACGGACATGATGGATCCTAAGGATTGCAAATTGGAGAGGTCAATATGAATAGACCCCCAATAAGGTACAAGAGCCACCAACGGTAATATTTCCATATGCAAGTGAATATGTGTCCTTTTAAAAGAATCCACTGTTCAATAAAGAAGTCGATGAAGTATTTTAGAATTTCAATTTTTAGGAAAAAAACGAACAAGAATAAATTAATGCCAAGAATGGCACTTGGGGGGCAATACAACCCATTAGTAATTGGAAAAAAAAACCAACTCTTTTTGTCAAAAAATATTTGTTGGAAAAAATAGGTTTTTGGTAAATTTAATGTGCAATTAAAGTAGGTCCCAATCATTGGCTGAGGTGGGATTAAATGAGTTTAAATTCTTTGTAACAAGGTCTTTACACCACAAAAAGAATGACAAAAAACCATTAAGAATTAAATGAGAAATTGTCTCATAAAGATGGCCTCATGAATAAGGTATTAGGAATTGTGTATAATTACCAATCCCACATTGATTGTAGAGGAAAGTTTTGACGGGTATTTAAACCTCAAGATGTTTATAGGGCATGAGCCCTTTGGGGCATCCAAATTTTCTGAAAGAAGGGAGTTATGGATGCTTCAAGCATGGGCTTGGGCCAAGACTATGGTCAAAGTTGGTTATGGCAAAATTGCCACACGCCCGCGCCGCCCGGATCCATGGTCTGTGATGCGTGGGTCGTGGATCTTGGATCTTGGGTTTGATGCTTGAGGGAATGGGTTAGATTTGGGTTGGGCCATATTGGTGGTCCACCAACTTAATCTTTTTGGGCCAAGTCTCTGATCAGTTTGGTCAATAATTGGTGGTCCACCAACTTAATCTTTTGGGCTAAGTCTCACATGTATATACATACTTGTGTATACAGAAAATATATATCAAATATTTTTTCCAATTAGTTTTGGTCCATTACTCTAGCAATTTTGCAAGAGTAATGGCCATTAGTTGCCATCCTTTATAGGCATTAGTTGCTAGCCTTCATGGCTGGAGGTTACTCCTCTCTTCCCCATGGTGTATAAAAGGAGACTATCTCCCTTGGTTTGGTTACAGAATTTTTGCCTTCCACATACAGTCAGTTTGCTTCCTCCTATAATTTTCTTCCCGTGTTGAGAGAATACTGCCATTATCGGTTTGTCAAAGCTAACAGAAGGTGCTTCTGCGTTAACCGGTCTAAACCATCTTATCTTGCAAGACAGAAGTCGACGTTCCTTTTAACACCCATGGTGAGGCGGCTAATCTGTTTTAAGAACACTGTGGTATCACACAGAATTTGATTTGATTGATTGTTTTCCAATATTTCGATTAAGTATTTATTTTTGTTATTTATGTTTCACTATCTAGAATGTAATTTATCAAATATGAATTTATTTGATGTTCTATTATTTAAATTAATAAATTATGAATCTATTTATTTTGTTTAATTACACAATTTTATTAACAATCTTAAAACTGATTATACTATTTCTCATGAAAATATTAAATAGATTCATATGTAGTTTTTTATCAATTAGTCCACTGTTGCATTATATTGTTACGGGTGTGAAGGTCAGTATGCTTAGGAGGTCTATTGCATAAAAAGAGCATGCTACTTGCCTATTCTTTTACTGTGTAGGCCACTGTCATCATAGTGAACGATTATAGTCAATATGTTATAAATAGTGCTGTGTTGGTTTTCATGTGAATAAATATGAAAAATCTAAAAATCCACTAGATGTTGATTTGTGATTATGTAACAATTTAAAGAAATAAACCAATCCCAATTAAATAATCAAGACAAATTGACACGACGATTTTAACGTGGAAAAACCACAATTGGAGCACCTCCAATTGTGATAAAAAAAACCATGGGCGACAGCCACAAAACAATCCACTAAGAAGATATAAAGGAATTACACAGGTATACTCTCAATTACCTAGCGAATCCACGCCCAAATTGAACCAACCCCTATGTGCCTCTTCCAACCCCGTCTTCACCTCGGAATTGTCTTGACAATGAGCCATTTCAGAATCCACCAAAGCTTCAGGCTCAAATTCTTCAGAATCCACCGAAGAACAACTCTCTCTTTTGTGTAGAACAAACAAATAATCCTTTGATGTAAACTTCTTAAACCAAGAGTTGAATACTTAATCAAAACATCAAAGAAAACTAGCAAAATAGCTCTAGATATAAACCCTAGAACCCAAGAAGAAGATCTGGAGACGTAACCCTAGATTTGGAGCAACATGCGAATTTATAGAATCTGAAATTGTGAGGTCCGCTCGAGCGTGGGAATGGACGCTCAAGCGGGGATTTAGACGCTCGAGTGTGAAAACACGAATCACAGTATTTTTGCAGACTCACCAAACTTCTAGAACTCAGCATTCTTCGCTCGAGTGGGGGAATGTCTACTCGAGCGGACAGACAACTTTGAATGCATTTTTGCATTTTGCTTCAGGTGCCGCCTTGACCGGGCGCCGCTTCAGATTCGCCAAGGCACCGCCTCGACTTCGCGAAATGACCGGCACTCGATCCTCATATAATCAAGTGGCAATCTTGAAAGTATTAACATCACAAACTTCTCTGCAAGGCATAATTCGGGTTGGATTCGCATCTAAAAACTCATAGCCTCACTGAAATAAAAATGTGAAAACAAATACAACTGAAAGGAGTTTTGTCAAACGGGATTGCCAAGAATAAAAACCTAACAATCTCCCCTTTTGGCAATGCCGTGACAAAACACACCTAACAAATAAAATTCTAATTACCCCAACCCATTACAGCCAACAAACACAAATTTCTTTCTCAAGGTTAAGATCTGCAAAACAGCTATTAGTGCCACAATCTCCAAAACAACTGTTAGTCCCACAAGAGTATATGAAAAAGCAATAAACATATGGCTAGATTATCTTGAAGCATTTGAAGTATGAGACGGAAAACATGAATAGATGCGACTTGGAGATTTTAAGAACATGTAGCATGAAAACCTGAAAACTAAGACACATGCACTAGACAACATTACTCCTCCTTTTTGTCACGAATTGACAAAGGAAGCTCAATCAACTAAAGCAAGATCAGAAACCACACAAGCAATGATACGATGATGTAAATATCAGGAGCATGTAAGAAGGAAACAGTGCATAGCAACATGCAAAACAACTATAGCCAATCTCTCTTACCAAACAAAACAAAGTGTTCATGCTAACAAACTCTTGTAATGATAAACCAAACTCCCCCTCACTAAAAACAATGAACAAGAAGAAAATGACAAAAATAATATGGTGGAGTAAGCAGGGAATTTCAGATTTGTACCTTGAAACACACAAGATTATCCAAGAAGCACAATTACTTGAAAACACAATGTGCACGGTCTGTAGAAGATTCCTCATAAAAGAAAGTGATGCATTATGTGAAAAGCATAGATCCCATGATAAAAGTGTGTGCGCGACTCTTGGGGTTCGACAAACACTAGATTCAAATCCTAGCAGTGATATGAAAGCTGGACCTCTGACGAGAATCTAAGCACAACTTAGGAAAGTCAAACCACTCGGAATCAAGGGGTATTTGGTGAGTAAAAGCGGAAGCTCCCCCTCAATTAATGAATCCCTTTTTTTTCTTTCTTTTTCACATTTTTTCTTCTTTTTTAGACTCATTGGTGGCTAACACGCTCAAGAGTATGGAAACCGAACCAGAGAAGCATGGATATAATAAGGATAGCCTGGTTGGTGACTCTGAGGTAGCCTTTTCCTCATGGCTGGACTACAAAGAATAGAGGGGAAAGCCGTGGAGATGCAAAAAGATGGAAGGTGGTTAAGAGACTCAACATCACCCATGATGTGCTAGTATAGGTCAATTCCTCTAGAAAAGAAAAAGATACAATGCCAAAAGTCCATAGAGAAAAATGATCACTAAGGCGGAAGACTCCACAATTTGCTAATCCAAGAGTGTATACAGAATGAGACATACTAATCAAAGCACACACACTCCAAAATGAGTAATGACCACAGAAAGCACACACATATGAACATGTAATGGATATTCTCATCAATTCCAATATGCACCAAGGACCACTCAAAAATTTCAAGCTTGCAAAACCATACTAAGAAAATCTTTTGGGGATTTTTTTTTTTTTTTTTTTCATTTTTTTTTCATTTTCTAAACAAAGCAAGACAGAGAACAAACATGCACACACTACATGACTCCAAAAAAAACATATAGAAACCCAAAAACTAAAACTAATAAACAAATTAACACGAGTCAAGTTTTCTCACCCAAACCGCTTTAGTATGAACAAAGTTGTGAGAATGGCGGTTCTTGGGTGGTGTCTTGACATTGTGGTTCCCTTCCCTTTCAATGGGAACCTGTCTCGACTTGGTTTCCAACTTCCTATTTCTAGGTCTAGGCAAATACAAACTCGCTCCATGTTTGGTCTCAAGCACATCAAAATAGCAAGGTATATTATGACCCTTAACCTTATTACGACCAATGAAGTGTCTCTTATCCCACGAGATGTTGAAATTTCTTCCATCTCTATGAGACACTCTCCTATGCAACTCATAACAATAAGGGCGAATATGACCATGCATACCACAATGATGACAAATAAAAATAGAGTGTGCTTACTTTTCTTTGACCTTACCAACTCTAGGAAGATTGAGAAGTCCATCCACATGTGGAATTTTTTGTTCTCCCTTTCCTTGAGTTCTTGTATCATGAGATGTGGAAGCACTCTGTTTTTGCTCTTTCTTACCACCAAAGCCAATGCCACTCTTGTCAGAACAAATTTGTTAAGACCCAATGATATTATCCAAAGTCTTTGATCCTTTGTTCCAAAGACCAATGGTTGCCATAGCACACTTGAGCTCTTCCTCTTTCTTGATCATTAGTTCTTCCAAAGCAACTTGAGACATCTCAAGAGTTTCAATTTTTTCTTCATATGTTGCATAGATTTGTTGTAGTTCATTCCTCTTTGTCTCACAAGTCAAGAGCTTTTCACAAAGAGCTTGTCGATCATTATAAATCTTAAGGGCATCATTCCTAGCCTCGAAAATCTCCTCCTTAAGTTTGACATTCTCACTTTCACATGCTTTGAGTTTCGTTGTGAGTTTGTCATTCAATTTGAATAAGTTAAGAGACTCCTTATACAACTTTTTATAAGCTTACTCAAGCTCTTCATCATCACTCTCCAAAGTTTTGAGTATTTTGTACTCTGCTCTTTCACTTTCAGATCTAAGTATTGCCTTTGTTCTTACACTTTCATATCTATTCTTTGAGAGAAAATTATTGTAAAAGAGGGTTAAAGTACCTTTTACTTTTATTCATTATTTTGTGAGAAAATTTTGTAAGGGTGATACATTTATTATTGAGTGAGTCTCAATAGATAAAAGTAAGGCCTGTGTAAAATCCTCAAGCTTGGTGAAGTCTTTGTGGCGTATTGATTCATTTTGATAGAGAAGAAATTCTCTCCTTAGGAAGTGGACGTAGGCCCGGCATGCCGAACCACTATAAATCTTAGTGTTTTATTTTCTCTCCCTATCTTTATTACTTTTATATTGATAATTATTGTTCTATTTTAATTTGTTATAATTTGAATATTGTCTTTATTATTTTTTAATATTGTAAATTTTTTAATAACCCAATTCACCCCCCTCTTGGGTTGCCTACCTGGGATAATAATTGGTATCAAAGCCTAGACTCTAGTTTGTGTGACTTAACCGTCTTAGAGTAGATCATGACAACCCCTAGTTATTCCTTACCTGAGGGACAAGCATCCAATAGGCCACCACTGTTTAGCGACACAAATTTTAGCTATTAGAAAATTAGGATGACCATACATGTTCAATCTAATGATTATGAATGCTGAAAAATTATTTGCAATAGTTCGAAAATTCCTACCAAAACCGTAGATGGCCTTAAGGTACCAAAACCTGAAGATGAGTGGAATGAATTAGATACTAGAATGGCCCAAATTAATATCAAAGCCACAAACATGTTGTACTGCGCGTTAGATGCCAACGAGTTTAACAGAATTTCCACATGGAAAACCGTAAAAGAAATTTGGGCTAAGCTTATAATGACTCATGAGGGAACCGAACAAGTTAAAGAATCTAGAGTCAGTTTGCTAGTCCATAATTATGAACTCTTTAAAATGAAGCCTGATGAAACTATTCCTCAAATGTTTACTCGCTTTACTGATATTATTAATGATTTAACTTCTCTTGGAAAAATATATACTAATGCTGAAATTGTAAAAAAAGTGCTTAGGTCATTGTCAAAAAATTGGAAGACAAAAGTCATTGCCATTACTGAAACCAATGATTTATCAAAGCTAAGTCAAGATGAGTTAATAAGATCTCTCTTAACTCATGAGCTCATAATGCAAGAATGAAATGAAGAGGAGGACAACAAGAAGAAGAAATGAATAGCCTTCAAATCCACCTCAAAACATCAAGATGACGAGGAAGATGATTCAGATGATAATGAGGAAATGACATTCATTATTATGAAGTTCAAAAGGTTTGTGAAAAAGAAACAAGGCATGCAAATTTTTTTCAGAAAATACTTCAACAACAGGGATTTTCAAAGGGAAGAAAATCACAAAAAATCTGAAGTTACCTGTTATGAATGCAACAAACATGGATACTACAAATCAGAATGTCCGAAACTTAAGAAACAATTCAAGAAGGACAAGAAGAAAGCCATGATTGCAGTATGGGCAGAAGATAGCGATGAAAGCGACTCAGAAACCGAAATTTGCAAAAATGAGGTTGCTAACCTACGTTTAATGGCACTTGGAAACGAAGATGACATAAATGATGAATCTTTTACATTTGATGAACTACAGCAAGCTTTTGATGAATTACATGCTGAATTTATGAAACTTAGTTTGAAAAGTAATTGTCAAAAGAAAGTGATTTCAAATTTATCAAAAGAAAATGAATCCTTAACTTCAAAGATAAATGCTTTAGAAAATGAAGAAATGAAAATTAAAAAGGACAATGATATTTTAACTTGAAAAGAGTCTTCAATTTCTGAGAAAAGATTAGTTGTGTTGCAAGAAGAAAATGTGTCTTTAAAAAAGAAGCAAATTGTTTTGAAAGAAAATATCGAAGACTTGAAAAATACTCTTTCTGAATTCACTCAAGATAGAGAGACTTTAGACAAAATTCTTAAAAATCAAAATCATACTTTTGGTAGAGCCGGAATTGGATATAAACCTTTTTCAAAAGTAAAAACTGCCAAAAATGGTTTTGTGCATTGTAACATGCCCGGGGGGTACCCGCGCGTGTTAAATAGTTCGGACTCCCGAGATCTCTTTGATCTAGTCTCACGAGTGCAATGTGAAATGTAGATGAGAGTCCAGATTTGGCAACTTTTATTGAAAATCCATTTTATTGCAATTTTGTCAAAAATAGACTGCGTCATCAGATCTCAGAGTCGCCACCTAATATTTTGGGAAATTAGGAAACCCATGACTCAGTGCCAAGGCCACTGTTCGTCGTAACCGAGGATGTTTGGCTCGGAACCTTAGGTATGAGAGGGGAAGGTCAATAATGAGCACCCCCGCTCACCCGATCAAAAGATCGGCCTCTACTAAACCATGATATGACTTTTTATTTTCTTTATATGTTCATATTCTGATTATTGAATAAATCCTACAATTTACTATGTGAAGCATACAAGTATAGACTAGTTTGCTCAAATTGGAACAATTCAATCTCATGTTTATTTTGAAAACGGTTTGATTTTGCCACCATCAAGTGGGCTTAAAGTTTGTGAATTTGACACTGTAAAGTGGGCTTAAAACGTACATTTATTGAATTATTCCAATTCAAACAACAAGCCTTCATCCACAGGCATTCATACAGTTATATCAAGTAAGCAAGTAGCCTCATGGTAGAATACTAACACATAGTAAGAAAAACACACACAAATGGGATGCTAAAGCATAAAAACTCACAGATTGACCGACGTCCCTCGAACAACTACAAAACAAAGTTAGTAAAATATGCATGATCTTATATACAGAATCCTAATGCAATTCACTCATGAGATGCACTAAAGATTCGGCTTCTAAAATATGGCATGTGAATCATCTCAATAACATGAGGTAGCGCATAGAATCACAGAAGAATTGATTAAATTCACACATAGAAATGTAGCCGAATCTTGATGCATGAGACATAAATGTAAAGCATGGATATGCATGGCATGTCAGATATATACATACACATAGTTAGGGAAAGCGATTAAAGAATGGGATAGAAAGAAGCGGGGTGGGGGAATTATTACAATACTTGAATTATTACAGATCCGAGAGAGGTGAATGAAAAATAAAATCCTCACAAACACTCAAAATAAAATAAAATAAAATAAAATCTTCCATCCAGCAGACTTGCACACCTCAGCCCATGTACTCAATTCAACTTCAATGGAGGGCCCTACCAAATACAAGTGTGTTTTCTTGATGGATGAATATCAATGGAGTGCACAATCCCAGAAGTAGTTCCATGAGCCTTGAAATAAGATCCTTTTTGCCACCTCCAGCTCTATCACCTGTCAAAATGGTGTTGGGGAGGGTTGCACCACCCACCTGCATTGTTTGGGAGGGCAGTGTTTGGGGGGCAGAAGTTGGTGGCTGTGACCACTATAGAGCCAGAGAGGCACCACTTTGGGTCACCCACACACCTAATCTCAAAACAAGCCCCACAGCTCAACCCATTGTTGAACAGTGCTGTGCTCAAGGCTGCTGTGTTAGTCCCATATCCCTGGCTGTATAGGTTACCATACCCACATGCCCCACCCATTGTGCCAGAACCATCACCACCTCCATAGAAAGTGGCATGAGCATCAATCCGTCCCCCATCACCCATGAACAATTGAGAACAAAGAGAGAAAGCCCACTATGGAAAACCAAACAAGAGACATTTTCCTCTAGAGAGAGAGAGAGAGAGCCCGAGAGTGACTTCGGTTCCCCCTCCCAGCTACTGTGTGTATGCTATATCCCTCTGCTATCCCGTGTGTGTAATATGTATGGAGTCTTAGAGAGAGAGAGTTGGGTCTCTCCCTCCATGCCTCGTGTGTATGCTATCTGCCTCTCTCTTCCTCCCCTGTGTTATCCCCGTGTCTCTCCTCTAGCTGTTGGCTGTCATGCATGTGTGTCATCCGTGTGCACCGTGTAATGTGTGTATGCATGTGTGTCTATGTCTTCTCCCCCTCTCTCCTCAAGCCGAGAGAGAGAGAGAGAGAGAGCAGAGATCAGATTTGTGTGGGTGTATGGCCGAGCTTCCATGTGTGTGCCTCAGTTCATGGTCAGTGTGTGTGTGATCCGTGTGTGTCAATGTGAGGGAGGGAGAGAGAGAGCTAGCCCGTGGGTCTCTCCCGTGGGTGTGTGAGTCTGCGTGCGTGTGTGCATGCCGTGAGTGAGCTGCTGGGTGTATGGCGGTGATGTGCTTGATGTGTATGCATGTGTTATCTCTTGATCCCCCATGAGTGAGAGAAGTGTGAATGATCCATCTCCATGTGTGTGTTCTTCTTCTCCTCTAAACCGTGTGTGCCTCTCCCCTATGGCCTGCTGCCGTGTGTGTTTTTGAGAGAGGAGAGAGAGGTGCCAGTGTGTATATGAGCTGGTGTGTGCATTCTATCTATCTCCCTCCTTCAACCGTGTGTCTCTCCTCTCAAACATGACCCTCTTGTGTGTATCTCATGCCCCCCTCTTGCTGCTTTTTTTTCTCCTCTAGCCCTCAGGTATATGTCCCTCCTACCTCCTGTTGGAACAATCTTCTGTGTAAATAAAATAAATTGAAATAATTCAAACAAAATAAATAAATAACATACCAGATTTATTTATCGAACCGAAAAAATAATTCAAGACCAAGTCGAGTGTGTGACACTCTGTCCTTAAGACAGATTCGCCCCGCTACGGTGCTTACGGTTGAATGGCGTCTATCTCCCAGAATACAATGATCTTCACAAATTTATAGAAGCACTTCAAATAAATTTGTTCGGCGAACCAAACCTGTGTTCTAACTCTCTGAAAATATTTATTCTAAAACTAGAATGAAGAATAATGGAATAATGCAGAATTTAGGACAACCTTAAACCAGAATCAGACTGTTTTTTTTTTTTCCCGGATCCAGAGACTAATGGAATAGGGCTCTTATATATAGACCAAACCTGTGTTCTGAACAGGTATGAAAAAGGTCAATAGGGGCAATCCGGAAATCCGAACAGGTGCACTACTTTATCAAACACTATTTGACCGTCGGACCAAATTTTCAAAACCATTGAAAATTGTTCCTTAGTGGAACTGTTGGGAACTTATATTTATTTAATTAAACTATTTAAAAAAAATATATATATATTAAACTATTATAATATATATATATATATATATTAAACTATTATAATATATATATATATATATTAAACTATTGAAATAGTTTAATAAATAAAAGAAGAGATACAAATTTTAGGAATTTACTTAGGAACCCAAAATTTGAACTTTAGAATTAAATAAAATTCCCACAATAATTTTTATTGAAAAAATTCAAATGAATTTTATCTAAATAAAAATTAATGTTAGCCCCGAAACCGACGTCTTCCCATTCACTTATAAATGGTTTTAGACGTTCTGTCTCCACCTCTTCAGACCCACCCCAAACAACGTTTGGGGTCCACACAATTTTTGGGCTCAAAGTCGGCCCAAAATATGCCTTTATATAAAAACCAATTTTCCAACAATCCCCCACATGAATGGAATTTGACGGAGAGAAAATGTAATAACATGATCTATTACAGAGAGTACAGAAATTGAAAATATTCTGCAAAGGATAGGTAGCTTTTGGCTTTGAACCTTCCCTTGTGAGACACTATCGGATTTACTAGCTAACCAGTGAACATGATGTCTTGAACTGTTCAGCCGTTTGTGTAAACCAAGACAATAGAACCCACACAGTATATTCCTGCATACGCTTTAGTTCTCACTATTGTGTTCATTTTGGCCCTGAACAACCTGGTCTTCATGAGTGCTCTAGAGAATTGTAGCCCTTCACAAATCTCACAGAACCGGCCCAGTTCACACTCACATAGGTAATTCTTATAAAGAGTATCCTGCCATATTCCACTAGGTATACCTAGATATAAGAATCATTAAAAGTATTACTTAACCTAAAACGCTGCAGACATCACTCTTTCATCATAGAAATGGGTAGG
Source organism: Camellia lanceoleosa (assembly GCA_025200525.1). Lineage (NCBI taxonomy): Eukaryota > Viridiplantae > Streptophyta > Magnoliopsida > Ericales > Theaceae > Camellia > Camellia lanceoleosa. The sequence goes on from CM045758.1 coordinate 155,998,574, forward strand.
AGTTATACTCCCCAGTGATCCTTCTGAGTCAATCACAACTCGGTTGTCCCTTTGAACCTAGATCTTGGGATCTCCAGTCAACTAGGTTGGGTTGCCGTTATGGTAACTCTTATTTAATAGGCTTTAGTCCCATTCCCCTCAATGAATTCTCAACTAACTCTCTTGCTAACCCTTTGGTTAGTGGATTCGCTATGTTGTCTTTAGACTTCACATATTCAATGAAAATAATTCCATTAGAGAGTAGTTGTCGCACGATGTTATGTCGACGACGAATGTGTCGTGACTTACCGTTATACATATGACTATGTGCTCTACTAATTGCTGATTGACTATCACAATGTATGCATATAGCAGACACCGGTTTTGACCATATTGGAATATCTTCAAAGAAGTGGTGAAGCCATTCTGCTTCTTCCCTAACTTTATCTAAAGCTATGAATTCTGATTCCATAGTAGACCTAGCAATGCAAGTCTGTTTGGAAGATTTCCAAGATACAACCGCCCCACCAAGAGTAAAGACATATCCACTGCTGGACTTTGAGTCTCTTGTATCCGATATCCAATTTGCATCACAGTACCCTTCAAGTCTTCTTGGATATCTAGTATAATGAAGCTCAATGTTACGAGTAAATCGGAGATATCTTAGAACTCTTATCATTGCTTTCAGTTGTTCTACTCCCTGATTACTCGTATATCTACTTAATTTACTTATGCATAAGCTATATCTGGTAGTGCGTTCATCAAGTACATTAAGTTTCCAATAATTTGGGCATACTCTAATTGAGAAATACTTTCCTGTACATTCTTAGAAAGATACAAATTAATATCTACAGGAGTTCTAGCAAGATGATCATCATCTTTGCTGAATTTGTCAAGTATTTTCTCAATGTAATGAGATTGTGACAAAGTATAACCTTCTGATGTTTTGGTAATTTTCATACCAAGAATTACATCAGCAATGCCCATGTCCTTCATGTCAAAATGTTTATTCAACATTTTCTTGGTAGTTTTAATCATGTCATTATTACTACCAATGATGAGCATATTATCTACATAAAGACATACAATGACATAACTCTTATCTGTGTTTTTAATATAAACACATTTGTCACACTCATTAATTTTAAATCCATTTGACATCATTGCCTTGTCAAATTTCTCATGCCATTGCTTTGGCGCTTGTTTTAAACCATATAATGATTTAACCAATTTACACACTTTCTTTTCTTTCTCGAATGAAAACCCTTCTGGTTGTTCCATGTAAATTTCTTCATTTAACTCACCATTTAAGAAAGCGGTTTTAACATCCATTTGATGAATTTCTAGATTGTATAGAGATGCAATGGCAATTAGCATTCTAATGGATGTTATTCTAGTAATCGGTGAGTATGTGTCAAAGTAATCTAGACCTTCTTTCTGTCTAAAACCTTTGACTACAAGTCTTGCCTTGTATTTATCAATTGATCCATCTGCTTACATTTTCTTTTTGAAAATCCACTTGTACCCAAGAGGTTTACAACCGTGGCAAATCCACCAATTCCCAAGTATGATTTTGCAAGATGGATTCAACTTCATTGATGACTTCTTTCCATAAAGAAGCTTCAGGACTGGACATAGCCTCTTTAAAGGTTAAAGGCTCATTTTCTAACAAATATGTTAGAAAATCTGGACCAAATGATTTTGAGGTTCTAGCACGTTTACTACGCCTGGGTTCCTCTTCCTCATTTTGATCTAACTCTTGTTCTTGATCATGTTCTTGATCCTGACTAGTAATAGCATCAAAAGATCTTTTATTAGTACTAGTCTCTTGTCCAGTCTTCTTTGGAAATACATGTTCAAAGAAAGATGCATTCCGAGATTCAATAATAGTATTTACATGCATTTCGGAATGTTCTGATTTATGAATCAAAAACCGATATGCACTACTATTCTTGGCATAACCAATGAAAATGCAATCAATGGTCTTAGAACCTATCTTAGTCTTTTTAGGACTAGGAATAGCCACTTTAGCCAAACACCCCCACACTTTTAAGTATTTGTAAGATGGTACTCTTCCATGCCACAATTCATAAGGTGTTTGATTCACTTTCTTTCGGGGTATTTTATTTAAAATATAATTAGCAGAAAGTATTGCTTCCACAAGTTCTCGAGGTAATCGAATCGATCAACATGGCATTCATCATTTCTTTTAAAATCCTATTTTTCCTTTCAGAATTCCATTTTCCGAGGTGAGTAAGGAGCGGTGGTTTGATGAATTATTCCATGTTCTTTACAAAATTCACCAAAAGGTGATTCATATTCACCACCTCTATCACTTCTAAGTTTCTTGATTTTCTTACCAAGTTGATTTTCAACTTCATTCTTATATTGAATGAAAGTTTCCAAAGCTTCATCCTTGGTTCGAATTAAATAAATATAACTATATCTAGTATAGTCATCTATAAAAGTGATTACATACTTTTTCCCACCTCTGGTTTGAATTGATTTAAAATCACAAATGTCACTATGAATTAATTCAAGTGGTTCCGTACTTCTTTCAATTGAATGAAAAGGAGTTTTAGATAATTTTGCCTCAACACAAATTTCACATTCATGATTTGAATCAATGTTAAATTTAGGTAAACATTCCATATTAATTAATCTATGCAAAGATCCATAATTAACATGTCCTAGTCTACCATGCCATAAATTTGAAGACTCAAGCAAGTAAGAAGAAGATGTATCTGTATTAATACCAGAGGGTACAACAGTTATTACATTCATCTTGAAAAGGCCATCAGACATGTAACCTTTTCCTACATACATTCCGTTTTTGGTAAGTACAAACTTGTCACTTTCAAAAACTAGCTTAAACCCATTCTTACTCAACAAAGATCCGGAAACTAAATTCTTGTGAATGTCCGGTACATGTAACACATTGTTGAGAGTGAGTTCCTTTCCAGATGTCATCTTAAGTACAATCTTTCCTTGTCCTTCAACTTTGGAAGTTGAAGAGTTGCCCATAAAAAGTTGTTCACCATTGTCCACTGTAGAATAAGATGCGAACATCTTTTTATCGGCACAAATATGACGAGTAGCACCAGTGTCCACCCACCATTCTTTAGGATTTCCGACAAGATTTGCCTCGGAAATAACTGCAGAAAGATTGATGACATCTACACCATTGGAAATTTTATCCAATTCAGTCATTTTGGCTTTAGCAACCTTCTTACTTGATCTTCCTTTGCCTTTGCAAAAATCAGTTCTTAAGAACTTCTCTGGTTTTCCACTATTATTCACTGGCACAGTCCCAACATAAGCAGAGGTTAGCGTAATGGCAATCACCATACCAGTACTGGTTTGAACATTAGTTTGACCAGTTTTAGTAGCCATAAATTCTAAATTATAAACCACAATTATAACTAGAATTTAATACTACACAGAAAATTAAAACCAAAAAACACAGAATTTTAAATTCTGTAAAAAATAAAAGAAACAAAAATTGTAACTTTTATTTCCAATTAATTTGAAAATAAAATAAAATTTTATTTAAACAAATTAAACCAAAACTACAAATATAAAATCTGTAAAAATAAAAGAAACAAAACAAAATGTAACTTTTATTTTCAATTAACTTAAAATAAAATAAAATAAAATTTTATTTAACCAAATTAATTCGACACAGAAAACTAATCCAAATTCACAGAATTAAATTCTGTAAAAATAAAAGAAACAAGAATGTGACTTTTATTTTCAATTAATTTGAAAATAAAATAAAATTTTATTTAAACAAATTAATTCCACGCAGAAAATTAAATTCTGTAAAATAAAAGAAATAAGAATATAACTTTTATTTTTCAATTAATTTGGAAATAAAATAAAATTTTATATAACCAAATTAATTCCACACAAGAAATTAAATTCTGTAAAATAAAAGAAATAAAAATATAACTTTTATTTTTCCAATTAATTTGGAAATAAAATAAAATTTTATTTAACCAAATTAATTTCACACAGAAATTTAAATCTCTTGTAACACTCCAATAATTAAAATACTGAAACATAATTTTAATTAATGAAAACACAGAAAATAATTTTTAAAAACCAAAATTAATTTTCTGACAAAATTTCACAAAAATATATTCTGAATTGTTAATGACACCAGTATCGTACTACTAGTTGTTGTCAAAGAAAAGAGAAAGTATATTACTACTATCTGTCAAATAGCATATAATCACTATTTGTTTTTCCAACCAGAATATTATTTTGTAAATCTACAGAAAATAATTTTCTTAGAAAAGAAGAAAAAGGAAACAAACGAAAAATTCTGTAAACAGAATAATTCGAATCTGTTTTAAGATTGTTGGAACAATCTTCTGTGTAAATAAAATAAACTGAAATAATTCAAACAAAATAAATAAATAACATACCAGATTTATTTATCGAACCGGAAAAATAATTCAAGACCAAGTTGAGTGTGTGACACTCTGTCCTTAAGACAGATTCGCCCCGCTACGGTACTTACGGTTGAATGGCGTCTATCTCCCAGGATACAATGATCTTCACAAATTTATAGAAGCACTTCAAATAAATTTGTTCGGCGAACCAAACCTGTGTTCTAACTCTCTGAAAATATTTATTCTAAAACTAGAATGAAGAATAATGGAATAATGCAGAATTTAGGACAACCTTAAACCAGAATTAGATTCTTTTTTTTTTCCCGGATCCAGAGACTAATGGAATAAGGCTCTTATATATAGACCAAACCTGTGTTCCGAACAGGTATGAAAAAGGTCAACAGGGGCAATCCGGAAATCCGAATAGGTGCACTACTTTATCAAACACTATTTGACCGTTGGACCAAATTTTCAAAACCATTGAAAATTGTTCCTTAGTGGAACTGTTGGGAACTTATATTTATTTAATTAAACTATTTAAAATATATATATATATATATTAAACTATTATAATATATATATATATATATATTAAACTATTGAAATAGTTTAATAAATAAAAGAAGAGATACAAATTTTAGGAATTTACTTAGGAACCCAAAATTTGAACTTTAGAATTAAATAAAATTCCCACAATAATTTTTATTGAAAAAATTCAAATGAATTTTATCTAAATAAAAATTAATGTTAGCCCCGAAACCGACGTCTTCCCATTCACTCATAAATGGTTTTAGACGTTCTGTCTCCACCTCTTCGGACCCACCCCAAACAGCGTTTGGGGTCCACACAATTTTTGGGCTCAAAGTCGACCCAAAATATACCTTTATATAAAAACCAATTTTCCAACACCTCCTTGACCATGAATGTGCAAAAAAAAAAAAATCCTCTTCATCTCCTCCCTCCGAGTGTGTTTCTATTTCTCTCCTTTTTTTAGAGAGAGAAAACACTCCCTTTTGGTGTCACCCCAAAAATCAAAAAGCTCCCCCCCCCATGTGCATGCATGTGTATATGTTGAGAGAGGTGCCGACCCTTTTTCTTTTATTCTTCATTTCTCCACCACCTCGGACCCATGCTTCAAATTTTTAATTCCCAAGCCAGCTCATGCACCCGTGTCTCTCTGTGTGTTTGTCAACTCTTTGATCAGTGCCCTCTATGATTATCCCCCAACCTCCCCACTCACTCCTTTCTTTTATCTCCCTTTTTCAAAAACAATATTCTCCACCTCAACCCATCATCATTATGTTTCATATTCTCAAAGCCTCACTCACAATACATTATTTTATTTTTTATTTTTTTATTTTCTTTTTTTTTATTTTTTCTCTTTAGTTTATAATATTTATCAATTTATAAAAAACACACTTAAAAGATATGCACACACCTAATTTAATATGTACACACACATTATAAAACACTACAAATTAACAAAAATACTAGTGATGGCCAAAATGGGTGAGGTTTGGAATTTGAAATTTCAATTTGATTTTTCTAGTGAGGATGATCAAAATAAAATGCCCAAGTCTTAGGGCCGGTCAAAATGGGATGTCTACATGCATGCATCTTCTAGTCACTCTTATCTCACATGTCATTTTTGTAGTACAAAAGATCATATTTCACCTTCATGTCCTGTTAAAAGAAATCCTTTTGCTAAAAAAAAAAAAGATGCGGGTCCTTAAAGACATTTCAAGAGCATTAAATTTTAACTTTTATGGACTCAAGAAAATATGGGTACCAATAGAAAAATCAAATTTTTGTAGGTATGTTTCAAGACAAAATCCAGTAACGATAGATGGTATCTTGATAGTGAATGTTCGAGGCACATGACCTGAAATAAAACTATGTTCGCTACACTCCAACCAAAGGATGGTGGATATGTAACTTTCAGCGACAATAGCAAGGGAAAAATCATTGGTGTAGGTAATATTGGTAAAAATTCTTCTCCTATTATAGAAAATGTTTTACTTGTTGAAGGTTTAAAACATAACATGCTTAGCATTAGTCAATTACGTGATAAAGGTCATAGAGTAATTTTTTTAAAAAACTCATTGCACAATTGAAAACACCAAAGATAATAAAACATTGTTTGTAGGATATAGATATGAGAATGTATATGTGTTTGATTTGTATAACTTGTCTTCTCATTTTGATGTTAAATGTTTATCTGCAATAAATGAAATTGGTTGGTTATAGCATAGAAGATTAGGACATGCTCATTTAGATTTAATTTCAAAACTTTCAAAAAATGAGTTAGTCATTGGTTTGCTTAAAATTAGTTTTGAAAAAGACAAACTTTGTGATGCGTGCCAACTTGGAAAACAAATTAGAATTTCTTTTAAATCCTAAAGTATCATTTCAACTACTAGACTGCTTCAACTCTTGCATATTGATTTATTCGGACCATCTAGAACATTAAGTTTAGGAAGAAAATCGTATGCTCTTGTTTGTAATAATGATTGTACTAGATATACCTAGGTATTATTTTTAGCACACAAAAATGAAGCTTTTTATAATTTCTCAAAACTATGTAAAAGAATTCAAAATGAAAAAGTCTGACTATCTGTAGTATTAGAAGTGATCATGGTAGAGAATTTGAAAATGTTGATTTTATTATGTTTTGTGATGACTTAGGAATAGATCATAATTTCTCAGTCCCTAGAACTCCTCAACAAAATGGTGTGGTTGAAAGAAAAAATAGAACTTTTGAAGAAATGGCCTGTACAATGCTTTGTGAGAATAATTTACCTAAATATTTTTGGGTTGAAGTCATTTTCACTACATGTTATGTTGTAAACCGTGCGATGATTAGACCTATTCTTAAGAAAACCCCTTATGAACTTTGGAAAGGTAGAAAACCTAATATTAGCCACTTGTATGCTTTTGGTTGTCAATGCTTTGTATTAAATAACAATAAAGATAACTTAGGAAAATTTGATACTAAATCGGATGAGCTGTATTTCTTGGTTATTCAAATTCTATTAAAGCTTATAGAGTATTCAATAAAAGAACTTTACTTGTTGAAGAATTTGTACACGTTGCCTTTGATGAATCTAACAACGTTGTTTCCAAGAATCTTGTAAGTAATGACACTACAAAAACACATCCAAGAATAGAGAGCATTTACATAACAAATGAAGAAAATCCATCTCCTGAATAAAAAGAAGAAATCACAATGAAAAATCTTCAAGAAGAATATGCTCGTCGAGAAAACGAATCAAATCTACCAAAGGAATGGAAGTGTGATCATGGCCACCCTAAAGACCTTATCATAGGTAAAACAGCGGAAGGTATAAAAACTCGTTCCTCTATTCGAAATGTTTGTGGTAACTTAGCATTTGTTTCACAAATTGAACCAAAATCGTTTTTAGATGCTGAAAAAGATGAAAATTAGATTTTAGAAATACAAGAAGAATCAAATCAATTTGAAAGAAGTGAAGTTTGGTTTTTGACTCCTCGGCCTAAGGATCATCCAATTATTGGAACAAAATGGGTTTTTCGAAACAAAATAGATGAATCCGGAGTTGTTACTAGAAATAAAGCTAGATTAGTAGCCCAAGGTTATAATCAAGAAGAATGCATTGATTTTGATGAAACTTTTGCACCGGTTGCGAGACTTGAAACTATTAGAATGTTATTTACTTTTGCATGTTTTAAAGATTTCATATTATATCAAATAGATGTTAAAAGTGCTTTCTTAAATGGGTACATTTCGGAGGAAGTTTATGTTAAACAATCTCCCGGTTTTGAAAGTCATAAATACTCGGATCATGTTTTCAAACTTTCAAAAGCTTTATATGATTTAAAACAAGCTCCTAGAGTGTGGTATGAAAGATTAAATAATTTTCTACTTGACAAAGGATTTTCTAGTGGAAAAATTGATACAACACTTTTTATAAAAACCAAAAAGGAGGATATCCTAATTGTTCAAATTTATGTTGATGATATTATTTTCGGTATTACTAATGAAAATTTGCGCAAAGAGTTTGCTAAAGATATGCAAGGTGAATTTGAAATGAGTATGATAGGGGAGTTAAATTACTTCATTGGTCTACAAATTAAACAAACCAATGATGGAATCCATTTAAATCAAACGAAATAAATCAAGGATCTACTCAAAAGGTTTGAAATGGAATCATCAAAGCTCGCAGCAACTTCAATGAGCATATCAATAAAAATCGACAAAAATGAGCAAGGTAAACCTGTAGATGAAAAGAAATATCGAGGTATGATTGCTTTCTTACTCTATCTTACTGTAAGTAGACCCGATATAATATTTAGTGTTTGTATGTGTGCACGTTTTCAATCCACATTGAAAGAGTCACACATCATCGCCGTCAAATGTATTTTCAGATATTTTGTTGGCACTCCAAATTTGGGATTATGGTATCCTAAGGGAACTACCTTTGAATTTTTTGATTACTCAAATGCCGACTTTGCGGGATGTAGACTTGACCGAAAAAGCACTAGTGACACTGGTCATTTTTTTGGACACTCTCTCACTTCTTGGTTTTACAAAAAAAAAAACTTAGTGGCTTTGTCAATTGCTGAAGCAGAATACATTGCCGCCACTGGGTGTTGTGCACAATTCCTTTGGATGAAACAACAACTTCAAGATTTTGAACTTCACTAAGATCATATTCCTATAAAATGTGACAACACAAGTGCTATTAACCTTTCAGAAAATCCTATTCAACATTCACGCACTAAACACATTGAAATAAGATATCATTTTTTAAGAGATCATGTACTCAAAGGTGACATTGAACTCGAATTTGTGCTTACAAATCGTCAATTAGCTAACAAATTTACCAAGCCTCTTAATAAAGAACAATTTTGTTATATTAGAACTGAACTTGGTATAATGAATATTCCTATATGATGTTTATTCTTTTAAATATAAATAAATAAATAAAATTTTAAAAAAATAAAAATAAAAAATATATGTATTTTATATATTCTCTCTCTCTCTCTCTCTCTCTCTGATTCTTTCTCTCTCTTTCTCTCGCTCTCTCTTTCTTCCTCTCATCCTCAGACACCATCTTCATCCTCACCATCGTCCACCACCAGCTCCACCATCCACAATATCATGCATCACTTTCATTACTACCATCATCTACCCAAATCCCTCACCGATCTATCAAGATTTATCATAGCTCTACACAAAATATTCATCACCGATCTTCAACATCATTTTCGATTCCTCAAGTTTCATTACCGATCCATCAAGGTCCGTAACTGATCCACCGAGATCCATCACCGATCTACAAAAATTCATCCCCGATCTTCTCCATTCTTTCCGATCATCACCATCGTCCCCGATCAACATGTTAAAATTATTTTTGCACTGTGTTATATTTTTTATATGGTTGTATGTGCTTCAAACTCTCTTGTATTTAATAACAATTGCTTCTACCTAGTATGAAGAAATTATTTTTATTTGTATTTTCTCTTTTTATACTAGTGCGCTCAGTGTAGTTGTTTATGGTCGAATCTTAATGACCCTTTGTATTATAAATTGGTAATCTATTTTTTACAATTTGTGTAATTTTCTTTTATGCATTAATTTTTTTTTTTGGGGGGGGGGGGCTCATATTATGTAATCTTTTGAGATTACATCAATGAAATAAAAATAAAATATAAAATTACGAGTAATCTTAAGACAATGTTTGTATATTCTATGCATAATTTTAGGGGGAGTATGTACATTTTTTTACTCCTTATCTGCACCAATAATTTTTTTTGCAAAAACACAAATTTTTTCAAAGAGAAATGCTTGCAATTTTATTTCAGAAGGAGAAAATATTACTCGATTACATGCAAGTTTTCAGAAGGCTTCATAGATTTTTTGCATTTCACTTCTCTCAATAACTTTTCATGAGCCTCCTTTACATACGTCTCTCTATTTTCGACTTCTATGAGTCTTGACATTATAACCGTTGCATAATATTGCACCGCATTCTCCAACTGCAAATTTTTCCTTTCTAGCTCTCTCTTCTCCTGACGAGTATTAGTCAGTTGTTGTTTTAACAAGCACACCTCATCTTTCAATTGCTGATTTTTTTGTATTCTTACTTGTAGTCATCGAGCCATATTGGAAACCACAGTTATCACCTGTGTACTAGGAGTCATAGTGTTATTAATCGCATCAATATCATTCCGATTACCAAAAACACTAGGACTCTCATTTACTGGAATAGCGTGCAAATGCACTATCGGTAACCTCTCATTTGCCTGAATTACAGGCACCTCATGCATATCCGGACCATTGATGGCTAAGGTAAGGAATGACATGGTTGCACAGAAAGTAAAACAACTTTTTTCTCTAAAAAAACACTTGAAGATTTCGTCTCTCTATCTATCATCTTTGTCACTTTTTATACACTCTACCGATCCAATACTCGATGCATATCTGCTCAAATCTCTTGTTTGTCAACATTTTGGGCGCCGTTGCACCATTTTTCAGGTGAAGCTTCAAAATCCCCACAGTGATCACGTCAAGACATAAGAATCATTACTATTATTTTTTTGCATCTCCAATTATTTTCTCATATGTGTTTGTCTGATTTTTGTTTTGATCACTACAAATTTTTTTTTTCCTCTATACAACCTTCTTATCTCCATATTTTCTTTTGATGATGTCAAAGAAGGAGAACATTCAATGTGAATTTGAATTGCCATACATGTGCTTTAAATTATCAAATATCTTATCTTGCAAATTATCAAATATTTTGGTGATTTTTATTGTGTCAAATCCATACAAATATTGCCATCATAAAAAAGGAGGAGATTGTTAATCATGTTGTTTAATTTTGATGATGTTTAAAATATTATTTGAAAATTTTAGATTTTTTTTAATATACATATTCTATATTATTTGACACAAAATATTATCTGTTTAATATATAGGTTGTATGATATATTTGTGTGAGACCATGAAATATCCTCTTACATGGATTGTAGAGATCCAACGAAGAGATGAACTTTATCCCTGTGTATCTGCAAAGATGAGCGTGATCAGTGCCACCCAACCGGGGTTGCCGGCCGGAGACACTCCGATGGTAAAGTTAGTCCTTTGATTGAAAGAATGAATGTATAGAAGTGAAGAGTATTTGTGTGCTGTGTGGAGCAGAGAGATCACCTACCTCCTCTGGGATGCCCCCCTTTTTATATAGATGGGGGGGGTCTGATATTTGTTTAGGTTAGACCCATTGTAGGCCTTGTTTGGTTTAGTCCCAATAAGCTGATATATATTTTTTTCTAGCACCCATAATTGCCCTAAAACTTTCATTGTCTGCGGTAGAAGGAATGAGAGTTTTTCTTGCCGCGTTACCCTGTTCAAATAAATGTTAGGTGTTTTGATAAATGAATGGGTGACTGTATGAATGCATATAAGGGAGAGAGTTTAAATAAATGATGGTGATCATAGTTACGAAATTATATCACATGAGTTCCAAACAAATCATAAGGATGGGCCACAGTATTGTTACCCTCGGGCAAGGGTCGTAGGCCACGGTATTATCACCCCCGGGCGAGAGTGTAGGCCGCAGTATTCTAACCCATGAGCGATGGTGTAATATATTGCCGAGTGCGAAGAGTGCTTCAAAATATGGACTTTCATGCCGAGCTAGAGATATATCTATGTGCCGAGCACATAAATGATTGCAAGAACCAAATAATGTAGATTAAATAAGGTAGATATATCAGCTAAAAAATGGACCACGACATTATTACCCTCGGGTGAGGGTGTAGACCAGCGGTATTATAACTCTCGGGTGAGGATATAGGCCGCGGTATTCTAATCTCCGGGTGTAGGTGTAGGCCACAATATTCTAACCCCCGGGCATAGGTGTAGGCTTTTGCTGATGGGGCTCCGTGCCGAGTGCGAAGATTGCGTTGTGCTCGGAGACTTTTACTGATTTTAAGTGGTGATGAAGCGCTAATTTTGCAAGGATTTTGAATAATGCATCCTATGTCAGTGATGGCTTATACCGAATAAGGTAGACGTGTTAATCACAAATAATATTGCTCCGCTTGTAAGGAATTGCCAAGTAGATATTGAGCCAATTATTTAATTGTTGAGTAAATTTTGGGCCAATTAGCATTGCTCAGTTTACATTTAGTCTAATGTAGATTGGCCCCATTACTGTTAAAGAACAGTGGTTATTCGGAAGGAATTCGAAATAGACTTGAGCCAAAATTTCCGAATGATGCTGGTTGTTATAGTGGCTGGAAGACGCCATAATTGTTGAATTCGACATTGATCAAATGCTAGGCTTGGCAGCAAAAGTGTTGTTTGAGCTGCGATATATGACACTGCATATAAAATCTACAAATTTTGGGTATGAAATTTGCAAAATCAGACCATACAAATGTGTGTAAAAGGCTCCAAGAAGTTGAAAACGACTATTGGATCGTTGTAATCGAACTCCAGATGGTGTTGTTGTAGCTAAAAGGAATCTGACGACTCATATCAATGGAGACTAGTGCTCCGCAATTCACTAGATAATGCTCTGAGATATGCTGAATGGGACAGCTAGGCTCAGCTTGATGGTTTGTGGCTTGGCTTGGCTAGGAGCGACTTGACTAGATGGCTTGTCAAAAAATAAAAAGAAATTGTTGCCAACAAGACTTGAACTTATGCCCATATAGAGAAGGTGTAGGACTTAACCACTTTGCCACAACAGATTTTGTTGTTTATAATTGGCAAGATATATATTTGAACTTGATTGTGGTTCAGCCATGTGGAGCATAGCTGCAACACACGTAAGAATTTAATTGGCTGCCAACTTGTGGTCGTTTTCTCCAGTGAAGTACTGAAATTGCTCGGCAAATTTCAACAGCCCCGTACAACGTCGTCTGAGCTCTGATTTTGACACAATTTAGTGTGTTGGACTCGTCTCATGACTACTTCACACTGGTATGGTCAAAACTTGATTTCGACAATGTTGAAAATTTTAGTTTGCTGAAACTTTGGTATGTTCCGCAATTACTAGTGGACTTCGGTTACTTCTTGGCTCTGCGGGTTGGTGGGTTTGGACTCTTTGAGTTGACACGAATCCTTTAGTATATTCAGAAGTTAACTTCGGCAAACTGAGATGCTAGTTCTATGCTAAGATAGTATCGCCGAGCAATATTGTTGTACTTCTGAGAAGAAAATCATGAGATTTTTGCCGAAGAGGTTGATAAATTAACAATTGTTGATGTTGTTCCGAGAATGTCCAATGCTGTGGAGTGTTTACGTATGCGTGGCCGAGTAGTCTGGCACGAGTAAGCAATGTTAGTCGAATACTGTTGCCGAATAAGTTGCCAAAGCTGAATAATGTTGCCGAAGCCAAAATAATATACAGAGTTTATAATGTTAATATGCAGTTGATAATAGGCTAAAGATATGCTGAATTGTAGAGGATAGCAATGCGGTATGATGTTTTTCCGAATACTGTATAATTCATAGTTGATAAGCAATGCCGAAGCTGAATAATGTTTCCGAAGTCGAGTTGATAATATGATATACCGAATTGCAGAGTCGACGTTGGGCCTTATGGATGTAAGTTGGTGCGTTGGTGGTTGCCGAATAGGCATAGTTGTGATAGCCGAATCTTGAGGTATGTTTTGGACAAATAGTTAAAGCCGAAACTGAAGCCAAAGACGACGTTGAAGTAGAAGATCGCGAATTCAAGCTCGGAATTATTTTGACCATGCATTGTTGGTTATTACAGATATAGTATCGGCTTCGTCGTCATCTAAGCTGTTTGCCAAGCTCTTGATGTCGATAATTCTCGTTGTCTCCGATTGTTCTTGCTGTGTGAGTTTCTTGGGTAACAAAGCTTGGCGATTGATTGTTTGCCGATCAATCCGTGTCAGCGACGAAGGATCAGAGAAGCCAAGGAAACTGTGTACAAAGCTTGTTCATAGCCATAGATTTTCCAATGTACCCATTTGCCGTGTAGAAGTTCGAAAAGGATTCGTGAATTAGTCCTACATGACTGAAGTTGCCGAATTGAAGTTGGGGCGAGTCAGCCATTCGGCTTGTTGAACCACAACACAATTCTTTAATTCATGTTAATTGTTAGCACATGCACATGTATGTATATTCCAAAAATCAACTTTTGTGAGACAATAATTTAATAAATAAAGTCCTAGGTGGGTTTGGCCGGGTAACCCTCTTTGTAAGGCCAAAAAGATGTTCTCATAAAGAGAAGTGTGAAATCCATTTTTAGAGAGAGAAAATCTAGACTCAATTGTAGATCACTACCTTCGTCTCATGCTTTCAACTTTTCTAAACAAAATTAATATTTATTTGATAGAATCTGTGAGCATAAAGACAGAGACATATACATACATATATCGATATATGATATTCAGAAACATAATCAAAAAGGGAGAAGACAAAGACCAAACTGTAGATAGTACACTGGTCCAAGCTCCTTAAGAGTGGTGTTTGTTCTGCTCTTCATTGAATTCTCAGACGATTCCCACAGACGGCGCCAATTGTGAGACAATGAAATATCTTCTCACATGGATTGTAGAGATCCAACGAAGAGATGAACTTTGTCCCTGTGTATCTGCAAAGATAAGCATGATCGGCGCCACCCAACCGAGGTTGCCGGCCGGAGACACTCCGATGGTAAAGTTAGTCTTTTGATTGAAAGAATGAATGTATAGAAATGAAGAGTATTTGTGTGCTGTGTGGGGTAGAGAGATCACCTACCTCCTTCTCTGGGATGCCCCTCTCTTTATATAGATTGGGGGGGGGGGGGTTCTGATATTTGTTTGGGTTAGACCTATTGTAGGCCTTGTTTGGTTTAGTCCCAATAAGCTGATATATATTTTTTTCTGGCTCCCAAAATTTGTTATAAATATTATTTAAATGAAAATATTTTGAAAATATCACTATTCACTTTTTAACAAATTTAAAATTGATTAGTTGTATTATTTTGACAAAATTAATTAATTGGTTGGCTGGTTGGTCACTATTCACTTTTTGATAAATTTAAAATTGATTAATTGTATTATTTTGACAAAATTGATTGATTGGTTATATTATTTTGACAAATGTGATATTGATGATTTGTTTCCTTTTGATATACTCACATGGCATAATTGGTTATTTTTATTTGAGTATATTTATAATCTTTTCAACAATTACAAAATTTTTAGAAGGGGTATATATATTTTTTGATATGAATATTATTTAAAGAGATTTTACTGTACAGTCAAATTTTTTAAATAAAAAAAAATAAATTAAAAAAAATTATTATATACAAGTCACTCTGTAAATCTGTTTTCACATTATTGTTTTAGAAAAAGGTTAGTAGATTATTATTCATTGAGAATGACTTGACCAACATTTTCAAACTTTTGTGGTTACTCCACGTGACTAAAAAAACAAAGTAAAAAAAAGAGCATCTTGAGCTCATGTCATCCATCGTCAGAAGAGGAGCGTCTCTCCTCCCAACGGGTAAATTTTTGGGTATAAATAGAAGTATTGTGTGTGGAGAAAAATTAAGAACTTGAAGAAAAAAAAATCAGTGTTCTCCAAAGTTTTGAGTGTTTTGTACTCTATTCTTTCACTTTCAGATCTAAGTATTGATTGTTTTAAAAACACTCATATCTACTCTTTAAGAGAAAATTATTGTAAAGAGGGTTAAAGTACCTCTTACTTTTATCCATTATTTTGTGAGAAAATTTTGTAAGGGTGAGACATTTATTGTTTAGTGAGTCTCAATAGATAAAAGTAAGACCTCTGTAAAATCCACAAGCTTGGTGAAGTCTTGGTAGTGTATTGATTCATTTTGATAGTGAAGAAATTCTCAAGGGGGTTCGTTGTGGAGTGGACGTAGGCCCGGCATGCCGAACCACTATAAATCTCAGTTTTTGATTTTTTCTTCCTATCTCTATTACTTTTATATTGATAATTGTTGTTCTATTTTTATTTGTTGAAATTCGAATATTGTGTTTATTATTTTTTAATATTGTAAATTTTTTAATAACCCAATTCACCCTCCCTCTTGGGTTGTCTACTTGGGATAACAGAAATAACTAAGTGTGGAAAGGAATTTTTGGACTATTTACAATCCTCAATTGGATTGGTTTACTCATCTTTCATTTGAAGCAATTTTTTGCTTGAGTTTTATTGTGGTTATTTACTAATGTGTTTAAGCAAGTTTATTTGCTTGTAATAGTTGTATCAATTTTCTACATTGTTTGTAATTTGGTTAACAATTTTTAAATTTCTTATAAGCGTTGGACCTTGGTTTGTTTTAACCTAGTTCATCCCTTAGAAAAACCTAATTCTAAAAATTGTTTCCCATGGACTAGGAGTCAACATGCTTTTGAAAGTTTTGTCAAAAGGTTAACTGGGTTTTAAGTGGGACCGATGTGACCCCTCCAGTCTTCTTCAAAACATTCTTGATCATGTTCGATTCTAGGTTAAGTGATGAGACTAATTTTGAATTAAATTTCTAACTATGGCATTTTCTAGTGTTAATTTTAATTTCTGGAAACATAGAAAGTAAAAGTTTGTTGTATTTTTCAGAAATGGCAACTGTCACCGATGCTGTTGCTACTACTAATGTTGGTGGGGATTGGAACCCTAGGGCAACTGGCTTGCCAACCCTAACTATGACCTCTATGGTCAACCTTGGTGTTACTTCAGCTATTCTGGGAGGACTGCTCAGTCACCATGAGCGCCTAGAGAAATTTGTTAGGGTGAACTTCAAGAGATGGCAGCAAAAGATGTTGTTATACTTGACCATGCTGAACCTTGCAAAGGTTTTCAGCTAGGATCCTTTAGTCGTGGCAGAGAATGAGCCAGACAGATAGAAGATCATGGCGCTTGACACATGGAAGCAGATAGACTATCTTTGTCAGAACTATATGTTCAACAGCTTGGCAGACTCACTCTACATTGTGTTTTGTGCCAAGAGCTCAGCAAAGGAGCTATGGGAATCTCTGGACAAGAAATATAGGACTGAGGATACCGGGCAAAGAAATTTGTCGTTGGCCGGTTCCTGGGCTTTAAAATGATAGATTATCACAAACTGTGATAAGCCAAGTCTAGGAGTTCCAAGTGATTTTGCATGAAATTCATGATGAGGGGATACCTTTAAATGAGTCATTCCAAGTTACTGTGATCATTGAGAAACTTTCCAATGGTTGGAAGGACTTGAAGAACTACTTGAAGCATAAGTGCAAGGAAATGTTAGTTGAAGACTTGATTGTTTGACTCCGAATTGAGGAGGATAGCAGAAAAAAATGAGGGAGTACCTCCTCTGTGAAGGCCAATGTCATTGAGCATGGCAAATCTTCTGGGGTGAGGAAGAAGCCCACTGTGAACAAGGGCTTAAAGCTAGGGCCAAAGGGTGGGGTTGCAAAGAAACCAGCATACAAGCCGCAGGAACCTTGTTATCGGTTCTTAGGGAAGTGCTACAATTGTGGTAGCGAGGGGCGTTGGGCTAGTGACTGTTGTAAGCAGATGAAGCCATACAAAACCAATCCTCATGCTCACATGGCAGATATGCAAGAGCACTCCCATGATGAGGATGACATGCACTTGTCTTCCGTTGTCTCTGAGGTGAATATGGTGGGTTCAAACCCAAGAGAATGGTGGATTGATACTGGGGCTACACGTCACATCTCCTCCGAGAAGAAGGCTTACAACTTTCGATCCGGTTACAAACGGCGAGAAGTTGTTTATGTGGAATTCTGCTACCTCAATTGTTAAGGGGAAAGGAAAGGTGGTCCTGAAGTTGGCCTCCAGAAAGGAGCTGACCTTGAATGAAGTCTTGTTTGTTCAGGACATTCGTTAGAATCTTGTCTCGGGGTCTCTTCTCAACAAACATTATTTTCGCATGGTCTTTGAGTCTGACAAGGTCATTCTGACCAGAAGCAGAGTGTATGTGGGTAAGGGATATATGTTGGGGGGTATGTTTAAACTCAATGTAATGACTCTTATCCCAAAGCTAAATAAAGATGCATCTTCTTCTGCTTACATGCTTGAGTCTTCCAATTTGTGACATGGTAGACTAGGACATGTGAACTTTGAATCGTTACGTAGATTAATCAGGTTAGATCACATACCATCTTTTAAGATTAATCCAAAACACAAGTATGAAACTTGTGTTGAAGCAAAGTTGACAAGATCTTTGTTTCATTCTATTGAAAGAACTTCAGAGCCATTGGATTTGGTGCGTAGTGATGTATGTGACTTAAAGTTTATACAATCATATGGTGGCAATAAGTATTTCATCACTTTTGTTGATGATTGCACTGAGTATTATTATGTGTATTTGCTTAAAAGCAAAGATGAGATTATTGACAAGTTTGTTCTTTATAAGAATGAAGTTGAGAATCAATTAGGCCGCAAGATTAAGGCTTTAAGAAGTGATCGTGGTGGTGAGTATGAATCACTGTTTATTAAGATTTGTGCTCAATCCAGGATTATCCACCAAACCACGACGCCTTATTCTCTTCAGTCAAATGGGATTGTTGAGTGGAAAAATAGGACGGTAAAGAATATGATGAATGCAATATTGATAAGTTCTGGATTACCACAGAACTTGTGGGGGGAAGCAATTCTTTCCGCGAATTACATTCTAAATATAATCCCTCGGAAGAAAGTAGACATGACTCCATATGAATTATGGAAAGGCCGCAAGCCTTCTTATAATTTCCTACAAATGTGGGGGTGTCTTGCAAAAGTGGCGGTACCTACACCCAAGCGGGTTAGGATAGCCCCGAAAATCGTGGATTGTATATTCATTGGTTATGTACATAATAGTAGTGCATATAGGTTTCTTATGCACAAGTATGATATTTTAGATATCCACAAGAATACCATAATGGATTCAAGGAATGAGTCCTTCTGTGAAGACGTATTTCCTTGCCAAACTCGAGGAGAGGATCACAGTTCTGAGAAGGAACTTGAAGATGATCAAGTAGATGATCAAGATAAGGAAGTGGATGAGCTAAGAAGAAGTAAGAGGGCTAGGACTGCCAAGTCTTTTGGCCCGGACTTCTTGACTTATATGTTAGAGGGAGAACCTCGAACTTTTCATGAAACTGTGACCTCACTTGAAAGTCCCTTATGGAAAGAAGCAATTAAAAGTGAAATTTACTCCATCTTACAGAACCATACTTGGGAGTTGGTTGATCTACCCCCAAGCAGTAAGGCCTTGTGGAGTAAGTGGATCTTTAGAAGAAAGATGAAAGTAGATAGGTCAATTGATAAGTATAAAGCTAGGCTAATTATCAAAGGATACAAGCAACGAGAAAGCGTGGATTACTTTGATACGTATTCACCTGTGAAAAGGATTACATCCATTCGCATGGTGATTGCGATAGCCACGTTACGTAGTCTGGAGATACATCAAATGGATGTAAAGATAGCTTTCTTAAATGGAGACTTAGATGAAGAAATCTACCTAGAACAACCCAAGGGGTTTTCAACTTAAGGGCAAAATAAGAAAGTCTGTAAGCTTGTCAAGTCATTATATAGTTTGAAGCAAGCTCATAAACAATGGCATGAGAAGTTTGACAACGCTATGTTGTTAAATAGATTTAGAATCAATGAGTATGACAAGTGTGTTTATGTTAAATACACTAACAGAGGTTATGTCATTTTGTGTCTATACATAGATAACATACTTATTGTTGGTAGTAATGATGAAATAATTCGAACTATCCAGAGATTGTTTAACTCTAAGTTTGACATGAAAGATATGGGCTTTGTAGATGTCATTCTAGGTATTAAGATTACCAGAACATCTAGTGGTATTGTACTTTCTTAGTCTCACTATGTTGAGAAGATACTTGAAAAATTTGATAAATCAGATACAAGTGTGTATAGGACACTGGTAGACATGAGTCTACATTTGACCAAGAATAATGGTGAGAGTGTCTCTCAGCTAGAATATTCTTGGGTCATTGGAGGTTTGATGTATCTGATGAGTTGTACAAGGCCAGATATAGCCTACTCTGTAAGCAGGCTTAATAGATACACGAGTAATCCTAATGCTACTCATTAGAGGGGCGTTATGTGGGTGTTAGGTTATCTACGTTACACCCAGGGTTATGGGCTACATTATAACAGATACCTAGGGGTACTAGAAGGATATAGTGACGCTGATTGGATATCTAATATACAATACTCTAAATCCACTAGTGGTTAAGTGTTTACCCTCGGAGGGGCAGCCGTGCCTTGGAAATCTTCCAAGCAAACGTGTATATCGAGATCAACAATGGAATCTGAATTTATTGCTTTGGATAAAGCAACTGAAGAATCTGAATGGCTTCGCCAATTTATTGAGGATATTCTACTTTGGCCGAAACCTGTGCTTGCTATTTGTATTCATTGTGATAGCCAATCGGCAATAAGACGGGCGCAAAGTCATATGTATAATGGAAAGTCTAGACATATCTGTCGTCGACATAATTTCAAACGACAACTACTCTCTAATGGAGTTGTCTCTCTAGTCTATGTAAAGTCTAAGGATAATATTGTGGATCCACTAACCAAATGGTTAACTCGAGAGTTAGTAGAAACGTCGTCAAGAGGAATGGGTTAAGGCCTTTAGTAATGTTACTGGAATGGAAAACCCAACCTAGTTGACTGGAGATCCCAAGATCTAGGTTCAAAAAAATAACCTAATTTCGTGTAATGGGTAAGTCACTGAAGAAGTAAATCCTCTTACCAATTCCTTTGTATAATGATACCCTGTGAGGGTAGAAGGTTAAGCTAATGCTTTTAATGACCTAAGTGATATGAATAGTCAACCGTAGTATAACAAGATACCTTATATAGGTCACCTATGTGAGTACAAAATGGGGCCACTTCTTTAAGAATTGGTAAGGTCGAATTCTTTAAAGCCACTCACTGAACTAGACTAGTGTTCTAGGGCCATATCGGACATACCAGTGAGAAAAAGAACAATGGTTGGACTAACTTCTGTGTGAGGTCTATTGTCTCGGTTTACCTGAATGACAGGATAGTTCAAGACATCACGTTCACTGGTTTACCAGTAAATCCGATAGGCTTTCACTATGAAAGGTTCAAGGCCAACAACTACCTTTTCTGATATAGGGTTAGTTTGTGTGCTCTCTCTCCAAGTCTTTATTGTAAATGTTGTCCGTTTTCTTTATTCAGTCAATTTTTATTCATGTGGGGGATTATTGAAAAAAATAGGTTTTTGGTATCTTTAATGTGAAATTAAAGTAGGTCCCAACTATTGGTTGAGGTGGGATTAAATGGGTTTAGATTCTTTGTAACAAGGTCTTTACACCACAAAAACAATGACCAAAAACCATTAGGAATTGATTAAGAAATTGTCTCATAAAGATGGCCTCATGAATGAGGTATTTGGAATTGTGTATAACTACCAATCCTACATTGATTGTAGAGGAAAACTTTGATGGATATTTAAACCTTAAGATTTTGATAAGGGCATGAACCCTTTGGGGCATTCAAATTTTTCGAAAGAAGTGAGTTATGGATGGTTCAAGGATGGGCTTAGGTTAAGACTATGGTCCAAGTTGTTTATGGAAAAATGGCCATACGCGCACACACAAGTGCCACCGGCTTGCCCGAACCGGGTCTGGGTCCGTGGTCCATGATCCGTGATCCGTGGGCCGTGGATCTTGGATCTTGGGCTTGGGCTTGGGCTTGGGCTTGGGCTTGAGGCTTGCTGGAATGGGTTAGGTTTGGGCTGGGCCAGATTGGTGGTCCACCAACCTAATTTTTTTGGGCCAAGTCTACTACAGATATACACATTTATGTATATAGAAAATATATATCAGATATTTTTTCCCATTAGTTTTGGTCCATTAGTCCAGCATTTTTGCAGGAGTAATGGCCATTAGTTGCCAGCCTTCATGGGCATTAGTTGATAACCTTGATAGCTGGAGGCTCCTCCTTTCTTCCCCATGGTGTATAAAAGGAGATCATCTCCCTTGGTTTGGTTACATAATTTTTGCCTTCCAGATACAGTTAGTTTGCTTCCTCTTATAATTTTCTTCCTGTGTTGAGAGAGTGCTGTCATTGTTGGTTCACCAAAGCTAACAGAATGTGCTTCTGCGTTAGTCGGTCTATACTATCTTATCCTGGGAGACAGAAGTTGATGTTCCTTCAACACTCACAGTGAGGCGGCTAATCTGTTTTAAGGATACTATGGTATTACACAGAATTTGGTTTGATTCCTTATTTTCCAATATTTCGATTAAATATTTATTTCTATTCTTCATGTTTCATACTTTAGAATGTAATTTATCAAATATGGATTTATTTGATGTTCTATTATTTAAATTAATAAATAATGAATCTATTTATCTTGTTTAATTACACAATTTTAATAACAATATTAAAAACTCATCACAAAATAATGATGTAAACTCAATTGGAGGGCAAGGTTTAAAGTAAAAAATGACTAAAAATGATGAACAACCTTATGTTCATGATAAATTTAATATTTTTGATATTGTTCAAAATATGAAAATTTTTAGAATTTTTGAGCCATGCAAAACCATGAGTTATGACATTCAACACCCATTTGGGTTTGTGGATCACACCAAAACTTAATTTTGGTGAATTGGCAAAAGATCCAACATTGTTTGAATAATATAAGACCAAAGAATATAGTTGTTGTTGGTAAAAAGTGGTTTATACATGTCTCACAATATATATTTTATACATGTTTGTTTGGTAAAAAGGTCAAGGCCAAATCAATTTTATATACAAATCTTCAAGAATTCGAAATTTCTTATTCTTAAAAAGTTGGGGGCATTATTTGCACCATAAATATTTTTCTATCGATTAAGGCTTATTGATTGTAGCCAAATCTAATCTTATTGATTGTGGCTAATCGATTGTAGCCAAATATAATTTTATTGATTGTGGCATGTCAATTGTGACCTGTCGATCATATCCAAATCTAATCTTACTGATTTTGGTCTATCAATTGAGACCATAAATTATCTTTAAAGATCCACTACGACCATATTATTATTATTATTATTTTATTATTATTATGTGTTTTGTTATGGTTTACAGGTGATGAAATAGGCTTAGAAAATGGGGGCAAGTTGTCAACGTGTGGCAATTTGTGGCACTTTGTAAGGAATATGCCTTGATTTTGTTTCATGGCCAAATTGCCTCCAGCAGTTATACTTCGAATAGAAAATTGTTAATTGTTACTCTACAGATAGTTGAAGACAAATTGGAGAAGCGTTCAACAAATCATCAAATTTATCATAGTTTTTTTTCTTTATCTTTAGGAGTAGATTATCTTAACTTAAGAGTAGTTTTTTCTATAATTTGTAACTTGTAATTCTTGTAAACTTAGATAATTTCATCTGGAGTTGTCTTTATTTATTTGGATACTTTACTCTTTCAATTGTTAATTGTTTCAAAGAAATCTTTGTACTTTCAAGACATTTAGAACCTTTACATAATCGTTTGATTTTCTGTTTGGTTATTTAGTTAAAATTGTTATTAAGTCTCTGTCAATTAAGACTTACCATAATTTTTTACTGATACGAATCAAACGAACCTTTTTGAAATGTAACTCTATGGATACCAACAATGATCATACGAAACCAACCACTCTTCCTTCGTTCCTTATCAAACTGTTCAGCGTAATTTATCCAAAACGTACACCAATGTATTGCAGCTTAAATCGAATTTTGCATAGAAGTGTGATTTTGGACCTGGTGTAACCAAACATAAAAATTATGATTGGTTACCTCAGCAGGGTGAAATTGCAATACAACTCCAAACCTTATGAGAGAAATGTAATTTCAGAATTTCAGGAGTATTAATGTTATTTAGACAAACCTCAGCGGTGTTAGTGTTATTTATCCAGATACTTAATATAAAATAATTAGACAAAATTATTGTGAAAGTTCTTCAAACTAGTTGATTTGGGGGCGGCAACATTTATAACTTGGGAAATTCTAAGGGGATTTTTTTTTTAAGGTCCCTAGTATTAAGATTTTATAGCATAAAGGACACTAAATATTTTCATAATGTCTAAGGTCCCTCAACATTGATCCAAAGAAAATTCAATCTAGAGAATTTCTCTCCAGAGAAATTCTGGATTCTTTGTGTTTTAACCAAATTTCTCTGGACTTCGGAATTTCTCTCCAAAGAAATTTTGAATTTTCTCTGGATTTTTTGTGTTTTGACCAATTTATATATATATATATATATAAATAAATAAACTACTAGAAAAATAAAACAGAACAGAACCGATTCGACTGAGGGACAAAACTGACTGAACTACTTGATGTTTTTGATGTTTTGTTCTAACATTTGAATCAATGGATTCAACTAACAGACTCATAACAAAAGTATATTCCCAGGACATGATATAAAAAAGTTCCACAATGGTGCAAATGTGTTGTAAAGTGATATACGAATTATATGAAGTTTAGGAGGTCACACATGAATCATGTAAATATGCTTGCTATTAGCTACAAACGCTGTGCATTTTTCGATATGCCTATACTGGCCACAACCAAGAACAACACAGATACTCACTATGACCATAACACACAGCAGCCTTTCTATTACCATATTGTTCTCTGCACTAAATTGACACTTCAACTGTGTGTGATTGAGGGAATTCTAGTAATCACCTGTGTTAGGGTAGGTACTCAGTTTGAGAAATTTCTATTACTAGAGAAATTTCTCTCCAGAGAAATTCTGGATTCTTTGTGTTTTAACCAAATTTCTCTGGATTTTGGAATTTCTCTCCAGAGAAATTCTGAATTTTCTCTGGATTCTTTGTGTTTTGACCAATTTATATATATATATATATATATAAATAAACTACTAGAAAAATAAAACAGAACAGAACCGATTCGACCGAGGAACAAAACTGACTAAACTACTTGATGTTTCTGATGTTTTGTTCTAACATTTGAATCAATGGACTCAACTAACAGACTCATAGCAAAAGTATATTCCCACGACATGACATAAAAAAGTTTCACAATGGTGCAAATGTGTTGTAAAGTGATATACGAATTATATGAAGTTCAGGAGGTCACACATGAATGATGTAAATTTACGACCAGTATCCTATCACAAACTAACGCCTAAAACCTGTACAGCAGTAATGTGCTACCTATATTATATATATATATATATATATATCTGAAGCAGTCAGAGGCAGCTGCAGTGGAGGTGAAGTGATGAGATCGGAAAGAGAGAGAGGTGGGAATTTCTCTGTGATATATGGGTGTGAGAGTTGAGGGATCTTAGACATTATAAAATAAAATTGTGGATCTCTTCCATTACTAAATATGGAAGAGAGACCTTAGACTAATTTTCCCAAATTCTAATATATACACCCTTGAAAGGGGTGTATTATATGCATTTTTAGTTATATTATTTTTTTCTTTAATTATGATTAATTTTTTTCTTTAATTATAACGTTATTTTTATTATAACTCATGAGAACTTTAATTATATATGCCTTATGTTGTATTTAGTTATGATAATTTTTTATTTTAATTAAAACTAAAATAATATGAAATTATACTATTTTATTCTTGAGTTGTAGGGAGTGCGTACCAGAGTTTTTACTTTACTATTTACAAACAATTGATTAGAAATAAGACAGGGTTCCTCTTCAGTTACTAGATAGGAGTGTTGGGCATTAGTGGACCTTGATTTGAGTTCATGTCGATAATTCGAATCGTTGAATGTATAAAACCCATTGAGTACATTATTTCTACAAAAAATCGTATTAATTGAATATCGATAACTATTTGATTAGATCACATTTTCAAAATAATTTTTGAATTTAATTTTCGAAGTAAATTATTGTTAATATATTTTATGTTAGTGCTTTAGGCTTTAGATTAGTGCATTTGCTTTCGGTTGCTTTCCATCATGAATTGTCCATTATCAATTGTCCACTATTGTAAATCCTCTCCTATATAAGGAGCCACTGACAAACATTCAATATATCTATCAATACACAATTCATTCTTTCTATTTCTTTATACATTGAATCTAATATGGTATCAGAGCTAAGTTAAGAACTTAGTAATTCCGCTTCACCAGCGGGCGGCAGCCTCGCCTTGGCCGCCCGCCGGACAAACTCAAATTTCCTTAATTTCTTCTTTCACGCAGATTCTTCAACGACACTTCACAAACCCAACACAAACCCAAATCAACACTGATGATGTTGTTCTTGTTGGTGGAATGGGTTTGTAAGGCTACACTACACTAGTACAAGGACAATTCAGTTACAAACTCAACCTCACACGTGTCCCCCGATGAACCGTCGATCCCTTCTTCCCCACTCTTCACCAACCCTTCTCCAGCTGAGAGTCAGCTCCAATTCAACATCGCTACAATCCGGCTTAACCGCCGCCAGAGACGCCTCCACAGTCTCCACCGACATACTATCACCATCACCGCTCTCTCCGCCGTGACTCGGTGGCTCCTCCTGATAACTCACCACCACCGAGTCATGATTCGTCGACTCTTTTTTTTTTATTCGACCAGCTCCCCATGACCTGAGCCGCTTCATCAACAGACGGCTTCACTTCCACCTTCGACTTCGCAGCGCGCTTGAACCGGCTCCGACCCTTCACCTTGTGCAGATCACGAGAAGCAGCCGAGTTCTCATCTTTGGACAGTATGGAAAGCACTGGTTTTGGAGATAGTGATGACCTTTGGTTTGGTTTGATACCACGCCACGTAGTGGATCCCAAAAAGGGTGACTTGGGTATCATAGCACCCATCGCAATTGGTTTCATGGTGGGTGCCACCATCTTAGCCGGTGGTGCCTTCGATGGCGCGTCCATGAACCCAGCTGTGTCTTTCGGTCCCGCCGCAGTCAGCTAGACTTGGGACAACCACTGGGTCTATTGGCTTGGCCCCTTTATCGGCTCCGCCATTGCCGCTTTGGTCTACGAACTCATCTTCATTTCCCCTAGCACTCAATCACCTAGACAACATCGGGGAAGGATGAGTTAGGCAGCATTCGGGTGATGTACGCTTTACAGGGGTGAGATCTTGGAAGGGGACAACAACCCATGCCTTCTCTCTCTCTAACAATAATTTTCCACCACCCAGCTTTCTTTTTATTTTATTTTATCACACATACTTAAAAGAGAGACAGCCCCATGTGAAGAGAGAGAGAGAGAGAGACCATTCACATGGCAGCCACTTTTTACAAATCCACCACTGGCACTCTTTCACACCGTTAGCACACTTTTTCTTTTATTTATTTATTTTACTTTTTTATTCTTTTTATCCCATACTCTCCTTTTTCACTCACATGTTTCCCACTCTCTCGTCTTTGATTTCAAATACATTATTATTATTTACTTATTTATTTTTCTTTATTTATTTACTTTTCTTTCCACACACAAAAAAAAAAAAAAAAAAAAAAAAAAAAAAAAAAGCACTAACATAAAATATATTAACAATTACGATGGAAATGCAATCGGATCAAGTGGTTATCAATATCAATCAATGTAATTTTTTTTACAAAAATAATATATTTAATAAATTTTATACATTAAATAATTTAAATTATCAATATAGACCGAATCAAGTCGCACCAATGCCCAATACTCTTCTCAAGTGAGGAGCCATGTCCTTAAAAATAATAGAAAAAAACTGACGGAGTTTCACCCTGTGTCCCCACCACTGCAAATAATACTGTTATAAAATTTGAAACAGTTGCGATTGGGAATTCGAATGAGCTGCCCCGAATCAGAAACGACGTCGTTTTCGACGTTTTTTTTTTTTTTTTTTTCTCAGAAGACGAAGAAAATCAGAGGAAAAGGAAGAACGGAGGAGGGAGAAGGAGGAGGAGGGAGGAGGGGGACTGGAGGGGGCATATTCATTGGGGGAGGAGGAGGTCGGGCTCTGGTCGATGATCGTGGCTACGACGGGTCATGACGATCCGGAGTCATGACGACGGCTGTGGCGGCGATCAGGCGGCGCCTCTCTCTCTCTCCTCTCTCCCTCTCTCTCCCTCTCACTCTCCCTCTTCCTCTCCCTCTCCCTCACCCGTTTCAGAGTTCAGACATGAGGAAGAAGAAGAAAAAAAAAAAAAATTTAAAGTCGTGAAATGACGTCGTTTCACGGATTAGGGGCATTCGGGGCCAAGATTTTCGAGCCACAAATCTTTTCTCAATTTGAAATAGAAAAATGATTTGTGGCTTTAAAACTGCTGGCACTAATGGCACTAATTTTTTATTTTGATAACTTTATTTTTTTTTTTTACCTGATATAGAAATTAGTGCCATTAGTGCTCAACAAATTAGTGCCACAAATCACAACTGTTTGAAATAAACGTGTCTACTTTATATATATTATATGTAGACTTCTCTCTCCATTGACTGCTCTTCCATTTCTTATGTGGAAACAATCATCGATTTGGTTACGAGATCAGATCGATTTGGTTACGAGATCAGATCAAATTGAATTGAATTCTCACAAATTCAGGAATCAATGGCTATCGGAGAGCTCTTAATCGCCGCTTCAATCAAGTTTCTATTTCAGAAGTTGGCCACTTTAGCCTCCGGCGAGCTGTCCAACTTTGCACGCGGTTTCGGCGGAGAGCGGCGAATTCGTACTCTGTTGACGAAATGGAGCAGAACTTTGGAAGAAATTGAGGCAGTTCTCGTTGATGCTGATGAGAAGCAAGTCACCGAAAGAGGTATTAAGATTTGGCTTGAAGATCTTCAGGACTTGGCTTATGACGTCGATGACATACTCGACGAGTTCTCCACCGAAGCTTTGCGACCTAATTCGATGATCACTACCAAGGTACGTGCACTAATTCCAACCAAGATTGTCAAATTAGATGAGATCACTACCCGATTCCAAGATCTTTTGAAACGTAGAACTGTGCTCGGCTTGCAAAAGGTGGGTAGTAGTTGTAATGCAGGGACATCTGCTAAAGCTTGGCAAAGACCACCCACCACATGTTTGATGAATGAACCTAGTGTATATGGGAGGGATGAGGATAAAAAGAAGATAATTAAGTTGCTCTTACTAGGTGTTGAGGAGTCGAGCAATTGCAATATTGGGGTAGTTTCGATTGTGGGTATGGGTGGGGTTGGCAAGACCACCCTTGCTCAGATGGTATACAATGATGACATGGTCAGGAAGCACTTTGAAATAAAAGCATGGGTTTATGTCTCTGAAGATTTCGATATTATGCGAGTGACAAAAGCAATTTTGGAGGCTGTCACTTCCCAGCCTTGCAATTTTGATACCTTGGATCAAGTCCAAGTCCAACTAAAGCAGATTTTGGATGGGAAAAAGTTCTTGATTGTTTTAGATGATTTTGGAACAAAAACACAGTGATTGGAGCAGTTTGAAGAGTCCTTTCAACGATGGAGCCCGAGGAAGTAAAGTCATGGTAACAACACGTAATACGATGTTGCGTTGATGCTTGGAACTGTGAAATATCATCACTTGAAGCAATTATCAATGGATGATTGTTGGTCGGTGTTTGCACAAAATGCATTTGAGAACACAATTATGGAGGCAAGCCCGAATTTGGTTTCAATTGGTAGGAAAATAGTTGAGAAATGTGGAGGATTGCCTTTGGCTGCCAGGACACTTGGTGGCCTTTTACGGTCTAAACTAAGAGACGATGAATGGGAAGATGTATTGAATAGTAAAATGTGGGAGTTATCAGATCAGGAAAGTGACATTCTTCCGGCTTTGAGGTTAAGCTACCATCACCTCCCTTCACATTTGAAGAAGTGTTTCGCATACTGTTCAATAATGCCCAAGAATATCACATTTAGTGAAGAAGATCTAGTTTTATTGTGGATGGCTGAAGGCTTCATTCAACAACCAGAAGGAAAAGGAAAGAAGCAAATGGAAGATCTCGGGTGCGAGTACTTTCATGAATTGTTGTCCAGGTCATTTTTTCAACCATCAACTAGTGGTGAAAGCTCAGAATTTGTGATGCATGACCTCATCAATGATCTTGCTCAGTTTGTTGCAGGAACTGTTTGTTTTAGGCTGGAGGATAAGTTGAAAGTTAACGAGCAGCACAAAAATCTCAGTAAGGCTCGCCATTCATCTTACAAGCAGGACAAATATGACGGCATCAAAAAGTTTGAGGCCTTTTATGATGCCAAGCATTTACGTACCTTTGTACATTTTGGAGCATATTATGGAGAAGCTTATTTGATCAGCAATGTTCCCCATGATTTGTTGCCAAAGCTTAGACGTTTACGCGTGCTTAGTTTTGGTGGATATAAAATAGTTGAACTGCCAAGTTCGATCGGACATTTAAAGCATTTGAGGTTTCTTGATCTTTCTCATGCCCTGCTTTGCTCATTACCCGAATCACTATGTACTCTATACAATCTACAAACACTCGAATTAAGATATTGCATACATATGAAGAAGTTGCCTACAGCCACAGGAAACCTAATTAACTTGCGTCATCTCGACGTTACTGGTGCAAATTCCTTACAAGAAATGCCACCAAAAATAGGTCAGTTAACAAGTCTCCGAACATTATCAAACTTCATTGTTAGCAAAGGAAATGGGTTTATGATAAGAGAGTTGGGGAACTTAATTCATCTTAGAGGGGCACTTTGCATATCTGGGTTAGATAATGTCGGGGATGTTGTGGATGCAAAGACCGCCAAGTTATATGAGAAACAGGGCTTAGATGAGCTATTGATGAAATGGAGTGACATCAATTCAGATGATTCACGAAATGAAAAGGTTGAATTAGAAGTGCTTGACGAGCTACAACCGGACAAGAAGGTTAAAGTACTTTCCATCAGTGGTTACTATGGTCCAATATTTCCAACTTGGGTTGGAGATCCTCGGTTTTCTAATATGGTGAAGTTAGTGTTGAAAAATTGTGAAAAATGCACATGCTTACCACCTCTGGGGCGATTACCCTCACTTGCAAAACTTTACATTCGAGGAATGAAAAGAGTAGAGAATGTTGGCCTTGATTTCTTTGGAGGAGGTTGCTCGAACCCTTTTCCAGCTCTGGAGACTTTACACTTTTGGGATATGCCAGAATGGGAGGATTGGTCTCCTTTTGAAGTTGACGAGGAAGTTCAAGCATTTGCTCACCTCTCAGAGCTCTCCATTCAACGTTGTCCCAAGCTTTTGGGTAAATTGCCCAATAGTCTTCCTTGCTTAAGAAAGCTTGAGATTCAGAATTGCCCACAGTTGGTGGTTGAATGGCTTCCGAGCCCTACAATGCTCCACCAAAAGAGGAATACCCTCCACTTCAGTTCAGTCACCTCCTTATCTCTCAGTGATGTTTCAATTTTGGACTCTATTCCTAATCAAGAGGTAGGCGATGAAGTATTAGCGACTGCAGCGTGTAAACATTTGAGCTCACTGACTGATATGAGAATTGAAAATATTCAGAAACTCACATGCCTGCCTAGATGGTTCTTTCATGGGTTTACAGGACTCCAAGAATTGAGGATACGAAATTGTGAAGAACTCACAACATTGTGGCAGAATGAGGTCAGACTACAGCACAAACGCCCTGCCGCTGCCTTGCAACATTTGGAGATTGAAAACTGCCCCCAACTTATTTCCTTGTTCGAAGAAGAAGAAGAAGATAGTCCACAGTTGCAGCGACAGCAGCAGGAGCAAGAGGGGTTGCCTTACTTAATGGGGCTTAAGTATCTGGGAATTGATAATTGTGAAAAGCTGGAGAAGCTTCCAGGGGGACTGCATGCCCTGAAATGTCTTCAGAAAATGAAGGTTCAAAATTGTCCATCGCTCACCTACTTATCGTCCAGAGGTGGGCTACCGGCTGCACTTGAAGAACTTGATATTGCTCATCTATCGAAGTTGGAGTCACTACTAGCAGAGGAGGGTATGAAAATTAGTTGTCCATCTCTTCAATCGATTCAAATTAATGCTTGTAAGAACCTCAAATCCTTGCCCGATGCCATGCATAGCAGCAACAATAATGACTTCAAAAATCTCAGCCTAGTGAAGATAGTAAGTTGTGAAAACATGGAGTCCCTACGGTTTGCCACATCGAATCTGAGAGACTTGCTTATCTCCAACTGCGAAAAGCTCGAGGCCCTACCATACAACCTCAGTTCTCTTCAAGAGCTGCAACTATGGAACTGCCGTGCAGGAATTGTCTCCAACTGGGGTTCTCTCACGAACCTCCGTTCACTTGCCATATACACCATCATGATCAGCAGGAATTGCTTCGGTAAGCCCCCATCAGAGTGGAGTTTGCAGAGATTACCCTCTCTTAGATCACTCTGTCTTGTTGGTTCCGAAGATTACGGTCGGAAATCCATTTCAGAAGATGGAATGTTATTGCCCACCTCTCTGACCTTCCTGTCCATCATGTCATTTCCAAATCTACAGAAGCTATCTTTCAAGGACTTTCAAGACCTCACCTCTCTAGAAACACTTTCCATCAGAAATTACTGTAAGCTCACTTCTTTGCCAAAGGAAGGGTTGCCTCCCTCGCTTTTGTTGCTCTGGATCAACAATTGCCCTAAATTTGCATCCTTTCCGAAGCAAGGGCTGCCTCCCTCGCTTTTGTGGTTGGAGATCAATGGTTGTCCGATACTAAAACGACGGTGTCAAAAGGGGAAAGGCCGATATTGGCGCTTGATTTCTCACATTCCTCGTGTCGACATAGATGATAAATTCATCTTTGACCCAAGCTGCTAGAAAACAAGTCAGGTGCGTCAAATCATTAAAATATAAAACTTACTACTCTCCTTTCCTTTTCTTTTCTTTTTCCTTTTTTTTTTTTTTAAAAAACAAATTTTAATTTGATTTATATTTTGGGATGTTATCTCTCATCAGAGTTGGCCTTTTGTGGTCGTAAATTGTAGAAATTGAAAGAGAAACAATGAAGAAGGGCCACTTCTTCCCTCTGACTGCTGTTCCTCCCACAAAGGGACAGCAGCAACTGCTGTGCCTTGGGGCACAGCAGTATCCCCCATTTCCTGACTGCAACCTCTCTGTCAACATTTTCAAAACATCATCTTGCAATGCAAATTCCACTGTAAAAGGTTATTGCAATCACATCACATGTATAGTGATCGAAACCCATACTGCTTTCCTTTTTGTTTTTCTTGTTTGATTAGCCCCTCTCTTTTGTGTTTTAAAATATACTTTAGTTTGGGGTACACTAAATAATATAAAAAGTTAAAAAGTCATTATCTTATTTAAGTCATATCATCTTATTTAAATTACATCACTTCTCTAACACATCACATCAAACTCAATCTAAACCTATCCCATATAAGCCAAAAAGTCAAAAAGTATACTTTTTTAGAACATCTCAAACCAACCCTTATTATCTGCAACGTGGTATGTAAAGAGTAAATCCTTCACATCAACTTACCTACCTACGTGTAATTAGAGATTTCTAGAATTGTTGGGAAAATTGTCATGGTCACGGTAGACTTTTGACTTTTAAATTTGAGTTTTTAAGTTCAAGCTTCAGGTGGTGATTAATAATCCAATTCAATTCAGGTGTGGTTTGTGGTAGGGCTTTTTTTAGTGATCTTTTTTATGAGGTAAAAAATTACTAATATATGGGAAAGAGCAAAATTATACGTATTATTAATTAATGTATTAATAGATGATGTGATATAATTTTAAAAGTTTTAGATCTTTGTAATTTGTATAATGGGTAGATCTATAGTTGTGAAGTGATAATGTTATAATATATGTTGGTACACTAATTGATATATCAATTGATGCATGTAACACTATTGTATTGGAAAACAATAAGTTTAGGAAGTCTTTCCAATTTACTCAAAAACTTATCAACTCCCCAATTATGTTAAGGCTAGGTTATTGTATATATATATATATATTTTTTTTTTCCTTTTAAATAAAAACAGCTTCCATAGTGAGTTGCCATGTGGGTAGTTGGTAAATTTTTGGGTAAGTTGTGGAGGCTCCCTAGTCTTATTGATTTGAAAATGACTTTTTTAGTTGTATGAAAAAACATAAATTCCGTATGTATGACTTATTTTTTTTAGTGACTTCTTGATTTTTAAGAACATACTTTTTTAGTGATTTTTTGATCAATTTTTGGTATTTGTTGACTTTTTGATTTTTTTAGTGACTTTTTGCTTTTTATGCTAAATCACAACTTGCCAAATGAGGAAGTATTTTTTTTGACTTTTTAGTTGCATCTTTTGTTTAGTAGTTCTTTAGCTTTTTTTTTAACTAGAAAGCCAAACTTCCCAATCAACACTTTTACTTAATTTTAGATGTATTAAGTGATAATCAATTAAGAAAAATTCTATAATACACACCTATTTTTGGGTTGTGTACCATATGCCTAGTTATAACTTTTGTAATATTTGGTTTTAATTCATTGTGTTGTTAGTTATGACATGACTATGACTTTTTAATGTATTAATTATGATTTGGTTATAACTTTTTTATTTTGATTATGATCGAAAAGGTCTTTAGTTATGCCTTAAGTTATTACTTGATTATGAATTATTGTAATATTGGTTATGACCTATGTAATTATTATTTTAGTTATAACAAAAAAGATCTTTGGTTGTCTTTAAATAATGTTTGATTATGACTCATTGTATATTTTTAGTTATAATTAAAAGTGATATAGTTATGACATTTGTGGTATCAACACCACAAAATGTCATAACTAGCATACAAAAAAAACCCCAAAAGAGGTGTGTATTGTAGCATGACCGGAGAAAATATGTAGTAGTCTATATTATATATAAAGCAAATGCTAGATCTGTGTATTGAAACCTTACATTTTTTTATGCCAAATCTTAACAATTTTTTTATTCTTAAATTACCCTTCCTTTGATTACTATCCCTTCTTTTTTAATTGTATATAATTATACTGGATTGTAATTGCAGATTTGAGGCACATGTATAAAGAGATTGTGAGAGTGGAGAGTGGAGGTGAATGACATCAGTTTCTCCCTCATTGGTGGAGATTGCCAGCGATGGTGTAGGGAAGATCTAGAGATGTAGTGGAGATTGCCAGCGATGGTGTAGTGGAGATGTAGTGGAGATCCAGACAGATAGGAGTGGAGATTGAGAGGGAACATAGTTGATCAAACATACTCATTGTCGACTCTGGTGAAAAAGATCACAAGACAAAGGGTTTCATAAACTGGATATGTGATTTTAGACTTCGAATTTACATCAATGCAAAATTGCATATTAAACATGTAACTTTATTATCAATGTTGTTATTGTAATGGTTGAACCATTGACTGATACATTCATCCATCTTTGCTATCCATAAAGTTTTTTTCTTAAGTAATAATAAAAAAAAAAAATTCACACAAAAAACAATGCGTCATAATTTTTCTAATAATTTAATCATTGTAATAATTTAACAAATAAATTTTAAAAGTGCAGTCATTGACTGTCTTGTTTGGAAAGTTGGGTTTGGATTAAAATAATCGATAAAGACAAAATAAGTAAAAATAGTTAATAATAATCTTTTCACTTTTTCTCTCACAACCATTATTAACTATAAAAAAAAAAAAAAAAAAAGCCTATCATTCTAAACATAACTTTTTTAATTAGGCTAAAATAACTAAAAAAATTAAAAAATTAATTTAAATAGTCTATTCCCCGGACTAAGTGTCAAGGGAGTCTTAAGGTCAGTTACCTGGTGTTGGTAGTCATCATACCTCCATCTATTCCCTCATTATTTCCTTGTGTTTTGTAACTAGCTATCATCTTCTTTTGTGGCTAAGTGATCCAATTCTTGCTTCTTGGTACCAAAAAAATATGAAATTTCATACTAGAGACACAAGGGGAATATCTTTGTCAAAACCCATTCGTCATCACCTCCATAGAAAATTTCCCATGGCACTTATTAATATTGAGAAGGTGTAAAAAAGTGTATTGAAAAAGTGTAAAAAAATTATAAAATATTTTGAAATTCATAAAAAATGTATTGAATTTGGTAATAAATGTATTGAGATTAACATATTTTTTATCTTTTTATTGTGCTCTAGAGACGCTTGTTAGGAAGACCCTATATTTATTTATTTTTAATAAGTGAGCTATTTATATCGTGAAACTAACCAACTAGGCCTAGCCTAGTTGGCCACCATGCCTTCCCTAGGGTTTAGTCTCAAGAAGGTCATGAGTTCAATTCTCCTTAGAGGGGTTGAATTAAGGAAGTGCAAACACTTAAGTGTTTTACCAAGGATAGAGAGATTTTCTCCCATAAGTGTTAATCTAACAACAAACAACTAACATTTTCTAATAAAAAAATATATATATATATTGTGAAACTTGGGCTACGATCTAGAAGTTCACAAAGACCTACAAAGGCCTGTCAAAATGCAACAATCTCTCCATTGATAAACAACATAAGAAAGACCTAAACTATAAAAAGAAATCCACATAGCCCAAAAGAAACCCACAAAGAACCACAATCATAAAATCCTCACAACCCTTATGCACACAAATACATCAATACACACCACTTTCGCTCGAGCAACTCTTGGGTTATAAAATTTTTCTATAGTGGAAAAGCCTTGTTTCCTGAAATCAAACAACTTCAAAAGGACACTAAACTACAATGAAAATACCATACATGATGTTTGTCCTATAAACTAATATAAACTTGGAGACTTACAGGCTGGTCCTTTTGAGCAAACTTTTTTACCTATAAATCCTAATCATTTTTTACCTAGTAATATCCCTATAATACCTTTCATTATCATTTCATTACTCCATCATCACCAGCAACACATCTAGCAATCATCGTCGCCCACCAACGACCACCAGCAACCACTTCCGGCCAACGACTTCTGGCAGCCACCTTTGGCGACCATATCCGGTTGCCGTCTTGACCTTTGGTGACAGTTTTTGACAATACTTTTCTAGCCATTTTTGAAAAAACTCAACATCCATCTTCACCATGTTACTATTACCACCACATCCTCATATTTGGTAGTGAAGAAAGAAAATGAACGAGAGTATGAGGAGTAAAGAGATGGATGAAGTGGGAAAGAACAGGCCTTACCAATAATTATTTCAGTGATAAATTTATCACTGATCAAAACTATTTTGTGTGTGTGGATGAAGTGGGAAAGAAAAGGCCTTACCAATAATTATTTTCAATGATAAATTTATCACTAATGAGAACTATTTTGTGTGTGTGAATGACAGTGAGTGGTGATAGTGGAGATGGTTGGTGAACGGTAACGGTGGTGGCGACGGCGGTAGTAAACAGTGGTGGCAGTGGCGATGTGTGGTACTGGTGTGAGGCTTCAGAAATGGTAGAGAGAGAGAGAGAGAGAGAGAGAGAGAGAGAGATTCTCTGTAGAAAATATTAGAGAGAGAAGAGAAGATAAGATAAGATATTTAACAAGGGTAATACAGACAATTGAGGGTAATTTTTTTTTTTTTTTTTTTTTTTTTGCACATAAATTTTTTTTTTTTTAGTTTTTAAAATTTAAAAGTTGATGTTTTAAAGTTTTGAAAATAAATGTTAAATCACCATCTTTCTTTATAGATAATCATAGATGAAGAACAATCATTGTTTGAATAACAATTCTGACTACTAAAATTTTAATAGGACTTGAAGGTCCAAAAAATCTTAATTAGAACTTAATGAGTATAAGTTCATAAATTAGGACTTGTGTGTAATACCCCCAAAAATAAAATTAATCGTTAATATTGACTGAATAACATTGGCATATTTCAAATTAGAAATAAAAAAAAATTATATAAAACTCGAATGTAATTAATCTTTTTAAATTAATCATTAGTTTTGTATACTCAAATGTATATATAAAGGAAAATTATGAAAAACTCGAATATATATAAGACAACCAATAATCTTTTAAAATTATATAAAACTCAAATGTAAATAATCTTTTCAAATGAATTATTGACTAAAAAATATGACCAGTCGAAGAGGCATTAGCATTAAAAAGTACTGAAGGACAAGGCTCAAATTGTTAAAATAATGTATGAAATAAAATTTCAGACAAATGATATTGATATGAAGTTGATTAGCAACTTGATGATCAATGTAAGCATGACCCCTTCCTATTAGCTCCATTGCCAGTTCATAAAGGTCTTGGAAATAACAATCGGCACAAGTGATATGCAACTTCAACAAATATCAAATGTTGCCAGAAAATAGAACATGTTATTGATGTGGACAAGAAAAAAAATTTACCTTGAAAGGTTCCCAGCCCATCCACCGTACAATTTAATCATTTCACTTCTGATCAAATCTCACTTCAATTTCTATATAAGTATCAATGTTTTCATTTTATTACTTCATTGTTTAAGTCTTTAATATAATTCAGTCATGTAACAAGTATGTGATTACGAAATGAGAGTAAAATAGAAAAATCATTTACATTTATCATCAATACATATTTTGTCCCGCATAATAAGCAAGTGAGATAATATTTTACATATATATATATGTGTATGTGTGTGTGTGTGTGTGTCTGTGTGTGTGATTTTTCTCTCTTACTTTCATCTCATAGTAGCATTTTTGTCACATGATTAGATTTTGTTAAAGATTTAAACAATAAAATAATAGAAATGAGACATTGACACTTATATGGAGAGCAAAATGAGATTTGACCAAAAGTGCAGGAGGTTAACTGTCACGATCTCATGTGTAGAAACCAAAATGAGATTTAACTAGAAATGTAGAAGGTTTATTATCACGCTTTCATATGTAGGGATTAAAATAAGATTTGGTATAAATTGCAAAGATGCAAAGTATAATTTACCCTTATTAATATTTATAAAAACATTTATTGATGTAATTATTTTTTTTATAACACCACTTATTTGATAGTTGCCCTTTTTGGTTTCAATGGTGGTGGGCTAGCCGTCATCTCCCATGACCATGACCCTTCCAACTCATGAGTAGATTAATTCACTTTGTAAGATTGAGTAGATAGTTCCATATTTAACCGCAACTAGGGTTTTTCAAACATTTTTTTACTCATTTTTTATTAATTGCATGCCACGTCAATTTACAAGGAAAGTTAGTTTAAAAAGTTTATTGTATAACAATTTTATCTTCATCTTTTTTTGTGATTAATTGTATTTTATTTTGGTAAATTTTAAAATTAGGCAATCATTATAAATTTTTTGGAGAAAATTATTAAAAAGTCTAAGGTAAGGAGGGTATAAGGCATTAAGTTCAGTAAATATTTTTTGTTGGTGAGAGATCTACCCTTGTAAAATAGTTTGGTGAGAAGTCCTTTCGTTGATTTTCGACGACATTTTATTTCCAATTTTACTCCCTAATTTATCTGTTAGCTTTTTTTTATATGTTCAAATTTTGTCTATTTGTTCAAAATTTTTTAATCTATCTCTAGAATTTTTTCTCTTATTTGTTCAAATATCTTTCCAAATTTTATTATTTGTTGTTGTTGTTGTTGTTGTTTTTGTTTTTTTGTTTTTTAGTTTTGTTTTGTTTTGTTTTTTTTTTTGTGCCCTTTCACAATCTCCTGTTTTCAAAAGTCAGATATTTTCCATCCCCATTTTCATACAGGTATTGTTACCTTGACATCCTTCTATATTTTAGTCAAAAGTATATATTGTTTTTTTTTTAATTTTTTGCACAAACTGTTATATAATTGATTTAGAGCACTATATAAATAGTGTTACATACTACTCCAAAACTAGTGAATAATTATGAGAATAAATGTGACAAAAAGGGGAGTAATAGCTGGTGAAAGTCTTTAAAAGTAAAATTTGGAACAACCCTCAATAATTTCGAAGAAAGTCTTACATTGCCGTCAAGAAATTGTCGGGAAGTAACTTTTTTTTATGGTGAAAATTACAAATCAATGTAAAAAATAAAAAGTAATTACAAGGAGGTGAACAGTGCAACACTTTCTGTGATTTTTTTACACAGGGAGTTGTACACCCCATATTTGTCTAATTACTTTTGGTTGAATTGTAATTTCTTTTTTATTATCAGCCCGGAGTTTACATCTTAGGTTTTTAGTTTTTTTGAATTGTAATTTCTCTTTCACTATCAGCCTGGAGCTGTACATATGTGGTTATTATTATTAATTTTTTTTTTGACAAGAGGAAAAAAATGATTTCTATAATTGTTGGTAATCTTAGGGGATGTGAGTGTAATTTATTGAAAAATAAACTATATTTCGGTGAAAAACAAACCAACATATTCACACGCCATTATTGACTTGCCGTAGGGAGGGATTGCAAAGCAGAGGTTTTGCAAAGGACCCCGCTCTATGAACACTTTCCTTTTCCACTACCGTGTTCTTTTACATTATTATTGTCTTCTCTATACATAGAGATTTCTCATGCATTATTGTAATTCTATTTTCTTTTTCTTATTTGGAAGTTTATCCACCATGAGATGTGATCATGTGATACACTCACTTTGATAATACTATTACTGACATTCATATGTGGTTTCAATGTTATTACTAATTGTATAGGGAAAAACTTATGACACCTTACCTTGCAATAGCGTCAGATCACCTAACACACAAAGTATTGGTGACGTGAAAGACATTCACAAGAAGAGTTTCAGCTAGTGGTTAGTCAGGCGACTCTTCGATACTCAAGTCAAATTTGGAATAATCAAGCATGTAACTTGAGTGTAAGTTGTTGTGTACTTTGTTGGGTTGGTTTGTCTTGCTTATATAGACTTAATTTCTAACTGTTTTGTTAGTTGAAAGATCCTTGTCACTCTTTACTTTT
Organism: Camellia lanceoleosa; assembly: GCA_025200525.1. Classification (NCBI taxonomy): domain Eukaryota; kingdom Viridiplantae; phylum Streptophyta; class Magnoliopsida; order Ericales; family Theaceae; genus Camellia; species Camellia lanceoleosa. The sequence continues at coordinate 156,039,695 of CM045758.1, forward strand.
CCGCTTAACATGAGATCGTGTTTCACATTTATAGATTTCTTGAATTGAATAAGTCTACATTTAGTAGAATGTACGTTGACTTGATCTGACTATTCGGACTGTTACTTTGAACCTATAGTTAGCTTGGTGACCGAACTAACTCATGGTTCAATTTGTCTTCCCGAGATGTCTTAGCTCGACTAGGTGGTCTTGCTCTGTTCTAACTTGGCCTTGTGGCCTTGCTTGGTTTTGTTCAATGCCACGTGGCTCGTAACTCAAATTTTACCATCCACACTAATATTCAATTAATGTCACACTACATTAGATAGTAGTTTAAATGTATAATAACATAAGACATAGCATTACTCAACAAAAATTTAAGATTCGTTTGGATAACTATAAATTTGAAATGCATGTAGTTGACATTAATCATTCAACAAGAATAATTTAATTTTTTTGATAATTAGTTATAAATTTAAATATTGAATTAGATGATTTTATCAAAATGAATTTAGAATAACTTTATAAAAAAAATAACTTATTTGAAATAGTGGTTAAAGATTCTCTTCTAAATACAAGAATCTTCTTAAAGGGCATCTATTTATTGTAATTTAACTTCAATAGTTAACTCTTCAATATTGATAATCTTAAAAAAAAAAAAAAAAAATACAAAAGATAAAATAGGCTAAATAAGTTAATAAGATAAAATGTCACATTCAAATCATAATCATTTCACTTTTTCTCTCACAAAAATAAAAAAAGTCGAAAAAATAAACAAAACAAACTTTTAGTGCGAAGCTAAAATAGCCAAAAGGTCAACAAGCCAACTAAAAAAATCAATTGCCAAACGGCAACTTTCTAGTTAAGAAAAAGATCATAGGATGTACTATTACACTTTTGTACACACATCACACACAAGAACCTATTCTGATGGTTCAATTTGTTAATTTTTTTAAGGTAGATCCCTCGTCAAAAAAATAAATTGAACTAATAATTATAGTTATATATATTTATATTTGTCTTAAAAAATATTGAACAATAAATATGATTTTATTAATAAATTTGTTAAACATGTCATTACATTGTTTCTATAAATCACTTAAGCACTCGTTTAGCATAGCAAATTTTGAGGTTAAAAGGCTATTTTAGTCACAAAAAGACAAAATATGCTGAAAAATCAATAAGACAAAATACCATATTCAAACCATAATTATTTCATTTTTTGTTTCACAAAAGTCAAAAAAGCCAAAAATCTATTCCAAATGAGACTTTTTAGCCCCAGACTAATATAGTCAAAAAGTCAAAAAGCCAACTTACATCCCAAATGAACCCTAAATTTGGTTAATGTACTCCAAACTCTTTTACTCATAACTAATTAGATTTTATTAGTTAGATCCTTAATATGGTATCATATCATAGTTGGGTCTTGGGTGATTTTTAATGGGTTAAATTTCCATCCAAATCTACTCTCTTGCCTCTCATCTCTCTTATCTCCGCATGCTATCTAAGCTGTATGTGCGAGGAGTGTTAAACTTGTCTCGCATCGTCTCTATAAGTCACAACAACCTTAGTTAATATACTCATGAGGCCTTTCCATTCATAATAATTGATCTTGAGTTGGATGCTTTAATGAAACTATTAATTATTATTTTTTAAAATAGGGTAAATAGTAAACAATATCATTTTTTCATTCATGTCTAACAAATTAATAATGAAAAATGTCTTAGTGTTATATGAATTAAAATTTAAAGAAAACTTTGTTTGGTTTTAGAAAATTAAGCTCACTTCCCAAAAAATTGAGTATTTTTTTTTTCATATATATATATATATATATTTATTTATTTTTAGTCAAAATTTTTAGAGAGACTTGCGTATAGGTCCTTATAAGTGGATTTATTGTCTAATAAATTCTATAATAATTAATGACGTTTTTCATCAAACACTATTGAAAGAGGTCATTAATTGTTAATTTCCAATGATAGTTTAAAATTTGTCACAAAAAATGTTACTAATTATAAGTATTAGCAACAGAGTAAGAAACATTTCACAAACAAATATCACTAATTTTCAACTTTCAGCAACAGTTTGAAAAATTCGTCACAGAAAAACGTCACTAATTGTAAGTTTTATAATTTATAAAAATCGTGACAAAAAGTTCACTAATTGTCAATTTTAGCGACATATACAAAAAATTATCACAAAAAATTATTTTTAACAACGATTTTATTAGAACTTATTTTCAATAAGACTTCATGAGAATTAAGTCAAACTATTAGGACCTATTGATAGTTTACCCAAATTTTTTATATTTTAATAATTTTTTTAAATTTTTTTTTGATGCACCTAACCTAAATACACTTAAAAAGTATAATATTTATGGAAAAAAAATCTTTAAACAATTCATCAAATAACAAAAAAAAAAAAAAAAAAACAAAAATTCAGTACATTTTCGTATTATATTTATTAAAATTTTAAAATATTTTTTTCATAAATATTTTTATTTTTTTGGTGCATCTAAGCTATGTGCATTTGGAAAGTAAAAAAATTACTTAAAATATTTTAAAAAATCACAAAAAAAAAAAAAAAAAAACAAAAAACAAAAAATTCAATTTTCAAAAAATCAATCAAAACCAAACAAGGTGTAATTATTTTAAAAATGTGGGACTAATTATATTTTTTTCAAATCTCAACATAAGTGCGTGTAATTTACCACAAAAAAAATATAATAAAATTATGGATAAAATTCACTTTACCCCTTGTGGTTTCACCTCGGAGTATTTTACCCCTCCTTTTGTTTCAAATATTGACAGAGAACTCTCTTATGATTTTGGACTAAAATATTACGATTAGTTTTTCCGTTAAAGATAACAGAAGATGTGCCACACTCTCTCAAATTGAGAGTGGATAATGCAAAAGTGCCAAGCCAAAGTCAAAAATTGAATCAAATGTCAATAATACCCTCATATTCATCTTATTCTCCAAATTAAATGTTAATCCTAACAAAACCCTAACCTTGGTTGTCATCTTTTATAAAAAAAAAAAAAATTAATTTAATTAAAAATATTATTAAAAGAGAAATTGTGTTAAAAATTAAAAGTAGATTAAAATAATTTTATGGTAATAAATTAGTTTATTTAGGTACATTTATGGTTTAATTTATATATATATATTAGTTTAAAAAGGCCTGTGCCTTATTATTACAATATATTTAAATTTTATATTTTGATAATTTAAAAAAAATTAAAATATTATTCTACGAAATTGAATAATATTAGATATATGATAGAATCATATGGTATAATATATATCATTTTTTTGATTTGTTATACACTTAATGATGTAAACTCTAATTCTATTACTATATCATTTTGGGTGAATTTATGAGTATTTAACATTTCTTCCGAACTTATAAAAAAAAAAATAATTTATGGTGTGTTGCTTTTCTCAACAGATAAATATAAAATAAATACTAAAATAATTCTCCCATTAAAAAAAAAAAAAAAAACTACTAAGATAATTTACTCAACTAATAAAGAAGTATAAGAAAATACATTTATATACAAATGACTAATCTTATTAATTCATAAATCATACTCGCATAACAAATGAACAATTTTATTATTAAGTAAATCATTAAGTAAATAACAATTTTTAATGATATGAAAAATATTTTTCAATTAACTATTTTCTTAATAAACAAATCATTAAGTCAATTAACAGTTTTTAATAACATGAGAAATATTTTTCAATAAACAATTTTGATAATTTATTATTACATAGGAGAATTTTTTTTCCTCCTAAGTATTGTGTTAAATTAAAATTTATAATAAACGATAGTTATAATTTCTAATATTAGAGGACCGATTCATATTTTAAACAAACCTTATAAGTGTATTTGTAATTTGTTAAAAATAAAAGATTTATATTTCATAATTGAACAAGAATATTTGCGTAATTACAAAAAAACTTATTTTATAATTGATTAAGAATGTTTGCGTTATCACGGAAAAACTTATTGCATAACTGATCAAGAAAATTAAGCAACAGATTTATCTGAGTAAGATGCATCTAAAAAATTTAAAAAATTACTTAAAATTTTAAAAATATTCACTAAAAATAACAAAAAATATGAAAAATAAAAGATTTAATTTTTAAAAAATTAAATCTAAAAAATTAAAACCAAATACACTAATAATTTTCCTCGCTCCAAAAGTGGAACTTTTCCCCGAAGTAAGTCGTTTGTAACTTCAATGTGGAAACTATAAGTTTGTCTTCGGCAATTTTTACCACAAAAGGTCGAATTTAATTTGTTAATTTTTTTTTATTTTTTTTTAACGTTTGAGATTGAGCTCGAGCTCGTTAATTTTTTAATAAATAAGTCTAAACATATTAAAGTTCGGCTCGCAAACTCGGCTTGCTAGCTAGTTCGCTTAATATTTATTATTTATATATTAAATAATATAAAAATATATATAAAAAATAAGATAAATATGTTAGTTATATATTTAAAAAATAAATGCAAATAATAGTTAACTATAGATAGTACATTTATATAATAGTGGCGGTAGATATTATTATTTTGATAAAATATTTTTTTTAGTATGTTTATATATATTGTATATATAATTATATAACTAAAGTATTAATTGTAACTTTAATCTCATATGTAAGTATGAATTTATAAATTTTTTGACTCGTTAAGGTTTATGAATAGACTTGAGTTTGAGAATTTGGCTCAAACTCGGTTCGTAAAATTTTTATTTATTGAAGAATCTGAATCAAGCAAAGATTCAAGATCAAGCAGTAGCAGTCAAGCTCAAAAAGAATAACAGTTTAGCTAAATCTGTTACACCCAATTCCTAACCGATTACATTATATCAGCTACATCAAGAAGCTTCTAGAAGCCTTTTTCCACCTCAGCTGTACAGTTGTAACTGTCAATTAGTTGTAACCACTTAGAGCTTTACATACAAGTCTATATATAAGCATTGTAACTCATCATCTATGGGGTAAGTGAAAGAATAATAAAAAAAGTTCTTCTGCTCTTTCATTTCTACATAGTATCAGAGCATCTCTCTCTTACGAGTTGATTCATGGCTCCTTCAACTTCTTTATCTTCTCTCATGTCTTCAACCTCACTTCCTCCAAATCTTTCATTACTGATTTCAAACCTTTCTTCATTTATCACTATCAAGCTTGATGCATCAAACTTTCTAATCTGGAAAAATCAACTGCAAAACATTCTTATTGCTACTAGTCTTTTTGGATTTGTTGATGGAACTATATCATGTCCACAAATGACAATGACAGATTCTTCTGGTTCAGAAAAAGACAATCCTGAATATCTGCAGTGGAAAATTATTGATGCACACTTGCTCAGTTGCATTACTGCAACTTTGTCGCCTGAAATCTATTCCTCTGTTCTTCATCTCCACAATTGTACCGAGATCTGGACTGCCTTACATAAGCGATTCACTGCGCTTTCTCGATCGCATGTTCATCAGTTGAAGAATCAATTGAACATCATTTCTAAGAAAACAGATTCAATGGAGAATTATCTCTCCAAGATCAAAGCCTTGGTCAGTCAGTTGGCTCTCGTTTCTTCATTTATAGATGATGAAGATCTTGTTTTGCTTACTTTGAATGGTCTTCCTGATGAATATGATGCCTTCAAAACTACCATTCGAGCCAGAGCTGAGTCAATTTCAACGGAAGAATTGACTGCTCTTCTTCTTTCTGAATCTGTTCATATTGAGTCCAAACTTCAGAAACTTTCCTCTGAACCTACTATGGCCTTCTCTTCGGTTCGCGGTAGAGGTCGTTCTTCTGGCTTCAGAGGTCACTCTTACAGAGGTAATCGAGGTGGTCATTCTTACAGAGGTACTCCTCGAGGCGGTGGTCGATCTGGATCTAACTTCACCACCAACTCTGGTTTTTCATGAAATTTTCATGATCAAGGAGATTACTCTCGCAGCAGAGACAATTTTCATGATCCAGGAGGTTACTCTCGCAGCAGAGGCAGATCTATATATTGTCAGATTTGCAGAGGTTCTGGTCACTCTGCATTAGACTGCTGGTATCGGATGGATCCTTAGTATCAATCCTCTTCTAGCTCACAGCATCCTTCTGAATCCAGTTCCAGAGCATTTGTTGCTGCTTCACCATCCGCAGCTGCTTCTCCTCCTCAAACACCGTGGTACTTAGACTCTGCTGCTACAGATCATATCACACATGATCTTCACAATCTCAGTCAGTCACATCCCTATCCAGGTTCCGATCAGATCATAATAGGTAATGGCACTACAATCCCTATTCACAACACTGGTAAGGGACTGCTCCCTACACCTCACTGTTCTTTTAGATTAAATCATGTTTTACATGCTCCTTCAATTTCTTCTAACCTTCTATCCGTTCACAAATTTACTAAGGATAATAATTGTCTCATCATCTTTGATGATTCTAAATTCGTGATTCAGGACAAGGATTCGAGGAAAACTCTTCATCAGGGTTCTAATACCAATGGCCTCTACCATTTTTACTCTCCTTCTACATCTGTGCTGCCTGCTGATCCATCTATCCATAATTCTTACTTTACTACATCACATACATCACATACACCTGTTTCTTCCTCTGTTTGGCATAATAGATTAGGCCATCCCTCCTTAGTGAAGTATAATCATCTTAAATCATTGTTGTCTGTTTCTCAGAATAATGTTTCACAGAATAAAATGGCATCTTGTACTGATTGTTGCATAGCTAAAAGTCATAAACTTCCTTTTCAATTGTCCAATACTACTGTCAATGCTCCTCTCTCTCTTATTCATAGTGATGTATGAGGGCCATATTCTTCTACTTCTGGTTATAAATACTACTTACTTTTTGTGGATGACTTTAGTCGATTCACTTGGCTTTTTCCTTTATCTTATAAAAGTGAAGTGTGTGATAAGTTCATGGAGTTCAAGGCTTACATTGAAAAACAATTTCATACTTCCTTACAAATTTTAAGAACTGATAGAGGATCTGAATATTTTACTAATAAAATGAACTATTTCTTGCGTACTCAAGGGATTATTCACCAACATTCTTGTCGTTACACTCCCTCTCAGAATGGTACTGCTGAGAGGAAATATCGGCATATCACCGAAACTGCTACTGCTCTTCTTCATCACTCATCTGTCCCATTACAATACTGGTTTGATGCTGTTGCTATTTCTACTTTTCTTATTAACAGACTTCCTTCTTCAAAGCTTGGTCATAAATCTCCTTTTGAAAAGCTTTTTCAATCCACTCCCGACTACTCATATTTTCGCGTGTTTGGTTGTCCGTGCTTCCCTTGGCTTAAGCCCTATCAGCCTCTCAAACTCCGTCCTAAATCTGTCTCTTGTGTTTTTTTGGGGTATCATCCTTTTGCTAAAGGTTATCGCTGTCTTGATCCCCTCACCGGTCGAATCTATCTATCTCGACATGTGGTCTTTAATGAGCATGTGTTTCCGTTTGCTTCTTTGAATTCTTCTTCAAACTCTTCAACCTTACCAACAACAAACTCTTCCACCTTACCTACTATTCAATCTTTTTTCTGGCCTTCTTTCTCTTCTTCTGTTAATTCTCAGTCCTTATCCAGTCCAGTTTCTCCAAGTCCCGTACCACCTGCTACTTCCTCTTTACCACCTACTTCCTCTTTACCACCTACTACAATTCCAATTCAGTCTATTTTAATTGAGTTACCTCATTTACCTCCTTCTAATTCTAATCAGCATCCTATGATTACCCGCTCCAAATCTGCTGCTCCTCCTCATTGTTTTCTTGCTTCCCCTGCTTCCTCCGCTCATTCTGCACCTGCCTCTGTCACTGCCACTGCTCAATCCGCACCTGCCACTGTCACCATAACTGGTTCATACACTCAGTCTGAACCTCCTTCTTACAAAGAAGCTTTGCTGTCTCCTGTTTGGCATCAAGCTATGCTTGATGAATTTTCTGCTCTTCAGCAACAACATACTTGGTCTCTAGTGTCCTTTCCCTCTCACAAAACTGCTATCGGCTGTAAATGGATTTTCAAGGTGAAGTGAAATTTTGATGGCACTATTGCACGGTATAAGGCACGCTTGGTTGCTAAAGGGTACCTGCAGCAAGAGGGTATCGATTTTCATGAGACTTTCAGTCCCGTAGATAAGCAACCCACTATCCGTATCTTACTTTGTCTTGCCCTTCATCATTAGTGGGCTCTTAAACAATTAGACATTTCCAATGCATTCCTTCATGGACATCTTGAAGAGGAAGTCTTCATGCTTCAACCTCCAGGTTTTGAAGACTCTTCCTTCCCTAATCAAGTATGCAAACTCCACAAATCCTTATATGGATTAAAACAGGCACCCCGAGCTTGGTATTCCACATTTTCTCAATATTTGATGTCTCAAGGCTTTACCAATAGTAAGAGTGACTCTTCTTTATTCATTCAGAAGACTGCTACCTCAGTCACTTATCTGTTGGTCTATGTGGATGACATCTTAATCACTGGTGATAATTCTTCACACATTCAATCTCTCATAACAAAGATGTACAATGTGTTCTCCATGAAGGAATTGGGTGATATTGCTTATTTCCTTGGTATTTCAGTTCAGCCTACCAGCTCCGGCTATCTTCTGTCTCAGTCTAAATATGCCAAAGATATCCTTCTTAAAGCTGGTTTGTCCTCTTGTAAACCCTATCCTTCACCTGTTTTTGTCAAGCCTAGTGTTCCTCCGAATGCTACTTTACCATTTTCTGATCCGATTCTTTATCGAAGTATTGTTGGTGCTCTCCAATATCTCACCATTACAAGACCAGATCTTTCTCTATCTGTAAACCAAGCTTGTCAACATATGCATGCCCCTACCATTGAACATTTTGCTACCGTCAAGAGAATTCTTCGATATGTTCAAGGCACTATCACACATGGCTTGGTATTCTCTTCTAGTACTTTTGATGTTCATGGATATTCTGATTCAAATTGGGCCGGCGATGTTCATGACAGAAAATCAACATCGGGTTACTGTGTCTTCTTGGGTTCTAATTTGGTTTCTTGGTCTGCCAAGAAACAGGCCACAGTGTCTCGCTCATCTACGGAAGCTGAATATAGAGCTTTAGCTAATGCTGCGGCTGAGTTAAGTTGGATTTCTATGCTGCTCACTGAAATGGGCATTCCTTCTCCTACTACTCCTATCCTCTGGTGTGATAACCTCTCTGTAATAGCTCTAGCTTCCAATCCTGTCTTCCACACACGATCAAAGCATATCGAAATCGACTGTCATTTCATTCGGGATAAGGTTCTAGCTAAACAATTTCAGTTGCAATACATTCCAACAATTGATCAACTTGCCGATTTGTTTACTAAACCATTAAGTGTCTCTCGATTTCAATATCTCAAATCCAAGCTCATGGTTCTTGATCGCCCCATCAGCTTGCCAGGGAATATTGAAGAATCTGAACTGAAGCAGCACAGCAGTTCAAGACTGAACCTGAAGCAGAGTAGCAGTCCAAGCTTGAAAAAGAATAACAGTTTAGCTAAATCTGTTACACCCAATTCCACAACTGATTCTGTTATATCAGCTACATCAAGAAGCTTCTAGAAGCCTTTTTCCACCTCAGCTGTACAGTTGTAACTGTCAATTAGTTGTAACCACTTAGAGCTTTACATACAAGTCTATATATAAGCATTGTAACTCATCATCTATGGGGTAAGTGAAAGAATAATAAAAAAAGTTCTTCTGCTCTTTCATTTCTACATTATTGAGCTCGAGTTCGAGCTCAAACTCCTTAAAATCTTAATAAACAAGTTCAAACACACTAAAATTCTGCTTAGCTTGACTCATTTACAGTCTTAATTTCTCTGTTACTATCAGTTTGGAGTTGTACATATGTGGTTATTATTATTATTATTTCTGACAAGAGGAAAAAAAATAATTTCTGTAATTGTTAGTAATCTTAGGGAATGTGAGTGTAATTTATTGAAAAATAAACTATATTTCGGTGAAAAACAAACTAACATATCGACAATGCTACGTAACTCAAATGGCCAAAACGATGTCGTTTTGAGTACAGAACAACATAAAAATGGCCAAAACGACGTCGTTTTGGCCATTTGAGCTACTTTTGAGCCACAAAATTTGAGCTACGAAACATTTTCCCTAACATATTCACACGCCATTATTGACTTGCTGTAGGGAGGGATTGCAAAGCAGAGGTTTTGCAAAGGACCCCGCTCTATGCTTTTCTCAACACTTTCCTTTTCCACTATCGTGTTCTTTTACATTATTGTCTTCTCTATACTTGGAGATTTCTTACTATTCCACTCATTTACAGCCCTGATGATAGGGCTTCCCTAAATTTTAATATAAAAAATTATAAGTTACTTTTGATAAATACTTTTATTTAAAGATGTACATAGTATAATGATTTTTTTAAATTTAATTTAATTTAAATTTATATTCTTTATATAATGAAACACTTTTAGTTTTGTTAGGTTTTAAAAAGCTTAGGTTGTGTTTAGTAGATTTTTGTAACTATGATTTGAGAGTATGAGTTGTATTTTGAATTTGTGAGGTTTGAAATTATGATTTGAGTGTGGAAAATTTGTTTGGTGAAAGAGTTTTGAATTGAGTGGAGAATTTTTGATGTGACATTTGATATTTGATACAAAAACTTACAACTCATAACCAAACATACAACTCAAAATTATTTTAAAGCACATAAATTTTTTTAAAATATTCAGAAAATATTTTTTTCGAATATATAAAAATTAACATATTAATTGCAAAAAAAAAAAAAAAAAAAAATCACAGTTTCGGTCAACCGGCCGGATGACCGATTAGGCCAAATTTTGAAAAAAAAAAAATTAAAAATCACGCCCCGTTTGACAAAGTTTTTTGCAGAGTCGTGGAAAATTAATTCCACAACTCTATCCAAACACCATATGCGAACTCAATCGTAGAAAACGATTTTTAGAATCGTTCCAAACAGAGCGTTAGGTTTTCGGTTTTTTTTTTCTTTGGCTGCGGCCCGACTTTTACAACCAAAAATAAAAGAAAAAAGAAAAACTTTTTGTAACAATACAATACAATAGGGTCAAAGTCTTTTCTCAGGGTCCAACTATAGTACGCAAAATGGTAGTATTCATGTACCACACATAAATTAATTGAGTTATGTTTAGTACCCTAAATAAATTATTAAATTTTTTTTTATTAAACTTTTCATAGGATCCACACAAATTACGTGTGATGTGAAAGATTTGATAAAAAATTTAATAATTTATTTAAGGTCTATAACATTTTTCAAATTAATATGAGCGATTGGATTTTCTTTTTTGATTTGAGTGATTTCTATTTCCTTATCTCTATTACGGTCTCTCTTCTTTCCTCTGTCTCTCAGTCTGTTTCAATGGTGAGTAACTCATGACCACAGCTTAATGTTTATAATATGAGGAGTGATGGAGACCCCCTTCAATCATCATCCCTATCACCCCCATACACGTGACAGGTGGTGATTAGAGTGGTGATTGAAGGACAAGGGAAACAAAAAAAAAAAAAAAAAAAGAAAATCCAACCAATAAGAGAGGGGATGAGAAAAAAAAAAATTTAGACATTTTTGTTATAATATGTCCATTTAAACCCAACACAGATTTTGATGCCGAATGTGTCACTCAAAATCTTGCACTGGCTGCTACCAATAGGGGACGCAAATCTCTCCGTCAGTGGCACCGATAGAGGTGGCTCCACTCATCCCCTGTTGGTGGTGCTTTTGGGTATTGTTTAATTTTGTTTTCCCCTAATGCTTAACCCAATAAATTATTAATACCTTTGTGAGAATGGTGACGGCTGGTTTGCAATATTTTTGGGTGTAATTGCCTGGTGACCGTAACAGGACCGTGATGGGAGGTTTTTGTATTTTATTTTATTTTATTTATTTATTTATTTCTTTGTGAGGGAGAAGGTGTTGGGGAATTACATCTCAGCAATGTTTTAAAAATTAAATCGCTGAACGAATGGAAAAAAAATTAGATGGATGAATCACTAGTTTAATCGTTGAGTTGAATTGAAATCGAATCATGATATTATAAATGTATTAAAATTATATTCAAAATAAAAATATAAGTAATAAAATTATAAATTAAACAAAAATTAAAAATATTAAATTATCTTAAATATTTTTCCTAATATTTTTTTTAGCAAAAAAATATAATGATGCATTTTAAAATATTATTAATTTTAATTTTGGAATAGGAAACCAAATATTTAATATTCTCTCCATATAATTTTAATTCAAATAATTTGATTGAAAGAAGAGTAAAAATTTTAGAAGGATGTCAAAATTTCAAGTTTTCCTCTCATAAATTTGATTGAATCTTAGATGAATTTCTTGAATTTTTTTGAAAGAATTTTTAATTTTTTTTTTTTTAAATAGGTAGAACTTTCACAATAATTTCAAACTCTCAATAGGATTCCTCACAAGAGGAGACTTTTGAAAGATAGTTTCTAATTAAAATTTTCTTATATATATATATATATATATAAAATAAGAAAGAAAGAAAGAATAAAAAGAATTAATAGTTAGAAAATATCAAAAAAAACTTCAAAATTTTTAATTTTATCAAACCGGCCGGTTCACCTTACCCATCCCTAGGTCAATCGGCTCGACAGTCCAACCGCCAATTTTTTCGATTCTCTCTAAATAGGCCGGTTTTTGGATTGGAAAGATTTAGAGAGTATATCCAGACAGGAACCCCCAACGGTTGATGGTTCAACTAGTCGAACCAGCTAGTTCAATCCGATTTTTAAAACCATGCACTAAGTATATATATATTTTTTAAAAATAAAAAATTAAATTAATGATAAAATTTATAAATATTAATAATTAAATTTATAGATGTTTTCACTAATATGTAATTATTTTATAAATAGTCCAATGATGTGTAATTTTCTCGAGAAAATTTTTTTGTGGACCCATTGAATGACTAATGTGGCAAATTTTGAGTTGTTGTGATAAAATATCACATTTACAGGTCAGCTATATATAATGCAGTGTCATCTTAAATTTGATGATATTGTATGTCTGTATAATAAGCAGCTGATCAGTGGATTCAAAAATATTATTTGATGTATAAATTGAAAAACCTAATTAAAATTATGCAAAAAAATAAAAAATAAAATACAGTTATTAATATCTATAATCCACCTTCAATAAATATTTAATTTGAACTTTTTCAATAACATAAAAAAAAGAGAATAAAATTAACATATTGCTACTATTATTTAAAATATATATAATAAATATATGGAGTCTTCTATTATTTAAAAATATATATATATATATAAAATAAATATATGAATTTCTAAAAAGGAAGTGATTGAGACCTCCTCCAATCACCACCCTCACTACCTCCACACACACATGGCGGGTGGTGATTAGAGGAGAAGGAAAAAAAGAAAAAAGAAAAACTGGCCAATCAGAGAGAGAGAGGGTCAAAGGGGGTGCCTCCTTGAGGGGGTCAAACTCATTTTCCTTTCTAAAATTGATCTTGACGAGTTATACAACTTCAATATAGTTAAGTGGTAAGACCATTTCCAATTGTTTATCAATTCTGTTATCAAATTTAAATTTCATAAAAAAAACACATCTTTTCTTGTCCCAATGGTTTCATAAAATAAGTATCAAATCGAGCATATCAAAAATCTTTCACGAAATGAAGGATGCTGGGAGTTTTCATCAAATCACTGTTCATAGTTGTTAAATTTTCACCACCGGATCTCCTTTGGGATGACCACCTCTAGGCAAAAATTTGTGAAAAAATACACTGGCTAGTCGACCGGCTGGACATTCGCCCGATCGTTCACCCGGTCGACCAATGTTTTGATAAAAGTACAAAATACTCCGTTGGAGCACTTGATATCAAATGGAGACTCTACTTCCTACTAAATTAAACCTCAATTACTACTTGATGATACTCCACTTATTACTCGTTAATACTCTACTTACCACTCATTAATTGTGTACTTCCTATTCCAACAAACTTGACTTACAACTCAATCAAATATGACTGCTACTTAATAATTGATTCTTAAGTAGAATAGTAAGTAGAATAAAAACAAATTGTAAGTATGGTCACAATGAATGGTTTGTAATAAATAGAAATATGAATTTTAAATTATTAAACAAGACCCATGAATTTTAAATAAAATGTAAAAATATAATAATTGATTAGACTTAGCTTTAGTACTCAATAAGACACCACTTCATTTTACTTAATTTACTACTCAAGTAAATCTGACTTACTACTTAATGAAACTCTACTTACTATTTCATTAGACTCTATTTACTAATCAATGTTACTTAGCTTACTACTCATTGATACTCTATTGACTACTTTATTAAACTTGACTTACAACTTAATCAAACATGGCTTACTACTATATTAAACCCCACTTATTATTTCATTAGATTTTGGTTACTACTATATTAAATCTCACTTACTATCTAATAATGAGACTCTGCTTACTACTCCATCAAACTTGACTTACTACTTCATCTGATTTTACTTACTACTCAATTAACTCCATGTACTAGTTAATGTTATTTCACTTACTACTCAATTAAATTCTATTTACTACTTAATGAGATTTCACTTATTACACAATGAGACTCCACTTACTATTCAATGGTTACTTATTTATTTATTATTTAATTAGGTGAAATGTTATTTCAACAAAATTTTAAAAATTATAAATTAAAAGCATCACATTATGTTAAAATAAAATATTAATAGAGACATAGATAGATTCTTACCTGGAGAATGTATTGAATTTGTGGAAGTCAAAATCACCCTCTTTCACTTATCTTTTGTAAAAAAAATTATAGGGAAAAATATTATTTCATAGTGTGCGCAAATGAATTAGGAGGTTTTCTATTTTTTCTTAATTAACTAATTTAGATGTATTCATTTATTGTTTTTAATAAATGTTGTTCATGATTTATTGTCAGCTATAAATATTGATAAATGAGAGATACTCCTAAGTATATTTCTAAAAAAGAGATCTTCCCAGATAGAGTTTTCTAGAGATCTACCATTTATGGAAAGGTATACCATACAAGAAGTTATTACTCAATGAGATATTCCAATTTCCACCTACTACTCTATTAGATTTTAGTTATTACTTATTGAGTTTTTACTTACTACTCAAATCAATTTTAGGGCAGAATAATTGCTTCAACTTTAGGTTTCGGTTAAATTAATGTTTTGGTTTTATTTTTTTCTTGTGTGTCAGTTCTATTCAAATACAGAATATATTCTGCATGTTTTTGTTTTAAATACAATTACTATTTTAGACTATTTTTCTGTTATATTTTTAATACAAAATTTCATACTGCAAATTTTGCATTTTCTGGTTTAATGCATAAGTTTAATATTCTGGGTAGTATTTCCTGTTAACGTATTGTTTGTGGATTTTGTTATATATACTATAGTCGTGTTTGTTTGAATATGTTTGACTGATATTTTCCAACGCATGGAGGAGAAAAAAAAAATTTGTTTTTTTAGAGAAACGTCATTTGTGGACCACTATTATTTATTTGTTTGGTTTGGTGCACTTTGTTTGTGATTTGACCAGGTCAAATACTTTATTGTTTATTTATAATTTGGTCCATTAATATTTTGCTTGAATAGTTTAGATTTTGTTCATGCGTGCATTTGTTTGTTTGTTAAGTGTAACAAAACATAATAAGTGTATTTTGTGTGTGTGTATATAGTTTGTGGTGTTGTCTGCATCGCTTTTGTTTTGTCTTCTTTTATCGGTTATTGGTTTCTTGGATTCTGAGTTTCTTTTATCTTGGTTTTTTATTGTGAAAATATTTGGTTTTGTTGTTTTGTTGAATCAGAAAATAGAATGTTTAAATTGCAACTGAGACTATAATCAGTGGTGGAAATGCAAACTCGACATCTGCATCTGTCATGGTTCTTACTCTTATGGTTACTTCACTTTTCACCACTGTTTTGGTAAACCACAATGAAAAGTCGGAAAAATTTAATGGGACAGAGTTTAAGAGATGGCAGTAGAAAATCCTGTTTTATCTAACAACTCTAAATGGCAAGATTTGTCAAAGAGAATGCACCCACCTTGAGCGAGGACGAAACTAATCGGCAAGCAATTGTCGCAGTTGAGGCGTGGAAGCATTATAATTTTTTGTGCTGAAACTATATTTTGAATGGATTGGACAACACGTTGTATAACATGTATAGTCTACTAAAAACGGCTAGAGATTTGTGGGAATCTTTGGACAAGAAGTACAAAATAGAGGATGCGGGGATCAAGAAATATATGGTTGGCCGTTTTCTTGAGTATATGATGATGGACTCAAAGACCGTAATTAGTCAAGTCTAAAAGCTTCAATTGATTTTGCATAAAATTCATGCAGAAGGTATGAGTTTGAGCGAATCTTTTCAAGTGGTAGCTATCATTAAAAAACTGCCACCATCTTGGAAAGAGTTCAAGAACTACCTAAAGCACAAACGTAAGGAAATGAAGTTAGAAGACTCAATTGTCTCGGTTACGGATTGAAGAAGATAACTGCAAGGCAGAAAAGAAAAGAAATCTACAATTTGTTTTCAAAGCAAAGGCTAACATAGTGGAGCAAGGACAAAAGGAGAAAAAAGAAAAAGTGTCCTAGGCAAAACTCTAAACAAAATGTTGGTAAGAGTTTTAAGATTGGACTTATAAAGTTCAAGGGAAAGTGCTTTGTGTGCAACAAGATAGGACATCGAGCCAAAGATTATTGGAACAACAAAGATCAACAAAGTCCTTCCAAGAAGATGAAATATGAGCAGGCACACATAGCTGAATTGGAGATTTTGTCTGATGGAGTAACTGAGATGAATCTTGCAGTGGTTGTGTCTGAAGTAAATCTGATGGGGTCAAACTCCAAGGAATGGTGGTAGACACCAGGGCAACATGACATTTGTGTGCAGATAAGAAAATGTTTATTGCCTATCAACAAGTTAAAGATGACGAGCAGCTCTTCATGGGAAACTCCTCTACTGCAAAAGTTGAAGGACAAGGGAAGATTGTGCCAAGATGACTTTGGGCAAGGAGCTAACGCTTAACAATGTTTTGCATGTTCTAGAAATTCAAAAGAACTTGGTGTCTGGATCATTGTTAAGAAAGAATGGTTTTAAATTGGTCTTTGTTTCTGATAAATTTGTTCTGTGTAAGGATGGCGTTTATGTAGGGAAAGGATACCTATGTGACAAGTTATTCAAAATGAATGTACTAACTATAATTCCTAGTATTAATAAGAACATCACATCTTTTGCTTATTTGTTTGAGTCTTCTCATTTATGTCATGGAAGATTAGGACATGTTAACTATGATTCGTTGCGTAAATTAATTCACTTGGACTATCTACCTAATTTTTCTATTAACTCAAATCATAGATGTGAAGTGTGTGTTGAGGCAAAATTGACTAAGGCACCGTTTAACTCCATTGAAAGAAGTATTGAGCCACTGGATTGAACTCACGGTGATATTTGTGATTTGAAATTTGTTCAAACACAGGGGGGCAAGGAGTACTTCATCACTTTTATTGATGATATCACGAGATACTGCTATGTATATTTATTATGAAGCAAGGATGAATCCTTGGAAAAATTCATTGAATATAAAACTGAGGTTTAAAATCAACTTGGCAGGAAGATTAAGGCATTAAGAAGTGATCGAGGTGGTGAATATGATGCTCCTTTTGGAACCTTATGTTCACAACTTAGAATCATTCATCAAACTACTGCGCCTTATACACCACATCAAAATGGAGTTGCTAAGCGAAAAAATCATATATTGAAAGAAATGTTGAACGCCATGTTGATTAGCTCATGTTTACCCCAGAACTTGTGGGAGAAGCAATTCTTTCCGCAAATTATATTTTGAATAAAATACCTCACAAGAAGATCCTTAAAACTCCATATGAATTGTGGAAAGACCGGGATCCTTCTTACAAATATTTGAAAGTGTGGGAGTGTTTAGCTAAGGTGGCCATTCCGGATCCTAAAAGGGTAAAAATCGGACCTAAAACTCTTGATTGCATATTCATAGGATATGTACATAATAGTAGTGCTTATCGATTTTTAATATACAAAAGTGATAATCCAGATATGCATGTTAATACTATAATCGAGTCAAGAAATGTATCTTTCTTTGAACATATATTTCCTTGTAAATCAATACAAGAGTCTAATTCTCCTAAACATTCTTATGAAAGTGCATTTGATCATAGTCAAGGACAGATTGAGGAAAATCAAGAAGGAACGAATGAGAAAGAACCTAGATGCAGTAAAAGAGCTAGGACTAGTAAATCCTTCAATCTTGACGTCTTGATTTATCTACTAGAAAATGAGCCTCGAACATTTAAGGAAGTCATGTCTACGCCAGAAGCTCCTTTATGGAAGGAAGCCATTAATAGTGAAATTGATTCCATCTTACAAAATCATACTTGGGAATTGGTGGATCTTCCACCAGGATGTAAGCCTCTTGGATATAAATGGATATTCAAGAGAAAAATATTTGAGAAATACAAGGCAAGACTTGTAGTAAAAAGTTATAGGCAATCAGAAAGAATAGATTATTTGACACTTATTTGCCTGTAACAAGAATAACATCCATTAGAATGTTGATTGCTATAGCGGCTTTATACAATCTTGAAATACATAAAATGGATGTTAAGATTGCATGTTTAAATGAAGAAATCTACATGGAACAACCAGAAGGGTTTGTAGTTCCAGGGCAAGAAAAGAAAGTGTGCAAGCTTGTAAAATCTCTTTATGGTTTGAAGCAAGCTCCAAAATAATGGC
The DNA here is from genome assembly GCA_025200525.1 of Camellia lanceoleosa. Taxonomy (NCBI): domain Eukaryota; kingdom Viridiplantae; phylum Streptophyta; class Magnoliopsida; order Ericales; family Theaceae; genus Camellia; species Camellia lanceoleosa. The sequence continues at coordinate 156,058,539 of CM045758.1, forward strand.
ATGAAAAATTTGACAATGTTATGATGTCAAATGGATTCAAAATAAATGAGTATGACAAATGTGTTTATGTAAAAGACACAGAAAAGAGATATGCCATTATTTGCCTATATGTAGATGATATGCAAATTATTGGTAGTAATAATGAAATTATAAAAACTACCAAGAAAATGTTGAACACTAAGTTTGACATGAAAGACATGGGAGTAGCAAATGTGATTTTAGGAATTAAAATTACTGGAACATTTGATGGATATGCTTTGTCTCAAGGTCATTATGTGGAAAAAATCCTTGAGAAATTAAATAAATGTGACAACCGTCTTGCAAAAACCCCTGTGGATACTAGTCTTCATTTAATGAAGAACATGGGTGAAGGTGTATCACAACTAGAGTACTCCCGAATAATTGGAAGTTTAATGGCGCTGTTTGGGAAGCGCGTTTTGGGGCTATTATTGCCTGGTTTTGGAAATTAGCCTAAAAGCATCACTGTAGCCACCTTTTAACTGATTTTCAAAAAAAAAAGAAAAAAAAAAGAAAAAGAAAAAATAGCCCTACTGCTGGACAGTGTAGGGCCGGCCTACACTGTCAAAGGTCAAACTTCTACATTACGTGTGAAATTACTTATTTACCCCTTCACAGCATTTTAAAAAATTATAATTCAAGGATAAATTTGTCATTTTACATTCAAACAACATTTCAACACACTTTTCAATACAACAACTCAACTAAAAATTCATCTCATCTTCCCAAACATAAAAACTAAAATACCTACTAAAATAGCCAAAAAACCAAATAGCCTACTAAAATAGCCACTTCCCAAACGAGGCCAATGTACCTCATGAATTGCACATGTCCTGACATAGCATATGCTGTCAGCAAATTGAGCAAGTACACGAGTAATCCAAGGAAAGATCATTGGACAACCATAATTAGAGTACTTATATATCTAAGATATACTTGGAATTATGGATTGAACTATATAAGATATCCAACAGTGCTGGAAGGGTATAGTGACGCTAATTGGATATCTGACACTAAAAACTTTAAGTCTCCTAATGGCTATGTCTTTACCCTAGGAGGTACAACAACCTCTTGGAAATCTTCCAAACAAACATGCATTATCAGGTCCATAATAGAATTCGAGTTTATTGCATTAGATAAAGTAGGAGAAGAAGTAGAATGGCTTCGATATTTTCTGGAAGATGTTCTAATGTGGCCTAAACTTGTGCCCACAATTTGCATCCATTGTGATAGCCAAACAGCTATGGCTAGGGCACAAAATAATATATATAACGGTAAGTCTCGTCATATATGTCGTAGACATAATATCATTAAACAACTGCTCTCAAATGGAATTATTTCCATTGAATATATAAGGTCAAGAGATAATATTGCGGATCTGTTAACAAAATGTTTGACCAGAGAGCAAGTTATGAGATCATCGAGGGGAATGGGATTAAAGCCTACCAATTAAGAATCGACTTAATGGCAACCCAACCTAGCTGACTGTAGATCCCAAGATTTAGGTTCAAAGGGACAACTAAATTAAGTATCTCGACCATCACTAAAGAGATAAATCTCCTACCCATTTTCTATGATAACAAGTGATGTCAGCAGTGAGAATTAGGATAAGTTTTACTTTTAATGAAGTTCATATCTTGGCAAACCAAGTAGGGTATAGTAGAATACTCTTAATGAGCATCACCTATATGAGTGTGAACTGGGCCGGTTCTATGAGAATGCTAACGCTACATTCTCTAGAGCACTCATGAAAACTAGGTATTGCCCATGGCTAAAACGGGCACAACCAAAAGAATCAAGTTGTGTATGAAAACAAAACTGTGTGAAAGCTATTGTCTTGACTTACACTAAGAGCAGAATAGTTGAAGACATCATGTTCACTGATCAGCCAGTAAACCCGATAGTTTCTCATAAGGGAAGGTTCAAGGCCAAAAGCCACCTATCCTATGCAGGATGTTTTCAGTTTTGTACGTTCTCAGTTTGCACGTTGTTGCATTTACTATTCGTCAATTTTATTCATCTGGGGGATTGTTGGAAAAATGGTTTTAATGTTGATTTTTCAGAAACTTTATGCTAATAATTATGTAGGACCCACAAGTTATTTTTGGAGGGTCTGAGTAGCAATGTGTTCGTTGCCGTGTGGTGAACAAGATTTTGTAATTAGTGAGTCAAACCTATTTATAGGTGAATGGAAAATTGACTCCAAAGTGAGGTTCATGAACATTAGACAAGTTGCTGAAATTCTCAATTGGTGTTGTATGGTCGTGCCCCACATAAAAAATTCAAGGAAAATTTGGAGAAGATATAAGGTCCTAGATTGAACCTTGGGCCTTGGTGCAAAAGGCACCCAGAGTGTGAGTTGGGTTGGGTTTGTGAGGCCCTTAAAAATTTTACTTTCTTAAAAGTCCCTTACTTTTAAATTATTTCCTTAAAGTCCCTCAGTTTCTTAATTAATTGCAATTTTAACCCTAGGATCAAAATACTTGCGCCAATTGAAAACTCACAAACCCTAATCGATTTTGGTAACTTAGGAATTAATTCTAATACCCTAATATTAATTAATTGACTCCCTAAATGTGGAATTACCACGCAAAAATCCTAGATTTTTTTTTATTTTCATCATGTTCGTCAAAAAAAAGTATTTTTATTCGAAACAAGAATCCAGACCGAATTAGACTCTCTAACCTTAATTTAATTTAATTCTCTACTAAAATAAATGCTCCAATTCATAAATTAAGCCCAAAGCTCTCACATTTTTATTAAATAACAAATTGACCCCAAACAAGTACCGTTATATATATACCCTAAAATCTATTTTATACACCACACTTCACAATTCCCAACATTTGTACACCAAAAAAATAATAAAATAAGTCCCTTAAATCACCATTTATGGCTAGCCATTCCCTATATAGGTGCAAGGAATGTACTTTTTGAGACAAGTTTGCATAAATTATGAAAAATATCTTTGACTTGGTACAAACTTTATATATATATATATATATATGTATATATATAACTAGGTTGGTTTGATTAGGAGGAAAACCCTAACTAGATCATGTTTAGGAACCTAATTAAGGCCTTTAAACTTTCACTATTCCATTGGATTCAAACTAAATCCAGAACAGCCCATTCAATTCCAACCAAAGGGCATTTTGGACCTTTCACACTAATTTTTCTATAAAAGCAACCCCTCCCTAAGCATTTTACGTACAAGAATACACACACACACACACACAATTTAGATGAGAGAAAGAGAGAGAGAAAGGTGAGCTTGTCGAAGGTAGAAGAGGAAGAAAAGTTTGCTAGCAATTCCAACAAACATCAAGTAAGTCATAACACAACTCTCCCTTATTTTTCCTTTCAAATATATGCTCTTAGAAGTTTTAAACATTCATTTCAGATGTATTTTATTACTTAGATAACCTTACCAATATTCATTAATTAAGTCTATTTACAAATAAAATTTCATCCTTGGATGAAATGATGAATAATTAAATATACATATTCTCTCTCGTTATACAATAATGACATTTACATACAAATAAAAGAAATGTCCTGAGGCTTACAATAAAAGGGAGGACACAACTCTTTACAAAAAAAATAGCACTCAGCCAAATAACAAATGAAGTAATACAATCCATCACTACATTACACTTATAAAATGGTAAAAACCATTGTTTGATCTTCAAATCCGAAAAGTATTCCCTGTACACATGTACAAGCAGGGGGTGAACAACCACTAGCTCACTAAGCAATCTCATATAAAGACATTAGAAGATATGCGTGTACTAAAATACTTATACATATATGTGAAATGATATCATGTCAAAACTATATGATTTTAATACAGAATCTCTTAAATCCAATTTATTTAATTAACCACAACAAGTTAACTTAAATAAATAAACATGTTTCAATAGCAATAGGACATCCTTTTCAATTCGTTCAATTATCTCATTATCAATTGAATCAAATAATTAAACAATTCATCAAATCCATTTTATACAGTTTTATGAGATGAATGCATATGCTATGTCATGCTCAAAATATTTTTCTCATGTTTTGAAAATCTTACGCACAATGCCATTTTGAAAACACATTAATCTAACAATTTCAATAAAATTTCAAGATGGTAAATACGACTTTGGTAATCCCTAAGTTGGTGTCTGCAAGTAGACCATACAAGTACTACCAATTTGTCATTTTTACCAGTATTAACTGGAAGGCTCGACACTTGTAATCTGTTATTTTTACCAGTATTAACTGGAATGCTCGACACCTGTAATTTGTCATTTTTATCAATATTAACTGGAAGGCTCGACATCTATCATCTACACCACCTTTCAAGACTTACCACCATATTTACCCCAAAATCATTTCATAAAAACTTGTTTCCCAACATTCCTTTCTCAATGCAAAGTTTTCAAATCAAATTTCAAAACTCATCATTATCAAATGAATTGATATGCCAATGCAATGATTAGTAATACAATGCAATATTTCTTTCACTTTCAATACTTCCACACAATATTCCCATTGTGATCAAAATTCTCATTTCAATATAATTTCTCAAGATGAATATAAATACTTTTATTCCAATTCATTCATGGGACAACATAATTCCCACACTTAGAGTAATCTCAACCATTTAGTCACTTCAAGACTATATCAACATTTTGAACAACAATTTCCAAAATTTCAACAATTCTCATATTCCATGAAAACCATCAAGTTTCATGCACTATTTTAACCAAGTGTCCATAGCTTGTACCATATAAAAATTAATTGGACACGTTTGAACATGTCTGACATGTGTTGGGGAGTATTTGACGAAACAAAGTGTTCGTGCTTCTTGGTCTATACTATGTGTCTGTCTATGTGTATTGAACCATTACAGTTATTTTGGCATCATTAATTACAAGAAAGAGTTCAAATATTCTCCCCCTCTATGGATTTTTCTCTCCTCTCCTTTTTCTCTTCTATGGTTCTACACCATCTCATTACGTCTGGGCAAGTTACCAGGTGGCTCCTGATCAGGGCATATCATATCTTAAGGCAACTCTTTCTAGTTTCAAAAAGTAGAAATAAAAACTAATTGCATGACCCGAGTCCACAAGGTAAACTTCGCCAGTCTCATTATTGCCCATATAAAGCTATAGAAGGAACAATATAAGTATGAACAGCTTCCACCAAATATTTCTCAGGTAATGTGAGAAATAAAAGTTCCTTTCTATTGACCATAAGATTACTTAGTTTCAACTGGGGGTTCATAAAACCATTCTTCCCAACAAAAATGCTAATAAACAAATTAAATCTGGTTCTGGATTAGTATTCCTCAAGTTACTTGTGTGCCTTACTTTTCTTTTATTTGTTTCTCTAGAAAGGACAAGAAAACAAATGTAAATAACATAAGGATTTTAGGCACCTTTGTCTTTTTGTTGCTGTGTTTCTTCAAATCCTTATCCTTGTCCTTTTTATGATTAGATTTATCGCCGAGTGATTTAGCCCTCCGCGACTTGATAGCCCTTTCAAAGATCTAGTGAGCCTCAGACTCTCTTATCATTTTATCTTTATCTACTTCCAATTCCCCCTTTCTCATTTCATCTTCCTTTTGCTTCATTTTGAATTCTTCCCAAGTAACTGCGTGAGAAGTTTCGAGGCTAGCCAAACGAGCAGCATGCCACTCTGGTGAATGAAAAGAACCATCCACCATGCCGTCTTCGATCTCATCGTGGCCTGTTGAGCTTGCACCGAGCCTTGCTCTTTGTATAGCTTTGTATTGTTGATTTTTCCCCATGTTTTGAAGGAAACCCAGATAAGAAAATTGTCGAGAAAGTTCAAGAAAAGCAGAGGGAAAAATGGATGACAATTTTTAAAATTGGGTTCTCAAATTAACGGGCGAGAAAACCCATTGAAAATAGTTGTGTGTGTGTGTGTGTGTGTGTGAGAGAGAGAGAGAGAGAGATCATAGTGCAGTCCTTCCTTTTTTTAAAATTTTTTTTATTCTTATTCTTTTCACCTAGACAATGCTTACCCAGCTCATACACCACCCCACCACACACAAACCCCGCACATTCACCTTTTCTTTTTGTTTTTCTTATCATTTCTTTTTCACCTCGAAGATGCTCTCTGCCCCACTAAAAAAACGAATCTTCTTTTATCAAAAACAAGTTGCCCCATCAATTTCTCTCTGTCTCTAACAAATATTCTTCACTAAAAACATAATCATCTTCTTGAATCTCTTCCACCACCCACCAAAAACCATAATAATATTCTCTACATCTTTTCTTTTTCTTCCCCTAAAAAATACCCCATCTGACCATACTATTTAAAAAAAAAATACAAAATTGAACTATTTTCACAAAGAATTTACACAGCAATCAAATTCAAAAATTTGCTCAATTAAATTATGCACTGGCTATTTAAAAAAAAAATTCTGGGTCATTACAGAAAAGCCACCATTGCACCTATAAGTAGACAAGTCCTTCATTTGGTTTCTTTATTCAGAAAATTCGTTTTTCCCTCTGTCATTACTCTCTGCACTTTTCTGCATTTAATTTTCCTGTGAGAAAGAGTATAAACACAAAGTATGTTCATTGTGCGAATAATTTGTAGTGCTGCCATTATTCATTGTTGATCATTTTATCTTGGGAGATAGACGTCCACAATTTGAAAGTACCGTGGAAAGGACGAATTTGTCTTAAGGACATAGTGTTAAACACTAGACTTGATCGAAAATTTGTTTGAGAAAATAATAAGGTAAGTGCCTTGATTACTTTTCTATTTAATTATATTTCCTGTTCTAGATTCTGATTTTGTTTTTGTAACAAAATAAAAATATGTTTTTATTTGTTTATTTTTATATACTATTTTGATTTTTGTAATCAAACAGTCTCTCTCCTTTCTTTAATCCATTCTTTGAATATAGTGAAGATTGTTCTACAATCTTAAGACATAATCGTTTTCTGTGCTTTTACAAAGTGATATTCTTGTTGAAAAATACAAATTGTAGTCATATACTGTTTGATAAATAGTAGTAATATACTGTTTATTTTCTTTGACAAATAGTAGTAATATACTGTTGTCATTAACAATTTTAAAATATTATTTTGTGTAGCAGTGTGACAGAAATTTTGTGAATAGTATTTTACTTTTCTGGTTTTAGTAACTAGAAAAGTAAAATTATTTTGATGTTATAATTTATTTTTTGGTTTTATTAACTAGAAAATTAATTTGTGTTTTGATTTTTCTGATTTTTGTAATCAGATATTATGGCCACTGCAACTAAAAGTAGTACTCCAATTGTTACAACGACTCTGGTCCCTATCCAGAACCATGTTCAAGTCCCAATAAATCATGAAGAAAAATCGAAAAAATTTAATGGCATCGAGTTTAAGAGGTGGCAGTAGAAAATGATGTTTTACCTTGCAACTCTTAATCTAGCCTGGTTTCTCCGTGAAGAGACTCCAGTACTTAAAGAGGATGAAAGTGATCGGCAAGTTGTTGCCGCTGTAGACACCTGGAAACATTCTGATTTTCTGTGCAGAAACTACATCCTAAATGGCCTTGACAACATACTGTATAATGTTTACAGCCCTCTGAAAACAACAAAAGAATTATGGGATTCTTTGGAGAAAAAATACAAGACAGAGGATGCCGGTACAAAGAAATTTGTTGTTGGTAAATTTCTGGACTTCATTATGGCAGACTCCCAGACGGTAATTTCTCAAGTTCAAAGTTTTCAATTAATTTTGCATGATATTCATGCTAAGGGTATGCCTCTGAGCGAGTCTTTCCAAGTCGCTGCGTTAGTGGAAAAATTACCACCGGCTTGGAAATATTTTAAAAATTATTTAAAACATAAATGCAAAGAGATGACCATGGATGAATTGATTGCAAGACTGAGAATTGAGAAAGATAACCATAAGGATGAAAAGAGGAATGGTAAAAATCACATTGAGTCCAAGGCTAATGTGATTGAACAAGTGCCCAAACCACATAACAAAAAGGGAAAGTTTGCTGGAGATTGTCCTAAACAAGGCGACAACAATGGCAATAAGAAGTTCAAAGGAAAATGCTATAACTGTGGCAAGACTAGACATCGTGCCTCTGATTGCCGCCGCCCTAAGAAGGATCGCAAAAGTATAAGCAAGAAGACTACTAATCAAGCCAATGTGTCAGAACTTGATTACATCTTTGACGGGATAAATGACATCAATCTCTCTGCTATGGTGTCTAAGGCTAATTTGGTTGGCAATCCTGAGGAATGGTGGGTTGATAGTGGGGCAACTCGACACATTTGCACAGACAAGAAGATGTTCACTACTTATAATGAGGCTGCAAATGGTGAGCAACTATTCATGAAAAATTCATCTACTTCTGTTGTGGCTGGACAAGGAAAAGTAGTCTTGAAGATGACATCGGGAAAAGAATTGACCCTCAACAACATACTGCATGTACCAGACATTTGAAAGAATTTAGTTTCTGGTTCTTTGTTTAGTAGAAATGGTTTTAGGCTTGTATTTGAGTCTGATAAATTTGTATTAACAAAAAGTGGTATGTATGTTGGTAAGGGGTACATGAGTGATGGTCTCTTCAAATTGAATGTAATGACTGTTGTACCAAAACTTTCTGTTAATAAGAATAACACATCTTTTGCTTATATTCTTGAGTCAAATTTGTGGCATGGTAGGTTAAGACATGTAAATTTTGATGCTTTGCATAGACTAATTGGTTTAGATTATATACCAAAGTTTGAAATTGATCCTAATCTCAAATGTGAGATTTGTGTAGAAGTGAAACTAACTAAGGCTCCATTTAAATAGGTTGAAAGAAAAATCGAACCTCTAGAATTAATTCATACAGAAGCATGTGATCTTAAATTTGTTCAAACTAGAGGAGGCAAAAAGTATTTCATAACATTTATCAATGATTGCACAAGATATTGTTATGTATATTTACTTAGAAGTAATGATGAAACCTTGAAAATGTTTAAACTCTACAAAACTGAAGTTGAAAATTAACTTGGTAAAACCATTAAAATGGTTAGAAGTGATAGGGGTGGTGAATATGATGCACCTTTAAATGAATTTTGTGCACAACATGGCATTATTCACCAAACTACAGCACCCTATTCTCCACAACAAAATGGAATTGTTGAAAGGAAGAATAGAACCCTTAAAGAAATAATGAATGCCATGTTACTAAGTTCAGGTTTACCGCAGAACTTGTGGGGGGAAGCAATATCGTCTGCTAATTATGTTCTTAATAGAATACCTCACAAGAAAACGAATAGCACTCCTTATCAATTGTGGAAAGGTCGACCACCTTCCTGCAAATACTTAAAAGTGTAGGGGTGTTTGGCAAAGGTAGAAGTTCCTATTCCAAAAAAGACTAAAATAGGACCAAAATAGTGCATTGTGTGTTTATTGGTGAAGCTCAGAATAGTAGTGTATATCGGTTTCTGACTTATAAATCAGAAATACCTGATATACATGTGAACACTATTATAGAGTCAAGGAATACTGTGTTTTTTGAACATATTTTTCCTTACAAGAAATGACAAGAATTAAGTTTACAGGAAAGAACTTATGGTTGTACACAAAGTCAAGAGACTAATGACAATCAAACACAAAAGACTAGTAATGGTCTCGACCAACAGGATTTAACTGATGATGAACCAAGACGAAGTAAGAGAGCAAGAATATCAAAATCTTTTGGTCATGATTTTCTGACATACCTGTTAGAAAATGAATCTCAAAGCTTTACGGAAGCAATGACAAGTCCTGAAGCACCTTTGTGGAAAGAGGCTGTTAATAATGAAATTGAATCCATTATGCAAAATCATACTTGGGAATTGGTGGATCTTTTACCCGGTTCTAAACCTCTTGGATATAAATGGATATTCAAGAGAAAAATGAAAGTAGGTGGGTCAATAGACAAGTATAAAGCAAGTCTTGTGGTAAAAGGTTATAGACAAAAGGAAGGTTTGGACTATTTTGATACATATTCCCTTTCGACAAGAATAGCGTCCATCCACATGCTTATTGCTATAGCAATATTGTATAATTTAGAAATACATCAAATGGATGTTAAGACAGCTTTCTTAATCAGTGATCTAAATGAAGAGATTTATATGGAGCAACCCGAAGGGGTAATAGTGCCAGGGCAAGAAAAGAAAGTTTGTCAGCTTGTAAAATCCCTCTATGGATTAAAACAAGCTCCTAACCAATGGCATGAAAAATTTGATCATGCTATGCTTACTAATGGGTTTAAGATAAACGAATGTGACAAGTGCGTCTATGTTAAAAACCCTAACAAGGTTATGTCATTGTATGTTAAAAACCCTAACAAAGGTTATGTCATCGTTTGTCTTTATGTGGATGACATGCTTATCATTGGAAGTAGTCTAAACACGATCAAATCAACCAAGCAAATGCTGAACAAAAGATTTGATATGAAAGATATGGGGGTCGTAGATATGATATTAGGAATGAAAATTACTAAAACATTTGATGGATATGCATTATCTTAATCTCATTATATTGAGAAAATTCTTGGTAAATTTATCAATGATGATATGAATGTAGCTAGAACACCTGTAGACATTAGTCTTTATTTATCGAAAAATAAAGGTGATGCGGTGTCTCAGTTAAAATACTCCCAAATCATTAGAAGCTTTATGTACCTAATGAATTGCACTCGTCCTGATATAGCTTATGCTGTCAGTAAATTGAGTAAGTACACTAGTAACCCCGGAGAAGACTATTAGAAAACGATCATTCGGGTTCTTAGATATCTAAGATTTACCCGTGATCATGGTTTGAACTTTACTCAATATCATGCAGTACTAGAAGGTTATTGTGATGCCAATTGGATATTGGATACTAAAGATTCAAAATCCACTAGTGGATATGTCTTTACTCTGGAAGGCGCTGCTATTTCTTGGAAATCCACGAAACAAACATGCATCACACGATCCACAATGGAATCTAAGTTCATTGCTTTAGACAAAGCAGGAGAAGAAGCAAAATGGCTTTGCCATTTCTTAGAAGATATTCCAATGTGGCCAAAACCTGTGCCAACTATTTGCATTCATTGTGATACTCAATCTGCAATAGGCAGGGCACAGAGTCATTTGTATAATGGTAAGTTATGACACATTCGTCATCAACATAATATCGTAAGACAATTGCTCTCAAATGGAATAATCTCTATAGATTATATAAAATCTAAAGATAATATTGCGGATCTGTGAACAAAAGGTTTGACTAAAGAGTAAATGTATAATTCATCAAAGAGGATGTTATTAAAGCCTATTACATAAGAGTCATCATAATGGTAACCCTACTTATATGACTGGAGATCCTAAGAACTAAGTTCAAAGGGACAAATAAGTTATGTGTGGCTCGCCAGAAATCACCCAGAGATTAAATTTCCCTACCATTTCTATGGTGAGAGTGATATTTACAACATGTGTTGTATGCAGGGGTTTAAGGATAAGTTTCGTTTTTAATGATTACTTATATCTTGATTTAGGATAAAAAATAAAGACGAGTATAAGAGATACTCACAATAAGAATCACCTATATGAGTGTTAAACTGGGGCTGGTTCTATGAAAATAAAGAGGCTAAATTCTCTAGAAGCACTCATAAACAACCAAGATCGTTTAAGGCCAAAATGAACACAACCGTGAGAATCACGATGTGTCAGAAGATATTTTGTGTGAAATCTATTGTCTTGGCTTACACAAATGGCTGAACAATTCAAGGCATTGCATCCATTGGATAGCTAGTAAGTCCAATAGGTTATCACTAAGGAAGATTCAAGGTCGAAAGCTACCTACCTTGATGCAAGATATTTTCGATTTACATTCTTTCGACAAATTCTGCATATAGTTGCATTTTTGTTGTCATCAAATTCCATTTATGTGGGGGATTGTTAGAAACGGTTTTGGAAAAATCAGATTTTTCCTCAACTTTGGTCTATTTTTTAGGTGGGACCCATGCGCCAAAGTTGGCAGGTCTAAGTGGTAACGCATTCTATGCCGCGTTGTGATTCACGTAGTATATTTGGTTGCTCAAAACCATTATTGGGTGAATGGGAAATTAAAGCCAAAGTGAGCTTCGCAAAAATGGTGTTTTGGTAGAATTTTCTTAAGGTTTGAATTAAAGGTTTGTCCCACATTGGTTTGGTGGGCAAATTTTGTGTAGGTTTATAAGGCTTGGGTTTGGAATTTGGGATAGGCCGCAAGGGGCACTTAAGTTTTGTAAAGAGAGAGGTTATGGGCAAAGTGGGTTAGACCAATTGGACCCAAAATAAACACACGAGCGCGTCACCACCGCCCGTCCATCCGGTCGGTCAAGCGGGCTGGGCTGGGCTGGGCTGGGCTTGGGCGCGGGTGCATGGTGTAAGGTTGGGTTGGGCTTGTCTAGCCCAATACTTATCTTTTTGGGCCAAAAACATTTGCATTTATTTTATTTTTTGGCAAAATAAAATCTGTCCAGTTTTTTTCTACCCGAACAGATGCATATCTGTTTAAAATTTAAACCCAATAAGTTCCAATCTGTTTGAAATTAAACCGGACAGATTCAATATACGTTTAAAATTCAAACCAAACAGTGCCTTAACTGTTCAAACAGTGCGGAATAGGTTTTGTACCTGTTCAAACAGTTTTGTATCTGTTAATTCAAACTGAATAGGTACTATACTTGTTGAATTCAAAATTGAAAAACTACCATTGCACCTATAAATAGACAAGTCCCTAATTTGGTTTTTTCATTCAGAAAATTCGTTCTTCCCTCTGTCATTACTCTCTGTATTTTACTGCATTTAATTTTCCTGTGAGAAAGAGTATAAACACAAAGTGTGTTCGTTGTGCGAATAATTTGTAGTACTGTTATTATTCGTTATTGATCATTTTATCCTGGGAGATAGACGTCCACAATCTGAAAGCACCGTGGAGAGGACGAATTTGTCTTAAGAACACAGTGTTAAACACTGGACTTGATCAAAAATTTGTTCGAGAAAATAATAAGGTAAGTGACTTGATTACTTTTCTATTTAATTATTTTTCCTATTCTAGATTTTGATTTTGATTTTGTAACAAAATAAAAATCTATTTTTATTTATTTATTTTTATACACTGTTTTGATTTTTGTAATCAAATAGTCTCTCTCCTTTCTTTAATCCATTCTTTGAATACAGTGAAGATTGTTCTATAGATTCTATCATTCTTGTATTTCTCTTAATCGGTATAAGACTACTTTTTTCTATATCTATCTCTCAAAATTTCCAAAGGCACACCTTTTCCTTAAATTTTTGAATTTAATAAATATTATTTAGCTTGTTTTCATCACAAGAGAAGTGGAAAATTTCCCCTAGTTGACCTCTTTTCTCACCAACTTTCTTATTTTAAGAACTATGCCAGAAAAATCTATTTTACAGCCAACTTTCAAAAATTCTATAAACATGTAGAACAATATTTTGGACCTCAATTTTATGTCAAAATCTTCCTTAAGGAGTTAGTTTTCAAGGAAAATTGGTTTCATTGAAAAAGAGTGAGCATCTTGTGAGAAAATCCAATTTTCGTAATGGTCGACAAATCTGGACAGAGCTGGATTATTTATGAAATAACTAAAAATATAGAAAAGCTATTTCATTTCCAAAAAATGTTATGAAAACTAGATAAATTTCTCTATGAACCATAGGAAGGCCGGATTTGGGAATCTGAAATAGTTCTTTTAATCTTAATCTTTAAAATCTAGAAATTTTGTTTACATTGATGTTTTGTGCTCTTGCCTTTATGAATGTGCTTACTTATATATAATCATGTCTTGGTATGATATTATACATGTCATGGTCTTTTATTTTTTTTTGACATTTGATGATGCTTACACTTATGCAAATTTATTTTCCTTCTCGCTCGTACTAACTAATTACGACGATTAATCCAAATGGAAAACTTAATGGGGTGGCTAATGGAGTTTCGATCACATGAGTATTGTTATGAGATGAAGTTATATTCAAATTAAATTGGTTAGTGAGATGTGTTCCCCTTTGAAAGTCGAAGTCTTGCGCAAGTAGTTGTATCGAAATCCTTGAATGAATCGGTTGTAATCGGACCCTAGGTGTTTATGATGGATAAGGTTGGAGGAGGTTATGGGCAAGGTCCTTATTTTACCACCATTCATATTACATGCCTGACTATTATGAGGGCGCCTTGATGCCGTTTATGATGCCAAGCATTTACGTACCTTTTTACCATGTGGAGCATATTATGGAGTAGCTTATTTGACCAGCAATGTTCTCCATGATTTGATGCTAAAGCTTAGACATTTATGCGTGCTTAGTTTTGGTGGATATAACATAGGTGAACTGCCAAGTTCGATTGGGCATTTAAAGCATTTGAGGTACATTGATCTTTGTTATGCCCTATTTTGTTCATTACCCGAATCACTGTGCACTCTTTACAATTTACAAACACTCCAATTAGGATATTGTATACATACGAAGAAGTTGCCTATAGCCACAGGAAACCTAATTAACTTGCGTCATCTCGACGTTACTGGTGCAAATTCCTTACAAGAAATGCCACCAAAAACAGGTCAGTTAACAAGTCTTCAAACATTATCAAACTTCATTGTTAGCAAAGGAAATGGGTTTATGTTAAGAGAGTTGGGGAACTTAATTCATCTTAGAGGGGCACTTTGCATATCCAGGTTAGATAATGTGGTGGATGTTGTGGATGCAAAGGCCGCTAAGTTATATGAGAAGCAGTGCTTAAATGAGTTATTGATGGAATGGAGTAACACTAATTCAGAAGATTCACGAAATAAAAAGGTTAAATTAGAAGTGCTTGACATGCCACAATCGGACAAGAAGGTTAAAGTACTTTCCATTAGTGGTTACTATGGTCCAATATTTCCAACTTGGGTTGGAGATCCTCGGTTTTCTAATATGGTTCACTTTTTTTTTGATCAGCAAAGAAATTTTTTATTGATGACGAGCCATCCATTACATATGGGAATACATCAATAAGGATGAAAAATAAAAAAGGAGAAAAAGGAAAACCAAGCATAGTGTTGGCGAGAAACCAACACTAGCTCACAAGACCACAAACATTAGTTGCCACCACCCAAAAACTAGCTTAACAACTTGTTGCCACCACTTCTAATGTGGTTCACTTAGTGTTGCAAAATTGTGAAAAATGCACATGCTTACCACCTCTGGGGAAATTACCCTTGCTTGCAAAACTTCAGATTAGAGGAATGAAAAGAGTAGAGAATGTTGGCCTTGAATTCTATAAGTAGGGTTGCTCGAACCCTTTTCCAGCTCTAGAGACTTTATGCTTTTGGGATATGTCTGAATGTCAAGATTGGTTTCCTTTTGAAGTTGATGAGGAAGTTCAAGCATTTGCTCGCCTCTTAGAGCTCTCCATTCAAAGATGTCCCAAGCTTTTGGGTAAATTGCCCAACAGTCTTCCTTGCTTAAGAAAGCTTGAGATTCAGAATTGCCCACAATTGGTGGTTAAATGGCTTCTGAGCCCTACAGTGCTCCACCAAAAGAGGAATACCCTTCACTTCAGTTCAGTCACCTCCTTATCTCTCAGTGACGTTTCAATTTTGGACTGTTAGACAATCTTCACTGTATTTAAATAAATAAATTCTATTTGTGTACTAAACAACAAATAGAATACAAAAGAAAAATAGGAAAGGAGAGAGAATGTTTGATTACAAAAATCAAACTAGAAATAAAATTAAATAAATTAAAAACAGATTTTATTTTGTTACAAAAACAAAATCAAAATCTGATATAAATAAATAAAGAACAGAAAATAAATAAACAACTTACTTGATTAAATTCTTGAACAATATTTTGATCAAGTCCAGTATTAGACACTGTGTCCTTAAGATAGATTCGTCCTCTCCACGATGCTTTCAGAATATGAACGTCTATCTCCCAGGATAAAATGATCAATCAACGAATAAATGCAGCACTACAATTTATTCGTACAACGAATATACTAAGTGTTTATACTCTTCCTCACAGAAATTTAGATGCAGCAAAATGCAGAGAGCAGTAGTAGATTTAAGAATGAAAATTCAGTGAAAGAAACAAATGAGAGACTTGTCTATTTATATGAGAATATATGGCTGTTAGATTTGAATTAAACATGTGCAAAACCTGTTTAAATAGGTATGAAACCTGTTCAGCTTGAATAAATAGATACACACCTGTTGGGTTCAAATTTTGAACAGATAAAAACCGTATGGACCTGTTTGGATGTAGGGAAAAAACCAGAACAGATTATTTCCGGAATTAATTTGAATTCTGGACAGAAATTTTATTTTACCAAAAAATAAAATTAAATTCAACTGTTTTGGCCCAAAAAGATTAATATTGGGCCATACAAGCCCAACCTAACCTCACACCACGCACCCACGCCCAGGCCTAGCCCAGCCCGCCCGCCCGATCGGTTGGACGACGACGTGCGTGTGTGTGGTGATTTTTGGGTCCAATGGGTCTAGCCCATTTTGCCCATAATCTCCCTCTTTACAAAACTTGGGTGCCCCTTGGGACGTATCCCAAGTTCCAACTCCAAACTTTATAAACTCATTCAAAACTTCCCACCAAATCAATGTGGGACAAACCATTATACAAACCTTAAGGAATTTTCACCAAAAGTCCATTTCCATGGAGCACACTTTGGCTTCAATTTCTCATTCACCCGATAATGGTTTTGAGCAACCAAATATACCACGTGAATCACAACGTGGCATAGAATGCCTTACCACTTAGACCCACCAACTTTGTCGCACGGGTCCCACCTAAATACTAGACCAAAGTTAGGAAAAAAATTCTGTTTTCCAGATTTTTTTCCAAACCATTTCTAACAATCCCCCACATGAATGGAATTTGATGACAACGGAAATGCAACAAAATGCAGAATTTGTCAAAAGAGTATAAATAAAAAATATCTTGCATCAGGATAGGTAGCTTTTGGCCTTGAACCTTTCCTAGTGATAACCTAGTGGACTTACTAGCTAACCAATGGACGCGATGCCTTGAATTGTTCAGCCGTTTGTGTAAGCCAAGACAATAGATTTCACACAAAATATCTTCTAACACATCGTGGTTCTCACTGTTATGTTCATTTTGGCCTTGAACACTTCTGGTTTTCATGAGTGTTTCTAGTGAATTTAGCCTCTTCATTCTTATAGAACCGGCTCGAGTTCGACACTCATATAGGTGATTCTTATTTTGAGTATCTCCTTATACTTGTCTTGATTTTTACGCCTAAATCAAGATATAAGTAATCATTAAAAGCTAAGCTTATCCTAAGACCCTTGCATACAACACATGTTGCAGATATCACTTTCACCATAGTAATGGGTAAGGAATTTTAATCCCTTGGTGATTTTTGGCGAGCCACACATAACTTGGTTGTCCCTTTGAACTTAGTTCTTGGGATCTCCAGTCAAATAAGTAGGGTTACCATTATGATGACTCTTTAAGTAATAGGCTTTAATCTCGTCTCCTTCGATGAACTATACACTTGCTCTTTTGTCAAACCTTTTGTTAACGAATCCGCAATATTCTCTTTAGATTTTATATAATCTATTGAGATTATTCCATTTGAGAGCAATTGCCTTATGGTATTATGTCGACAACGAATGTGTCGTGACTTACCATTATACATATGATTCTGTGCCCTGCCTATTCCAGATTGACTATCACAATGAATGCGAATAGCTGGCACATGTTTAGGCCACATTGGAGTGTCTTCTAAGAAGGGACGAAGTCATTCTGCTTCTTCTCCTGCTTTGTCTAAAGCAATGAACTCAGATTTCATTGTGGATCATGCGATGCATGTTTGTTTTGTGGATTTCCAAGAAATAACAGCGCTTCCTAGAGTAAAGACATATCCACTAGTGGATTTTGAATCTTTAGTATTTGTTAGACTTATTTATTTTAATAATTTATTTAATTATGTTTTAATTTATTTGAAAAAGAAAAAGAAAATCCAAAATTTATTTTAATGATTTATTTAATTATATTTTAATCAAAATTTGTTTTGATGATTTATTTGAAAGAGAAAAATAGAATCAAAATTTATTTTGTCCCATTATTTCTTACCTAAACCTTTATCCTAAATGTTGTTAGAATGTATTTAATATTTTCTTAAATCAGGAGTTCAAACAGCCCAAAAGGTTCAAAAGGTTTAAGTGGAAGATATTCAAATTAGTAAGGATGGAAGTAGAATGGCTATAAAGGTTCAAAAGGCCAAAAGGTTCAAGTGGAAGATATGCAAATTAGTAGTGATGGAAGTACAACGGCTATAAAAGTTCAAAAGGCCAAAAGGTTCAAGTGGAAGATATTCATATTTGTAATGATGGAGAGGAAGAAATTCAAATTAGTAATGATGGAGTACAACGGCTATAAACGGCTATAAATTCAAATGAATACAACGGCTATAAACGGCTATAAGTTTCATTATATATACCAAAGCTTCTAATGTAAACAAGTGACAAAAAATCAGAAAATATTCTTTGATTGATAATCACTCACATCCTCTCTCCGAAATTATAGACTGAGCCTTATAACATTAAGCTCATCTTTCCTGTGTGAGATTTACAGAAAAATCAAAGTTTCATTTTATATATCTATCTTTGAGAGATATTTATTGTAAACTTTCTCTGAAAGCAAAAATACCATTTCATCTTGTAAAAGTGTTGCAAACACTGTGTTCTTGAAATCTTGAGAGTAATTGTGAATCACCTAAGATTTGCAAGGGTTTGGGCTTGTGAAGTCTATGTAAAATCCGTGGAGGAACGCTCCATTTGTAAAGAGGTTACTAGCACCCCTGTGAAGTTAGAAGATAGTGAAAAATCTCAAGTGAAGCTTGAGGAGTGGATGTAGGCTTGGTTGAAGCCGAACCACTATAAATCTGTTTGTCTCCTCTTCCCTAATCTCTTTATTTTCCTACTACTGCTATAGCTATCTAATATTCATGTGTTAATCATTTGATTTACCCTATATGTTAGTTATACTTTATTGTTATTTTGCTTGATCATTTACTGCTAAGTTCATCATTGTGCTTGTTAATAATTTGTTGTACCAGTAGTTAATTTTATTAGGGTATTATTAATTTTAATTTGTAGAAACCTAATTCACCCCCCCTCTTAGGTTGCTTTTTGGGTAACAGTATCCGATATCCAAATGGCATCACAATAACCTTCGAGTACTGTTGGATTTCGAGTAAAGTTCAAACCATGATCACGAGTAAATCTTAGCTTTCTAAGAACCCGAATGATCGCTTTCCAATGGTCTTCTCCAAGGTTACTAGTGTACCTACTCAATTTATTGACTACATAAGCTATGTCAGAACGAGTGCAATTCATTAGGTACATTAGGCTTCCTATGATCTGGGAGTATTTTAACTGAGACACCTCATCACCTTTATTTTTCGATAAATAAAGACTGATGTCTATAGGTGTTCTAGCTACATTCATATCATCCTTGATAAATTTACCAAGAATTTTCTCAATATAATGTGATTGAGATAATGCATATCCGTCAGATGCTTTAGTAATTTTCATTCCTAATATAACATTTGTGACCCCTATATCTTTCATATCAAATCTTCTATTAAGCATTTGCTTAGTTGATTTAATCATGTTTTGACTGCTTCCAATGATAAGCATGTCATCCACATAACGACAAACTATGACATATCCTTGGTCAGTGTTTTTAACATAGACGCACTTGTCACATTCGTTTATCTTAAACCCATTACTAAGTATAGCATGATCAAATTTTTTCATGCCATTGCTTAGGTGCTTGTTTTAATCCATAAAGAGATTTTACAAGCCGACAAACTTTCTTTTCTTGCTTGGGTACTACAAACCCATATAGATCTCTTCAATTAGATCATCGTTTAAGAAAGCTGTCTTAATATCCATTTGATGCATTTCTAAATTAAACAACGCTGCTATAACAATAAGCATGCGAATGGATGTTATTCTTGTCACATGGGAATATGTGTTAAAATAGTCCATACCTTTTTTTTGTCTGTAATCTTTTACTACAAGTCTTGCTTTATACTTGTTTATTGAACCATTTGCTTTTATTTTTCCCTTGAATATATACTTATATCCAAGAGGTTTAGAACCAGGTAGAAGATCCACCAATTCCCAAGTATGATTTTGCATAATGGATTCAATTTCATTATTAACAGCCTCTTTCCACAAAGGTGCTTCAGGACTTGTCATTGCTTCCTTAAAGCTTTGAGGTTCATTTTCTAACAGGTATTTCAGAAAATTTGGACCAATGGATTTTGATGTTCTTGCTCTCTTACTTCGTCTTGGTTCATCATCAGTTAAATTCTATTGGTCAAGACTATTATTAGTCTCTTGTGTTTGATTGTCATTAGTCTCTTGAGTTTGTGTACAATCATAAGTTCTTTTCTGTAAACTTAATTCCTGTCATTTCTTGTAAGGAAAAACATGTTAAAAAAACACAGTATTCCTTGACTCTATAATAGTGTTCACATTTATATCAGGTATTTCTGATTTATAAGTCAGAAACTGTCACGACCCAAACCCGGCCCTATGGGTTTAGCACCGTAACTGGCCAGTAATCCGAGATTACCGAAGGCCTGCAGAACAGTAAAACAGTCAAACAGAGTACGCGGCCTGGCGGAAGCCAATACAGTAAATAACTAGTGTCCATGAGCTGTGAAAATCTGTATGTCAAAAACATTTTATGCATTCAGACAGTTCAAAACAGTACAATCCATATACAGTCTATACAATCATTTACAAGCGATCAAGACAGGATCAAATCCTAGACAACAAGATAGAAAACAAAGAACGGTCTATACAACGGTACAAAACAGTAAAGAGACCGATAGGGGACACAAAAACACCCCAAGCCATAACATGGAAACTCGGAACCTCGCAGTGAGGCACATAGGTTGGCTTGACAAAACTGGGGACCAATCCCACGCTCCTAGCTCCGGTCTGGCTGCTGAGAACCTACATATATACATAAACAGTGAGTTAAAGCCCAGTGAATAACATAACGTGTAAAGAGGTTATGAATGAATGTCCCTTACAGTAATGAAATCAATTCATTATACAGTATTTCAATCTTTCAGTATTTCACCAATCAAGAGTTCAATCAATCACCATATGTGGTACATCCATTAGCCTATAAACAAGAGGTCCAAAGGACCGCCTTAATGACCCAACAATAATGATGGCCATCAAACAAGATGGTTCCACAAGGAAACCGACAGAGCTCAGAATACCAATAACAAGGTGCTAAGGATGCCACAATACATTCAAATGCAGACATACATTCATTCAATAAACAATATCAGTTCAATAAACAGCTCATTCAGATTCAAAATGTAACCATTTGAACATATCTTTACACAACTGTTACTCACAGAGATTGGGCTATAGCGACTAGAGCGCGTCCCCGAGCCAACCCTAAACAGCTAACAAATAGAACACACACTAAGTTCACACGGAAGGATGATAATTAAATCCTAAATTTTCTCTGTGGTTCTATGTCTAAATCCTCATTAAGATGTCTTAAACTAGGCCTAAGAATGCCTAGGATGCGATGAGGATGCAAAAATACATTGGAAGGCATTTTTCAAAAGTTGCTAACAGGGTCGCCGAGCGAGCCTTCCTTCGCCGAGCGAGGTTGCAAAACAAAGGCTTCTCTCGGCGAACAATCCTTCGCCGAGCGATCCGATGAAACAAAGAAAGTAATCGATGCTCGATTTTACGCAGCGATGCTCGCCGATGCTCGCTCGAGCGAAGCCTAAAATCAAAGGGTTCGCCGAGCGAGCCTTCCTTCGCCGAGCGGTCGATGAAACAAAGAAAAGTACGATGTTCGATTTTTACGCCGAGCCACCAATCCTTCGCCGAGCGTGGCTCGAGGAAGCGTTGGTCGCCGAGCGAGGAATCTTCGCTGAAGCGAAGAAGCCAAATCTGGAATTTCAGTTGCCTTGCAAGCTCAAACCAAGCATTCTCAACTCAATTCTCGACCTCTTGGGCTCAAATTCTGGAGAATACATCCCAAAACAATGTACAACAAGTTTCAAAAGCCAATTTATGAATTCAAGCCCCAAAGGTGAGTCAATTAAAACCATTTTTCAAACCCATTTTCAAGAACACTTTCAAAACATGCAATGCATGGGTGTTAAACCAAATTCAAGGTCCAATCTTGCTCTATTGAGCTCCAATCTTTGAAAACAATGTGGGAAACATGGATTATGATAAAAACATGGACATGCATGTATGATTCTCCAAGAATTTAACTTCAAAACATGCCAAATGACCATGCATGCAACATTTGAGCTTCAATTCACTATTTATGAGCAAATTCATGGCTTACTCTCTAATTAAACATGGAGGATGCAAGAATAAACCTTAAGGACAACAATGAGAGGTCCAATTACCTTACTAAGTCTTCAATTGAGAGTCTAGGAGGTCAATTTGACTATCTACACTTCAAGTCTACCAAAATCCAAGCCAAAATCACCCATTCAACCTCTTCTCTCTCTCTCCCTCTTGTTTGGCCGGTTGAGCTCAAGAATAGGGGCTGATGATATGTTTTGATTAAGTGTAAACAAGGCTTCACATGGCAAGAATAAACTAGGCCACTCAATGGCATTTCCGTAATTAAGTTAAACTTGACAATTAATTCGTTTAATCTAATTTAATCATTCCTAATCAATTTTCAGATAAATATACCATAAAATCAGAAATATTCTACTGATTCTAAAACATCAAACGGTTTCTAAATCGGCCGCCGATAAGGCCTTCAATTAACAGTTTAAACACATGGATTCAAACAGATAATTAATCAATTAAGCAGATAGAAATGCAATTCAATAGATAAACTTATTCAATTTCAGTTTCAGTTCCATTCACTGCATTGAGGTTCATCCATTCACTTATCGGTCATTATCGATTCGGTTTAGCAAGAATCGGTAGATAATTCGAGGGTTTAACGGTAATCGATCTGAGGGTTATTCTGAAAACCGTTATGCACTATTATTCTGAGCATAACCAATAAACACACAATCCACTATTTTTGGTCCAATCTTAGTCTTTTTAGGAACAGGAACTTCAACTTTTGCCAAACACCCCCACACTTTTAAGTACTTGTAGGAAAGTGGTCGACCTTTCCACAAATCATAAGGAGTGCTGTTTGTTTTCTTATGGGGTATTCTGTAAAGAACATAATTAGCAGACAATATTGCTTCCCCCTACAAGTTCTGCGGTAAGCCTAAACTTAGTAACATGGCATTCATCATTTTTTTAAGGATTCTATTCTTCCTTTCGGCAATTCCATTTTGCTGTGGAGAATAGGGTGTTGTAGTTTGATGAATAATGCCATGTTGTACACAAATTCATTTAATGGTACATCATATTCACCACTCCTACCACTTCTAACCATTTTAATGGTTTTACCAAGTTGATTTTCAACTTCAGTTTTGTAGAGTTTAAACATTTCTAAGGCTTCATCTTTACTTCTAAGTAAATAAACATAACAATATCTTGTGCAATCATCGATAAATGTTATGAAATACTTTTTGCCTCCTCTAGTTTGTGCAAATTTAAGATCATACACATCTGTATGAATTAATTCTAGAGGTTCGGTTTTTCTTTCAACCGATTTAAATGGAGCCTTAGTTAGTTTTGCTTCTACACAAATCTCACATTTGTGATTAGGATCAATTTCAAACTTTGGTATATAATCCAAATCAATAAATCTATGCAAAGCATCAAAATTTACATGTTCTAATCTACCATGCCATAAATTCGACTCAAGAATATAAGCAAAAGATGTGTTATTTTTATTAATTGTAACTTTTGGTACAACCGTCATTACATTTAATTTGAAGAGACCATCACTCATGTATCCTTTACCAACATACATACCACTCTTTGTAAATACAAATTTACCAGACTCAAAGACAAGCCTAAAGCCATTTTTACTTAACAAAGAATCAGAAACTAAATTCTTTCGGATGTCTGGTACATGCAGTACGTTGTTGAGGGTCAGTTCCCTCCCTGATGTCGTCTTCAAGATCACCTTTCCTTGTCCAGCCACAGTAGAAGTAGAAGAATTTCCCATGAAAGGTTGTTCACAATTTGCAGCCTCATTGTAGGTAGTGAACATCTTTTTGTCCGCACATATGTGACAAGTTACTCCAGTGTCAACCCACCACTCCTTCGGATTTCCAACCAAATTAGCCTCAGACACTACAGCAGAGAAATTGGTGTCATTCACCCCGTCAGAGATGTAATATAGTTCTGTCATATTGGCTTGATTGGTGGTCTTTTTGCTTGTACTTCCGCGATCCTTCTTAGGGCAGTGGCAGTCAGAAGCTCGATGTCCAATCTTGCCACCGTTATAGCATTTTCCTTTAAACTTCTTGTTGCTATTGTTGTCACCTTGTTTAGGACCATCTCCAATAAACTTCCTCTTTTTGTTATGTGGTTTGTGAACTTGTTCAACCACATTAGCCTTGGATTCAATCGGATTTTTCCTATTCCTCTTTTCAGTCTTTCGATTATCTTCCTCAATTCTCAATTTTACAATCAACTCATTTATGGTCATCTCTTTGCATTTATGTGTTAAATAATTTTTGAAATCTTTCCAAGCCGGTGGTAACTTTTCCACTAAAGCAGCAACTTAGAAAAACTCGTTAAGAGACATACCTTCAGAATAAATATCATGCAAAATTATTTGAAAATTTTGAACTTGAGAAATTACCATTTGGAAGTCTACCATAACGAAGTTCAGAAATTTACCGACAAGAAATTTCTTCATACTAACATCCTCTGTCTTGTATTTCTTCTCCAAAGAATCCCACAATTCTTTTGCTGACTTCAGAGGGCTGTAAACATTATATAGCATGTTGTCAAGGCGATTGAGGATGTAGTTTCTGCACTTGAAATCTGAATGTTTCCAAGCATCTACAGTGGCAACAACTTGCCGATTACTTTCATCCTCTTTCAGTGCTGGAGCCTCTTCATGGAGAAACTGGGCCAAGTTTAGAGTTGTAAGATAAAACAACATTTTCTGCTACCATCTCTTAAACTTAATATCGTTAATTTTTTTCGATTTTTCTCCATGATTTATTGGAACTTGAATATAGTTCTGGATAGGGACCGAAGTTGGTGTAACAAATGGAGTACCATTTTCAGTTGCAGTTTCAGTTGCAGTAGCCATAATATCTGATTACAAAAATCAGAAAAAACCAAGACACAAATTAATTTTCTAGTTACTAAAACCAGAAAATAAATTATAACACAAAATAATTTTATTTTCCTAGTTACTAAAACTAGAAAAATAAAATATCACAATAATTTTCTGTAATACAAATTAATATTCTGTAATTGTTAATGACATCAGTATATTACTATTAGTTGTCAAAGAAAATAGACAGTATATTACTACTATTTGTTTTCCAACCAGAATATCACTTTTGTAAAAACATAGAAAATTAAATACAATGAAGACACTAAAAATTGGTCTGTCTTAAGATTGTTGAACAATCTTCACTGTATTTAAATAAATAAATTCTGTTTATGTACTAAACTACAAACAGATACAAAAGAAAAATAGGAAATGAGAGAGAATGTTTGATTACAAAAATCAAACTAGAAATAAAATTAAATAAATAAAAGCAAATTTTATTTTGTTACAAAAAAAAAAATCAAAACCTGATATAAATAAATAAAGAACAGAAAATAAATAAACAACTTACTTGATTAGATTCTTGAACAATATTCTGATCAAGTCCAGTGTTAGACACTGTGTCCTTAAGACAGATTCGTTATCTCCACGGTGCTTTCAAAATATGGACGTCTATCTCCCAAGATAAAATGATCAATCAACGAATAAATGTAGCACTACAATTTATTTGTACAACGAACACACTAAGTGTTTATACTCTTCCTCACAGAAATTAGATGCAGCAAAATACAGAGAGTAGTAACAGATTTAAGGATGAAAATTTAGTGAAAGAAAAAAATAAGAGACTTGTCTATTTATAGGAGAATATATGGTTGTTAGATTTGAATTAAACAGGTGCAAAACCTGTTTGAACAGGTATGAAACCTGTTCAGTTTGAATAAACAGATACACACTTGTTGGGTTCAAATTTTGAATAGATAAAAACCGTATGGACCTGTTTGGATGTAGGGAAAAAATCGAAACAGATTATTTCCAAAATTAATTTGAATTTTGGACATAAATTTTATTTTACCAAAAAATAATATTAAATTTAAATGTTTTTGGCCCAAAAAGATTAGTATTGGGCCAGACAAGCCCAACCCAACCTCACACCACGCACTCGTGCCCAAGCCCAGGCTCACCCGGATGGCGGCGCGCGTGTGGTGGTTTTTTTGTCCAATGGGTCTATCCCATTTTGCTCATAACCTTTCTCTTTACAAAATTTGGGTGCCCCTTGGGGCCTACCCAAAGTTCCAACTTCAAGCCTTATAAACCCATTCAAAACTTCTCACCAAATCTATAGCGACCCCGGTCTTTTCCCATTTGATTATTGTATCCGGACTTATGTTCCGTGGATTCCGTTGCCATATTGTTGTTGATGTTGTCCTTTATTTCTTCAGTTGTGAGTTATGGGATTTGTTGGACAGGTTGATTACAGGTTGGTTGGGTTTAGAAACCAAGTGGTGATGTTCAGTTTTTGGCTTGGTCGCTCGAGCGAGCTTCTCTTCGCTCGAGCGAGGTCTTTATCTTTGGTTCTTCGCTCGAGTGGGCCTTTCTTGGCTCGGCGGCGTCCAAAGATCTAGACTCGAGAGCAAGTGTATCTTGGCTCGAGCGAGCTTTCCTTCGCTCGAGCGAGCTGGTTTGTCTTTGGCTCGAGCGAACTTCTCTTCACTCGAGCGAGGTCGATTCTTGATCTCTGGTCGCCGAGCGACTGTGTCCTTGCTCGGCGAGCCTGCCCAAAGATATAAACACAAAGCCGGGATTTTTAAGCGTTTTCATCCTCTTTTGATCCCAAACCCTAATTCCGAAGTTCTCTTCTTCTCTAAACACCTTCTCTCCTAGGATTGATCTAGTTAGGGTGTTTTTACCCTAGCCGCTTTACAAAAAGATAGAGGAGAGTGAGGGCTTTCATTTAATCTGAACAAACTTGAATTTGGAGCACTTTGGAATTTGGGCATTATCTTCGTCTTCTTCTTTTGGGTCCTTTGCTTGAGGTAGGGATTTCCTACTCCATTTATAATGCTTTTAATCCTAAGTAGTGGTATTTTGGTATGTGGGGGTAGTTTTGGTAATTTTGGGAGAAACCTTAGGGTTTTGTCATAGATTAATTTATATAATTAATTTAAGGGAAGATTGTGATAGTGGATTAAATTCATGAGACTGGGAAAGTTAATGGTTTAATGATGTATTTGGTAGTTTAAATACTTACCTTTGTGAATATCGAAATTACATTATTGTTATAGTTATTTCTTGCTTAGAAATAATCGTTTTGGGCTATCGGTGGAGGATAGCTATTGATTGTTGTAGACCTTGCATGCGGTTTAGGTATAACTGAAATTGAGTCAATTGTTTGACTGTTGAGTTAATACAGAACATTCGTGTATTAATTATGTGTTTTATATGGCATGTATTGATTATGTTGCATATGCATTTGGTTTTGGAGGAGATAGGGGATGAACTCCACGGTTTAGGGGAAGATAGGGGATGGACCTCTAAACCGGACTTGTTGGGAGGAGATAGGGATGGACTCCAAGAGCATGACATATGTGTGTGCTTATTGATAATAGAAATATTTCTATTTGTTGTTGATATGATACATCACCACCATGTGTATCGGTTGGGAAGTATGGAAGTGAAGTTGATTGAGATTGATATAACACCGGTAGTGTGTGTTTATTATGTTATAAGAAAGGTTTAACTTTGATTTGTTATCCTCGTTGAGTTGTTTGGCGTGTTCGAGCCATGTCGTGTAAATGGAAAGTAAAGGTGTCATAGACCATGTGTCATAGACAATGTAGGCATTCGTGTCAATAGAATTGTAGATTGATTATCTTGTGTTAACCATGTATCGGGTACTACTGCTTTAGTTAATTCTTATGCTTGGTTTAGTATTTCTCTCTTTGGTGGCTCACCCTATATGGGAACTTTATTTTCAGGTTCAGGTGGTTCACTACCTCCAAAGACTTAGCTTGTGAGGATTTGGACTTGAAGACTTGTTTTAATTGTTTTTAGTTATTTTATTTGATTTATGTAAACGTTCAAGCCTAGGGATTTATTTGTTTTGAGTTAGAACTCATGAAATTGTGTCCAAGTGTTGGCTTGGCAAGATGTAAGCCCATAGGGCACTTATTTTGATGTTTTATTTCAAAATACTCTGATGATTTAAATAATATAATGTTTTTCTTTTAATAATGCATGCCTTGTTTTATGTTTAATGGGTTTAATTTTGAGGGCGTTACAACTTGGTATCAGAGCGTACCGGGTTCGAATACTTTGGGTACGTGGGAAGTGATTAGTATCACAATGGGTTCGTCTCGTTTGATAGAGACTTAGTGTAATAATTACATGCTTATATGATAACATGTTTATGTGACTATGTGGGTATGGAATGTAGTTTCTAGGATGTTGATTGGACCCTTGAGTCTCTGAAAGTCTTGTTGGAAAGGCACTTGATCAATGTTGTTTCCAATCGGAACTTTAGTGACGCCTTGGGACTATCATTATCCAGGAATGAAATTCGTAGGTGCTTATGTGATTATGTGCTTACGTGGTGTGATTTATTGTTGTCCAATGTATTAGGACGCGAGTGTCATAGTTTTGGCATATTGTTTAGAGTGCTAACGTCTTTGTTATTAGGATGTCAGGACGAGGACGAGGTCGTGGTAGGCGTGGTAGGCAGGCCAGACAGGAAATGCCTATACCGGAGGAAATTCCGGCAGTTCAGGAGGGTGTTGGCCAGGCCAATGTGGCCGAGCCAGTAAGACAGCAGGTTATGGGCGCTTTGGCCCAAGAGATAACTGGAGCTTTCAGGGAGTCAGTGGGCATTCTTAGGGCTCAGAATCAAGCTCAGGTTGTTGTGGCAGATATAGGACCTTCTTTTCTGAAGAGAGAGTTCTTCCGGTCTCACCCGGATGAGTTTTTAGGTGATCCTAGCGAGCCGCTTAAGGCAGACGAATGGCTCGAACAGACAACGAAAACGTTTGAGATGCTAGGCATCGAAGACGAGACACTGAAGGTGACCTTGGCATCTTTTCAGCTGAAAGGGGATGCGGTTTGCCACATCGAATCTGAGAGACTTTCTTATCTACGGCTGCAAAAAGCTCGAGGCCCTGCCATACAACCTCAGTTCTCTTGAAGAGCTAAAAGTATGGAAATGCGCCACAGGAATTGTCTCCAACTGGAGTTCTTTCATGAACCTCCATTCACTTGTCATCATCATGATCATGATCGGTAAGCCCCCATCAGAGTGGAGTTTGTAGAGATTACCCTCTCTTAGAAAACTCTATCTTATTGGTTCAAAAGATTACCGTTGGGAGTCTATTTCAAAAGATGGAATGTCATTGCCCACCTATCTTTCAAGGACTTTCAAGACCTCACCTCTCTTGAAAACCTTTTCATCTATGTTTGCCGTAAGCTCACTTCTTTGCCAAAGGAAGGGATGCCTCCCTCGTTTTTGTGGTTGGCGATCAAAGGATGACCGGTACTTACCACTCTCCATTCATTTTCTTTTTTTTCATTTTTCATTTTTTTTTTGTATTTTTAAAAAAACTATAATTTAATTTATATTTTGAGATGTTATCTCTCATCAGAGTTTCCCTTTTGTGGTTGTAAAATGTAGAAATTAAAAAAGAAATAGTAAAGAAAGGCCACTTCTTCCCTTTGACTGCAACCTCTCTGTCCACATTTTCGAAATATCATCTTGCAATGCAAATTCCACTGTAAAACGTAATTGCAATCACATCACATGCATAGTGATCGAAAGCCATACTGCTTTCCATTTTATGTTTTAAAATATACTATCTGCAACGTGGTATGTAAAGAGTAAATCCTTCACATCAACTTACCTACCTACATTTAATTAGAGATTTCTAGAATTGTTGGAAAATTTGTTATAAATGATTTGAAAAATTCTGGGTTGTAACAGAATTTTTTCCTACCTTTGGTCTATTATTTAGGTGGGACCCGTACGGCAAAATTGGCGGGTCAAAGTGGTAACACGTTCTATGCTGCGTTGTGATTCACGTGGTATATTTGGTTACTCAAAATCATTATTGAGTGAATGAGAAATTGAAGCCAAAGTGTGCTCCATAGAAATGGAGTTTTGGTGGAAATTCCTTAAGGTTTGTGTAAATGGCTTGTCCAACATTGATTTGGTGGAAAGTTTTGAATGGTTTTATAAAGCTTGGAATTGGAACTTGGGGTAGGCCCCAAGGGGCACCTAAGTTTTGTAGAGAGGGAGGTTATGGGCAAAATGGGTTAGACCCATTGGACCCAAAAATCACCACACGCGTGCGCCGCCGCCCGTCTGGGCGAGCTGGGCTGGGCACGGGTGTGTGGTTGGGCTTGTCCGGCCCAATACTAATATTTTTGGGCCAAAAACATTTGAATTTAATTTTATTTTTGGTAAATAAAATTTGTTTGAATTCAAATTATTTTGCACATCTTCAAATTTTGTACAGATTAATTCAAATCTGTCCAGTTTTTCTTGTGAAGAATTTATTTGTCCGAAACTTGTGCAACAGATTTGGTTTTTGTTCAAAATTCAAAGTCGAACAGTTTGAACCTGTTCAAACAGTACCAAACAGGTACTGTATCTGTTCAAAACAGATTGCTACCTGTTGGATTCAAATTGAAAAGCCACCAAGCCACCACTTCACCTATATAAATTGGCAGTCCCTCATTTGGTTTTTTACAACAATTTCCGTACTTCTCTCATCTGTTATAATTCTCTGCATTTTGCTGTATTTAATTTCTATCAGAAAGAGTTTAAACACATAGTGTGTTCGTTGGGCAAACAATTTTGTAGTGCTGCTATTGTTGCTGTTGATCATTTTATCCTGAGAGATAGACGTTCGTATTTTGAAAGTACCGTGGAGAGGACGAATCTGTCTTAAGGACACAGTATCGAACACTGGACTTGATCAGAATAATATTCAAGAAATTAATCAAGTAAGTTGTTTATTTATTTTCTGTGTTATTATTATTTATTTAAATCAGATTTTAATTTTGTTTTTGTAACAAAATAAAATCTGTTTTTATTTATTTTATTTTATTTTATTTCTAGTTTGATTTTTGTAATCAAACATTCACTCTCCTTTCTTATTTTTCTTTATATTCTATTTGTCATTTAGTACTCAAACAGAATTAATTATTTTAAATATAGTGAAGATTGTCCAACAATCTTAAGGCAGAATCTTTTATTTTTGGTGTCTTCATTGTATTTAATTTTCTGTGATTTCATAAAGTTATATTCTAGTTGGAAAACAAATAGTAGTAATATACTGTTTGACAGATAATAGTAATATACTGTCTTTTTCTTTGACAACTAGTAGTAATATACTGGTGTCATTAACAATTTCAGAATATTAAATTGTGTTACAAAAAATTATTTTAGTATTTTATTTTTCTAGTTTTAGTAACAAGAAAAATAAAATTATTTTGTGTTATAATTTATTTTCTGGTTTTAGTAACTAGAAAATTAATTTTTGTTTTGGTTTTTTCTGATTTTTGTAATCAGATATTATGGATACTGCAATTGAAACTGCAACTGGAAGTGGTACTCCAATTGTTACACTAACACCGGTCCCTATCTAGAACCATGTTACCAATAAATCATGAAGAAAAACTGAAAAAATTTAACGGTATTGAGTTTAAGAGATGGCAACAGAAGATACTGTTCTGTCTTACAACTCTAAATTTGGCCCGGTTTCTCCGTGAAGAGACTCCAACACTTAAAGAGGGTGAAAGTGATTGGCAAGTTGTTGCCGCTGTAGATGCTTGGAAACATTTAGATTTCCTGTGCAGAAACTACATCCTCAATGGCCTTGACAAATGCTGTATAAGGTTTACAACCCTCTTAAAACAACAAAAGAATTGTGGGATTCTTTGAAGAAGAAATACAAGACAGAGGATGCCGGCACGAAGAAATTTGTTGTCGGTAAATTTTTGGACTTCGTTATAGTGGACTCCCAAATAGTAATTTCTCAAGTTCAAAGTTTTCAATTAATTTTACATGATATTCATTCTAAGGGTATGTCTCTGAGCGAGTCTTTCCAAGTCGCTGCTTTAGTGGAAAAGTTACCACCGGCTTAGAAAGATTTCAAAAATTATTTAACACATAAACGCAAAGAGATGACCACGGATGAACTTATTGTAAGACTGAGAATTGAGGAAGATAACCATAAGGCTGAAAAGAGGAATGGGAAAAATCTCATTGAGTCCAAGGCTAATGTGGTTGAACAAGTTCACAAACCACATAACAAAAAGAGGAAGTTTACTGGAGATGGTCCTAAACAAGGCGACAACAATGGCAACAAGAAGTTCAAAGGAAAATGCTATAACTGTGGCAAGACTGGACATCGAGCTTCTGACTACCGCCGCCCTAAGAAGGATCGTGGAAGTACAAGCAAGAAGACTACTAATCAGGCCAATGTGACAGAATTAGATTACATCTCTGACGGGATGAATGACATCAACCTCTCTACTGTGGTGTCTGAGGCTAATTTGGTTGAAAATCCCAAGGAATGGCAGGTTGACATTGGGGCAACTCATCATATTTGTGCGGACAAAAAGATGTTCACTACCTACAATGAGGCTGCAGATGGTAAACAACTTTTCATGAGAAATTCTTTTACTTCTACTGTGGCTGGACAAAGAAAGGTGATCTTAAATATGACATCAGGGAAAGAATTAACCCTCAACAACGTACTACATGTACCTGACATCCGGAATAATTTGGTTTCTGGTTCTTTGTTAAGTAAAAATGGCTTTAGGCTTGTCTTTGAGTCTGATAAATTTGTATTAACAAAGAGTAGTATGTATGTTGGTAAGGGATACATGAGTGATGGTCTCTTCAAACTGAATGTAATGACAATTGTACCAAAAGTTGCTATTAATAAGAATAACACATCTTTTGTTTATATTCTTGAGTCGAATTTATGGCATGGTAGATTAGGACATGTAAATTTTGATGTTTTGCGTAGATTAATTGGTTTGGATTATATACCAAAGTTTGAAATTGATCCTAAACATAAATGTGAGATTTGTGTAGAAGCGAAATTAACTAAGGTTCCATTTAAATTGGTTGAAAGAAAAGCCGAACCTCTAGAATTAATTCATACTGATGTATGTGATCTTAAAAGGGCCATCATTGTGGTAGGTATGGCCACATTTGTTCTTATTGTTTTGAGTTGTTTGGTAAAGTGTCTCAAAATGGTAGAAATTCTAATACTTTTTAGGTTAGGAGATAACCTTATATATCTAGGCAGAACACCAAGATTGAGGGTGTTCACACCGCTAAGACTGTTACCAAGACTGCCAGTCCTGCTTTTGCTAAGACCAAAAAGATATGTGTGAGAAAGAGTGACTTAACTTGTTTTGTTGTTCACACTACACTAAAAGCACGTGACTCACACATGTGATATCTTGATAGTGGGTGCTCTCGGCACATGTTTGGTGACAAATCTTATTTCATATCTCTTGAAAAATATAAAGGAGGAATTATTATCTTTGGAGAAGGTGGCACTTCTAGGGTCATTGGTAAGGGTTCTATAAGTGTAGCTGGTCTTCCAAAGCTCGAAAATGCTTTTTTGGTTGATGGCCTTAAAGCAAATCTTTTGAGCATTAGTCAAATGTGTGATTCCCATTATGAAGTATTATTTTCAAAAAATAAATGTGAAATTTTGGATAAGAAGGGAAATATTGTCATGCATGGGGTTCGCACATCTGATAATTGCTATGGGATTGTTACCACTAATGATCTTACTTGTCACTTGGCCTTCATAAATAATCTTGACTTGTGCCATCAAAGGTTAAGTCACATGAATTTCAAGGACTTGACCAAGATAGCCAACAAAGAGCTTGTAAGAGGAGTACCCAAAATGGGTAAGAATGTGAACCATGTGTGTGGACCATGTCAACTTGGAAAACAAACTCGTGCCCCTCATAAAAAGATGAACAACTACATAACAAAACGTCCTCTTGAACTGGTTCATTTGGATCTTATGGGACCCACTTGCACTGAAAGCATTGGAGGTAAAAGATATATTTTTTTAACTGTGGATGATTGCACTCGTTTTTCATGGGTTAATTTTGTAAGAAAAAAATTTGTTACATTTGATGCTTTCCAGGCCTTAGTCCTTAAAATCTAAAATGAATAAGGTGTCTCTATTGGGCGTATCATAAGAATTCGAATTGATCATGGTCGTAAGTTTGAAAATAGTTCATTTCCGGATTTCTGTGATATGCATGGTATTAATCATGAGTTTTCTGCACCTATTACTCCACAGCAAAATAGAGTTGTTGAGAGGAAAAATAATGTTGTTCAAGAGATGGCTAGGGTTATGCTCATTAGCAAGAAAGTTTATCCAAAGTTTTGGACTGAAGCCTTAAATATCGTTGTTTATGTGGTGAATTGTCTGTATTTAAGGCCCAACACTTTACAAACTCCATATGAATTGTGGAAATTCAAAACTTTTGGGAGTAAATATTACATTTTTAAAGATAGAGAGCCCTTGGGTAAATTTGACTCCCGAAATGATGAATGTATTTTTCTAGGGTATTCAACCACTAGTAAAGCTTTTCATGTCTATAACCTGCGTACTTTATCTCTAATGGAATCAATCAATGTGGTTATAGATAACACAGGTTCTCCTACTCCGGTGATACATGAGGAAGATAATGGTGAGTTTCCAATCTTGGATACTGAACCACAAAGTCAAGGAGTAGCACCAGGTCAAGCTCAAGAAGGTGAGCCAGCACCAACTTCAATGGTAAGTCCGAGTCCAAAGAGTGCACAAAGAGACATCACCTTTGATGCTTCCGTCACTACCAGTTTAGGGTTAAAACCATCAGCAAGGGTAAAACTGAACCATTCGGTTCAACAGGTAATTGGTAGTGTTTTGGACCAAATGAAAACCTAAAAAGAAGCTCGGGAAGAGGTAACTCACGAGTGCTGTGTTTCGTTAATTGAACCTAAGAATGTAAAAGAGGCCTTACTAGATGATAGTTGGGTTAATGCAATGCAAGATGAATTAGGTCAATTTGAACGCAACAAAGTTTGGACTCTTATACCCAGACCTAGAGACATGAATGTGATAGGTACCAAATGGATCTTTAAAAATAAATCTGATAAGAATGGCATTGTGGTTAGAAATAAAGCTGGGTTGGTTGCTCAAGGGTATACGCAAGTAGAGGGTGTTGACTATGATGAGACGTTTGCCCTTGTTGCACGTCTCGAATCTATTCGTATTTTACTTGGTGTTGCATGCTTTCTTGGGTTCAAACTGTTTCAAATGGATGTGAAAAGTGCCTTTCTGAATGGGTACTTGAAAGAAGAGGCTTATGTTGAGTAACCAAAAGGGTTTGAGAACCCAAAATGTCCACACTATGTCTACAAGTTAGACAAGGCTTTATTTGGGTTGAAACAAGCCCCTCGAGCTTGGTATAATAGACTTACTACCTTTCTTCTTGATAATGATTTTCAAAGGGGTAGTGGCCCTGTTTGGTAGAGCTGTGGGAAAGTGATTATAACTTAGCCTAACAGCTTATAGCTTATAGCTGTGAACATAAGCTGATTTTTGACTTATAAATTAAGCTTCTCCTCCCTCACTCAAAGAATAAGTTGATTTTTGACTTACAAAAAGCTATAAGCTGTATTGTTAAGCTGAACCAAACACATCAAAATAGCTTAAATTAAGTTAAAAGCTGAAATAAGCTGGAAATAAGCCCTACCAAACAGGGCCAGTGTGGATAAGACCTTATTTATAAAACATACTAAGTCTCATATACTTGTTGCTAAGATTTATGTTAATGATATTGTGTTTGGATCCACTACTGATTTTCTTGTGAAATATTTCTCGGATTGCATGACACATGAGTTTGAAATAAGCATGATGGGGGAGTTGTCTTACTTTTTGGGTTTTCAAATTAAACAGTCTCCTTCGGGTATGTTTGTTTCTCAAACCAAATATGCCAAAAACCTTGTGTCCAAGTTCGGTCTAGAGTCTACCAAATATGTTCGCACTTCCATGAGCACTAGCCTTCACCTTTCCAAAGATTCCTCTGGTACTGATGTTGATTCTACCTTTTATAGAAGTATGATAGGGAGTCTCTTGTACCTCACAGCCAGTCGTCTTGATATTGTGTTTAGTGTATGTGCCTGTTACCATGCCTGTCCTAAAGAGTCTCATCTACTTGCAGTTAAACGCATCATTAAGTATGTAAATGGGACATTCGGGTATGGGATTTGGTTAACGACCGACATTACAGCTAAAATCACTGGTTTTTCTGATGTCGACTGGGTAGGGTTTGCTGATGATCGTAAGAGCACATCCGGGGGGGTGTTTTACCTTGGGAATAATTTGGTTGCCTGGCATAGCAAAAAGCAAAATGCCGTTTCCCTTTCGACCGTTGAGGCTGAGTACATTGCTGCAGGGAGTTGTTGTGCACAAATGTTGTGGATGAAGCAAATGCTTCATGATTATGGTATAGACCAGAACACTCTCACCGTTTTCTGTGATAATACAAGTGCCATTAACATTTCTAAAAATTATGTCCAACATTCTTGCACCAAACACCTTGACATTCATCATCATTTTATTCGAGAGTTAGTGGAAGAGAGCCTTGTTGTTCTTGAACATGTACCCATTGAGCATCAAAAAGTTGATATTTTTACAAAACCCCTTAATCTTCTTAGGTTTGAGTTCTTTAGAAAGACCTTGGGTGTAGTGCTCAGTCACTAAGATGTGACATGTTACTTGAGTGGGTGAGAGTGATTGGTTTATGTATACTTGGATACTATAATCTCATTGTCATTGATGCCTGTCATTTCTGCATTTAGACTCTTATGAACACCTTTCATGATGCTTGCAAGATTTCACGTTTCTTTGTTCATAGCTTATTCTGAATGCTCATCCTCATTGACTTCATGATCTCATTCTGTACGTATCCTTGAGATAAATTGTTGTAGGGGTTTCCACACAAGTGATCAAAGTTCTCTATGGACCTTTAACAGTGTCTCCTATACATTTTTAGAGGAATTGACCTATACTGGCGGATCATGGATGATGTTGAGTCTCTTAACCATCTACCATCTTTTTTCACTTTTATGGTTCCTCCTTCAGTTCATTGACGTCTGGGCAATTGGAAAAGGCTACCTCAGAGGCACCAACCAGGCCATCCTTATTGTTTTCATTCTTTTTTAGTTTGGTCTCCATACTCTTGAGCGTGCATGCCACCCATGAGTGCCCACAAGCGAGAAAAATCAAATCTCTAAAAAAATTATAAAAAAAAAGGACTCATTGATTGAGGGGGAGCTTCCGCTTTTACTCAACAAATACCCCTTTATTTCTAGTGGTTTGACTTTTTTCAATTATGTTTAGTTTCTCTTGTCAGAGGTCCAACCATCTGATCACTACGAGGATTAACTCTAGTTCTGTGGCCTCTCAAGAATTGCACACACACATATTCCTTGTGAGCTCTCATTTTGTCTTTGAGTTGTGCATTCCCATGTAGCTTATGCTCATTGATCATTCTTTATCTGATGTGCTCATGATACTGTGCTTCATACTGTCAAAACTGTGAGTTTACTGGCCTCATGGGTTGTGGATTATCTCATCTTTGTATCACATTATGGCCATTGTACTAATCCCCTCTTGTTTCAGGTCTCTCTTGATAGCGTGAGGGTTTTTTTTTATTCTGCTCAGAAGGGTTGTTTAAGGGTGTTTTGGTTCTTCTGCTTCGCTTGACCGAGAGAGTTTGCGCTCGAGTAAACTTTTCCTCAATCCAGTATTTTTGCAAGTGGTTCTAGATTTTGAAAGCGTGTGGTTTTTGGCTCGAGCGACCTCTTGCACATAAATGTCTTTGTCTTGGTTTAAATTCTGCCACTCCGTCCCTTCAGTCCACTTTTCCTTCGATTGCTCTCTCTCCTAGGGCGATTTTGTCTCGTGCAAGCTCGTTTCTTGGTTTTCACTAGTTTTGGGTGTTTCTCTCTTCCCTCAATCTCTCCTTCTCTAGTTTGTGGTAAGTTTCTCTCTCTCTCTCTCTCACCATTTGTGTGTGACTTTATTTGTCCTCTTTTGAGGTTTGTTTGTTTTTTATTTCATTTCATTTTATCTTTGTTTTTTCTCTTATTTCTTTATCAATTGCTCAGTCATGCATTCTATCTAGGGTTTTTGCATCATTTTCGATGTATGTGATTGGTAGGTTTTTTATATTAGGGTTTTAATTTTTAATTATCCTTGTTCTGCTATGACTTCTATTGTTAAATTGCTGCTTTATGATTTTTTTTTATTGGATTTTTGTTGGGTTTCCTCAACCTAATACTGTTGCCCTCATGTCTCTCATACTACTGTATTTATTTTGTTTTGGAAGTGACTTTTACACTTGACCTAGAATTGCATCTCCATTTTCCCTGCTATTCTAGTAATTGATATAATGCTAATGTTTTGTTTTGTGAATTTTGGCTTCTCTAACCCTGTTGCTCTAATGGTTTGTGCTTTGTTCTTATACTTGGTTTTGGGGGTTGTTATTGGGCATTGGGGGTTCCTTGGTTCTGTCTTATTGGGTTGTTTTGGGGGTTATATGGGGTGTGCTTTTGTCTTGGTGGTTTGGGGTTTGTTTTGTGGTGGTCTCTTCTTTGGTTTTGTTAGTCATGGATGAGTCCTCAAAACACCGTAAAACCATTGTGTCTCGCCCAACCTTCAATAAAGATAAATTTCAATCTCGGGAAAGATCCAACCTTTATTGGGATTTCTATGTTTCTTGGACTGTTCACTTAGAATGACATGTCCATCCCGGTGCTTTCGAGTCTATCCTTATCCGGTTTTTGTTTGATGCTTTAGGGGGTGACCAGGTTCTCCATTTCTCCGGTCCACAAAGCCTCAGTTGGATCTGGGAGTTTTACTACAATATGCACTCCATTTGCAAGGATATAGCCCCGTCTTTTCACACTTGGATTCGCAATAAACCCTTGGTCATTGATGCCGAGGTCATTAGGAGTTTTCTTAATCTTCTAGAAGTTCGAAATTGTCATTACCCATTTCTTGCTACTTGCAACATTGCAGATTTTGACTAGGTCACCACTGACTTATGTGGCACTCCTCAGACTGGGATCGCCAGGGCGCTAATTCAACAAAATGAGCTTCTTCCCCGGTTCCTCCTCCTAAATCTAATCATCTATGCCAACATCCATGTTACCACGCATTCCTCTCACATTACCCAAGATCAGGGTTATGTGTTGTATTGCATTGAGCATTGTCTCTCCATTAACCTGTTTGAAATGATCGTGTCCAAAATGATTAGCATGTTTGAGGGTTGCATGTCTTTGGGTCTTCCTTATGGGTCTTTACTAAATCGGTTTTTTACATCTCTTGGTGTCTCTACCTTTGATGATGACGAGTTTGCCTCTCCCATTAAATCTGTCACCAAACTGACCATCTCTCAGAGTCAAGCCCGTGTCAAGGGGGGTTCGTCCGGAGTCGGGGTTTCTATTGCAAGTGATGATCCACTTGCTGAGGAGACCGAGTTTGATGCAGCCACTGCTGGTGCACTCGAGATGCGTCGTCGTTCATTTCGTAGACAACTGCAGTAGTTCGAGTACTCTGTCACCCACCGTCTTGATCAGCTGGATGCTCATTTAGATGCGTTTGATGGTTGCCTCGATCAACAGACTGCGATGCTTGCTCAGATCTTTTCTTTGCTCCAAATGCAGCAACAGCCTCCGCCATTCTCGCAGTGATGTTTTCTCTTCTTTTGGATTGGTTATTATTTTTTTTGGACAATTTTTGTTGCTAGTATCTTTTCTGTTGCTATTATTTTTGTTTCGTTTTCCCTTTGTCTCTCCCCAGTTAAAAAGGGAGAGTAAAGTTTTTCATAGTTTTGGGTTAACAAATGTAGATATTGGGATGTTGGTTTTTGCATATATATTAGGCTTTGCATATATATTGGGATCTTTTTTTTATAGTAGACTATTTGTTTCTCTTGATTAAGTCTAGATATCTCTAATTTGTTTTGAGAATAATTACTTTCTATTTTTTATTTTTTCTGCAAGATATTTTGTCAAGGCTGTTGTTTTAGATCGGTTGGTTTCAATTCGTTTAGTTTAGTGCGTGTGTTTGCTAGGAAACTATGTTAGAATGTTTTGTCTGAGAATTGACAAAGGGGGAGATTGTTAGGTCCCTTAGTTTTGTCAATCCCATGAACAAACATTGTTTATCGAGTAGTAAGTTTCCTTTTTGTTTTGCCTTGCTCACTTGAGCGAAGGAGTCTTAGCTCAAGCCAAGAAGAGTTGCTCTAGAAGTTTCTTTGTCTACAAAAATACTGGGAAGAAAGTTTGTGCGCTTGAACAAAGGAAGCTTGGCTCGAGCGAAGGCACTTAAGCCATACACGCGTAGTTGGTTCATTGCTCGAGCGAGAGATCCTTCGCTCGAGCGACCTTCGCAGCCCTTATTTTCTATAAATATCTGTTTCAGCCCGATTTTAGGTTAATGCTTCCAGATTTGTTTTGAGGGCTCTACGGTTTTGTTCTGGGGCTATTTTGCAAGTTTTGTTTGATGTCTGGTTGGGTATTAAACTCATGGTTTGAAGAGTGTACATCAAAGCGGTGATTGTTTTATTCAACAACAACAGTGTTTTTCTTAGGTGGAATCCGGAGATTCAAGCATGGAGTATTCAAAGGAGTTTGATGCTGTGTGCAGTCGTTGATTCGACAATAGATGTTGTGGATTCAACATCAATCTGATCAATTCCAAGACGAAGGTTGCGGTGAAAGAGATACAGATTGTTGAAGACAAATTGACAGCGTTTGGGTAATTTGTTTGGTAAATTTGTACTCTGTCTTCCTTTCATAATGGATTGATTCGTGGCGTTTTGCCCGTGATTTTTTAATCACAATTGGAGGTGCTCCAATTGTGGTTTTTCCACATAAAAATCGTTTATGTCGATTTATTATTTTTGAAGCAACAATCTAAATCACTTTCGTATGTGCTAGACGATTTAGATTGTTAGTTTTAATCATTTGGGAATCGATACAATTAAATCTTAATCTTATCACGAATCACTTAGGTTTTTCAATTAAGCTCTCTTAGGGATACCTATATCCCAAAATACATGACTACCATCTACCTTGAGATATGAAGAAATAATGAAACCCCCAATTCTTTATTCAATGAATGTATTGTAGCTACATTATTGTTTATATAGACACCATAAAATAACTGTCTAACAATCTAACATCTTATCTAACAAACTTGTAACTAATCTTCTAACTAATATCTAACAAATATCTAATATCTCTAATAGACAGATATCGGAATAAAGGCTGAGCTGGATTTGGAGCTCCAGCTGTGAGATGGGCTTGACTGCTAACATGGCAGTGGCTCAGATGTCTTAGACTATAGCATCATGAGCTGCGACTTTGGTTGCTGCTGTATATTCTTATCAGGCCCCTACAAGCTGATGGAGGGATGAAACTCCATAAGCTTGTCTTTGAGATAGAGAAAGCAAGCTACGGATAAAGGCTTGGTGAATATATCAGCAATTTGATCAATGATAGGGATGTACTGCAAAATGAGTTTCTTAGCAAGGACTTGATCACGGATGAAATGACAATCAACCTCGATATGTTAGAGCGAGAGTGAAACACAGGGTTGGAGGCTAACGCGATAGTGGAGACATTATCACACCATAAAATAGGAAAGGTAGGAGGAATGATGGACAACTCAGTGAGAAGCATGCTGAGTCAAGAGAGTTCTGTAGCAGTATGAGCTAAGGATTGATACTCAGCCTTGGTGGAAGAATGAGAGACAGTAGACTGTTTCTTGGCCGGGAGCTAGCTTCGAAGATGGCAACCTATTTATCAAGAAAGTAGCACATGCAATTGCATCAAACCAAAATTGTACAGGAAGAGAGGAATGATGCATCAAAGCAATGGCTATTTCAGTAAGGTGTTTGTGTTTTCTCTCAGCCACACCATTTTGTGGTGGTGTATAAGGACATGAATGCTGATGGACAATGCCTTGTGTGGATAGAAAATCTTTTATTTTATTATTCATAAATTCTTTTCCACCATTAGTTCTAAGAAACTTGAGTTCAGTAGAAAATTGTTTCTCAGCATAGGCTTTAAACTCAAGAAACTTAGAATAAACGTCACTTTTGTAGTTCAAGGGGTACAACCAGGTAAACCTACTAAAATCATCTACAAACAAAACATAATACTTGAAAGAAGAAGCAGACTCAAAAGGTCCTCATACATCACTATGAATCAAAGAGAGAGGCTTATTAACAGTAGAATTAGAAAGATGGAATGGAAGTCTGTGGCTCTTGGCAACAGAACAGTCTATACAATCATGGCATTGTTGTTTGGAAAGCTTAATACCGAGATGATGTGTGAGATGATGTAGTTTCAAAGGAGAAAGATGACCTAATCTATGGTGCCAAAGAGAACTAGAAGCAGTGGAAGCAGCAGTAAATGCAACAGATGGAGATGGACGAAAATGTGCTTGTGGTGAATCAGCATGGTGAGCAGAAGCAGCATAGGGCAAGAAATGATATAGGCCAAGAAAGTTAGTGCCCTTGTGAAGCACTTTCCTCGTAAGTTTGTCCTGAACCACAAAACCATGAGCATCAAGAATAACAACACAGTTATTCTCTTGGGCCAATTTCTGAACATAAACAAGATTGGA
This sequence comes from Camellia lanceoleosa, assembly GCA_025200525.1. NCBI lineage: Eukaryota > Viridiplantae > Streptophyta > Magnoliopsida > Ericales > Theaceae > Camellia > Camellia lanceoleosa. Next base: position 156,101,511 of record CM045758.1, read on the forward strand.
AGCCATAAGATTAGAGTGCAAAACATTTTGTAGTTTAAAAGAATAATGAGGTGTAGGTAAGAGACCCTTACCAGTATGGTGGATGGGAATAGAGTTACCGTTTCTTATGGTGATTTGTTCTGAACCATGATATGGTTGATAGCAGTTAAGGTTGCTCAGATCATTAGTGATATGATCTGTTGTAGCTGAGTCAAGATACCAAGGTACCTGAAAAGAAACAGAGGAAGGTACAGAAGAGGAAGCTGCAGTAGCCACAAAGGCTCGTGGTGGTTGAGAATAAGCATTGGAGTTGTACTGGTTTAAAGGTTGAGTGGAATTTGAATTGGAAGATTGGTACTGAGGATCCAGTCTATACTAGCAGTCTAGAGCCAAATGACCAACAACTCCACAGATTTGATAGGCTGTGATTGAAAATATCTTCCACTGCCTCGAGTAGATCCAAAACTAGATCTACCATGACCTCGATAAAAACCAGGTGATCTGCCTGCTCTGCCACCTCGAGAAAATGATTTACCTCTGTAGGAGGTATAGGATTGACTTTTGGTAGGTAAATTGGCAGAGGAGCCTTTAACAGTAGAAAAAGCAATTGTAGGCTCAGATAGCTTCTTGCTTTTGAACTCCATATGAAATGCTTCAGAACATAATAAGGAAGATAATTCCGCCATGGAAATAGTCTCTGATCTGGCTCGAATTGTGACGTTAAAATCATCATATTCATCTGGAAGTCCATTCAACACAAGTAGCATTATATCTTGATCATCAATGATCACAGATGCAAGTGCTAACTGGTTAACAATGTCCTTGATCTTAGACAAGTATTCTTCCATTGTATCACCTTTCTTAGTGATACTGTTCAACTTATTCAACTGATGAACATGACTTCGAGACAAAGTAGTGAATCGTTTGTGTAAAGCAGACTAAACTTCAAAACAATGATTGAGATGAAGAACAGTAGAATAAATGGAAGGAACTAATGTTACAGTAAGACAACTCAACAAATGAGCGTCAATTACCTCCCATTGTTGGTAATCTGGATTTGGAATTTCTGTTCCAGTAGAGTCATGAATCGAAGAAAGAGGACATGGTAAGGCTCCATCAAGAAATCCGAGGAGATTGGTTGCTCGAAGAGCATTTTGAACCTGAGACTTCCAAATGACAAAATTTGATGCATCTAGCTTAACTGTGACAAAGGATGACAGATTAGTAATCAACAAAGCTAATTTGGAAGGAATAGAAGACGAAGAAGATGAAGGTAGTAGAGAAGCCATAGATCGATGAAGCTCGTTAGAGCATCTTGCGCTCTGATACCGTGAAGAAATAATGAAACCCTTAATTCTTTATTCAATGAATGTATTGTAGCTACATTATTGTTTATATAGACATTGTAAAATAACTGTCAAACAATCTAACAAACAAACTTGTAACTAATCCTCTAACTAATATCTAACAAATATCTAATATCTCACAAATATCTAATATCTCTAACAGACAGATATAGGAACAGAGGCTGAGTTGGATCTGGAGCTGCAGCTGTGAGATGGGCTTGAGTGCTAATACGGTGGTGGTTCCGATGTCTTAGACTGTAGCAGCATGAGCTGTGACTTTGGTTGCTGCTGTATATTCTTATCAAGATACTCAATAACGACTACCCCAATACTAGCAATATTAGGATACACTGCATCCAACCTCCTCTCCACACTACACATGGCTCCAAAACCTACCTACCACAAACTGAATGTGCCTGGAAAATACATCTCACCCATTTTGAATGCCTTTTCACATGTCTAACCCATAAGACATGGTAACTGCCTCTGAAGCCCATCCACCCATATACAACCAATCAACCTTTTCCTCAAAAATAATTCATACTCCGATACGCTCCCTATCATGCATTAAATGTGAAAATTAATGATTGTTCTATCAAAGATAAATTTATCGCATCAGAAATCACCTTTCTTCATCATCCTCAAGTGCCTCATCATATAATTCCTTCTTTAAGGATGTGTGGTTCTCTGAGTGACCAGCAAACTTCTCTGTTAAATACATTTCAGCCATATCATTGTCATCATCTAACAGATGATCGAGTTCATCTCTCACCTAAAAACAAAATGATAAAAAAAGAAAATTACAAACAATGTTGAAAAATCTAGAAACCTCCTAGATGTTGATTTGTGATTATGTATCAATTTTAAGCAAAATAAAACAATCCCAATCAAACAATCAAGAGAAAGAGACACAAAGATTTTACGTGGAAAAACCACAATTGGACACCTTTCAATTGTGATAAAAAAACCACGGGCAACAGCCACAAGAACAATCCACTAAGAAGATATAAAGGAATTACACAGGTATCACTCTCAATTATCTAGCGAATTCACAACGCCTAATTGAACCAACCTCTATGTGCCTCTTCCAACCCCATCTTCAAAGACGAATTGTCTTTCTGATGAGCCACTCCGGATTCCCTCCAAAGTTTCAGGCTCGAATTCTTCAGAATTCACAACTGAAGAACAACTCTCTCTTTTGTGTATAACAAACAAACCTTTGATGTACTCTCTTTAAACCATGAGTTGAATACTCAATAAAACATCAAAGAAAAATAACAAAATATCCCCAGATATAAACCTTTAAGAACCAAAAAGAAGATCTGGAGGACTTCAATCAATTACTTAGTTTTGGGAGAAAACCAAGTATTTATAGAGAACCAAAAGTAATCCAAGATTGGGAAGAAATCAAACTCCTTGAGAAATCCGGATTCTGAGGCTCGCTCGAGCGAATATTTCCTGGCTCGAGCGAGGAAAACAATTTTCATGATTTCTACTAGTGCCTTGGCTCGAGCGACGGATCCTTGGCTCGAGCGAGGAATACACTTCTTCAGGTTTTTGTATGGACGCAATCCTTGGCTCGAGCGAGCAAACCTTCGCTCGAGCGAGCTATTCTTGGCTCGAGCGACCAATGGCAGATATGCAATTTTCAATGCAATTTTGCATTTTGCTTCGGTCGCGAGCGAAGTGGCAATCTTGAAAGCATTAACATCACAAACTTCTCTGCAGGGCTCGATTCGGGTTTGGATTTGCATCTAATAAACTCATAGCCTCACTGAAATAAAAGTGCGAAAATAAATACATCTGAAAGGAGTTTTGTCAAACGGGGTTGCCAAGAATAAAAACCTAACAAATGTAAATAGCCAACAAGTCCATGAGTGGAGACAAAGATATCCAACATAATGTCAATTTTGAACATCACATCCATAACTTTAATAATATGAAATATCAAAATATTGGTTATGAAACAGATAAGTGAGCTTCACATAATCCCCTCAACAATCTAATTCTTTGATACATAATAACAGATTTTTTTTTTTTTTTTTTTAAAAAAAGAAAATTTGTTAAGAGTAAAGACAATAGGGCCATCACAACACTAATTGACAATTTTGTCTTTATAATTGCCACACTACTTGTTTTACATAATCTTTTTGAAGTTTCTGTATTAGACACCAACCTTCCTGCCCATAATTCCTGTCCTTAAAGAAGGAAGCGAAGAACATTTCAATAATTATTTATTTATTATCATGATGGGTCCTAAACGACATAATTAACTGTTTGTAGAGATGCAGACAACAAAAAAATGGTGTTTAAACATAGGTAAAGAATTGTAGTATCTCATGACTCAAGGAGAAGAGCACTGTCCACTTAGGAAGCTCTTGGTTATCAATTATTCATTAGGGGAGTCTAATCACCATTCTTAACCACTAAACGAGAATTGAACTCTTCTATCAACAAATGTTTGAGCAGGAAGCCAGCAACAATCTCGGCATGAGGAAAATATTGAGATTGACACAAATCTCTTCTGAGCTAAAAACAACATCAAAGTTATGAACCTCCTCTAAATTTTTATTGTTGTACTCTTCTTGCCTTATGGAGTTGTGGTTGCCAAACAAACTTTCACTCATTATCATTGCCGGAAAAGTGTAGGTAATCAAATGGTTGCCACCGTTACCGCCAAAATATTGCAGCCAAAGGGTTTTCAAAATTTTGAGGGTAAGTAGGTTTTGAAGGTGGGATTTGGGAAAGATGGATGGATGGTGATAGAGGTGGGGATTCTCATAAATCCTAATTCATGATGTAGTGGGTATGTAAGTTTAATTGTGAGATGAAATGTCCCAAAATTAATGATATCCTTTGTAGTAATTTTATTTGAGGTTATTATCGTAATTAAAAAAAAAAACTAAAAATTGAGGGGTCCAAAATAATTTATGAGGTGTTAATAGCAGCACTCAAAAAAATAATGTGGACTAAATAAAACATGAGTAGGTGAAAAGAGAATTATGAAAAAGTGCCCCTTTATTACATAAATCTTTTTAAGTGTAATATATCAAGGTGTATTTATTACATAAATCTTTTTACGTGAAATATTACAAGAATAAATCTACATTCAAGAAAGCAAATCCCTGTAAATTTATTTATTTATTTATTTTTCGATAGGAATCTTAGGTTAAATATGTAATTTAATAAGTTCATGTAATAAACTCCTCCTCTCCTTTTATTTTTTTTTACCTATAAATAAATTTTAAGAGACTCACGATTGGCTCATCTTATATTTCGGTTCTTCAAGTAAATATAAAACTAATAAATCAGTCATGAAGAATTTCTTTCCATTCATACCATTCATGCTGCTACTTTTCATTACAAGGAAATCTTTCTTCGTCCATTTCATTATTCAATATTTTGTAACTACACTCTGAACTTTCTTTTTCTGTAGTTTAGTGGTAAGGACTTAGGTATTAATCCTAAGGTTCTCTGTTCGAGTAATGAAGGCAACCTCCTAAGCATCAACATGGTTGGTTGGTGTAAATCTTATACGAATTCATGACTTACCACTACATGAATCCAGAGACTGATTAATACCACTAAAGGATAACCCCTATAGGGTTAGGCCTTTTTTATTACATTGTATTTTTTCCTTTTTTTTCTTTAAAAAATAGAAAAATAACCCCCGCCAAAAAAAAAAAAAAAATAAAAATAAAAATAAATTATTCACGATCTTATGTCACTGATTTACCTCTCTCTCTCTCTTCCTCTGTGTGTGTGATCATACCTGCATATATGTGCACATAAATTATGACTTTGATTAAAGCACAAGTTGTGTAATTGTTAGGTGTATTACATAGTTGTGATAATATATTGTTGAATTTTTTTTTTATATTTTTACTTTGATTAAAGCACGAGTTGTGTAATTGTTAAGTGTATTACATAGTTGTGATAATATATTGTTGAATTTTTTTATATTTGTAAATTATTTTATATTGATTGATAAAAAAATAAAATTAAAAGCAAGTCTTCATCCATTGTGTAGTTGGATTGAGGGTATTGGTTCTCCTAAAATTTATTACGGGTCTTATTTAACGATCCAAACTAATTTTCTTTTATTAAAGGGAAAATTACTAAGAAATCTTTTTTGAAAAATATGTAGTCTATTTAGTCCCATAACCTTTTGTTGATACCCAAAAGTTCTATAACATTATTCTTCTTCTCTACCTCTCTTCTTCTCTGCCTCTTTTGCTCTTTGTGATTTCCGGCAATCGTTGACGGGTAACCATATATTGCTTCTTCTCTTTCTCTTTCCGATATATATTCACTGGCGACCGACGATTACCATCGATTGGGATTCATCGGCAATCACCGACTGCCAACTCCTTACTTCACCCTCACCGACGGTAAAGAAGATATGTTTCTGACGAAGAAGATGAATAGATCTACTTAGATCTGATGTAGACCTACATCAGATTTGGCTAGATCTAAACAAAAAATAGTTGTCGGAGTACAATCCTCTCTATATCTGCCTTTCTCCTTCGATCTCTTATTTTTTTCTACATTTTCTCTGCTATACATTTCTCTTTTCTATTCTAATGGAGAAATTTTTCAAGTTCTGAACAAGTTGTTTTCGAGTTTTAGTTACAGGCGGTGAAAACTGTAAAATTTTGTAATTTCAAATTTTTTTGGTGCTGGAATGAATCATGGTATAAAATTGTAAAATTTTACAGTTTCATAACATGTTTTTCAGTTTGATTAATAAGGATAAATGCTTAATAGATTATTGCTTTGAAACTGTAACATTTTACAGTTTCAAAACTTACTTTTCAGTTTGATCAATATTGGAGATTATTTGCTTAAACCTTACAAAAATTGAAAAATAACATATATTTTTCCCATTGTTGCTGTTTTTTGTTGTTTCATTTTTTTTTTCTTTTAGTTTATCAATATTTAGCACATTTTGCTATGTTTTTTCGCTCTAATTTCTCCATTTATTCTTTTTTTTTCCCGGCAATATTCTAAACATTCCGGTGAGTTTCCAGTGATGTTCTTAACGTCTAGTGAACGTTCTGAACATTCTGGCGACTTCCATTAACGTTCTTAACACTCCGGTGAACTTCCGGCGATACTCCAGTGATTTCCTGGTGATACTCCGGCGACTTTTCAGTGATGTTGAACATTCTGACGAGTCGCCGATGATCGTTTGACGGAAGTTCGACGGTAGTAAGATGTAACAATGTCTGTAAATTAAAAAAAAAAAGGATTTTTTGATAACAATTAAAATATATAGGACTAATTGGTGCAAGTATTTTGTTTGAGGATTAGATGGGTCTTGAACTTTGTATATGAAACTTATTGGTAAGTTCCCCTTTATTAAATAACCTACTCATAAAAAGATTGATATAAATTATAAAAATAGAATCCATAATAAATTTCACGGGCTAAACAATGCCCTCTCAGAGACAATCCTCTCCCAAAATAAAAAGACTAAAACACGATTGGCCGGCTAGTTGTTTTGTTAATTATAGAAGGGCAATGATATATACAAACAAAATTTATGTACATAGTTCACAAGAAAAAATGATGTGACGTGGATTTTAATTGTTGTTTCATCTCAAAATAAAACATTCATTATTATAGTTGATAGTTTTAAATATCTCATTGTCACATAATTTTAATTGAATTTATATATATATATATATATATATATGTGTGTGTGTTTATAAATGCAGGTAAGGAAACAATGACGGTGGAAGGGTGTGTGATTGGAATTCCGGGGAAAGGAGGTTTATTTTGTGACAAGGACAATTGTGATACAATTTGCAAACAGCAGAAAGGCCGCTTTGCTAAAGGACGTTGCATTTTAATTGACACTTGCTTTTGTCAATACCCTTGCTAATTAGGGTGATGCTTAAGTGTGCAACCCCCTTAAGGTTGCACACCATATGCAACCCAATTGTTAGCCGTTAGATTACAATAATTGATCAAGACCATTGAATTGTTTAATCGTGAAAAAGTTGAAACCGGGGCAGCCGGTTAATGCTTGTATTTGCATGATTGCATCCCACTCACTCTCTGTATTTCGTCTCTATCTCTCTCTGTTCTCCTCCCTGTGTAAGGTTGAGTCGGTAATCGTTGATTTCCATTAACAGGGAGAAGCCCCTGTTGGGTTCGCTCCATTGACGAAGCTCTGTAGGGAACAGTATAACGGGCGACTTCCAACAACAACGTAACTACAAGGTCAGTTGGTTCCATTGTCAAGTGAAGCCCTTATCCGAACTAGATATGAGGTATGGAGTCGCTCTCTGTCTCCCTCTCTGTCTCTCTGGCCCGTTCACTTCAGCTATTTTTCCTCAACTAAACCCCCATCCTAACTTCAACCGCTCTACGCTTCGCTCCAACGGAAACCCCTGCATTGGCAACTAACCTTTCTCTTTCTCTTTCTCAAGCGAGTGTTTGTGTTTGCACAAACAGCTAAACCGTGTGAAAATGTCATGTTTGTGTTTGTGTTAACAATTTTCGGTCATCAAGTAATTGTTTGTAGTAATGTCATGTGCAGTATGGCCCCAGTGGAAGTTAAAAGGAAAGGTGATGATTATGACATTCCAAATGAAGTAGATGACATTCGTTTGATGAATGAAAGTTGGGCAGAACCTGATCATGGTTGCGAAGGTGGTCCGAGCAATGAAGAAGCAACCAACATGAACGGTGAACATGGCGGAGCCGACGTGAAAAAAGAAATGGTTGACGATGCTCATCGCAATGACATGGTTGGTGATGTTGAACGTGCTATTCTGGAACAGAAATTTGATTCGGTCGAAGATGGAGAAGATTTCTACAATGCGTATGCTAAAGCGAAGGGATTTAGTATACGAAAATCCAGATTTAACACAAATAAAGAGGGAAAGGTTGTTAGTAGGCTGTGGTTGTGTTCAAGGGAGGGTCAGAGATTACCAAAATACTTGGACCGTGTTGCTGAGAAGAGTAGAGCTCCCGAGGCACTAACAAGAGTAGGTTGCAAGGCCCAATTTCGCATACGGTACGATGCGGATGCTGGTGAAGGGGGAAAGTATGTTGTGACTCACTTCGTCGCAGACCACAACCATGAATTGGCAGAACAACACTGTGTGATGTATCTGAGGTCACATCGCAGTTTAAACAGTGCTGACAAAGCTCAAGCAATGGCTATGCGCAATGTCGGTGTGAAGACTAGCCAAATCATGGACTATATGGTAAATCAGTCCGGGTCTTATGAGAATGTTGGTTTCATCCGTACGGATCTGCACAACCATATTCGCCTAACGAGCGTGAGGTTGAGGATGGTGATGCGCAGGGTGCGTTGGTTTACCTATGTGCAAAACTTGATGTTGATGCACGTTTTTTTTACAAGTATGATGTATGTAACGATAACAAGTTACAAAATCTGTTCTGGGCAGATTCGAAATCGCGGGCCGACTACGCAAAGTTTGGTGATGTGTTGATATTTGACTCAACTTACAGAACCAATGCATACAAGAAACCTTTTGTCATGTTGGCTGGTGTGACTAGCCACTTTAGGACCACGATATTTGCATGCGTTTTGCTAGCTAATGAGACAATTGAGACATACACATGGGTTTTGGAAACATTTATGGAGGCGATGGGCAATAAAGCACCTGTGTCCGTACTGACAGATGGGGATAAGGCGATCCGAGAGGCAATCAGAAGAGTATTTCCAGACGCAAGACATCGATTATGTAATTGGCATCTTGGGAAAAATGCTGTTTCAAATGTTCACATAAGTGGCTTTGCACATGCTTTCAAGCAGTGCATGGACATGGAAACGGATGAGACAAAGTTTGAGTATGGCTGGACGACAATGGTCGAAAAATTTGGACTTCAAACCAACAGTTGGGTGTTGGAGACATATGAGAAGCGTCATATGTGGGCTGAGGCATATATACATGGACATTTCTTTGCTGGGATGAAGAGCACTCAACGCTCGGAGTGTATGAATGCTTATTTCAATCCCTTTCTCCAACACAAATTGAAGCTATATGAATTTGTTAGGCACTATGATCGGGCTCTTGCAAGGATAAGGTATAACGAGGCTGGAGATGATGCTGAAACAAATAACACTTTTCCGGTATTGATTACTCCATTGCGAGATATAGAGAGACATGGAGCTGAGCTATTCACCCAAAATATATTTAGAATGTTCCGTGATGAAATCTTAGAAGAGGGGAAGTTGAATGTGAAGGACGTGTCCCTTTGCCGGATGGCCAGAAATGCTACTATATTCATAAGTACAAAGTGAAGGACAGATCATGGATAGTAACACACATCCGATGGATCTTTGCAATGAGATGTTCTCGCATGAGGTCTGGGTCATGGGCGCTACCTTGCTGCCATATGATATGTCTTTTGAAAACCGAAAATTTCACGCAAGTTCCCCTAACTTGTGTGCCGCATAGATGGACAAGGGCTGCAAGCAAGGATGGCAGAATGGCCTCAACCCTCAATTGATAGCACTACAACACAGATGGCGGTATGGGATATTGAGTTCTTCCTACGAAATTTGTTTCTTTGGCTCGGAATCCACGGAAGGTTTCAAAGAGGCTAGGGATGCATGTCTTCCGATGACGAGCCGGATAAAGGAGTTATATGAGAGGAATTTGAACGGTGGGAATGGAGACAGAGGGAAACATTCATTCCGTCGACAATTTGGAGTAGAAGATCCTGATGTTGTGAAGACAAAAGGGAACCTAGGACGGGCATCGTCCAACTGTTGAAGACCAAGAAAAATGTGGGAATTGCAAATGCATTGGGCACACAAAGCGAACGTGTCCTAAGGTTCGGTTTAGACGAACAGTGGGTACTAACTCAGATGCAGATACACCCCACATAACTGACCGTGAGTACAATGTGGAGTCATCGCTCACGTTAAACTGGTTGGTGGATCCAAGTACACCGCACATTAAGCAACGGCGACTATTTTTCGATGTTTCTCCTGATTCCAAGCAGCCTGTGGGGCAATACGGTAGTGTTGAAGCAGCAGTGTGGAAAAATGATTCGAACACAATTAATGAGGTGAATCAGGTAATTGTATAATTTGGAGAAAGTAACTGCAGACACCCCATTTTTGACCGTCCTCAAGACTTGGACGTCACCGTTTGAACACTCGGTGATTATCCATGTTTGTGTTCGTTTGGAGTTCCCGGAGGTCTCGGCTACGCGCCTTGTCTCAGGATCTCTGAACTCGACCGTTTTGTGTCTGGTTTTGCACCAAACACTTGTGTTTTTCCTTGGAGGGGCAGGGAATGCCTTGTGAGGCATCCCCACACACCACCGGCAGTGGCTAGAGGCCACCGGCTGGTTTTTGTTGCCACCGGCAATGTATGTTGCCGGTCGGCACTCTTTGTTGCTTCTGGCCATCAATTTTGTCAAAATGACATTTTTGGCCAACTAACCATCGTTCAAATTTGCTTTTGGAGATATTTTGAAACAGTTGGCTGGCATTTGCTTCCCCTCCATACACGTGTATGGAGGGATGCCCCTTTTGTTAGCTTACATTGTAAGTTTACAAGATTGGCTCCTCTATAAGAGGAGCCCTCCTCTCCCTTGCTCAAGGGTTAGAAAAATTAGAGCTTTTTTCTTAGAAAATACAGAGTAAGCTCTGGTTTTAGGGTTAGGGTTCAATACACATCCTATATCTATATTACTCTTGTGTGTTTTAGTCTATACTATTGCACACAAGAACCTAGTGCTTCACCTTCCTTGGGCTACTGAGGTTCTAAGGGCTTGTTCTGACTATTTTTGACTGGATTGAAGCTTAAGGAGGCAACAAGACCACCATTGTTGAAGAAAGGCTTCAAGGGTAAGAAACTAGTCCTTTTTACCCCATTTTTGCATCATATTTCTACCTATCTTAGGGCTGTTTTTGTGTTTAGTGTATAACATAAAAAAGTTCTGTTTTTAGGCCCTCTTGATTGTTTTTTAAGAGTGTTTTGTGGTTTGGGTGTGTTTGACCACCCTTAGGCCTTGAAAGGCCCCATTTTTGTGCTATTTTGTGCAAGTTTTGAGACTTTGGTGTTTGGGCCTCTTCACCACTGAAATCTTGAGGGATTTCAGTGGTGGTGCCTTGAAGTCTCCAAAAGGGGAGGGCCACCCCCTCTCCTTGTTGTCCTTGAAAGGGACCATTTTTGGTCTCTTAAGGGAGCTTATGTTTGAGTGTGTGTTGAGCATGCCATGACTATTTTTCATGCTTATATTTCCATAATATAACATGGTTTTAAGTTGGTTTTGGTGTACCATGCATGCCTTGCATACCTACCTTGTAATGCCTTGTGATTGCCTTAATATGCCTTAGGTTGTGTGCCTTTGTTTTAGCATGTTTTAGGCTTAGATTTGTGAAGCTTTTGTGCTTATTTTTCCATGCTTTAGGTCTGTCTTAGGTTGTTTGAGTCGACCCTAGCATGCATTATATAGCCCCTTTGCATTTTTGGGCTTGTTGGCCTTAAGTATATAAGTGTATAGCATGCTTTGTTTGCTTTGATTTAGTGGATTGGAGTCATTTTTCATGTTATTTCAGTCCCTTTAACATGTTTGTATGCTTGTCTTGCATGCCTCTTTAACGCCTTATGAGCTTGTGTTGTATGCTCCTTGAAAGTGCATTTGTGCATGCATTTGGACTTGAGCCATTTAGATGCCATCTAGGTGTTCCTTAGGTGTTGTTTAGGTCTGCCTTTGACCTATTTTGAGTCCCCTTGGCCTTGTGAGGCTTGGTGGGTTTGACCTTGGTTTAAGCCTCTTGGCTTGCCTCAAGTACTTGGGCCATTTGCATGCTTTACTTGGTTGAATTAGTTGGTTTGGTACCTCTATTTTGTGCAATTTCAGAGCTTGTGTTGCATGCTAATTGTCTATTGTTTGGTCTCTTTAAGTGTGCTTAAGAGTTGCCTTGTTTATGCTTAAGGTGTTGGACCATGATTGCATGCATGTGTGTGTGCATTTTGGCCTTCATTTCCTTGGTTTTGGCCACTGATTTTAGGCCTAATTAGAGTTACCTAGATCATGTTTAAGACCATCATTTGCTTGGTTGCATGCTTACCTCATGTTTGCTAGTATGCTTGCACAAGTGCCTTGTCATGCCATTTTGCATCCTTAGCTTGCATGCCTAGGTTGCATTGCATCTTGCATGCATGCCTTGTTCCTTGATTTGGTGATAGGAATTGGACCTTGTTTTGTTTAATTGATTTGCATTTCATTTGACATGAAAGTGCACACTTGATTCTTTAGGCCATCATGCATGGAAATGCGTGATTGGTGGCCCGAGAATCGAGGCACATACCCCTTTGAGTCGCAAACATGATAGGGGGCATGATTGGTGCATACATTACTTGAATTGTATTGCCATGTTAGTTTTGCCCTCTACTGTTGTGAGTTACAGGTTTTGCAGGTATTGTTTGCCGACCAACAACATTTTGTCCCGGCCGGCAGTAAGTCATCAGCCGATGGGTTCATTTTGTGCCGATGGCCACATCCTAGTGCCGGTGGTCATTCTACTTAGCCGGTTTGATCCCCCAGTATCCTGAGAGGTATTCCTGAGACTTTGGCAGTTTTCAGAGGAGCAAAGCAGGGAAAACAGAGGCAGATTATGCATGGCAGTGCGATTCCGAGCAAGTCCTGAGCATGCGCTGCATCTGACCCGCTTCCCGAGGGCTTTACTGTTTTAATTAGATTAATTAATTTGTTTAGTTTATTTAATTGATTTGTAATATTTAATTAGCTTGCGTAGTTAATTAATCTGTAATATTTATTTGGTCCCTCCGGGCGAGAGCAAATCTGTAATAAGCGTGTGTGAGTGGTGTGCATGTCTTCCAACCCCACTTCTTTCTTTCCTTTTATTTACCCGCTTACGATGGTAGATTAGGGCACGTTTATTTTTAGCATACCTTATGCAATGCATGCGTGCATCCATACATTTGTCTTACATGCACCAGGCTCGGTACATCATACAAACCGCATTGTATCTTCAAATCTAACTTGAATACGTGCACCGAATGATTGCATTTCACATGCCATTTTAGGGTTAGCCGAGCCTATCCTAATCACATTCTACATGCGATGCATTAATCACTCTAACATGAAATAGGGCATGCATTTTTTTTGCTAACTAGTTTATTGTTTTGGCACGGAGTACGATGTAAGTATTTATGCTTTAGCATATCGCATACGTGTGAATGTTAGCATGATAGCATGATTACCATGTGGCTAAATGCTTATGTGAGATAAACTATTTGAATGCCTGTGGGTGGAGGTTGGATTGCTTGAGTTGGAAAAACTCGTTGAAATCCGCGTTTTAGCCTACTTGCGAGTAGCAAATTCCAAAGCGCTTTCAAAACAAACGGATATGCAATGTTTATTTCCAAATTAGGCAATCTAGTCTATACTTGTTTGCTACGCGCATAACATAGTAATTCTAGGCTAACAATTGGAATAAGAACACATAACGTTTTCAAAATCGGATATCACGGTTAGTAGAGGCCGGTCTTCGAACCGGGCGAAAGGGGGTGCTCATAGCTGACCTTCCCGATCGTATTCTCCCGAGCCAAGACAACTTTGGTGATGACGGACACGTATTTTCGACCGAGTCAAGGTTTCCTAAATTTCCCATTTTAAAAAATATTTAGGTGGCGACTGATCCGCAAAGCATCCATGTTTGGCACTTCTTTTCAAAAATCTGCTTTTCTCAAACGATTTGCGATTGGACTCTTTGGTTCAGATTAAGAACCGCAACATACAAAAAGGGGAGTCCGGCAGTAGCATCGAGGTCCTCATGGTAATTATTCTGATAACTCCAACGAACTCGTTACTTTATCTCCATGCCGATTGGTATATGAATTACGAGTTACGAACAGGAGTTGTGAAATTATTTCATGTTTACTATGGAAGTATGGGTTTATTGTTAGTAAAATTATGGTGGGCCTATATCGACAGCAACGAAGCAGTAATTTTAAGTTGACAAGTTGAAGAAGAAAATCAAGCAATTGTGGTATTGGTTTGAATGCCTGCAAAGGATGAAGACTTCTTTCGATGAACTGATGGTAACAAAGTAGAAAGTAGAAAGTTGTTGTGTTGTCTGTAACAAAGTAGAAAGTAGAAGGGAAAAAACTACACAGAAGTTACAATGTAGAAAGTAAGTTGTGTTGTTGTTCATGTCCTCTCTCTCTGCAAACATTCTGCCCTTTATAGCTATAAAATTCCCACGACCCCATGATCTGCCAATTCTGCAACTGCTTTTGTGCAACTTCTGTAACTGCACGGTCATTTCTGTGTATTGAAACCACATAAAAGCTTCACTTGTACCTGTCGAAGTGCATATAATTGAAGTTGCCACTTGTGCCCAGATCATTTTAGCCTTTCCTCGACAGATACAGACTCCCAATTCGTTCATGTTTCCTCTTGGAGGGTGGCCACTAAATCCATGAGCACTGCCAGTAACTGCTCTAGTGTGTAAGTCAGGTGGCATGCAAGATTCAATGTTAGTTGAATGGAGCAGCTGTTGGGAGGATGTAGGAAAAATAGGTGCAAAGAGGAATTTTTAATCTAATATCCAATCATAATTTAGCTGAAAATATGAGCGAACTTTTTTTTTTTAAAAAGTAGTTCCCATTTTTTTGATTATAAACCCGAGATGTATATTTTGTTTTTGATATAAATAAGTTGTGTATTTTCGTTACGTAAAATGTAGGACAACAATTGTGTTTAAGTCATTACAATACAGAACATTGAACATATTTTTATTAAATTACAGGGGAAATTCAATATTTGGCAGAGTGTGATGATTCATAGTCAGGGGCAGTAACAGTGAGTGGCCTAGTGTTGTGGTTCAGTGGCCCAGTTTGCAAGGATTGTGGTTGTGTTTAGTGGACAATATTCTGTCGATTTTTGTCTCATAATGATGAGGGACATGGCCCACAATGGTGAAAAGGAAGGTCGACAGGGAAGCGTCAACATTTGGCAGAGTGGACTTGAAGATTCGAAGTCAGGGGGCAGTTACAGTCGCAGTTATGGTGTAGACGTGTGGGATCATGCAATGCTGGGCCACAAAAACAGTATACGGATAGCGAAACGAACGATCTCCGTTCTAGGCATTCCAAGTATACTAAACCTCCACTTCTGTCTGTCGATCTCCCTTTTCTTGTGTTTATTTCATGGCCACCAACTGTTTGAAACTTCTGTCGACAGAGCAAGGCTCCTGCTTTGTCTCATGCTTCCTCCTGAAAGTATGCCCACTAACTCATAATGATGAGGGACGTGCCCCACAATGGTGAAAATGAAGGTCGACGGGGAACAGTCAATATTTGGCAGAGGGGACTTGAAGATTCGAAGTCAGGGGGTGGCAGTTATGGTGTAGACGTGTGGGATCATGCAATGATGGGCCACAAAAACAGTATACGGATATCAATACTAAACCTCCACTTCTATCTGTGGAGCTCCCTTTTCTTGTGTTTATTTCATGGCCACCAACTGTTTTAAACTTCTGTCGACAGAGCAAGGCTCCTGCTTTGTCTCATGCTTCCTCCTGAAAGTGTGCCCACTAACTCCATGACTGGTGGTAAAAACTTCCCCTATCACTTCTAGGTGACCCACATGCAGAGAGCCCACTTTCAGGTGGTGGACATTCTTGGCCACATGCCCTCGATTAAGTGGACCATCTGTCGACAGAGACTGGCAAAACTTGGTGCAAACAATAGCCCCCATGTTCAAGTTAAATATTGCGGAAGTGATTGACACCCCCTCCAATCACCACCTGCACCACCACTAATTCCCTTCCCCCCCCCCCCACACACACACGTGGGGGCTGTTGATTGGAGAAGGAAAAAAAAAAGAAGAAATTTAAAAAAAAAAAAAAAAAAAAAGAAAAAAAGTGGCCAATCAGAGAGAGAGGGGGTCATGGGGGTCCCCCCTTGTGGGGGTCCAAGTCATATGATATTTAACTTTAACGAGGGGGCCATTGTTTGGGCCCAATAGCAAATTTGTTAATACGGGCCCAAAACAAACATAAACTAGAGCCCAATATAAGAGCTTTTAAATATACTGGCCCTATCATAAGCTATAAAAGACCCACCCTTTCAACTTCAAACCACTTTGTTTCCCTCTGATTCGAACTCCCCAGACTGTACTCCTCTTTCTCAACCATTGCCGTTCAAAACCAGAGCACCACAAAACCCTAAGCCATGGCGCCGAAAAAATCTCAACCATCTCCATCTGAGGAGAACAATGAAGACCTACTCCGCTTCCCAGACCCTATCAGAGCACGTATCGCTCCTCTAAAATTTGGTGCAACCCTATTGCCCAGCACGAGCTCTATCGCTAAGGCTACTCTAGGCCCTACCTTCGCGTCTTACTGCCCAGACAAGCTAGCTCCATACTATCCCCCTTGGTAATGGTAAGAACCTTCTTCTCAACCAAGCTGGACTGAAGTGGACTAACTGGAATGTCAGCAAAAACCCACTCAGAGGGTGGAGGTCACCAGACTCTGATTGGCGAAGCTGGGCCAGGAGAATTGAAGGTCACGACGCTGAAGTATGGAAGCACCAGGGCATTGGTGAAGCAATTAGATTGTCGACTAAAATTTATGACGTGGACAAGGGGCTGATTGCTGCTGCTGCATGCTTTTGGTCGCAGTCTAGTAACTCCCTACTCCTCAATTCTGGTATGATTTCCCCTACCATCGTAGATGTAGCTCACTTGACTGGTCTCCCAATCTTGGGCAATCCAATTTATGCTCTCCTTGAGCCTCCAAAAGTGACATTTACTTTAAACACTGACATGTGCTATACAGATTTTGCCAAAAAATACCAAGGCAAGCCTGGTTCCCTGCCGATGACAAAGAAAGAACTGCTTTTACTTACTTTGGCTTTGTGAGTTTCTTTTTGTGTCCCTGGTACAAGATCACGAAGAATACCTCCCCTTGCCTTGTGTATGCAAGATGGCCAACTTATGGCTTTAGCTCCTTATCTTCTTGCCACCCTTTACAAGGCCCTATTTTCCTTTGTCGACAAGAAGATTTCGCAACTGTGGTGGCCCTTCCGCTCTTCCAGTTGGTTGTATTCCTATTTCCTGAGGCACGACCCCCACCACCTAACACCTTGAAACCTGTTTGCTACTCCTATGCTGAGCAACTGCTCACTTATACCAGCCAACCCATCCTCACTTTCACAAATCATCTGACCATGTTTTACAACCTTCCTTCGTAGAGACCTTCCCACCTGTACATGCCATTTCAAAACTTTGAATTCTCCTCCAGTAGACTTCGCTTCCTCTTCATAGACCCATCTGATTTACACAATGACCAAGTCCAAGAACAAAATGAGAGTTGGAGACACATTCTCACCTCTAGACATGTCTTGGATGGCTGTTCCGTATCCTCCGCCAAGCTATCCAGCTGCAGTTTTGAGACATACTGTCCGAATCAATGGTCCAGGCAATTTGGTCTTTCCCAGGCTATCCCTTATCCTTATTTCCACCCCACCATCCATGAGGAGATTGGGTCCAGAATACACTTCAAAGATCCTACACAAGCTGAATCCATTCTCACAGAGAACACCAAACTTTTCCAAGATTTTGGCCCCTTCTTCTTCAAACCTGCTTCGGACTGCTCGGCTGCTTTTGACCATTGGTGGGGACTTATGTCTGCTATTATTTTCTACAAGCCACTTGAAAGCTGCCTTAACGATACTTGTCATATTCAGGGCCGCATATCCTCGCCTTCCAAGCTTAAGGCTACAGGTATCCTTCCTTCATATACTTTAGATCCCTGACTGTGTCATGCAATTTGTTTTGTTTGTTTCTCTAAAACACTAACTTGTTTAACCTTTGACAGCCAAAATTGGGCCTGCTGCTGAACCATTGGTTAGGGACCAACATAAAGGCAAGGCTCCAATGGATGCAACTACTCAGACAAACACCCCCTCAGTTCCGAAATTAATGCTAGACTCTTTTGCAGCCAAGCAGATGTATACAGAGAGAACTACCACCCGTACCCTCGCCGAGACAGAGGTCACAAAAGAAGAGAGAAGAGCCTTCCACGCTCTGCTCTAAGCACAGACCTAAGTGAGTGGGATATCCCTCTCAGCCAAATGCTTGGCCAAACTACATCAAATCCTTCAGGGCAGCTCTACGAAGTAAGCCTTCACTTTACATTTTTACATCATCTCAATTTCCATTCATGCCCGATCGATCACTTACTTTTTGTGCGAGAGAAAAAGAAGGAGATTACTCCTTCTCGCCGATGATGACGATGCTTCCACTTCTCCTCAACACATTCATCAAATTCCCATTCCATCAAGAATGTACCCACAGAACCCATTGTACAACCAACTCCACCACCACCTGAAGCATCGTAACAAACTTCCTTACAACCTGCTTCACACTCTTCGCCACAGCAATCTACACAAACGGCATCACAACATCGTTCCACTTCTCCTCAACACATTGTCCCTTCTGTCTCTAGCCCTCAACCATCACCATCCAACCCCTCCAATTCCCAAACTTCAAACAAAGAATCACAGAGGATTGAATTTGACATTTCAATCAACACCCAATCCTCTTCAACAGATGACAACACAAAATCCCCTCAACCAGAAGTTGACCACAACGAAGGTAAATAGAATTACAAATGTTACTGTTTGTTTGGGGAAAAAAAACTTCTCTTTAAGTACTGGTATTGTTCTCCAATTCTGAGGATGGACATAATACAGACTCATCTCCACGACCAATGGGCGAGACAGAACTTGAAGGTCCTCATGACTATCCTCGTTAGCGATGCAGAGAAAGAGCCTGAAGGTGCCGATCTTGCCATTTCATCGATGACGAAACAACTCGTCGATGCCACAACCACAAATTAACAAGGCGAACCGTCATACAAGACGTTATCGTGACAGGTACTACCATTTCCAACCTTATCCTATTTACTCTTTATTACTTGCAAGCATATATTCTCACCAAACCATTAATGTTCAAAGGCCATCGGTCCATCGCAGGATATTTGGGCCGAAGTTTCTATTCTTCAACAAGATCTAGATGAAATATCCCCATTGCCTCAAAGGCTACATCTGTTTGATGCTGAAACTCAACAAACCTTAACCACCTTCATCAACCTCATTAACACCCCAGTTGAAGAAATCATTCTCCACAAACCTGATGAAACCTTGGCTTGTCTTTCTGCTGTTGTAAACCTCTCCCCTAATCCTTTCAACCCCATTGAACTAAAGCAATTGGCCAAGATCATCACGAAATGGCCAACCCTTTCAGAGATGGTTCAGACTTGCTCGAAGGATATTCAAACCAAAAAGGATTTGCTAAACGAAGCCCACACCATATCTACGTCACTCAAACTAAGCCAGCAAACCTCTGCAAGCATTCTTCAACAACACTCAGCACTTGAACTTGAGGAAGCCAAACTCATGGCAGAACTTGCCTCTGTCCGGCAAAGAAAGGCTCATCTGCAGCAGTAACATGACTAGCTTAATGAAGAAGCAAAGATGATGCTCTCCCAAATTAGACATCGTTCTGCATCCATTCAGACAACTAAAGCTGAGTTGGACCAAGCCCAAGCCATGCTGGCAGATGCTCAATCAGAGTGGGGTGTTCTAGCCGTTCTGTTCCCCAAATCGTAGGCTAGTTTATGGGGTCAAGCATGCTCATTTCTAGTTGCTGCTCTGCTGTGCTTCAACTCTGCTCTGCTATATATGAACTCTGCTGCTGTATGGGATCAACGAATAGCCTTAAGTCTGCTGCTGCATATTGGCCTTTTTCCAATTGTTTGAATGATGTTTTGGTGTGCTGTATTGGAAGTCTGTTGCTGGATTGGGGAAATTTATTGGAGGTCTGCTGCCGGCCTTGTTGTAATTGTTGGTCTACTGCTGTAGTTATTTTCTTTTTTTGGAGGTTGAAGGATCAGGCTCAAGTCTGAATGGAGGTTGAAGGTTCACGCTCAAGTCTCAATGGCGGCTGTATGGTCTGAAGTTTGTTCATGCTGCCTTGGAGTTTCATCTGGTTGCCCTGTTATGCGGTTTTCTGAGGATGGGCTTAGAGTTACATTCTTATTGTTTTCCTTCTGTTTTTGTTTCTCTTCATTGGTCTCTCACCAACTAGGAGGTTGGACCTTTTTTTAGCTCTAACCTCCTCTTTCTTGATGTAGCATTGACACCTTGTATGTGCTTTTCATGAATACAGTTTTTTGTTTTGCCGAACAAAAAAAAAATGAATATCAATACTCTGTGTTTTTAATGGTCTGTTGTATCGTTGTTTTTATTTTTTGTGCAATTTTTCACCGTTTGTGCATTGTTATGAAGTAATCAATTCCCCTTCAAAGTGCATTATAGTCACCACAATTTGTTTGTTCTGTGGCCTTTTTTTTTTGCTTTGTTTTGGACAAAATCATGGCATTGACAAAAATCAAACAAACATAATTGATGTTGTAAAAGCGAACAAACTTTACTACTTTGAACTTGCATTGTTTGTTTTTCAAATATCACATTGCGGTTGACAAAATTACTATATTCATTTGGGCAAATATGACATTGCATTGTTTATTTTGTACCCATAACATTGGAATTATGTGTATGACATTACGTACAGGCCACGATAAAAGCAAACAAACATTACTATACCTCCCCTCGTTTGTTCCAGTCCCAAACATTGGAATTATGTGTACAATCAATACGTGTGGGAAATTAGTATTATCACAGCTGCGACCTAAAAAGTTGTCACGACAAGCTGATGCAGTAATCCAGTTGTGGTTCGGCATCGAAATTACTATTGTACTGGCAGGCCATGATAAAATCGCTGCTGTATTTGTTGTAATTGCAATCAATCACATGCACGAATGATACTCGCCCATCTTTGTATTGTTCACATCCATAATGAAGTCAAGCAGCAACTTCCGGCGCACAGAAGGATGAAACTATGTACAGAAAGCGAATAACACAAATCAGGTACAGTTACAGCGGTAGGAAATAAACAGATTTATTTCGCAATTGGAAATTAAGCGGTACAATGTACCTTGTGTGGACCGTTGGGTATATCAGGCTGCTGCATGTACTTTATCACAAACATCCCACAGTCGAAAGTGCTACAAATGAAATGTAACATTCAGTTTCTTGTAAAATATAAGCAAGTTTGTTAAATGAGTGATTCAGGAGTGAAGTCAACGTGACGCAGGGTTTGTGCATTACTCGTCCAGCTGTTGTAATGGCCTTTGTTCTAACATGCGGACGTCAAAGGTACGACGTCTCTGAGATATTCATTTCCAAAGCTGTAGTTGCGAGAAGGCATGCATTGTTTGAACTGCTGCGTAATAAGAGGGTTAGTTTATGTGAAGGATGTGGCAGACATGTTGAAGTAGATTTGTGAAATCCGGACGACATACCAACATATTTGCCGCGTTCACTTTGTTGGTGTCGGTGTGGCGGATGCCAATGAGTCAAATAGGTGCATACACGGTCTACCATATCTATTTTTAGGCACAACCAATGTACTCCTCTATAATTGAAAGGCATGTAAATCTGCACATAAACACAAGTGAATACATTGTTTAGAGGGCATGCGAACATGTACGAACTTTCATATTTACATTGACGTTCATGTAAATGGGATCGACATTCATATTACCGACGTTCATATTAAATCTACTCGCTTCAATGGGATGGACATTCATATTACCTTCTGACATGCATCAAGCACCCCAGTATATCTGTCATGTCCAAAATATGATTTGACGATATTATCATGGTTCAGAGGTTGAGTTTTTTGATTTAGTATCAAAGTCTGCATGTTTAGTGTGTAAAGTTCAGTCAGCCAAAGTTTTCTGAAAATATGTCTTCTGCAATACACAACCGACCTAAAACACTTACTTACCGACACGTATACTGGAAAGTACCACGCAGTATGCCTCTCGTCTTTGTGTACTTGCCGCTGTCTGTTAGTCAATTGAACCGCGACCAAGTTGATTGGCTGGAACATTGTAACAGACCAGGCAACTTGCGAAATAAGGTTTGCCATTTGTTTAAACGTAATACGAAATAACAATGTCCCTACATGGATGTCCATCATGCGAATATAGTGGAAATAACATTGTCAGATGGCACGACTTACAGTGTCGGATAGCCATGCCCCTGGTTTGAGTGTGCGCATGTCACGTCGCATAGCACATTCGCAAGGCATTTCATGCAGATTCATACACACGACAATGTCCCTATATTAAACGTATACATCAACCAGTAAGAAGCAACCATTTTTGAAAAGTTACTTACACCATTTTTGAAAAGTTACTCCTTTTGTGTAAGAATTTTTGGCATAACATTTATACTATTGTGCTTATATACTCTTTCACAAAAGGTGTAAGTTTGAAGAAAAAGTATAAATCTTATTACAAAAATTATTTCACAGAAGGAGTAACTTTTTAAAAAAATATAAGCACTTCCATGAAAAGGTATAAGCTTAAGCAAAATGTGTAAATTTGATGAATTTATTTTTTCACAAAGTGTATAAGTGACTTCCGAAAAAGCTTTAAGTTGGGCTTCCACAAAAGGTGTAAGTTCGAAGAAAAGGTATAAATGTTATGCCAAAAATTCTTACAGAAAAGGAGTAACTTTTCAAAAAAAATATAGGCACTTCCACGAAAAGGTATAAGCTTAACCAAAAGGTGTAAATTTGATGAATTTATTTTTCCACAAAAGGTATAAGTTACTTCCGAAAAAGCTTTAAGTTGAGCTTACGCAAAAGGTGTACGTTCGAAGAAAAGGTATAAATGTTATGCCAAAAACTCTTATAGAAAAGGAGTAACTTTTCAAAAAAAATATAAACAGTTCCACGAAAAGGTATAAGCTTAAGCAAAAGGTGTACATTTGATGAAATTATTTTTTCACAAAAGGTATAAGTGACTTCTGAAAAAGCTTTAATTTGGGCTTCCACAAAATGTGTAAGTTCGAAAATAAGCTATAAATGTAATGCCATAAATTCCTACACAAAAGGAGTAACTTTTCAGAAAAAATATAAGCAGTTCCATGGAAAGGTATAAGCTTAAGCAAAAGGTGTACATTTGATGAATTTTTTTTCTCCCACAAAAGGTATAAGTGACTTCCGAAAAACCTTTAAAGTTGGGCTTTCACAAACGGTGTAAGTTCGAAGAAAAAGTATAAATCTTATGTGACAAACAAATGTAAGTAACTTCGCAAAACGTCTAAGTTCCGTTTTTTCCCCCGAATACTTGTAAGTTCCTAAAATCCAATCACACTGTTTTTGTCTTGTGGCAATGTCAGAGAGAAGGGCGTTTCGGAGGGCTTGGCCTTTCTCCCAGTACAACTCCGTCTCAGAGAAAACGATTCTGGGAGGGCTTGGAATAGCGACTCCGAGTCCAAATCCAACCAAGTATGTCAATGTAAAAGAGAACCGTTTTTAATATAGAGCAACGGACAGAGAGAGAGAGAGAGAGAGAGAGAGAGAGATAGACTAAGATCAACGGACATAGAGACCTGGATGGACAATGATCGACAGAAGGACCGAAATCGACAAATATCGACAGAGAAGAACCCACATGGACACAGACAGACTAAGATCGTTGGAGACAGAGCGAGATAAACAGGGATCGACAGAGAGAGACCGACATCGACGGAGAATAGGCCGACATCGACACAGAGAGACCAAGATCGATAGCCAATATTTCAAAAAACCTTTCATTTGCGGCGGCGGTGCCGTGGAGGTGCCGATCTCAGAAGCCTGCGAGCACCGGAGCCCACCGACGCTTGGGTGGTCAGCGGGGGTCACGAACCCTTTGATTTGTTCAGTGGTTGTCTCAATTTGTTTATGAACACTTCGAAATGTTACTCCTTTTGTGTTTACTACTTAGAAATGAACATATGTTACTCCTTCTGTGTTTACGAACATTTTGAAATAAACCCTTTGTTACTCCTTTGGTGGTTAGGAACACTTTGAAATGTTACTCCTTCATACTTTTCGTCAAAATATATACACCATTTTTGAAAAGTTACTCCTTTTATGTAAGAATTTTGGGCATAAGATTTACACTTTTTCCTCGAACTTACACCATTTGTGAAGGCCCAACTTAAAGCTATTTCGGAAGTCACTTATACCTTTTGTGAAAAATAAATTTCATTCGTTTACACCTTCAGCTTAATTTTACACCTTTTCATGAAAATACTTACACCATATTTGAAAAGTTACTCCTTTTGTGTAACAATTTTTGGCATAACATTTATACTATTTTGCTTATATACTCTTTGACAAGAGGTGTAAGTTTGAAGAAAAAGTATAAACCTTATTACAAAAATTATTTCACAAAAGGAGTAACTTTCCAAAAAAAATATAAGCACTTCCACGAAAAGTTATAAGCTTAAGCAAAAGGTGTAAATTTGATGAATCTATTTTTTCACAAAGGGTATAAGTGATTTCCGAAAAAGGCTTAAGTTGGGTTTCCACAAAAGGTGTAAGTTCGAAGAAAAGGTATAAACGTAATGCAAAAAATTCTTACAGAAAAGGAGTAACTTTTCAAAAAAAAAATATAGGCACTTCCACAAAAAAGTATAAGCTTAAGTAAAAGGTGTAAATTTGATGAATTTATTTTTCCACAAAAGGTATAAGTTACTTCCGAAAAATCTTTAAGTTGGTGTAGCACGTCCGCGGGGGACCTCGGCTACAGTTCAGACTCGATTTGTGTGTCGCGGTTCTAAATCTGAACCAAAGAGTCCAAATCCGGCAAATCGTTTAAGAAAACAGATTTTTGAAAAAGTAGTGCCAAACATGGACTGCTTTGCCAGATTACAGAGTCGCCACCTAAATATTTTATTTTTGGGAAATTTAGGAAACCCTGACTCGGTGTCGAAGGCCACATGTCCGTCATCACCAAAGTGGTCTTGGCTCGGGAGCTTGGGTACGATCGGGAAGGTCACTATGAGCACCCCTTTCGCCTTCTGAAGACCGGCCTCTACTAACCGTGATATCCGTTTTTGAAAACTTTATGCGTTCTTATTCCAATTATTAACCTAGAATTACTATGTGATGCGCACAACACAAAAGTATAGACTAGATCGCCTAACTTGGAAATAAACATTGCATATCCGTTTTATCTCGAAAAACATGTTAGATTTTGCTACTCGCAAGTAGGCTAAAATGCGGATTTTAACGAGTTGTTCCAACTTAGGCAATCCAACCTCCACCCACAGGCATTCAAACAGTTTATCACATAAGCACTTAGCCGCATGGTAAGCATACTGTCATGGTAAACATTCACACGCATGCGATATGCTAAAGCCATAAAAACTTACATCGTACTCCGTGCCAGAACAGTAAACTGGTTAGCAAACATGCATGACCTAGTTCATGTTAAGTGGCTAATGCGACACAGGCAGAAATGCAATCTAGAGTAGGCTCGGCTAACCCTAAACATGGCACGTGAAATGCAACAACTATCACGTATTCAATTTGGAATTGAAAGTACGATGCAGTTTGTATGATGTACCGAGCCCGGTGCATGTAAACAAATGCATGAATGCACACATGCATTGCATAAGGTATGCTAAAATAGACATGCCCTAATCTACCATCGAAAGCGGGTAAATAAAAGGGAAGAAAGAAATGGGGGTTGGAAGACATACACCCACTCACGCACACTTATTACATTTTTGCCCTCGCTCGGAGGGACCCAAAACAATAATACAGTCCAAATAAATAATTAACTGTTCTAGCTAATTAAATATTACAAATCAACTGAATTAATTAAATAAATTAATTAATTTAATTAAGCAGTAAATGGCCTCGGGATGAGGGTCCGATGCATGCGTGTGCCCGGGACTCGCTCGGAATCGCACTGTCATGCAAGTATGCCTCTGTTTTCCCTGCTTTCCATCTCAGAAGATTGCCAAAACTTCAGGAATACTTCTATGGACATTGGGGGTCACCACCTACCGATAGAACACCACCGAAAGGAGGTGCACCGCACAAAATGAAGCTATCAATTATTGATCACGGCACTAAATATCGCCGCCGCAATATGTTCTCCAGAACTCACGCAACTCACAAAGAGAGGCAAAACTTGCATGGCAATGTAATTCAGTATTTATGCACCAAACACACTCTATCATGTTAATGACTCAAGGAGGATGTTCCTCGATCTTCGACCACCAATCACGCATTTCCATGCATGATGGCCCAAAGAACCAAGTATGCAACTTCCATTTCAAATGCATGCAATGCAAATGACCCAATAAAGGGGACTTAACCTCTATCACACTCACTTCAAGAGGCTAAGCATGCATGCTCATGCAAGGCAATCCTAAGCATGTGAAGCTAGGTATGCAACATGGCAATGCAAGTAAACATTGTATATTAGGCATGCAACCAAGACAAACAATCATGCAAGGCATGGAACAAGCATGCAAACATATCAAGCATGCAAAGAGCAACATGTTGAGAACAATGCATAGCATGCAACATCATGCAAATGGGACCAAGTATGTGACAACATACAAAGTAAGCATGCTACAACACATGGAGGAATGGACTTAAACTAGATTAGGCGACCTCGAACAAGCCTAAAACAAGGCCAAATTGCTAAAATGTGAGGGCCAAACACACATGCACACATACACATGTTAAGGCATAACACTTAGGCATAACAAACAACATTCAAGCACACTTGAAATAAGTTAAGCATGGATTACTAGCATGCATAAGAAGCTCTGAAAATCACACAAAAACATGATGCCAAATCATGCGACAAAACAAACCAAATATGCAACAAATGGCCCAAGTCTTGAAACAAGCCATGAAGGCTTAAACCAAGGCCAAGTCCAACAAGTCTCACAAGGCTAGGGGGACTCAAAACAGGTCACAAGCAGACCTAAACAAAGCCTAAGGGGCGCCTAGATGGCATCTAAGAGGCTCAAGTACAAAGGTAGGAAACATGACCAAAACATGGAGTATTCAACACGTGCTTTTAAAGCATTAAAGAAGCCACTAAGGCAATCATATAAGCTCATTATAAGGTCTGAAATGGCATGTAAGAGGGTTCCAAACCCTTGAAATCATGGAGGCAATGCATCCTACACATGCACCTACTTGAAGCATACAAGCTACAATACAAAGGAGCTGTATTAAGCATGCTAAGATTGACCAAAATACTTATGGACAGACCTAAAACATGTTAAAATAAGCACAAAAGCTTCATGAATCAAGGCCTAAAACATGCTAGGAATGAAGGCATACAACCTAGGCATGTTAGAGCATAAAGAGGCATTACAAGGCAACTATACTAAGGATGCATAGGAGACCAAAACCAACTTGAAAACGTGTTATATTATGGCAATATAAGCATGAAAGACAACCAAGGCATGCTCAACACACACTCAAACATGGTGCTCCTTTGGAAGCCAAAACTTGCCATTTTCAAGGACATCAAGGAGAGGGGGTGACCCTCCCCTTTTTGAGACTTCAAGGCATGCTCTTCACCACTGAAATCCCTCAAGATTTCAGTGGTGAAGAGATCCCATCACCAAAATCTCGGATCTCTCACAAAATAGCACAAAAAGTGACCTTTTCAAGGCCTAAGGGTGGTCAAACCTACCCAAACCACTAAACACTCTTAATGAACAATAAAGAGGCTAAAAAAACAGAACTTTTATGTGTTGATCACCAAGCACAAAAACAAGTCTAAGCTATGTAGAAATGGAATGCAAAAATGGGGTAAAAAGATGTAGTTTCTTACCCTTGATGACTATCTTCACAAAAGTTGTTGTTGTTGCTTCCTTGAGCTCCAATCCAACCAAAAACACCAAGAACCAACCCTTAGAACCTCAGTTGCTTAGAGAAGGTGAAACACTAGGTGCTTGTGTGCAATAGTGTGAACTAAAGCACCTAGTGTACAAAATCAGAGGTAAGAAGAGAGATACAATAGATACAAAGATCAAACCCTAGACCAGAGGTTCTCCTCTCTTTTTTCCTCTCTAACCCTAAAATTTTTGCTAACCCTTGAGCCAAGAGAAGAGCCTTCTCTTTATAGGCAACAAAGACTTACAAACTAAGTCATCCAAGGGCTCATCCCTCCATACACGTGTATGGAGAGGGAACAAGAGCTAAAAAGCTGTCTAAAAATATCTCGAGCAAATTGTAAAGTGGAATTTGGGCAAAATGGTCATTTTGCCAAAAATGGTGCCGACCGGCACAAAATAGTGCCGACCGGCACAATATAGTGCCGGTGGCAACACCAGCCAGCCGGTGGCCTCTAGCCACAGCCGGTGGTATGTGGGGATACCTTAGAAGGCATTTCTTGCCCCCTCAAAAGCAAAGAACAAGTGTTTGGTGCAAAACCAGACACAAAACAGTCAAGTTCGGAGGTCCTGAGGCAAGGCGCGTAGCCGAGAACTCCGGGAACTCCAAATGAACACAAACATGGATAATCACCGAGTGTTCGAGCGGTGACATCCAAGTCTTGAGGACGGTCAAAAATGGGGTGTCTACAGTTGCCCCTCTTTGACAGAACTCGGAAGTCATAACAATGACGGGAGTGAATGTCAAAGCCCAGAGACGACCCATTTTTGACAAGGCCGAAGACTTGGACAAACATACAAAGCGCAAATGGTTGAACTCGCAAGCTGCCTACGTATCCCTTTGCAAGGAATCAAACCAGCGTAGTTCATGCAGGGGGCATACATGCCAAGGATAAGATATGCGCCCGTAGGCAGGGGCAAAATGCAACTGAAAATGCAAGAAGCCGAGCATAACTTATGATCATGCAAAGAAAGCTGTAATGAAGCACACATGCAACAGTTATAAGCTAACATGCAACAGTCTACACTACAATGCAGAAAGGTTGTAAGAGAATTATGAAATTCTCAAAATGTCTCACGCGGAGGATACAATACCTGTGCGGCTCGTCCGGTCGCGCCGGCCTCAAATGAGCCGTACATACAATATCGTGCCTGAAAAGAAAGCAAACTTAACAGGTATAATATGATTACCAACATGCATGACATATGCAATGCGAATGATGAATGATATGCAATATATACAAAACTATGTATAAATAATGCAAATGAAAATGTAGTGCAATTAAAACTATGCAAACTACATGCAAAGCAATTGAATCATGATTCAATCATGAGCGGTTCGAAACCACACATATGTCAAGTAGATCGATGGAAGTAACAAGTCCGTCTCCCATAGAACGATGTCTGATCTATGAGTACTTCGCATGGACACAAGAACAAGTATTGGATGGAATGACATAAGTGGGGAAACGACCCGCTGGAGAGAGAATAATGATCCTAATGCTGGATGCAACAATTATACTACAATGTAATATATGATTATGGCGCGCGGGCTAAACCGTATCTCGCTTAGGAAAGGCATGCACACATACAAGCCATGTCTAACACAGAAAAGGTGCCGCAACCTCAAACCAAGTTCATCAAGGAATAGGCGCGATGCACATGGACCATGCTTTGACGTGAAAAGTAAGGGCACAAACCAGACCAAACTCAACCTGGGAAGGCGCAAGCCATAGATGGAAGTGATGCAGTGGATGCATGCAACTACAATGCAATGGAAATGGATACAAAGAATATGGCACGCGGGCCAAACCAAATCTTGCCTAGGAAAGGCGTGTACGCATACAAACCGCGTCTAACACAAAAAATGTGCCGTAACCCTCAAACCAAGCTCATCAAGGAATAGGCGCGTACACAAAAATTGTGCTTCGACGTGAAAAGTAGGGGCACATACCAGACCAAGCTCAACCTGGGAAGGTGCAAGCCATAGATGGAAGTGATGCAGTGGACGCATGCAACTAAAATGCAATGGAAATGGATATCTACAGAAAATGCATGACATATGCACTATACTACAATGGAATGCATGACATATGCATGTTTTTTTGTTTTCGGTTTTGGATTTTTGAAAATGCATGACATATGCAATATTTACAAATGATGCATGAAATGCACGTGTTTTTTTTGTATTTTTTTGAATTTTGAAATGCATGACATATGCAATATTAATGATGCATGATATGCAGTATGATGCAACGACTATGATTGTAGCTTTCCCTATTCTCCCGACGGGGCGATATACTAGGTTGGTTCAGTATCCAGAATTGAGGCGTAAACACGCCGCCTCAACCTATGGGGCTTCCATACAGGTTTCAAGTCGAGGGTACACCCCCTGGGTATTTAAACCAGACTTTAGTCTCGGAAATCTCGAACCTTTGCGTTCTAGGCATAAGCCGTTCGAACTCTAGTTTTCACCGTCCCCATTGGTCTCCTAGGAACTCACCGTAAACACAGACGAGTGGCTTTACCAGACCATCGAAAGTCGTTCGGGTACGACAAACGCCAAAGGAATTGCACCTTCAGAGGATTTAAGGTCTCCTAGACCGGGATGCAAATGTAGTGAGGGTTTCGCACCCTCCAAGGATTTAAGGTCTCCTAGACCGTGCGTGTTTAAGGTCTCGCCCGGACGGTTGGGCAACGACATTACAACACTTCAAGTGAATGCGATGCAAATGAGACACGCACACGGATGCAAATGAGGCGAATGAGACGTGCGTGTCTCAAAAGATGGAAAATGAAGTGCAATGAGGGTGCGTGTGCCTCAAAGAATGGAAAATGAAGTGCAATGAGGGTGCGCTAAGCGGCGCGATGAAATGCATGCCAAATGCAATGAGGGGCGACTTAACACACCGAAAGTCTCGCACCTCCCGAGGATTTAAGGTCTCCTAGACCATGAAGGTTTTAAGGTCTCCTAGACCGTACGTGTTTAAGGTCTCGCCAGACCGGGCGTGTTTAAGGTCCCGCCGGACCGGCTAATCGAAATGCACGCACAATGCAGGCAGGCGGGGGCGCAAAATAGCGCGAACAATGCAAATGAGGCAAATGAGGCGCACACACCTCACAGGATTTGAAAAACAATGCAAATGAGGCCTGAATGCCTCATAGCATCCACAGGAATGTAAATGAAACACGTGAGGTGGCACACCTCGCGCGAATTGAAATGAAATGAAACACGTGAGGTGGCGCACCTCACGCGAATAGAAA
This sequence comes from Camellia lanceoleosa, assembly GCA_025200525.1. Classification (NCBI taxonomy): domain Eukaryota; kingdom Viridiplantae; phylum Streptophyta; class Magnoliopsida; order Ericales; family Theaceae; genus Camellia; species Camellia lanceoleosa. The sequence goes on from CM045758.1 coordinate 156,132,916, forward strand.
TGAATGCAAAATGAAGCGAAACACACGAGGTGGCACACCTCGCGTGAATTGAAATGCAAATGGAAATGAAACACGTGAGGTGGCACACCTCACGCGAATATGAAATGAAAACTAAGTGCGACATGCTTGCAACACGAAGTACAAAATGATGCAAGTGTGACCGCACGATGTGCGCACAAAATACAAAAGGATGCAAGTCGCAGAGGACGTGCAAAACGACACGCCGTGCCGCACTAGACAAAGTGATGGATGCATGCAACGCACACGGGGTAACTTTTGAATCTTTATAAAAGACAAAAGGATACAAAAAGGATACAATCTTCGCTTGAATTTGAGCGTCACGCACAGTAGAGACGGTCTGAAGTCAAAACGGAGGCCGGCTGAGCATCGGGGATGCATTTTCTTGTATTTTATTGATCTATGGAGACCCAAGACCCCTCATATTGCCTAAAAACATCCTTAGGAACACCACCGGCTGGGTGGGGTGGTCACCGGCTGCCACCGGCTGCCTAAACTCATCCATCGGCACAAAAAAGTGCCGACCGGCACAAGAATGTGCCGACCGGCCAAAAGTTGCTGATCGGGGGCAGTTTTGCCATTTTGCTTCGGGTCTTTTAAAATAGGGCTTGAAACCCTATTTTCCTCACTTTGCCTCCGCCGAAAACTCCTCCTCTCTCTCTCTAGAGTGTTTTCCCTTCGATTTTTCGCCGATTTCTCCGCGTTTCACGCCCATTTTCTCGTCGGATTCACGATATTCTTCGCGTTTCGGACATTTTCAACCGAACGAAACTTCGTTTCGGTGCATTTTTCGCCATTTCCGCCTTTTCGGGACTTGTTCCCCTTGATATTCTCTATATTTCCGTGTATTCTCATCTTCCGACTTTCCCGGCCATTTCTGACCCTCTCGGGGTTGACTTTGTCGGTTGACTTTTCGCATTCCGGCCCTTTTTTTTCCTTTTTCGGCTATTTTCTCATCTCCGTCGCTATGGCCGATGATGTTCCACATGTCGGGACTCCCCCGGACCACGAGATGGATCCCGGGGTCGAGCTCCTCGAAGCGGCGCCCTTGACCCGGCGACCTACCGGTGGCCATCCACGTGCATCGCTCGACGGACTCCGCCACTTCAGCGGCTTTGACAGGCTTTGGACCGGAGCTTACATGTGGCGAGCCTCCCACTTGTCTTTTGGCGTCGCCGAGGTAACATTCTCGTCTTTTATTTTCTGCAATGTAGGATTTCCTGTCAATTGCCGTAGCTAACTGAAACCATTAACTGCTTAGTTCTGATGTACTGTACTGTAGTTGACTGTAGACAAACTCACAACTGACATCTGTTTAGGACCGACGCACATGCACACACACTGCACTAGTCTCAAGCACTCAAACACACGGCACACATTGCACTGCAAATTCACCGACACCCGGTGCTTATTTGAATCTGAAAACTCATACGCATGCTAGTTTTGCCCAAAACTACACAAACACGCGGACACATCACACGTTGTAGTTTACTGAAACATACCGAGACCTGGCTTCTATTTGAATTTTGAAAAGCACGCACACACGCTGTTTACACTGATCCTCGTAGGAGTACCGACATATCACAGGCCGTAGCCCACCCACCTGTTGAAACCTGACATTTGCTTGCATCTGAGAAACGTACATACGTGCACCATATTTACATTGCGCCACTCAAAATACACTGACGCGTCATATATTGTAGTTCACTGTAAGCACACCGGCACCCGGTTTTTGTTTGAATTTTAAAAAAAATCTGCACGCATACCAGATTTATGCCGACTGCATATCTTCATATGGCTTTGCAATTTCTTGACTACAGGGAGACTCCCATACTCTCCGCGGGTATGGGAACGTCACCGCTCGCGATTGGTACGCCGAGCTGCCTGACGCCGTTAGCCGCATTGTAGATCGGGCCGGCTTCGGCACCTTCTGCAGGGGACTCTCCAGGCTCTCTGCCTGTAGACCTCTTCTTGCCGCCCTGGCAGAGAGGTGGTGGGACACCACCGATTCATTCCACTTATCAGCGACTGGGGACATGACGATGACCCCTTACGACTTCTCGATGCTCACCGGCATCGGGGTTGGGGGTGATCCGATCCTTCGTCTGAACATGGATGAGTGGATTGCCGCCAGTTCACTTGCTCGGCGCCGCCACTTGCTCGTCGAGGTTCGTCCGGTACTCTGGTTCGAGGTTCGATTCAGTCTGAACCATCTTTGGCGGGCGCGACTCAGATGACCCAGAGAGATATGCACGCAGCTTCCTCATGTTTTTTCTTTGGGGACCACCACTGTTTGTTTGCCGACGGCGAACACAGTGCCCTCTGCGCCTTTCAGCGCTGGTGGACGCCGAGAGGATTGTGCAAGATGATTGGGAAGCGGCTTTGGCCACCCTTACGGTTATATGAGCTCACTCTCGTGGCGGATGGGCCGCTAGGAGGCTACTTGGTGAGCTGGGAGGTATGTCTTCTTCTCGCTTACATTTACATTACGTACTTTACGTATTACGCACCACACCGTTGTTATGCCTTTACAATTATCGTATCTTGTACACACGGCACACACATACTCTGCTTTATACTTCTTGCAATGCTCACACTGCATAATCGCTCAATACACTTTGCACAACACACGGCTCGCTTATTTACGCTTTATTCTCAGATTCTTTTCGATAAATGTTCGACATCTCATCTTGCTGTGGGTCTATGCCTACTTTCCCGAGCTAGAGCCGATCTGGAGACGGAGACCCCTCGTCGTCCCTTCTCTCGCCCGTTCTGACGGGCGTCGTCCGGAGGCCCCGGACACTTTTAGCTTCTTCCGCCGTTTCTTGACACCATTACCCCCACCGAGGTATGTTTTACTTACTGATCCGTTTAAGCGCTTTCAAGCGTATATTTACGCATCGATAGATAATCAATCGTATTTCATTTGGTCACTGGCGGTAGTGGGCTCCACTACCCGGCGGTGATCTGGGATCGGTATGCGGTGCCATTGAGACCTCAGCTACGGATTCTCTGGAGGGCCCGGTCTGCCGGGCTGGTACTGGTGGCGTTTCATACGCCGCACCCTAGGGTTGCCGGAGCGAGATAGTTCGATCCATCCTCCGGCGTATGAGGAGGCGAGGATCTGACTTCCGGCAGATGGAGGACTACACCCTTGGTGGGCCGTGGGCGTAGATGCCGACAGGCGAGGCGACTACTCGAGTACGTCCGGACCTTCTTGATGCGGCCTTTGGCGGGGGCTCCGAGTGATCCAATGAGACCTGCGGCGCCAGTGCCCGGCGGCGAGGAGGCGAGTGGGGGTCGTCGCAGAGGGCTCGAGCTTCATGGCGGAGAAGTCTGAGAGGCGAGGGCGGGCTGGCTGCTCGCCTACCATGTTGACTTCTGAGGCGGGGAGACCTACCAAATCCCGTTTGCTCCTCCTCCGGCCATGAGTTGGCGGTATTCTGACTTGCCTCCGGTATGTATTACTTTATTTACGCATCTTGCATTGTTATTTCATTTCAGTTCATTCGGACATCCCACGAATCTTGATGTATTTAATACTTTTGCGAGCTTCCTCCGAGTATACCGTCGATGCAGGAGTGAATGCCTCCTGATGGGGATCTTTGCGGCGAACTCTCGGCGCTTTGGCGTTTACGGCTGCGGTATGTTCTCGACCACGCCTCAAATCATACTGCTGTTTACAATCTGCTATCTTGCACAAAAATCGATAAAGCGCTCACGGCTTTCATACATCAGACTTATACATTACTGCGATTCTCTGTTTACAAGATTCACACATTGTACTCGCCTGCGCATTACGTACTAATAAAGCGCTCACGCTTTTTGATGTGTTTGTTCTTTGTATTTTGACCTCCTTTCCCGATCCCTCCAGTGGGTGGCGCTGCTCCGGCTGGGCCTTCCCTCTCTACTCGGGGTGGCAGGATATTCCCTCGTTCTAGAGGGGGACGTGGTCACGTGGGGTGGAGCTCACGAGCTCCAGTTCGAGATGGTGAGTCGAGGCGAGACGGAGTCATTTGCGGAGGAGGCCAGTGATAGCTCGGGCTCGGGCTCCGACAGTGACAGCTCCGGCGATGCTTTTGTGCTTTTGCCCAGGAAGAGGGCGAGGACTGATCCTCAGGCATGAGGCCTGCTGCTGATGATGATGATTTTGCTGCTTCTTTTCTTTATTTCTTTTCTTGTACTTTTCTCTTTTTGGTAGATAGAGTACTATGTACTGCCGCAGGCAGGTTTTTGCTTTTCTCAAACTATGTATTCGAAAAAGATGATATGAAACGAACTTTTGTTTGAAAAGTGTTATATTTACATATCTCATACTTCGCACTGCATTGCATCATATTACACCTCAAATGTAAATGACATTGATCTGTTGTCTGACAATTGGACACTTGCACTGTAATAATCAAATAACCAACCAACAGCAAAACAGCTCATACAAACCACTGCTCAATCCGAACATACAGCCCATACTCTGCTGAGGACTAATCTGCTGGGGATTGATCTGCATTTAGCCCATAACTCAGTATTCGGTTCATTCTGCACACAGCAAACTCTGAACAGATAGCCCCAATCTGATGAGACAGATCACAAAGCTGACATGGTTGCAGTTGAAACACACTCGGATGTCCCAAATTTTCCCTTTCCTTCTCTTGCTTTGCACGGATGTAGAGAATGGCACGGCATTCTGAGCACAGACGATTTTGAGGTAAAGAGAGGTTTTTTAACCTGGGTATCGAGCCTACAACTGGACACCGCCGGAGAACTCAAGTGAAGAAACCAAAAGGCGCACGACCTAAACACAATGAGACACACTCGGAAAAGACTCAACAGGAACCAAGTCGAGACTGACAAATCAAAAGACACGACGCACGAACATTTTTTTTTTTAGGAAACCAAAAAGACCTCAGATCTGGAGGAGCCAGTTTTTCCGGATATATTTCCCACCCTTTCTGATTTGCGTGATTCTCACGTCGCTCGGCCCCCTCAGGCTCGTTTTTTTCTTTGAAAACCCTTTTCTCACTTTTCTCTCAACTCACACCTCTCTATTCTTTAATCTCTCATTTTTTATCCCTCCCCTGGGTGGTTGATAGATGAATAGAAAGCGGGGGATTCATGCCCGATACAGCTAGCTCGCGGCTATTCCTTCTGGTAAATAGAGTGCCTTTCTGGCGAGTGCATTAATGACAAGGGAGAGACAGAACACCTGACCCGACTGTGCCCCTAGTTCATTATTTTGACCATTTTTTGCTTTGTTGTTTTTTTTTTAAAACAGTTTTGATCAAAATGAACGCCAGATTAGCGTGCTTGGGCAATTTTTGATTTGAAAATCATGCAAGTCAGGTTGCAAGCACTGAAGGGTCCAAACATGGTCCAATTTTGGAGAATGAAATAGTTTTCGAGGAACTAGCCAACCCCAGTAAAAATTTTCAAAAACTATTTTTGCGTACAGTCGATGCGCAACGAGCACGGAACTCACCATCGAGATGCGCAACCTCGGATCGGAGGTAATCTGGAAAATTGCCCCTGGCTTAGGGAGGGGGAAGGCAATGGAAAGTTGCCCTTGGTTTGGACGGTAACTCAGGGCGACTTATGGCGATGGACGGCAACGGAAAGTTGCCCCTTGTTTGGATGATGCCGCGGCATTTTTATGGGTCAGTCCTCGTTGACGACAATCGGACCTTCGAACACGGAGGAGTCGAAGACGGTTTGAATCAATATGTGGACACAGTCACCTGGAAGGTGTTGGTGGTTTGGCTTCAAGAGGAAATTAATCACGTAGTTCCGGATTGCTGCAATCGGGACATTGGATTCGGAGAGGGCAAAAGTGATCAAAACCATGACATGGACTGAGACGCTATGGAAGCGTTGGGGGCTGGACTTCAGGATGAAGTTGCCTACGTATCCCAAACATGGGAATCAAGCCTTACGTAGTTCCGGTTTAAGGTACACTCGGGTATTTAACCTCTCCTTTTTATGCTCTAACTTTTGCCAAGGCGCCCAATGCAGGTTTTCGACCTTGCGAGCTTCTTTTTCTTCTTCTTCAATTCTTTTTCATTTTTTTCTTTTTCTTCTCTTTTTTTTGCATTTTTCTTTTCTTTTCTTTTTGTACTTTGGTATTTTTGTATTTCTTTTTTGTATTTTGTATTTTTTCTTTGCTCTAACTTTTGCACAGGTCGCCCTTAGGGTTTTCGCCCAAATGAGCCTCTCAAAGGGTAAAAATGTAACCATCCATGCCAAATGGTTACGAGATTGAAGCCCTCTATATCCGTGAGAGTGGGCATTGTATTGACTTCGCGAAAGATCCACTTTTGGCTCCTCGAGCACATCGGATATTTTTTTTGCCCCTAGTTCAAAGGATACTTGCTCTAGCTTTGCAAGCTTCTTCCGATGAGATCGATCTTCTTGATCGACTTTGGTGCCTCTTGGTCGGGTCGCTTCAAATCTGGCCACAGGCCTCACATTGTGATTGACCTTGGAACATTCTAAATCGAGTTCAAGGTTTGAAGACAAGGACTCAAGTCTCGAGGTGAGAGCGATCCTAAGTTGCACAATCTCAAGAGCGATTCCACATGTCTTCAGGAGGCGCAAAACATTTTTTGAAAGTTTTTAAGAAAGCGACAAATCGCTCGCGCTGAAGACAGTGTGGGACCAATCTGGACCAAGCCAGGATCCTTCCCAGTACTCACACTAACAAGCATGATTTCATTCATTAAGGACTTAGCACGCCTCTCTTTCTCTCAATTTGATCAAAGTTTTGCAAATCCCGAGGAATTCCTCCCTCTTTGTTTTCACCGCAGTGTTCACAAAGTTTTGAAAAACTTAAGTCAAAGCAATAATTTTTAAGGCACAAAAGAGCAGGCGGAATGTGTTGTCACCTCATTCGAATTCTCTGGCACAACTATTATCTGATCAATAAACATGGAAACACGGTATACAATTTGTTTCATTGATTTCCTCGGTGTAAGCGGCTCCAAATGAGAGGGACCCAAAGAAAGAAAGCAAAAAAAAAAAGAAGTAATTACAAAACGGTGCTTGAGGCAACAACCCCGAAGTTACCTGGTATTCTTATACAAAAGAGGGACTGACTCATTACAATTAGACAGACCCTTAAACAAAAGGACTGACTCAGAACAATGAGACAGACTCAAGACAAAACAAAAGACTGACTCGACACCCAAGTCAGGATTTACAAAACTAGCATCGGCAGGTGCTCAGAAATGCGCGCCAAACGCCACATCCAAAAATGTACCAGATATTGCTCGCAGGCAGTTGAATCCCAATTACATACTAGCAGTATCGGTGTCCTCGGTATCTGTGTCCTCACAATCCAAGAACTCTGTAGTGACTGATTTGGCCGAGGTAGGCGGGAGGATGACCTTGTTATCAATCAAATCCTGTACCTCATGACGGAGGCGGAAGCAATTATCAGTGGCATGGCTGGCGATATCTTGGGGTTTGGGGAGCGGCCTAGGATCGAGGGGTATAAGATGCCCCTTTTTGGCCAAAATCAGAAGTGCCCTAGACAAAGGCATGTAGAGAGGATGGAAGACCCTGCGCCCTCGGGGCAGGTACTTGGAATTCTGAGTATTCTTGCTTGACGTACTGGCGAACAGATCGGCAGGCGCGGGCTTGGATTTCTGATCCTTTCCCGGTGTAGGATTGGGAATGGGAGGAGCTACTCTGGCATGACGGGGCCTGTCCCGATTTTCTGACCGACTTGGACTACCCTCGGGTAGAGTGGGGAAAACATCATCCACAATTTTGATTACAATCGCGGATACCTGTTGTTTGCTCATTCCTTCGGCTTTCAAAGCCTGGACTGCCCACAGCAGTTGTTCCACGGGGTCGGCATCTGCCTCTACTTTGTCTTTGCCTCTGGCCTCAGCCTGATGAGAGGTTTGGGTTGGTACTGGTACATCACTGTTGTGGGTGGAGGTCATCTCCGACTGATTGAGCTCGATCACAATCCGCCCGATGGCGGGGCTCTGGGTTCGAAATTTCCGGCATACGGTGCAACGGTGGCGAGTTGACATTCCGTGGCGAGATCCGCCACGGACCTCTGGAGATCACCTATCATCCCTATTAACTCGAATGTAGTGGGCTCATAAGCTGATAGAAGCGGGGTCAGTTGGGTATGCGGCAGGCGACCTGGCGGTGGCATATCAACAAGAGTATCGTGGCAGGTGGTTTCCTGATTCAACGCGGCCGTCATGACCACAATCTCTTCAGAGTTCTGCGTCATGTTGATCTGCCTCGGCGAGAGAAGACACTAGCTATTACGACTCAACTCTGAATCTCTGGCGAAAGCGGAAAACAAGCGACTTTTGAGCCCAGCGAGATCAAATACGGGTGTAGCCGGACAACTGCGCTCTACTACTGAACACTGTTCCCCGAAGTCATTATCAAAACTGAACTGATACCCGCAGACACAGCTAATTCTCAACAACACTGATACCGGTGCCCTCGGGTCGGATATCCAAATCTCGCAAACTGATATATGCATTCCCTGTAGAGATACACTCTAAAAGCACATAGCAGGTAAAAAGAGAGTCGAAACACCCCTATATTGGGGTAGGGTTTCCCTGTCCTATTTTGTCAGGAGCTAGGGTTTCACTATGCACGCAGCGGTTTCAAACAACCTAAAATCGGGTAAGCAACCTGTCCTAGTTTGGAATGGTCACTATGGATTCCGAATATGCACTAGGTCGAATGGTCAAAAAGGGTACCCCGGTAAAACCGGGGTTTGTGTTCCCATCTTGGCGAGCCATAACCGGTCGACCTTATGGACATGCCTTGACAAGACAAGCCTCCGACAAACCGCTCGGGAATAGCGGATGGCCAACCACGGTGTCCTAGGCGCACCAATGCACATGCAATGCAAAGAAACACATAAGTGTAGTCAAAAGCAGATATCACGAGTTCGAGTCAAGCTCTCTAAAATCCCGGTAGTCGCGAAGCTATGCCGTCGCGGGGACCTCGCCTGATTCGGACTCGATTTGTGTGTCGCGGTTCTAAATCTGAACCAAAGAGTCCAAATCCGGCAAATCGTTTGAAAAGCAGATTTTTGAAAAAGTAGTGCCAAACATGGATTGCTTTGCGGTCTGAGTCGCCACCTAAATATTTTATTTTTGGGAAATTTAGGTAACCCTGTCTCGGCGCCGAAGGCCACGTGTCCGTCATCACCAAAGTGGTCTTGGCTCGGGGGCCTGGGTACGATCGGGGAAGGTCAGCTATGAGCACCCCTTTCGCCGTCGAAGATTGGCCTCTACTACCGTGATATCCGTTTTGAAAACTTTATGCGTTCTTATTCCAATTATTAACCTAGAATTACTATGTGATCGCACAACAAAAGTATAGACTAGATCGCCTAACTTGGAAATAAACATTGCATATCCGTTTTGTCTCGAAAACGTGTTAGATTTTGCTACTGCAAGTAGGCTAAAATCGGATTTTAACGAGTTGTTCCAACTTAGGCAATCCAACCTCCACCCAGGCATTCAAGCAGTTTATCACATAAGCACTTAGCGCATGGTAAGCATCTTGTCATGGTAAACATTCACGCATGCGATATGCTAAAGCCATAAAACTTACATCGTACTCGTGCGGAAACGATGGCGGTTAGCAAACATGCATGACCTAGTTCATGTTAAGTGGCTAATGCGACCTGCGTAAATGCAATCTAGAGTAGGCTCGGCTAACCCTAAACATGGCACGTGAAATGCAACAACTATCACGTATTCAATTTGGAATTGAAAGTACGATGCAGTTTGTATGATGTACCGAGCCCGGTGCATGTAAACAAATGCATGAATGCACACATGCATTGCATAAGGTATGTTAAAATAGACATGCCCTAATCTACCATCGAAAGCGGGTAATTAAAAGGGAAGAAAGAAATGGGGGTTGGAAGACATACACCCACTCACGCACACTTATTACATTTTTGCCCTCGCTCGGAGGGACCCAAAATAATAATACAGTCCAAATAAATAATTAACTGTTCTAGCTAATTAAATATTACAAATCAACTGAATTAATTAAATAAATTAATTAATTTAATTAAGCAGTAAATGGCCTCGGGATGAGGGTCCGATGCATGCGTGTGCCCGGGACTCGCTCGGAATCGCACTGTTATGCAAGTATGCCTCTGTTTTCCCTGCTTTCCATCTCAGAAGATTGCCAAAACTTCAGGAATACTTCTATGGACATTGGGGGTCACCACCGGCTGGGATAGAACACCACCGGCTGAAGGAGGTGGCCACCGGCACAAAATGAAGCTATCGGCTATCAATTGACTGCCGGTCGGCACTAAATACTGCCGGCCGGCAATATGTTCCTGCAGAACCTGCAACTCACAGCAGCAGAGGGCAAAACTTGCATGGCAATGTAATTCAAGGTATTTATGCACCAAACACACTCCCTATCATGTTAATGACTCAAGGGAGGATGTTCCTCGATCTTCGGACCACCAATCACGCATTTCCATGCATGATGGCCCAAAGAACCAAGTATGCAACTTCCATTTCAAATGCATGCAATGCAAATGACCCAATAAAGGGGACTTAACCTCTATCACACTCACTTCAAGAGGCTAAGCATGCATGCTCATGCAAGGCAATCCTAAGCATGTGAAGCTAGGTATGCAACATGGCAATGCAAGTAAACATTGTATATTAGGCATGCAACCAAGACAAACAATCATGCAAGGCATGGAACAAGCATGCAAACATATCAAGCATGCAAAGAGCAACATGTTGAGAACAATGCATAGCATGCAACATCATGCAAATGGGACCAAGTATGTGACAACATACAAAGTAAGCATGCTACAACACATGGAGGAATGGACTTAAACTAGATTAGGCAGCCTCGAACAAGCCTAAAACAGTGGCCAAATTGCTAAAATGTGAGGGCCAAACACACATGCACACATACACATGTTAAGGCATAACACTTAGGCATAACAAACAACATTCAAGCACACTTGAAATAAGTTAAGCATGGATTACTAGCATGCATAAGAAGCTCTGAAAATCACACAAAAACATGATGCCAAATCATGCGACAAAACAAACCAAATATGCAACAAATGGCCCAAGTCTTGAAACAAGCCATGAAGGCTTAAACCAAGGCCAAGTCCAACAAGTCTCACAAGGCTAGGGGGACTCAAAAGCAGTCACAAGCAGACCTAAACAAAGGCTAAGGGGCGCCTAGATGGCATCTAAGAGGCTCAAGTACAAAGGTAGGAAACATGACCAAAACATGGAGTATTCAACACGTGCTTTTAAAGCATTAAAGAAGCCACTAAGGCAATCATATAAGCTCATTATAAGGTCTGAAATGGCATGTAAGAGGGTTCCAAACCCTTGAAATCATGGAGGCAATGCATCCTACACATGCACCTACTTGAAGCATACAAGCTACAATACAAAGGAGCTGTATTAAGCATGCTAAGATTGACCAAAATACTTATGGACAGACCTAAAACATGTTAAAATAAGCACAAAAGCTTCATGAATCAAGGCCTAAAACATGCTAGGAATGAAGGCATACAACCTAGGCATGTTAGAGCATAAAGAGGCATTACAAGGCAACTATACTAAGGATGCATAGGAGACCAAAACCAACTTGAAAACGTGTTATATTATGGCAATATAAGCATGAAAGACAACCAAGGCATGCTCAACACACACTCAAACATGGTGCTCCTTTGGAAGCCAAAACTTGCCATTTTCAAGGACATCAAGGAGAGGGGGTGACCCTCCCCTTTTTGAGACTTCAAGGCATGCTCTTCACCACTGAAATCCCTCAAGATTTCAGTGGTGAAGAGATCCCATCACCAAAATCTCGGATCTCTCACAAAATAGCACAAAAAGTGACCTTTTCAAGGCCTAAGGGTGGTCAAACCTACCCAAACCACTAAACACTCTTAATGAACAATAAAGAGGCTAAAAAAACAGAACTTTTATGTGTTGATCACCAAGCACAAAAACAAGTCTAAGCTATGTAGAAATGGAATGCAAAAATGGGGTAAAAAGGGGTAGTTTCTTACCCTTGATGACTATCTTCACAAAAGTTGTTGTTGTTGCTTCCTTGAGCTCCAATCCAACCAAAAACACCAAGAACCAACCCTTAGAACCTCAGTTGCTTAGAGAAGGTGAAACACTAGGTGCTTGTGTGCAATAGTGTGAACTAAAGCACCTAGTGTACAAAATCAGAGGTAAGAAGAGAGATACAATAGATACAAAGATCAAACCCTAGACCAGAGGTTCTCCTCTCTTTTTTCCTCTCTAACCCTAAAATTTTTGCTAACCCTTGAGCCAAGAGAAGAGCCTTCTCTTTATAGGCAACAAAGACTTACAAACTAAGTCATCCAAGGGCTCATCCCTCCATACACGTGTATGGAGAGGAAACAAGAGCTAAACAGCTGTCTAAAAATATCTCAGAAAGCAGCTGTAAAGTGGTCGGCTGGGCAAAATGGTCATTTTGCCAAAAATGGTGCCGACCGGCACAAAATAGTGCCGACCGGCACAATATAGTGCCGGTGGCAACACCAGCCAACCATGGCCTCTAGCCACAGCGGGTGGTATGTGGGGATACCTCAGAAGGCATTCCCTGCCCGTCAAAGGCAAAGAACAAGTGTTTGGTGCAAAACCCGGACACAAAAGCGATCAAGTTCGGAGGTCTTGAGGCAAGGCGCGTAGCCGAGAACTCCGGGAACTCCAAACGAACACAAACATGGATAATCACCGAGTGTTCGAGCGGTGACATCCAAGTCTTCAGGACGGTCAAAAATGGGGTGTCTACAGTTGGGCTTCCACAAAAGGTGTAAGTTCAAAGAAAAGGTATAAATGTTATGCCAAAAATTCTTACAGAAAATGGGTAACTTTTCAGAAAAAATATAAGCAGTTCCATGAAAAGGTATAAGCTTAAGCAAAAAGTGTACATTTGATGAAATTATTTTTTCACAAAAGGTATAAGTGACTTCCGAAAAAGCTTTAAGTTGGGCTTCCACAAAAGATATAAGTTCGAGAATAAGCTATAAATGTTATGCCATAAATTCCTACACAAAAGGAGTAACTTTTCGGAAACAGTATAAACACTTCCACGAAAAGGTGTAACCTTAAGCAAATTGTGTTAATTTGATGAATTTTTTTTCTCCCACAAAAGGTATAAGTGACTTCCGAAAAACCTTTAAAGTTGGGCTTTCACAAACGGTGTAAGTTCGAAGAAAAAGTATAAATCTTATGTGACAAACAGATGTAAGTAACTTCGCAAAACGTCTAAGTTCCGTTTTTTCCTCGAATACTTGTAAGTTCCTAAAATCCAATCACACTGTTTTTGTCTTGTTGCAATGTGAGAGAGAAGGGCGTTTCGGACGGCTTGGCCTTTTTCCCAGTACAACTCCGTTTCAGAGAAGACGATTCTGGGAGGGCTTGGAATAGCGACTCCGAGTCCAAATCCAACCAAGTATGTCAATGTAAAAAAGAACCGTTTTTAATATAGAGCAATGGACACACACAGAGAGAGAGAGAGAGAGAGAGATCAACGGACATAGAGACCTGGATGGACAATGATCGACAGAAGGACCGAAATCGACAAATATCAACAGAGAAGAACCCACATAGACACAGATAGACCAAGATCGCTGGAGACAGAGCGAGATAAACAGGGATCGACAGAGAGAGACCGACATCGACGGAGAATAGGCCGACATCGACACAGAGAGACCAAAATCGATAGCCAATCTTTCAAAAAAACCTTTCATTTGCGGCGGCGGTGTCGTGGAAGTGCCGATCTCGAGCTTCTGCGACCGGAGCCCACCGACGCAGGTGGTCGTGGGTCCACGAACCCTTTGATTTGTTCAGTGGTTGTCTCAATTTGTTTATGAACACTTCGAAATGTTACTCATTTTGTGTTTACTACTTAGAAATGAACATATGTTACTCCTTCTGTGTTTACGAACATTTTGAAATAAACCCTTTGTTACTCCTTTTGTGGTTAGGAACACTTTAAAATGTTACTCCTTCATACTTTTCGTCAAAATATTGACACCATTTTTGAAAAGTTACTCCTTTTGTGTAAGAATTTTGGGCATAAGATTTACACTTTTTCCTTGAACTTACACCATTTGTGAAGGCCCAACTTAAAGCTATTTCGGAAGTCACTTATACCTTTTGTGAAAAATAAATTTCATTCGTTTACACCTTCAGCTTAATTTTACACCTTTTCATGAAAATACTTACACCATATTTGAAAAGTTACTCCTTTTGTGTAGCAATTTTTGGCATAACATTTATACTATTGTGCTTATATACTCTTTGACAAAAGGTGTAAGTTTGAAGAAAAAGTATAAACCTTATTACAAAAATTATTTCACAAAAGGAGTAACTTTCCAAAAAAAATATAAGCACTTCCACGAAAAGGTATAAGCTTAAGCAAAAAGTGTAAATTTGATGAATCTATTTTTTCAAAAAGGGTATAAGTGACTTCCGAAAAAGCTTTAAGTTGGGCTTCCACAAAAGGTGTAAGTTCGAAGAAAAGGTATAAATGTAATGCAAAAAATTCTTACAGAAAAGGAGTAACTTTTCAAAAAAAAAAATATAGGCACTTCCACGAAAAAGTATAAGCTTAAGTAAAAGGTGTAAATTTGATGAATTTATTTTTCCACAAAAGGTAGAAGTTACTTCCGAAAAAGCTTTAAGTTGGGCTTCCACATAAGGTGTAAGTTTGAAGAAAATGTATAAATGTTATGCCAAAAATTCTTACAGAAAAGGAGTAATTTTTTAGAAAATATATAAGCAGTTCCATGAAAAGGTATAAGCTTAAGCAAAAGGTGTACATTTGATGAAATTATTTTTTCACAAAAGGTATAAGTGACTTCCGAAAAAGCTTTAAGTTGGGCTTCCACAAAAGGTGTAAGTTCGAAAATAAGCTATAAATGTTATGCCATAAATTCCTACACAAAAGGAGTAACTTTTCAGAAATAGTATAAGCACTTCCACGAAAAGGTGTGACCTTAAGCAAATTGTGTTAATTTGATGAATTTTTTTTCTCCCACAAAAGGTATAAGTGACTTCTGAAAAACCTTTAAAGTTGGGCTTTCACAAACGGTGTAAGTTCGAAGAAAAAGTATAAATCTTATGTGACAAACAAATGTAAGTAACTTCGCAAAACGTCTAAGTTCCGTTTTTTCCCCCGAATACTTGTAAGTTCCTAAAATCCAATCACACTGTTTTTGTCTTGTGGCAATGTGAGAGAGAAGGGCGTTTTGGAGGGCTTGGCCTTTCTCCCAGTACAACTCCGTTTCAGAGAAGACGATTCTGGGAGGGCTTGGAATAGCGACTCCGAGTCCAAATCCAACCAAGTATGTCAATGTAAAAGAGAACTGTTTTTAATATAGAGCAACAGCAGACGAGAGAGAGAGATAGATCGAGATCAACGGACATAGAGACCAGATGGACAATGATCGAGAAGGACCGAAATCGACAGATATCGACGAAGAAGAACCCACATGGACACAGACGGACCAAGATCATTTGGAGACAGAGCGAGATAAACAGGGATCGACAGAGAGAGACCGACATCGACGGAGAATAGGCCGACATCGACACAGAGAGACCAAGATCGATAGCCAATCTTTCAAAAAACCTTTCATTTGCGGCGGCAGTGCCGTGGAGGTGCCGATCTCAGAAGCTTGCGAGCACCGGAGCCCACCGACGCTTGGGTGGTCAGAGAGGGTCACGAACCCTTTGATTTGTTCAGTGGTCGTCTCAATTTGTTTATGAACACTTCGAAATGTTACTCCTTTTGTGTTTACTACTTAGAAATGAACATATGTTACTCCTTCTGTGTTTACGAACATTTTGAAATAAACCCTTTGTTACTCCTTTTGTGGTTAGGAACACTTTGAAATGTTACTCCTTCATACTGTTCGTCAAAATATTTACACCATTTTTGAAAAATTACTCCTTTTGTGTAAGAATTTTGGGCATAAGATTTACACTTTTTCCTCGAACTTACACCATTTGTGAAGGCCCAACTTAAAGCTATTTCGGAATTCACTTATACCTTCTGTGAAAAATAAATTTCATTCGTTTACACCTTCAGCTTAATTTTACACCTTTTCATGAAAATACTTACACCATATTTGAAAAGTTACTCCTGTTGTGTAAGAATTTTTGGCATAACATTTATACTATTGTGCTTATATACTCTTTGACAAAAGGTGTAAGTTTGAAGAAAAAGTATAAATCTTATGACAAATTATTTCACAGAAGGAGTAACTTTTCAAAAAAAATATAAGCACTTCCACGAAAAGGTATAAGCTTAAGCAAAAGGTGTAAATTTGATGAATCTATTTTTCACAAAGGGTATAAGTGACTTCCGAAAAAGCTTTAAGTTGGGCTTCCACAAAAGGTGTAAGTTCGAAGAAAAGGTATAAATGTAATGCGAAAAATTCTTACAAAAAAGGAGTAACTTTTCAAAAAAAATATAGGCACTTCCACGAAAAAGTATAAGCTTAAGGTGTAAATTTGATGAATTTATTTTTCCTCAAAAGGTATAAGTTACTTCCGAAAAAGCTTTAAGTTGGGTTTCCACAAAAGGTGTAAGTTCGAAGAAAAGGTATAAATGTTATGCGAAAAATTCTTACAGAAAAGGAGTAACTTTTCAAAAAAAATATAGGCACTTCCACGAAAAAGTATAAGCTTAAGCAAAAGGTGTAAATTTGATGAATTTATTTTTCCACAAAAGGTATAATTCACTTCCGAAAAAGCTTTAAGTTGGGCTTCCACAAAAGGTGTAAGTTCGAAGAAAAGGTATAAATGTTATGCCAAAAATTATTACAGAAAAGGAGTAACTTTTCACAAAAAATATAAGCACTTCCACGAAAAGGTATAAGCTTAAGCAAAAGGTGTAAATTTCATGAAATTATTTTTTCACAAAAGGTATAAGTGACTTCCGAAAAAGCTCTAAGTTGGGCTTCCACAAAAGGTGTAAGTTCGAAAATAAGCTATAAATGTTATGCCAAAAATTCCTATACAAAAGGAGTAACTTTTCAGAAATAGTATAAGCACTTCCACGAAAAGGTGTAACCTTAAGCAAATTTTGTAAATTTGATGAATTTTTTTTTTTTCACAAAAGGTATAAGTGACTTCCGAAAATTTAAATTAGATGGACAATGATCGACAGAAGGACCGAAATTAACAGAGATTGACAGAGAAGAACCCACATGGACACAGACAGACCAAGATCGCTGGAGACAGACCGAGATAAACAGGGATCGACAGAGAGAGACCGACATCCATGGAGAATAGGCCGACATCGACACAGAGAGACCAAGATCGATAGCCAATCTTTCAAAAAACCTTTGATTTGCGGTGGCGGTGCCATGGAGGTGCCGATCTCAGAAGCTTGTCAGCACCGGAGCCCACCGACGCTTGGGTGGTCAGCGGGGGTCACGAAACCTTTGATTTGTTCAGTGGTTGGCTCAATTTGTTTATGAACACTTCGAAATGTACTCCTTTTGTGTTTACTACTTAGAAATGAACATATGTTACTCCTTCTGTGTTTACGAACATTTTGAAATGAACCCTTTGTTACTCCTTTTATGGTTATGAACACTTTGAAATGTTTCTCCTTCATACTTTTCGTCAAAATATTTACACCATTTTTCAAAAGTTACTCCTTTTGTGTAAGATTTTTTGGCATAAGATTTACACTTTTCCCTCGAATTTACACCATTTGTGAAGGCCCAACTTAAAGCTATTTCAGAAGTCAGTTATACCTTTTGTGAAAAAAAAAAATTCATCCAATTTACACCTTTTGCTTAGGCTTACACCTTCTCGTGAAAATACTTACACCATTTTTGAAAAGTTACTCCTTCTGTGTAAGAATTTTTGGCATAACATTTGTACTTTTATGCTTATATACTCTTTCACAAAAGGTGTAAGTTTGAAGAAAAAGTATAAATCTTATGACAAAAATTATTTCACAAAAGGAGTAACTTTCCAAAAAAATATAAGCACTTCCACGAAAAGGTATAAGCTTAAGCAGAAGGTGTAAATTTAATGAATTTATTTTTTCACAAAAGGTATAAGTGACTTCCGAAAAAGCTTTAAGTTGGGCTTCCACAAAAGGTGTAAGTTCGAAAATAAGCTATAAATGTTATGCCAAAAATTCCTACACAAAAGGAGTAACTTTTCAGAAATAGTGTAAGCACTTCCACGAAAAGATGTAACCTTAAGCAAATTTAGTAAATTTGATGAATTTTTTTTTTCACAAAAGGTATAACTGACTTCCGAAAAGTTAAATTAGATGGACAATGATCGACAGAAGGACCGAAATCGACAGAGATCGACAGAGAATAACCCACATGGACACGGACAGACCAAGATCGCTGGAGACAGACCGAGATAAACAGGGATCGACAGAGCGAGACCGACATCGACGGAGAATAGGCCGACATCGACACAAAGAGACCAAGATCGATAGCCAATCTTTGAAAAAACCTTTCATTTGCGGCGGCGGTGCCGTGGAGGTGCCGATCTCAGAAGCCTGTGAGCACCGGAGCCCACCGACGTTTGGGTGGTCAGCGGGGGTCACAAACCCTTTGATTTGTTCAGTGGTTGTCTCAATTTGTTTATGAACACTTCGAAATGTTACTCCTTTGTGCTTACTACTTAGAAATGAACATATGTTACTCCTTCTGTGTTTACGAACATTTTGAAATGAACCCTTTGTTACTCCTTTTGTGGTTATGAACACTTTGAAATGTTTCTCCTTCATACTTTGCGTCAAAATATTTACACCATTTTTCAAAAGTTACTCCTTTTGTGTAAGAATTTTTGACATAAGATTTACACTTTTTCCTCGAATTTACACCATTTGTGAAGGCCCACCTTAAAGCTATTTCGGAAGTCAGTTATACCTTTTGTGAAAAAAAGAATTCATCCAATTTACACCTTTTGTTTAGGCTTACACCTTCTCGTAAAAATACTTACACCATTTTTGAAAAGTTACTCCTTGTGTGTAAGAATTTTTGGCATAACCTTTGTACTTTTGTGCTTATATACTCTTTCACAATAGGTGTAAGTTTGAAGAAAAAGTATAAATCTTATGACAAAAATTATTTCACAAAAGGAGTAACTTTCCAAAAAAAAAATATAAGCATTTCCACGAAAAGGTATAAGCTTAAGCAGAAGGTGTAAATTTGATGAATTTATTTTTTCACAAAAGGTATAAGTGACTTCCGAAAAAGCAGTCGGGCTTCCACAAAAGGTGTAACTTCGAAGAAAAGGTATAAATGTTATGCCAAAAATTCTTACACAAAGGAGTAACTTTTCAAAAAAAAATATAAGCACTTCCACGAAAAGGTATAAGCTTAAGCAAAATGTGTAAATTTGATGAATTTATTTTTGCACAAAAGGTATAAGTGACTTCCGAAAAAGCTTTAAATGGGGCTTCCACAAAAGGTGTAAGTTCTCAGAAAGTTATGCCAAAAATTCTTACCCAAAAGGAGTAACTTTTCAAAAAAAATATAAGCACTTCCACGAAAAGGTATAAGCTTAAGTTTTCGTTTGTTTACACCTTTGGTAAGTCAACTTAGAAAAGGAGTAAGTGTTCATAAAAGGTGTAAATTATTTCACAGAAGGCGTAAGTATTCATAAAAAGGTGTAAGTTTTTACAAAAGGCGTAAGTTTTCAGAAATCTGTTACGCCTTTTTCTGAAATTCCTTACGCCTTTCTTGAAAATATACGGCTTTTGTAATGCAACATACAAGCGTGTAAGTGAAAACTTATACATTTTTTATTATTTTATTAATTTACCTAGAAAGTGACCTGCCTAGCAGGTCACCAATGTGTAAATTTTCAAATATTTTCATATAACTCAATACATACAAATGTGTAAATGCAACATACAAGGGGTGTAAGTGCCTTGCATACCATATGCAAGGCACACTTAAGAAAAGTCCTGCTAATTATAATTCCTTTTCCCTTGAAACTAAAATAATAATGGGAGATTGTCCAATAAATCCTATATCTTGAATTTGTAATTCATATAATCTTCTTTTTCTTCTTTTTTTTTTGGTGTGATCTATTTAATCCTTTTGAATGTTTAATGACTCATTTGCTATTATAATCCAGGGATGGTCATTCACCGGGCTGGGCCGACACTATCTAATAACGAATTTTGTATCCACCAAAGTCCTCTGGCCGGAACATCGGGTCTATATAATCAACCAAAATTCGGTCCTAAATAAATTATAATTCCTAAGTCCGTTCATCGGACCATATATATAAACTATATAAAAGAATAAATAGATAAATAAATATCATAGTACTTGCTATTTTTTTATAAAAAAACAAATGTCTATAAAGCAACTAACCATTAAAGATTTAATACCATATTAATTAAAACATTACAAAAAAATTTAAACCAAACACACCCATAATTTCATAAGTTCAAAGTTTTTTAAACTAAACTGTTAGTAGTATATCAAACTAAAAAAAAAATCATCGTTTAACTTTCAAATTTCTTCAAA
Source organism: Camellia lanceoleosa (assembly GCA_025200525.1). Classification (NCBI taxonomy): domain Eukaryota; kingdom Viridiplantae; phylum Streptophyta; class Magnoliopsida; order Ericales; family Theaceae; genus Camellia; species Camellia lanceoleosa. The sequence continues at coordinate 156,153,479 of CM045758.1, forward strand.
CATTTTTTCGTGAATTGTCTTAAGCAAAATAGTGACCACTTAAACATCTTACAAATCATATAGCCAACAATAAAAGGGTATATGTATATTTTCCATATATTATATAAATGAATTAATTAATTAAATTAAATATGTAATGGGTCAGGTCGAGCCAAGCCAAAAGTATAATTTTCAAACCCAACCCATTAATCAATCGAGCTGAAAATATCAACCTAGCCCAGCCTTATAGGATAAAACAATATTCCCAAGTCCTAAAACAATAGGATAGGACTGGATTGGGCGGGTTGGGCAGGCTTGCAGCACAATGTCCACCCCTATTATAACCTCCTTAATTGTAACTGTTTGTTGGAATATTACATTGAAGTGCTACATTTAGAAAAAGTATACCAAGAAATCTTTTTAAAGTATTACATTTGAAAAAAGTATACTATGGAGTTTTTGTTTTGTTTGTTAGTGTCACAACCCAAACCCATCCCTATAGGTTCAGCGTCGTAACCGGCCAGCAATCCTTAGATTACCAAAGACCTTTTAACAGAATAACATATAATTAGGAGCTGTGGAAGCAAATATATAAAATATACATAGTCCATTGAGCTGTACAAATATACATGGGATACATAAACTTAAATTTATGAGCATATATATGATGTCATAAAGGTACAGTACTTATACGTCATCCTACGTACATATAAACAGAAATTTGTTCATAAACCAAAAGAAACAAAGTCTTAAATATTCACAAAACATGGCCACGAGACTTGGCTTAATCTGAAACCTCCTCGGGAGGCACAAAAGGTGGGTGACAACACAAAACTTTTCAGGCATCAACTTAGGCCTGGTCGCGCGCCTGGTCACCTATATATATAATATAAATAGTGAGCGGAAGCCCAATGAATAATAACAGAGCAAAGGGTTAAATGAATGATGTCCGATAACTAATTCAGAAACCAAAGTTCATATCGAAGAACGGTTCACATTCGTTTTCTTGTTCAGAGTATATACAGAAATCAAAATTCATGCTTAATCTTACATGGCTTATTTGTTAGTGCTCACAGATATCATATAGAACGTCAAAGGTCATACTTGTCAGTTCCATAAGGAACCTCCGGCCGGGTACGAAAAACTTGTCAGTTCCATAAAGGAACCTCCAGACTGGCAATGGATAACTTGTCAGTTCCATAAAGAAACCTCCAGCCGGGTACAGATAACTTGTCAGTTCCATAAAGGAACCTCCAGTTCGGGTACAAACAGCATACTTGAATCACAACATAAATGCCACAATATTTGTTAGAGTTGGACAATCATTCATAGTACAAAACATAGCATTTCATAAAACAAATCTTATTCCATATACAGAAAATAATTTAACTTGAACATAACTTTACTAAGTTATTACTCACAGATAACAGATGGCTCCAAGTAAACGGATAGAGTAGGCAATTCAGATATCTTATAGCGCCTGACCTACACAGATACAGAACGAATACGTACTGAATTACACACCCGGAATCATTAACTCAGTTCTTTCTTGTCTTGGTGTGCTTCTACTTCTTATCCTCATTATTGTGTCTTAATCTTGGCCTAGGAATGCCTAAGATGAAATGAGGATGCTAAAATGCACTTGAAAACACTTGACAAAACTTGCTGAAACAAGGTCCTCACTCGAGTGCAACTTTCTTCGCTCGAGCAGACAAGCGAAATGTGAGAGGTCGCTCGAGCGTAACTTCTGTCGCTCGATCAGTCTGTAAACTTTTACAAAAGTGTTGGCCACTTGATTTTTCCACTCGATGCTCACTCGACGTTCGCTCGAGCGTGAGACTCATACCCTTGCTCGAGCGTAACTTCTGTCGCTCGAGCGGTCTGCAAAACACGCAAACTTTTGGGAGCATGCATTCTACGCTCGAGCCAGCTTTTTGTCGCTTGAGCGAAAGTGTGAAAATGAAGGTGGTCGCTCGAGCGCAGGATCTGTCGCTCGAGCGTGGAAACAAAATTATAGAGTTTCCATATTTGCTTCCAAACTTCAAATTCAGCCCCCAAAGCTGCAAATTATGGTTTCTTGTGCCAAAAACTTGATGAAACTCTTGTAAACTTGGAAAACATGGTGAATTCAAAATCATGTCGCAAAACCCAAGTCCGAAAACTTGCCAATCATGCAAAACAAAACCCAATTCCTTGATAACATAACATGACGATGACATGCATGGTATGAATGAGATTCCAAGTCCCCAATTCATGATCAAATAAGCTATTCTACTAAAAAACATGGTGAGTTCTTAAACTGAAACTAAGATATGAATATGCATGGTATTAATTCTTAGACAACATGCTCTAAATACAATGTAATGAACATACATGTAGATATACTCTACTCTTCTATTTCATTAAGCTTAATTCTTGCCTCAATTCACTTAATTCTTTTGAATACATGTGTTAATTAAGTATCCTAAGTACACAACTAAAGGCTTGATTTCTTACCTTAGGTTCTCAATTCCTTGAATCCTATTGAGTTCTTGCTCAATTCTTCAATTCTCCTTAATTCTTTAACAAATTCAAATTCCTTTGATTGAAGACTTCTCCCCAGTCTCTCTCTCTCTCTCTCTCTCTCTACACGGTTTGTGTATGTATGGGCTCAAGAATGTGTTGAAATGAAGGAAAATGATGAGTGGAGGTATAAAAGGTGCCTTATAGAGGCTTGGATTGAATAATTCGTTAATTAGGCTTAATTGGGCATTAATTTTCCTAATTTAATCGTTTCAAACCGAATTTTAATTAAACCTACCATAATGTTCTAAAAATTCCAACGAACACATAAATCGAGTTAATTTCGTGGTCGGATGCCGATAAGGCCTTCAATTCATAGAATGAAACAGAAACATGAACAAATCTTTCTACATTAAACAGATATAAACACAAATAAGGCAACATATAATGCAAAATTTCACTTTACGTACTTACTAGATATAATTAAGCATGGATTAACGTTAATCATGGGTCGGGATTGTTACAGTCTCCCCCGCTTAAATAGTTTGGTCCTCCAAACTTGAGTTACCTTCATTTTGAAAAAACATTGGATTCAAAGGAAACAATTCAGGGTATCTTTTCATCATATCTTCCTCCGTTTCCCATGTAGCATAAGTTCCTCCGTGATTTTGCCAATCAACTTTCACCAATGGAATTTCTTTGTTTCTCAATCTTTTGATCCGGTGATTCACAATCTGAATAGGTCTTTCTTCGTACGTATAATCATCCTTCAAAAGTACATGTGTTAGTTCGATGACATGAAGTGGATCACGTAAGTAATCTCAAAGCATTGACACATGGAAAACGTTGTGCATATACTCCATGATTGGTGGTAAGGCTACCTGATATGTCACCGGGTTGATTTTCTCAAGAATTTCATATGGCCCAATGTATCTCGGTGCCAAATTTCCTTTTACTCCAAACTGCATTTGCCCTTTCATAGGAGTCACTTTGATAAACACATGATCTCCGACTTCATATTCTCGATCTCTTCTTCGAACATCTGCGTAACTCTTTTGGCGACTTTGTGCGGTTTGCAAGCGTTGATGGACCAACTTCACTTTTTCCATAGTTTCTTGCACAAGTTTCGATTCCAATAAAGGTCTATCACCTACTTCATCCCAACAGATCAGAGAACGACATTTCCTTCCATACAGAGCTTTGAAAGGAGTCCTCCCAATACTTGAATGCTAGCTATTATTATACACAAATTCGGACAATGGTAAGTAAGTTTCCCAACTCTCTTGGAAATCCAATACACACATTCGTAACATATCTTCCAAAGTTTGATTTGTTCGTTCAGTTTGGCCGTCTGTTTATGGATGGTAGGTACTACTCAATCACAATTTAGTTCCCAAAGCCTGTTGCAAACTCGGCTAGAATCTTGATGTAAACTTCGAATCTCTGTCAGATATAATAGATACTAGTACACCATGTAATCTCACTATTTCATTCAGATACATGTTAGCTAACTTGTCCGCATTCTAAATAGTTTTAACGGCAGAAAATGGGCAGACTTAGTTAAATGGTCAACAATTACCCAAATAGAATCCATACCTCGAGAAGAGCGAGGCAATCCCACAATGAAGTCCACGGTAATATACTCTTATTTCCATTTCAATATTGGAAGCAGCTGAAGTAATCCAGAGGGTCATTGATGTTCAGCTTTAACTTGTTGGCAATGCAAACATCTAGCCACAAAATCTGCAATACACTTTTTCATTCCCGGCCACCAGAAATTCTATTTCAAGTCATGATACATCATTGTGTGTTCTTGGATGCATAGCAAATTTGGAATTATGGGCTTTAGTCATAACATGTTTCCTCAAATCAACATAGTCCAACACACAAAGGTGACCCTGAAATTTCAACACATTGTTCTCAAGTACAAACCCGAGCCTTGTTTTGGAGTCAATTTCATCCACGATCTTTTTTAGGAATTCATCTTGCGGTTGTTTCTCTCTAATTTCTTCAATGATTGCAGGCTGGGCGAAGATAGCAGCCAAGATTCCACCCTATTCTCGCAATATGACCTCAATCTCATTCTTTTCCAAGTCACATAGCAATTCTTTCTGACCGGTGAGCAAACATGACAAATTTCTCATCGAATTTTGGCTCAAGGCATCTGCTACAGTATTGGCTTTTTCCGGATGATACAACATATGCAAATCATAGTCTTTGATCAACTCTAACCATCTTCTCTGTCTCTTGTTCAATTCTTTTTGGGTGAAGAAATATTTGAGGCTTTTATGATCCGTGTACACTTCACAGGTCACACCATATAGATAATGTCGCTAAACTTTCAAAGCAAACACCATAGCTGTCAATTCAAGATGATGAGTCAGGTAATTCTTTTCATGTGGTCGGAGTTGCCGAGGGGCATAAGCAATTACCTTTCTATTTTGAATTAATACACAACCTAAACCTTTGTAGGATGCATCACTGTAAATCTGAAACCCATCAATACCATTTGGCAAGGTTAAGATTGGTGCAGTCACCGGTTTAGTTTTCAACTCTTGGAAGGCAAACTCTCTTTGATCGTTCCAATCAAATGATATATTTTTCTGGGTTAACTGGGTCAAAGGCATATCAAGTTTTGAAAAGTCTTTCACAAATCTTCTATAGTAGCCTGGAAGTCCTAGAAAACTTAGAACTTCTGACACATTAGTTGGTCTTAGCCAGTCCACAACTTTCTAAGGGTCAACAGAGATACCATCCTTGGTAACTATATGTCCCAAAAAGGCCAAACTGTCAAGCCAAAATTCACAGTTGGACAATTTTGCATACACCTTCCTTTCTCATAAAATCTGTAAGGCAGTTCTTAGATGATTCTCATGTTCTTCCCTGCTTTTAGAATAGATTAGTATGTCAGCAATGAATACAACAATAAATTCATCAAGAAATTGTTTGAACACCCTATTCATCAAGTCCATGAAAGCTGCAGGTGTATTTGTTACCCCAAATGGCATGACTAAAAATTCATAGTGTCTATATCAAATTCTGAATGCAGTTTTCTTTATGTCTTCTACCTTGACCTTTAACTGGTGATACCCAGATCTAAGGTTAATTTTAGAAAATACTTGGGCTCCCTGGAGTTGGTCAAACAGGTCATCTATTCAGGGTAATAGATATTTATTCTTCATGATTACTTTGTTCAACTCACAATAGTAAACTCAATTTCCCTATCAACTAAGTCCCCGGGTAGGTCTTTAGGAAACACATCAGGAAATTCACAAACTACAAGAATAGTTCTCACGCTGGTGCTATCCGAAGACACAGTCAACACACTGCACAAGTAGCCCCAACACCTTTTTCTCAACAATTTTCTGGCTTTCATAAATGAAATCAAGTGTGGTGGGGGAACTACTTCATTCCCAGTGAAAACAAACTCAGACATACCAGTGTAGCACGTCCGCGGGGGACCTCGGCTACAGTTCGGACTCCCTTTGTGTGTCGCAGTTCTAAATCTGAACCAAAGAGTCCAAATCCGGCAAATCGTTTGAGAAAACAAATTTTTGAAAAAGTAGCGCCAAACATGGACTGCTTTGCCAGATTACAGAGTCGCCACCTAAATATTTTATTTTTGGGAAATTTAGGAAACCCTGACTCAGTGCCGAAGGCCACATGTCCGTCATCACCAAAGTGGTCTTGGCTCGGGAGCTTGGGTACGATCGGGGAAGGTCAGCTATGAGCACCCCCTTTCGCCCGGTCCGAAGACCGGCCTCTACTAACCATGATACCCGTTTTTGAAAACTTTATGCGTTCTTATCCCGGTTATTAGCCTAGAATTACTATGTTATGCGCGCAGCAAACAAGTATAGACTAGATCGCCTAATTTGGAAATAAACATTGCATATCCGTTTTGTCTCGAAAAACGTGTTAGATTTTGCTACTCGTAAGTAGGCTAAAATGCGGATTTCAATGAGTTGTTCCAACTCAGGCAATCCAACCTCCACCCATAGGCATTCAAACAGTTTATCATGTAAGCACTTAGCCGCATGGTAAGCATACTGTCATGGTAAGCATTCACACGCATGCGGTATGCTAAAGCCATAAAAACTTACATACTCGTGCCAAAAACAAGAACCGGTTAGCAAACATGCATGACCTAGTTCATGTTAAGTGGCTAATGCGACACAGGCAGAAATGCAATCTAGAGTAGGCTCGGCTAACCCTAAACATGGCACGTGAAATGCAACAAATATCACGTATTCAATTTGGAATTGAAAGTACAATGCAGTTTGTATGATGTACCGAGCCCGGTGCGTGTAAACAAATACATGAATGCACACATGCATTGCATAAGGTATGCTAAAATAGACATGCCCTAATCTACCATCGAAAGCGGGTAAATAAAAGGGAAGAAAGAAATGGGGATTGGAAGACATACACCCACTCACACACACTTATTACATTTTTGCCCTCGCTCGGAGGGACCAAAATAATAATACAGTCCGAAGAATAAATGAATAAATGAATTATTACAAATTTATTAAAATTAAATGAAATAAATAAATAAATGTAATTGGGCCTCAGCCCTGCCTTGGGGTCCGCGAATGATGCATGCTCGATCCGATTTGCCCGGAAAATCCGTGTCATGGTATTGCTGCTTCTGTTTTTACTGCCTTGCCTCTCCAAAAACTCCCAAAGTTTCAGGAAACCTTCCAAATGATCTGAAATACCCCACCGGCTGGGGGAAAAGCTCATCGGCTGCTGAGATTGTCCACCGGCTGCATGTGGAGTTTATCGGCATAAAAACAGTGCCGATCGGCACAACAAACTGCCGGCCGGCAGAAAGTCCCTGCAGCAGACAGATTGACAGCAGCAGCAAGACAGCAATGCATGGCATGGGTTTTGGGGGACATGTAAGCATGGCCATTGCTTCCTATCATGTTTGGGGACTCAAGGAGGCAAGACTCTTGGTTCTTGAGCCACCAATAGTGCATTTTGATGCATGATAGCCCTAAGAACTAAGATTGCATTTTAATGTAAATGCATGCAACACAAGCAAATGAAATCCAAAGCCTTATCATGTGTTGGTCCAAGGCCTTGGTGACCAAGAACTGAGGTGAGTTGCACCACTTGAAGTGTGAACTCCTCTCAATCCTATGCTTGGCTTGACAATCCCCAAGCCAAGCCATGAAATGCAAGTATGCAACATGGTTCAAATGCAATGTGACTTATCATGTTAAGCATGCAAAGAGTTAAAGTATGCAAGGCACAAATGTCATGCAACGTGGACCAATTAAGCATGGAACTAGCATACACTCAAGGCCTCATTGATCAAACATGCAACAACCGAGATACAAACATGTAATGATGGACTTAAGCCATAGAGGGCAGCCCTTAAACTCCCCTAAAACAGTGGCAAATCATGCCTCAAAACAAGAGCAAGATGCCACACAAGCATGCAAGCCATAAGGCACACGGCTAAGGCACAAAGTGGGACATTGAACCACCATTTAACAAGACTAAACATGGCACATGTTGGGCAACCAAAACAGGTTTTTATCATGCAAAAGACACCCAAATCCTCTAAATAGGCTAACCAATGTATACACATGGACTATATGCTTGAGGCCAACAAACCATCATGCAAAGTAACCATACTAACCATGCCAAATATGATCAAAACAAAGGACTCTGCCCTAGCACATGGCAAATCAAGGCTAAATGCTCCACCATGCTAAGCCAAAACATGGAGATATATGGGGCTAAACATATGGCACAATTCTAAGCTAAATGAGGCATTACAAAGCAAGTGTAAGAAGCATGCTAAGGGCTATTAAACCCACATCAGACAAAGGTTAAACATGACTTAAAACACTCAAGAAAGCTCTGAAATGAGGCCAAATGCAAGCAAGCATACATACTAGAGCTTCATACAAACAAAGCCTACAAGCCAAAATGCAAGACAACCAAACCAAGCATGCCAAATGGGTCCAAGACAGTGGTTCACAGCCCTTATACATGGCAAGATGATGCTATTATCCCCATGAAATCAAACCAAAACATGCAAGTATTAAGGCTTAGACATATGACACACTTTTAAGCATAAAAGAGCATTTCAAAGCAAGTATGAGAGACATGCTAAGGACCATAAATACGACCAAAAACAGAGGTATAACATGTCATATTGAGCACAAATATACTCTGAAATGAAGCCAAAACTCACCATACACACATGCTATTCTTTAAGCCCAAAACAAAAGCAAGCAAAGAGCCAAGGGGAGAGGGGTGTCCCCCCCCCTATATGTGACCTAAAATCATCTTCCCCACCATCGAAAACCCACCGGTTTTCGGTGAGAAGCCCAAACACACCAAGCAAACAAGGACTAAGATAAAGGTCACCAAAATAGCCAAATAAGGCCTAAAAGGGTGAGCCTTTGTTCAAACCACAAAATGACCTTAATGAAGGTTCAAGAACAAGTAAAAACAAGATTTTTTTTTTATCTTAAACACAAACTCAAAAACATAAAGCAAAGAGGGTAGAAAGAGGTTGCAAGAATGGGGAATATAAAGTAAAGTGTTTACCCTTGAAGATCCAATGAAGAATAGGTGGAGCTTCTCCTCTAGTGGTCAAAACCAGTCCAAGATCACACAAAACAAACCTCCAAGCCTCTCAATCTCGAGCTAAGGTGTAAAGGTGTGTGTAAAGGAGCAAAAATGAGGTAAAACTACACTTTTTGGCCTAAAATCACACACACAAGAGGAGAGAGATGGAGATATAGATATATGGCAGAGATATATGTATATGAGCTCTGGTTTTTGTCTCCAAAAACTCCAACCTTGAGCCAAGAGGAAGAGCCTTGCTTATATAAGCAAGCAAAGCTTACAAGCTAAGCCAACTAAAGGCTCATCCCTCCATACACGTGTATGGAGGGGAGCAAAAGGTGATAAAGCTGTCTGAAAATATCTCAGAAAGCAGCTGTAAAGTGGTCGGCAGGGCAAAATGGTAATTTTGCCAAAAAGAGTGCCGACCGGCACAATATAGTGCCGGTGGCAACACCAGCCAGCCGGTGGCCTCTAGCCACAGCCGGTGGTATGTGGGGATAACTCAGAAGGCATTCCCTGCCCCTCAAAGGCAAAACACAAGCGTTTGGTGCAAAACCAAACACAAACGGTCGAGTTCGGAGGTCCTGAGGCAAGGCGCGCGCAGCCGAGAACTCCGGGAACTCCAAACGAACACAAACATGGATAATCACCGAGCGTTCAAGCGGTGACGTCCAAGTCTTGAGGACGGTCAAAAATGGGGTGTCTCTGATTGCCCTCTTGACGTGAACTCGGAAGTCATAAGAATGACGGGAGTGAATGTCAAAGCCCAGAGACGACCCATTTTTGACAAGGCCGAAGACTTAGACAATCATGCAAATCAAGTAAGATATGCGCCCGAAGGCAGGGGCAAAATGCAAGACAATGCATGAAGCCGAGCATAACTTATGATCATGCAAAGGAAGCTGTAATGAAGCACGCATACAACAGTTATAAGCTAGCATACGCCAATCTACATTACAATGCAGAAAGGATGTAGGAGAATTATGCGAATCTCAAGACGTCTTACGCGGAGGATCCAATACCTGTGCGGCTCGTCCGGTCGTGCCGGCCTCAAATGAGCCGTACATACAATATCGTGCCTACAAAGAGAGTAAACTTAACAGGTACCATATTGTTAGTGACATGTATATCATGTAATCGAAAGTCTTGTGACGGCGCCAAATCGAGAGGGTGCCTAACAATCTTTGTGAAGGTCTGCAACACATATAAGTAAAGCATGCAGTCTATGCAAACAATGTGTATAGGCAGTTTATAATTGAACACATGTGAGTAAAGCAGTACACGCATGTAAGCAATGTGTATAAAGGAATTTGGACACATATCAGTAAAGCAAAGCACGCATACAATGCAATGTGTATAATAGAAGAAACTTGAACACATATCAGTAAAGCAATGCACGCATACAATGCAATGTGTATAATAGAAGAAACTTGAACACATATCAGTAAAGCAATGCACGCATACAATGCAATGTGTATAATAGAAGGAACTTGAACACATATCAGTAAAGCAATGCACGCATACAATGCAATGTGTATAATAGAAACTTGAACACATATCAGTAAAGCAATGCACGCATACAATGCAATGTGTATAATAGAAAAAACTTGAACACATATCAGTAAAGCAATGCACGCATACAATGCAATGTGTATAATAGAAGAAACTTGAACACATATCAGTAAAGCAATGCACGCATACAATGCAATGTGTATAGAAAAAGGGACTTGAACACATATAAGTAAAGCAAAGCACGCATACAATGCAATGTGTATAGAGAAAGGAACTTGAACATGGTAAATCATGATGTTGTAATGCAACGTATTGCAACACAGTATAATTGAAATGGAATTTACAAAAATATAAAAGGATACGGGAAGGGACATCCTTCGCATGTTCCAAACATCGTTCTCAAAAGTTGCGGTACGAGGTCAACTCGAAGCTCCGCTTATATCCTGAGGGTGCCATTTCTTGGACTGCCTTAAGTGATGAAGATACCAAATCACACGACTGACCCGAACAAGGGCGCAAAAGGTACGATTGCCGAAAGGAGGAGGTTACCAGTGTCAAACCTAGCACCCTGCTACCCTGCTATTTTCTTGTTTTACTTTCCTTTTTACTAGGAGTTTAAGCACATTGCACCGCCTTAGGCAGGTTTTATTTCTCAAAAGCGTGTGTTTTTTGCAAAACATCTGATGGAGATGAAACAGCTATTTGTTCAAAAGGTATTGCGTTTGCATGTTCTATGCATCACATCGCAAGGCTTCACATCACAATGCGACTGAAACTGAAACTTGTGTTTATGAAAACAAAGCATCGCATCGTAATAATCAGGTAGTAAACCAATTACAACTCGATAAGCAAAACAGAGGGACTCGGCAAACTAGCCAAGCGCGAGTACACCTCGATAAACATTACAAAGACTTAAAGAGAGTGACATACAACTCGATGAGCAAATATACAACAACTCGATAAACAAATGGACGCGCCTTCATAAGGATTGATCACTGAAAGGCATTGGAAGTGGTGGGATTCTCCCAAATTCTTAACATAACAGCTTAGAGTACAAGGGGGGGACCCACCGGTCAAGTCAAAATTCCACCGCCCGTGAGGGATGGCCATCGGCCGAAATGGTGCTTCATCGGCCAAAATAGATGGCCGGTCGGCACTAAATTGTCAGCACCAGCAGAATGTTGCCACCTGTCCTCCACTCAACCTTATCTTCTTGAAAAGGGTCTCAACTTCGTGGTTCTCTTCATTTCCACACTGATTTATTCCAAATGGAGGAATTTCTTGCTCAAAATCTCACAACTTGGATTAACAATTTGAATGGCTCGGAAAAGCTGAATTTCCGGGCTTTTGGCATAAACGCACTATTTACTTTGCGCCGCACCCCGTTTCATTTTCCGTTTCTTCATGCCGCGGCAAGGTTCTGGAACCCGGTGACACATGTCTTTAGCTTTAGCGGGCAAGAGGTGTGTCCCACTTTTGAAGATTTCCAAGCTCTAATGGAATCTGGGCGCAATGAGGAAATTCTGCCCCAACTTCGCTTTGGCCATGCTCAAGCCTTAGGACAAATGTGTGGGCTCTCAATACCCGATGCTCGTTCTCTGATTTGCGACGGGATATTAGATGTTCCGAGTTTGGTTTGTCGCTTTTTCGAGATCGGTGATCGTGGCGATCATCAGGCAAGGCTTTCGCGCACGCCTCTGTCTATGCATGCTATCTCATTTTCTGTTCGTCTCCGGTTCCGAAGGACCCAGTGTCCGGTTGATTGAAGTTGCCCAAGGCTTGAAGGAGGGCAAAAGCTGCATTGCCATGGTCCTGGCTGAGACATTGCTGGGCTTAGACGCCTTTTATCGTCGAGAGACGATCAGATTAGCAGGGAGCCCACTATTACTGCAGGTAATGTTTCCCACCCCATCTCACTTTTTATGTTTGCTCACATCACTCGGCTCTCAGGCTCGGTTTTTCTCACAAAAACCCTTTTCTCACTTTTTCTCTCATCGTACTTCTCTCTATTCTTTATTCTCTCATTTTTTATCCCTCCCCAGGTGTGGTTAATGGATAAACTGAAAGTTGTGGACTCTTGCCCGATATTCAAGTGCGGCTATTTCTTCAGGCAACGCCTAGTCGACGCCCTTGATGAGCGTTGCTGGTTTGAACGGATGTGCAGTTTGTCCGCAGATCGCATTGCTTGGCGGTGTCCTTGGCTCAATCTCCCAATGATGAGTTACTGAGATGACCCGTCACCGGATCCAATTGATTGGCTTGACTCACTGTGTTTTCTACTTCCCATTCCGTATCCTGCGCCAGCTTGGTCATGATCAGACTTGTCCGCCGGAAGGGATAGAGTACCCGGCTGCATTCCTAATCCGAGGCTCACAGTTGGCCAGGTACGCCACAGCATGGAGGACGAGAGAGCTCCTGGCCCCCGCTCCCACTTTCAGTTGTACTTTGTCTGATGAGTGCTCGGATTGGCTTAATGATGAGGCACATGAGGGGCCCACTTTGGCATCAGTGGCTTCGACCAGCTCTGGGAGGGGGCGCAAGGACATTTGACTTGTCTATGCCCCGGATTTATTGCTTTATTAGTACTTTCAAGTTTTCTTTATGAATGTAATAAAAAGCAACTTCAATTGTATGCAAGAGTAAGAGAACTCTATTTGAAATCAATGAAATTGAAGGTTGTGGTACTGAAAATTTTCCGTTTTGGTCCAGAAATGGTCTTAGTTGTAAAAAGATTTATTTGAACAAAGTCATCTTCATTAAAACTTTTCAAAAACCATTTTCGATGTGGATCAGAACTGGACACGCCTGAAATTTGTCACTGAGATGCACAATCCCAGATTCCTGCAATTGGAAAATTGCCCCTAGTTTGAATAGTGCCGCAGCGCTGCATTGGCAACGGAAAGTTGCCCCTAGTCTGAATAGCACTGCACCGGAGATTGCGATGAATACCGATGGACAAAGATGACCAAGATGATCAAACGGACAGAGCTGATCGGGGAAAATGTTTATGGCTGAACTTCAGGATGAAGCTACCTACGTATCCCAAGGATGGGAATCAAGCCTTACGTAGTTCAGGCTTGGGTTCACTCGAGTATTTTCACTCTCCTTTTGCGCTCTAACTTTTGCCAAGGCCGCCCTTTGCGGGTTTTCAACCTTTGAGCTCGGTTTTTATATTTTCTAATTTTTGTGCTCTGAATTTTGCCTAGGTCGCCTTTTCGGGTTTTCGCCTAGCGAGCCTCTCGAGGATAATATTTCTTGACTTGTCCATGTTGATTGGTTGGGAGAACTCTAAGCCATCTAGGTCCATCGTAACCACAGCCACCCGACCATATAGACTTGATGATATAGGACCCATCAATTGGTCTGAACTTGCCCCTTGGGTCATGGATGGGAGCTCGGTTGTCCTTGAGCACCATCTCCTTCTTCGATTCCTAGACTTAACTTTCTTGTTAAAAGCCAGGCGATTCTGCGTTGATAGCCTTGGACATGGTCAGTGCTTTCACCTTCTTTCATCAAAGAGCATGAGTTCCTCGAATCTACTCTGTAATCTGCCTCGATTCTCGACACTCGGCCAAAGACTTAGCAGCGGAACCTCAATCTCAATCGGTAGAACGGCTTCCATTCCATAGACCAGTGAATAAGGAGTTGCTCCAGTTGAAGTTCTAATTGAAGTCCGGTAGCCCCACAGAGCGAATGGCAACTTGTCTGGCCAGTCCCGATAGGTTTCCACCATCTTCTGCAAAATGTGTTTGATGTTCTTGTTGGCAGCCTCAACTGCTCCGTTGGTCTCAGGGTCGTCGTGGATGACTTATGAAAAGCCACATTATACTTCTCCAGCAAATCAATCACCTCTTTCTTGAAGTGAGAACCGTTGTCTGAAATGATCTCGTTCGGGACTCCATAACGGCAAATAATGTTGTTTCGGATAAACTTCGCGACGTGCGCAGCCTTCAACACAGCATAAGATTGGGCCTCGACCCACTTTGTGAAATAGTCTATTGCTACCAAGATATACTCATGCCCATTCGACCCCTTCGGGGTAACAGCTCCGATCACATCGATTCCCCATACTGAGAACGGCCACGGTGATGTCATGTTGTATAACTTTGATGGCGGGATGTTCATGCGGTTTGCGTGAATCTGGCATTTGTGGCATCGCCGAACAAAACCGATACAATCTTCCTCCATGGTAGACCAGTAGTAGCCTTGTCTGAGAATCTTCCGTGCCAGCATCACCCCATTCATATGTGCACCACATTCTCCTCCATGGATGGCCTCCATCAAGCGCTCCGACTCTTCGGCTTCCACACACAGCTTGTGCATTCCCAGATGACCTCTTTTGTACAACTTACCCCCGCAGATGATAAACTGAACAGCCATCCTTCTGATTAGCCTCTTGTCTTTGGCGTTTGCCCCTGGTGGGTACGTCTCCTTCTCTAAGAAGTTCCATATATCGTAATACCAAGGGTTGTTATCCTGTACTTCATCTATGGCAGAGATTGACTCGTAGGCGGGTGCAAGTTTCTGGTCAATAATGACTGGACGCATCCGAACTCCAGATGGGATGTCTATCATGGAAGATAGAGTTGCTAACGAATCCGCAAACCTGTTGTTCTCTCTTACTAGGTGAGTGAAATTTAGCTTTTCAAACCGAGGGATCAACAAATCCAAGGTCTGGTGGTATATTATCATCTTTTCCTCTTTCACTTTCCAATCTCCTTTCGCTTGAGACACAACCAGGTTCGAATCTCCAATGACGTCCAATCGCCTTGCCCCTAGTTCTAGGGCAGCTTCTAAACCGGCAATACATGCCAGATCACCTCATTGTTCGAGACCTTGAACCGAAGCTTGAATGCTAAAGGAATACGAGAGTCGTCGGGCGCTATCAGCAACACCCCTATCCCATATCCGTATTGGTTTGACGCTCCGTCAAAGTACATCGTCCAAGTCTCATTTTCGATGTGCAAAATAGCTTCATCTGGGAATAGGTACTCAACCGTTTCATCCCCTTCGACCGGGTGGTCGGCAAGGAACTCTGCCACCGCTCTCCCCTTTACTGACTTGCGCGTCACATACTTGAGGTCAAATTCTGAGAGCAACAGCAACCAACGAGCTAGCCTTCCCGTAAGCGCTGGTTTCTCGAAAAGATATTTGATGGGATCAAGTCGTGAAACCAACATTACAGAGTGAGCTAACAGTAGTGCCGCGACTTGGTAGCCCATACCAAGGCCAAACAGCCTTCTAGTGGGGTGTAGCGGGTCTCAGAATCCAAAGATCTTCTTGCTCAGATAGTAGATGGCCCTTTCCACTTTATCTTTCGACTCTTGTGCGAGCATGCAGCCCATTGTAGTTTCAGTTACCGATAGGTACAGTATCAACGGTTTTCCTGGCTTTGGTGGTGACAACACGGGTGGATTCTGTAGATACTTTTTAATCTGTTCAAATGCGGCTTGGCATCGGCCGTCCCATTGGAACTTCTTTCCTTTCTTCAAGAGACCAAAAAGTGGTTCGCAAGTTAAGGTTAGTTTTGAGATAAACCGCCTTATGAATTGCACTTTACCCAGAAAGCCTCGCACCTCCTTTTCAGTCATTGGCGGTGGCATTTCTAAGATGGCCTTGATTTTGGAAGGGTCGACTTCGATGCCCCTTTGTGTAATAAAAAATCCCAGCATTTTTCCCGCTGTAACACCAAACGTACATTTCTGAGGATTCAACCGCAGCCGAAATTCTCTGATCCTTTGGAAAAACTTTTGCAAGGCGGTGTAGTGGCCCTCTCTTTCTTTGGACTTGACAATCATGTCGTCCACATACACCTCAACCTCTTTATGGATCATGTCATGTAATATTGTGGTTGCAGCCCGTTGATATGTAGCCCCAGCATTCTTCAACCCAAATGGCATCACTCTGTAGCAATATGTACCCCACGGGGTGGTAAAAGCCGTCTTCTCCCGATCTTCGGGTGCCATTACTATCTGATTATAGCCCGAAAAGCCATCCATGAACGAGAGCAAAGCATGCCCCACTGTAAAATCTACCAACTCGTCGATGTGCAGCAAGGGAAAGTCATCCTTCGGACTGGCTCTGTTCAAATCCCTGAAGTCCACACATACCCGGATTCTGCCATCCTTCTTTGGCACTGGAACAATGTTGGCCAACCAAGTCGGGTATTCCGATACCAACAGGAAGCCTGTGTCAATCTGCTTGGTGACCTCTTCCTTGATCTTAATGGCCCAATCGGGGTGGATCCTCCTGAGTTTCGCTTTGGCCAGTCGAGCCTCGGGGTCAAGAGGATCCGGTCTTTGTACAATCTCGGGATCGATTCGGGCATGTCTTCGTAGGACCACGCGAAAACATCTTTGAAATCTTTTAATAAAGCGACTAAGCGCTCGCGTTCCTCCGAAGACAACGTGGACCCGATCAGGACCAGCCGCGGGTCCTTCTCAGTACCAACATTCATGGTAGTGATTTCATCAATTAAGGGTTTAACAAACCTCTCTTGCTCTTGTTCAATTAGTCGTTGCAAAACCGGAGGAATTTCGTCCTCGTCGTTTTCATCAAAATTTTGAAAGTCCTGATTTAAACAATAAACCAAAAGGCAGAAAAGTACTAAAACCACATTTACCTCGTTCTCATTAGATACTACCAAACCGTCGGATTCTTCTGTTACAACAGACACAAAAGAGAAAGAAAAAGACGACCTGGACAGGAATGTGGCATCCGGGTTATCACTCCAGAATCTGGGACTCGGACTCGAGCAATTTGGAACGATTCCGACTCACAAGACTCGTGGGATCGATTCGGCTCACTACGACCGGTGCTGCTTGATAAAAATCCCTCTTCATATTGCCAAATGAGAGAGGGCGCGATGGATGCATCCAAAATAGCTGCTGGTAGGCCCGCGGCCGTTTCATCTCCGATCATGGACACCGAAGAGTCGTCCCCCAAGCACACCTGGTTGATCAAAGGATCTGAAAGTAGACAGGCCAGTGCTACCCCCATTTCGAACTCTGTGTCCGCAGACTCCAATTCTTTGCTATGTTCAGCCTCACCTGTCGGGTGCGTCTGCTCTTCGGCAACATCATCCCCAGATAACTGCAAATCGAAGAAAATCTCAAATCCCGGCATGCGTTTCTTTTCTTTATTCAGCCATGGCTCTGGAAAACCACAGAATGGGAAGTCTTCCCCCTCCCGGACGAAACGTCCGTTCAAGGTACCCCGGATGGGCCGGTGCATCAATTCGAAAGGTTTCCCCATCTGTTTTGCTTTGGCTCTTCCAGCCATCTCTTTTCCTTTTCTTACCCAATCTTCCTTAGTGGGCAGGTAACCCAAGCCGAAGGTGTGAGGGTTGTGCGGCGCTTCGGCCAACGTTGCAATGCCCTTACGGCCGCTCTTCCCTAATCCCATCCCGGGGATGTATTGGAGTTTGTTCATGAGGTACACTGTTGGGCGCTAAACATATATCCCTCATTAGCGGCCATGATATTCTGTACGACCTAAGCCTCAGCCAAGGTAAAACCTGATATGAACACGTCCTCCAGGCCATGCTCTATCTCCGTAGCAGCGGATACTTCCGGTGGTGGATGAATCGATGAATTCTCGAAGCGATGGCTACTCCCTTCCCATAGGGATATTTCACCATTTGGTGCAAAGTAGATGATCTCGCTTCACTTGATGCACCACGGCCGCCTAACAACAAATTGAAAGTTGCGGCACTTCCAAGACATGAAAATCTATCTCCGCGTCCCCCAACCTTGGTCTGGATTTTAACGGTTCCCATCACCTCTCGGCTTGTATTGTCATACGCCCTGATGACCTGGACTGTTGGTATAAAGTCTGCGACTTTCAGACCAATCGCGTAAGCTGTCCTTGCCGGGCAGACGTTGATGGCGGATCCTGTATCAACAAGGACTACCGGTATCCATTTATCCCTGCACTCCACGGAGATGTAGAGTGGCCTGTTGTGATTTGTGCCCTCAGCGTAATTCCTTATCGATAACGTCAACATCGGGGCAGCTCCTCCCGGAAAGACTAACCCTACTAGCTGTTCTGGCGTTGTTTCTATTGAAAGCTTTGCCTTATCCATGGCTGATAAAACAGCCTCCCTATGCACTCGAGAAGCCATAAGCAGTCCCCAGATGGAGATGTCTGCTTGTATCTTTTTCAACTGTCTTAACACGGCCTCATCCTCGAGTTGCTTTTCTTTCTGTCTCTCTGTCTCCCTATCCTTTCCGGACGTCTCTGGTTGATCCAGGTGCGGAGGCTTGAAATACCGTCCACTCCTAGTCATATGGTCGATTTCCCCCAGGTACCAGGTACCGTCAGGTTGATCATTTCCCCAGCCTTCGTCTGTATGGGCAAGACAAAGATCCTCATCTTCCCACCACATCCCATCAGCAACTGACAAACATCTGTCGGGCTCTGGCATGGCTGTTCTCGTACTCGCGGCACTTTCCATCCACATACCCGCAGCATTCTCGGTTCGTGTGCACACAGCAGCTTCCGCTCCCACATGGGCCTTTGCCTTCCTGATTCTCTCGGAATCCTCAGAACTTGCTTGTTTTGACATAGTTGACTGTTCATTCATTTCCGTACTCAAAATGTTCCAATCTTGGGCGAAATTCTTAACACCGGCGCTTCTAATACGCTCGCTCTTGACCCTTCCGCCGTTCTTGATATTCTCATTCTCTTTGAGCTCGCTCTCAAATTCTCCTACCACATCGGGCTGCTCGTCCAACCACCCGGTAGCTTCTACTGAATCCTCATAATTGAACCACGCAACTGCTGCGTCTTCTGGGTATTGGTCGCTGTAAAATTGGAGATTGGCCAGGTCTTCCCCCACGGTTGTTACATCATCGATTCCCTGTCCCAAACTATCCCCTCGGATCATGCACAATTCTGTTGGCGGTTCCATCCTGGCCTATCTTGGCCTATCAGCGATGTAGTCACTTGGATCAGTATGTCTTCCCATTGTAATTCCCAGATTCTGCAGACTCGATTCAACAACCCTTTTCTCCTTCGGGTCTCTTCTCTCCATTCTCGGGGTCACCACCGCTTAGGTTGAGTCACGAGATGTCCATCATGCACAAGTCGTGCACTTGGGGAGGAGCACCTGGTTTAGGCAAATGGGTGGGTGTGATATAGACACTAGGGTCATAAGACACGCCCAAAGATGGATGAAATTAAGTCTTTTAGGTGGTGGAGCTTGGTTATGTGCGGAGGGATTTGTAGTGACATTGGGCTTCTCGGGAGGCAAAATCACCCCGTTATCGATAAGGTCTTGAATTTCATGGCGTAACCGATAGCACTGGTCGGTGTCGTGACCGTGCTGTTGATGAAATGCACAATATTTGGTCGGGTTATGGGTAGGAAGAAGTTTTTCTGGTAGGGGTCGCGGCTCCAGGGGCCTCAGGTGCCCTTTCTTGATTAACACCCCCAGAGCTTTGGATAGGGGCATATAGAGTGGAGCGAAAGTTCTGGAGTTTTTGGGTGGGTATTTGGTTGTTTGTGGGTTGCTTCCGGACGTACCGGAGAATGGCGAAGCTGCCGCATTTCTTTGTGGGGGGTTAGTGGTGACCATGCTCACTTCGGAGGCTCTTGCGGCAGATGTACCACTCGGGCCTGCATTAGTGTTGTGGTTGAAGGTCCTTCGGGGTTGCTCCCGATCATTATCAATCCAGCCTTGTTTCAAGGCATCTTCAATCTGCACCCCCATTTCATGTAGGTCAGAAAATGTGGGAAATGGGACTACTATCATCTTTTGCATCAATTTCGGCTGTAGATTGCGCACAATCATCCGAATCTGGTCTTTGTCCGTGGGCCTTAAGGTCATCATTGAAGCCTTGGCCCTCCATCTGGTTACAAACTCTGAGAAACTCTCCTTAGGCTCTTGCCTAGTTGTCTCGAGGTCACGGGTAGTGATCTCAATCTGTGTGTTATATGAGTACTGTGCGATGAAGGCCTCAGCCATTTCGTCCCAATTCCTCTTGACGTCATCTTCTAGCTTGGCATACCATGCGGAAGCCACACCTGACAGGGTCCGGCCGAATAAAGACAACTTCTGAAGCCTGCTGAGGCCCATTGGCCTTAGGACGTCCGAAAATAGTCTTAAATGTACCATGGGATCGCCGGACCCATCAAACCGATCAATATGAGGCATTTTAAATCTATCGGCGCAAATACACACAAGCGGTGTAGCCATCTTCAATATCGGGATAGTCTTGACCCTTGGGATCTCTTGAATAATTTTTCAAGCTTGTTTAATTTGAGTCTTGGGATCGGCCTCGAACTCAAAGGAGAGTCCCAGAGATTGGTGGGTGTTTTGATAGCCGAGGTTGAATTTGGGGTAGAGTTGGAGGCGGTGGTCCTGTGGGTAGCTCAGACGATCTGAACGTTGGCCGCCTCCCGACGTTGGGAACTCCCGTGGGAAGGAGCTTGATGCAAGCAGATGCTCCGGCTTTGCTCCACCGCAATGGTCTCTGCCGTTCTCTCCTGGCTCGCTGTTAGCGAATTCGCTGACGGACGGCATCTCCGCATTGCTTTCATACTCTCTTGAAGGTGGCGCACCATCTCCTCCAAACCGCCATACTATCTGCTCGTTGGATTATGGTATAAATTCTCTCATGGTAACACAAAACCCCGATCTCATCGAGCACGAGTGGGGTAGACGCCCTCTGGAATCGATTGTTGTCTTGATGTCCTTCGCCTTCTTGACCTCCGCTTAGTGACCGGGGTAGTGAGTACTACATGGTTGTCCGCTATCGATCCTCAGATCGAAGGAGTCGACGGCCTCTGACCCAGGGTGCTTGGGGGATATCTATCGGGTCGGTAGCAATCGTGCTCAACTACCTAATAAAAAGGTAAATAAAGCGTATAAATAAGCAGAAAATCGAACAGCATAGCAGCATAAAGTAAATAAACACACAACACACGGTCGGGTATTTAAAATGAACGATCGAATGCTGGATACACTGTTTCTCAACCACTGATCACTGATCATGAACCATTACCCCTAGGCCTGAATCTGATATCCACAGACAACTGATTCTCAAAACACTGATACTGATACCCTCGGGCCTGATACTTAAACTTGCAAACTGATCTGTACGTTCCCTGCAGAGTTACACTCTAAAGCACATAGCAGATAAATGAGAACCAAAACACCCCTATATTGGGGTAGGGTTTCCCTGTCCTATTTTGTCGAGCTAGGGTTTCACTATTCACGCAGCGTTTCAAACAACCTAAAATCGGGTAAGCAACTTTGTCCTAGTTTGGAATGGTCACTATGGATTCGAATATGCACTAGGTCGAATGGTCGAAGGGTGCCTAAGAAACCGGGTTTGTGTTCCCATATCGGCGAGCCAAGAACCGTCACCTTATGGGCATGCCTTGACAAGACAAGCCTCCAAGAAACCGCCAGAATAGCAGATGGCCAACACGGTGTCCTAGGCGCACCAATGCACATGCAATGCAAAGAAACACATAAGTGTAGTCAAAACAGATATTACGAGTTCGAGTCAAGCTCTCTAAAATCCCAATGAGTCGCGAAATCAGCACGTCGCTGGGACCTCGGCTGATTCGGACTCCTTTGTGTCGCGGTTCTAAATCTGAGCCAAAGAGTCCAAATCCGGCAAATCGTCTGAGAAAACAAATTTTTGAAAAAGTAGCGCCAAACATGGATGCTTGCGGAGACACTGAGTCGCCACCTAAATATTTTATTTTTGGGAAATTTAGAAACCCCGACTCAAGTCAAGGCCACATGTCCGTCATCACCAAAGTGGTCTTGGCTCGAGCTTGGGTGCGATCGGGAAGGTCGACTATGAGCACCTTTCGCGGTCCGAAGACCGGCCTCTACTAACCATGATACCCGTTTTTGAAAACTTTATGCGTTCTTATCCCGGTTATTAGCCTAGAATTACTATGTTATGCGCGCAGCAAACAAGTATAGACTAGATCGCCTAATTTGGAAATAAACATTGCATATCCGTTTTGTCTCGAAAAACATGTTAGATTTTGCTACTCGTAAGTAGGCTAAAATGCGGATTTCAATGAGTTGTTCCAACTCAGGCAATCCAACCTCCACCCACAGGCATTCAAACAGTTTATCATGTAAGCACTTAGCCGCATGGTAAGCATACTGTCATGGTAAGCATTCACACGCATGCGGTATGCTAAAGCCATAAAAACTTACATCGTACTCCATGCCAAAACAGTAAACTGGTTAGCAAACATGCATGACCTAGTTCATGTTAAGTGGCTAATGCGACACAGGCAGAAATGCAATCTAGAGTAGGCTCGGCTAACCCTAAACATGGCACGTGAAATGCAACAACTATCACGTATTCAATTTGGAATTGAAAGTACGATGCAGTTTGTATGATGTACCGAGCCCGGTGCGTGTAAACAAATGCATGAATGCACACATGCATTGCATAAGGTATGCTAAAATAGACATGCCCTAATCTACCATCGAAAGCGGGTAAATAAAAGGGAAGAAAGAAATGGGGATTGGAAGACATACACCCACTCACACACACTTATTACATTTTTGCCCCTCGCCGAGGGACCAAAATAATAATACAGTCCGAAGAATAAATGAATAAATGAATTATTACAAATTTATTAAAATTAAATGAAATAAATAAATAAATGTAATTGGGCCTCAGCCCTGCCTTGGGGTCCGCGAATGATGCATGCTCGATCCGATTTGCCCGGAAAATCCGTGTCATGGTATTGCTGCTTCTGTTTTTACTGCCTTGCCTCTCCAAAAACTCCCAAAGTTTCAGGAAACCTTCCAAATGATCTGAAATACCCCACCGGCTGGGGGAAAAGCTCATCGGCTGCTGAGATTGTCCACCGGCTGCATGTGGAGTTTATCGGCATAAAAACAGTGCCCATCCGCTCAATAAAATGCCGGCCGGCAGGAAGGCCCCGTAGCAGACAGATTGACAAAGAAGAAGAAGACAAAGAATGCATGGCATGGGTTTTGGGGGACATGTAAGCATGGCCATTGCTTCCTATCATGTTTGGGGACTCAAGGAGGCAAGACTCTTGGTTCTTGAGCCACCAATAGTGCATTTTGATGCATGATAGCCCTAAGAACTAAGATTGCATTTTAATGTAAATGCATGCAACACAAGCAAATGAAATCCAAAGCCTTATCATGTGTTGGTCCAAGGCCTTGGTGACCAAGAACTGAGGTGAGTTGCACCACTTGAAGTGTGAACTCCTCTCAATCCTATGCTTGGCTTGACAATCCCCAAGCCAAGCCATGAAATGCAAGTATGCAACATGGTTCAAATGCAATGTGACTTATCATGTTAAGCATGCAAAGAGTTAAAGTATGCAAGGCACAAATGTCATGCAACGTGGACCAATTAAGCATGGAACTAGCATACACTCAAGGCCTCATTGATCAAACATGCAACAACCGAGATACAAACATGTAATGATGGACTTAAGCCATAGAGGGCAGCCCTTAAACTCCCCTAAAACAGTGGCAAATCATGCCTCAAAACAAGAGCAAGATGCCACACAAGCATGCAAGCCATAAGGCACACGGCTAAGGCACAAAGTGGGACATTGAACCACCATTTAACAAGACTAAACATGGCACATGTTGGGCAACCAAAACAGGTTTTTATCATGCAAAAGACACCCAAATCCTCTAAATAGGCTAACCAATGTATACACATGGACTATATGCTTGAGGCCAACAAACCATCATGCAAAGTAACCATACTAACCATGCCAAATATGATCAAAACAGTGACTCACAGCCCTAGCACATGGCAAATCAAGGCTAAATGCTCCACCATGCTAAGCCAAAACATGGAGATATATGGGGCTAAACATATGGCACAATTCTAAGCTAAATGAGGCATTACAAAGCAAGTGTAAGAAGCATGCTAAGGGCTATTAAACCCACATCAGACAAAGGTTAAACATGACTTAAAACACTCAAGAAAGCTCTGAAATGAGGTCAAATGCAAGCAAGCATACATACTAGAGCTTCATACAAACAAAGCCTACAAGCCAAAATGCAAGACAACCAAACCAAGCATGCCAAATGGGTCCAAGACAGTGGTTCACAGCCCTTATACATGGCAAGATAATGCTATTAACCCCATGAAATCAAACCAAAACATGCAAGTATTAAGGCTTAGACATACGACACACTTTTAAGCATAAAAGAGCATTTCAAAGCAAGTATGAGAGACATGCTAAGGACCATAAATACGACCAAAAACAGAGGTATAACATGTCATATTGAGCACAAATATACTCTGAAATGAAGCCAAAACTCACCATACACACATGCTATTCTTTAAGCCCAAAACAAAAGCAAACAAAGAGCTAAGGGAGAGGGTGTCCCCTATATGTGACCTAAAATCATCTTCCCCACCACTGAAAACCCCCTGGTTTTCAGTGGTGAGAAGGCCAAAAACACCAAGCAAACAAGGTCTAAGATAAAGGTCACCAAAATAGCCAAATAAGGCCTAAAAGGGTGAGCCTTTGTTCAAACCACAAAATGACCTTAATGAAGGTTCAAGAACAAGTAAAAACAAGATTTTTTTTTTTATCTTAAACACAAACTCAAAAACATAAAGCAAAGAGGGTAGAAAGAGGTTGCAAGAATGGGGAATATAAAGTAAAGTGTTTACCCTTGAAGATCCAATGAAGAATAGGTGGAGCAGCCCTCCTCTAGTGGTCAAAACCAGTCCAAGATCACACAAAACAAACCTCCAAGCCTCTCAATCTCGAGCTAAGGTGTAAAGGTGTGTGTAAAGGAGCAAAAATGAGGTAAAACTACACTTTTTGGCCTAAAATCACACACACAAGAGGAGAGAGATGGAGATATAGATATATGGCAGAGATATATGTATATGAGCTCTGGTTTTTGTCTCCAAAAACTCCAACCTTGAGCCAAGAGGAAGAGCCTTGCTTATATAAGCAAGCAAAGCTTACAAGCTAAGCCAACTAAAGGCTCATCCCTCCATACACGTGTATGGAGGGAGCAAAGGTGATAAAAGTCAGTTCAAAATATCTCGAAGCATGTAAAGTGGTCGGCAGGGCAAAATGGTAATTTTGCCAAAAAGAGTGCCGACCGGCACAATATAGTGCCGGTGGTATGTGGGGATACCTCAGAAGGCATTCCCTGCCCCTCAAAGGCAAAACACAAGCGTTTGGTGCAAAACCAAACACAAACGGTCGAGTTCGGAGGTCCTGAGGCAAGGCGCGCGCAGCCGAGAACTCCGGGAACTCCAAACGAACACAAACATGGATAATCACCGAGCGTTCAAGCGGTGATGTCCAAGTCTTGAGGACGGTCAAAAATGGGGTGTCTACAACCAGGGGGGTAGAGACCCCCTTTTTGGCCGCCCTCAAGACAAACGTCTTGATGGTTTGCTCGGTGTTGAGAGATGTGCAGGCACGAGTTCAATCCCTTCGACAAGGAGAGAGGCAAACCCTTCAAAATACTTTGTCTAGGGGGTTTGGAGTTGAAGAAAAGAGGAAAGGAGAGGAGAAAACAGGTTTGGGAGAAGTTCGGCATAGATCCGGGTAGAAGGGAATCGAGCAGCCCTCGCTAAATTGGGCTTATTCAATTCAATACTTGGAGTTAAGCTATGAGGCCACCATCATTGGAAAGAAGACTTCCGGGGCTTCACTTTGCACTCAAGAATCTCCTAGAGCCAAGTCCGGGTGGAGGAGATATGATTGGTTGAAGCTGGGCATCATCCCGGTTGGATTGAGTCTGCGCGACTTCACGGAAAAGGGCATAACTTTTTTCACAGAAGGAATTTTGATGCAAGGTTTGAGCCATTGGAAAGCTAACTTCCGGGGCTTCGATTTGCATACCCACTGGCCATGTTTTGACCAAGGAATCATCCATCGGCACTATATTTAGCCGACCGGCAGAAAAGAGTGCCGACCGGCACTTTATTTTGGCCGATGATCACACCTTCTGGCCGACCTGAACTCTTTGAACCCCCCAAGCATAGTGCACACCAGCTGTGCCAGCTGGGATGCACAGAACCAGACCCACGTGCATCCATGTGCCTATTTTGCACCATTTTGCACCTTTTGGCCCTTATTTTGCACCCTTTGCTCATGGCTTCTTGAGGAAGCCTTGACCCTTTTGTCTTGGCTTCCTCAAGAAGCCTTACCAGCTGTCCAAGCTTCCCTAACAAGCCTTGCACCCTTTGACCCTTTGAAACTTAGCCTCTAAGTCTTGTTTTGCTTGCCTATATAAGCATGCCCCCTCTCCCTTGAGCAAGGGTTGGAGTTTTGGAACAAAAACCAGAGATATATAGATATATATCTGAGATAGATAGATACAACCCTCTATCTCTCTATATCTCACTCCTTTGCCTCCAAAAGTCCATGATTCTTGGCCATTCCTTCACCAACCCATAGCACAACACCACCACTTCCATTTCCAACGACTTGGGGCTGTTCTTCAGAGCTTAGGAGCACCTAAACTTTGTCCAAGAGGTGCTGGTTTGCTGGTCTTCAAGGGTAAGTCCTCATCTTCCCTTTTCTTGCATTTTCTTGCTTCATTTCTTAGCCCTAGTTGCAAGCACTTTTGGGCTCCGACCCAAACTTCAAATAGTCTTATTTTGGGGTCCTCTTCATGTTTGATTGAGGACCCCTTGCCGTTTGGTGGCTGCATCTAGCACCTATCTCAATATCCTCTTGTATGCCATGTTTCTTGCATAGAATATTTGGCTTGTGTATGATCTGTTTCAGAGCATGATGTAAGCTAAGAATAGGCTTATTTTGAGCTCTTCTTCAACATTATTGAAGGGCTCAACATTGTTTGCATACTCCATGTGCTACTTGCTTTGAAATCCATGTGATTTACCGTAATCTTGCATGCTTTCTTAGCCTATCTTGCTTTTGTTTTTGTGGGTGGTCATAAACTAAAAATGTTCTTGTTTTGACACATATAAGATCTGTTTTTGGTTGTTTAGGCCATCCATGGCATGCCTTATATAGTCACCTTGCATTTTGGCTTGCTAGCCTTAGGTGTGTGAGTGTGTAGTATGCCATACTTGCTTGGTTTGTTTGATTTGGGACCTTTTCTAACATGTTTTCAGTGTTTAACATGTTGGATATATATCCATGTTTGTGCCTTTTAAGTGTGCTTAAAAAGTTGCTTTAATATGCCTAAGTGTTGGACCATGTGCGCATGCATGTTTGTATGTATTTTGGCCTTCATTTCCATGACATTTAGCCACTGTTTTGGGCTTGTTTAGGGGCTGTCCAAACTAGTCTAAGACCATCATTTTCGTGTTGTAGCATGTTATCTTGTGTTGGTTGCATGCTTGGCCCTTCGCATGTGTTGTATGCTTCGATCATGTTGCATTTGGCATGCAATCTTCATTGTTTAAGTTGCCTAACATGTTGCATGCCTTGCATACTTGCATGTTTAGATTATATCTTGCATATGGTCATTAGCATAATGGTTCCATGCCTTGCATGATTATTTGCTTAGGTTGTGTGCCTAGCATGAATTATATGTTTGCATGTTCATGTTGCATGTTTAGATTGCATGCTTAGGTTGCAATTAGCATGCATGCTCTACCTCTTGACCAAGTCATGATGGAAGTAGATGCCCCTTGATTTGATTGTATGCATTGCATTTCATCCCATTGA
Organism: Camellia lanceoleosa; assembly: GCA_025200525.1. NCBI lineage: Eukaryota > Viridiplantae > Streptophyta > Magnoliopsida > Ericales > Theaceae > Camellia > Camellia lanceoleosa. The sequence continues at coordinate 156,181,721 of CM045758.1, forward strand.
AAGTGCACAACTTGGCTCTTGGGCCATCACGCATCGAAATGCGCGATTGGTGGTCCGAGAACCAAAGGCTATACTCCTTTGAGTCACAAATATGATAAGGAGTATGGTTGGTGCAAACATTTGTCCCAAGATTCCATATCATATCATGCATGCCTTCTCTTTGTCACAAACTGCCTCCTGCAGGAATTTAGTGCCGACCGGCACTCTTTAGTGCCGACCGGCACATTTTTTGTGCCGATAACTTCCATTGCAGCCGGTGGTCACCACAAGCAGCCGGTGGGAATGTCTTCCAGCCGGTGGCACTCAGCAGCACACAAGGAAGGCCTCCTGGGACTTTGGTAATTTTTGGAGAAGCAGGGCAGTGAAAACAGAGGTAGCAGTGGCACGGTGTGGGCTTCCCGGGCAAGGCGGACATCGAGCATGCATCATTCACGCATCCCGAGGCAGGGGCTGTGGCTCCCTTTTATTTTGCATTTATTCATTAAGTAATTAGAGTTTTGTAATAATTAATTTTATTCATTATTCGGACTGTATTATTATTTTGGTCCCTCCGAGTGAGGGCGTGTTTGTAATAAGTGTGGGTGCGTGTGTGCATGTCTTCCAACCCCCACTTCTTTCTTCTCTTTTATTTACCTGCTTATGATGGTAGAATAGGGCATATTTAAATTAGCATAACAGTATGAAAGCATGTTTGCATTCATTCATTTGTTTACATGCACCGGGCTCGGTACATCATACAAACTGCATCGTACTTTCAACTCCAAATTGAATACGTGTTAGTTGTAGCATTTCACATGCCATGTCTAGGTTAGCCGAGCCTACTCTAGCTTGTATTTATGCTTGTGTTGCATTAGCCATTTAACATGAACTAGGTCATGCATGTTTGCTAACCGGGTTTTCGTTTTGGCACGGAGTACGATGTAAGTGTTTTTGCTTTAGCATATCGCACGCGTGTGATTGTTGCCATGACAGTATGCTTACCATGTGGCTAAATGCTTATATGAGATAAACTGTTTGAATGCCTGTGGGTGGAGGTTGGGTTGCTTGAGTTGGAAAACTCATTGAAATCCGTGTTTTAGCCTACTTGCGAGTAGCAAATTCCAAAGCATTTTCAAAACTAACGGATATGCAATGTTTATTTCCAAATTAGGCAATCTAGTCTATACTTGTTTCTTTGTCGATAACATAGTAATTCTAGGCTAATAATTGGAATAAGAGCATGTAATGTTTTCAAAACGGATATCACGGTTAGTAGAGGCCGGTCTTTGACCGGCGAAAGGTGCTCATAGTGACCTTCCCGATCGTACCCAAGCTCCCGAGCCAAGACCACTTTGGTGATGAGCGGACATGTGGCCTTCGCACCGAGTCGGGGTTTCCTAAATTTCCCAAAAAATATTTAGGTGGCGACTCTCAGAATCCGCAAAGCGATCCATGTTTGGCACTACTTTTTCAAAAATCTGTTTTCTCAAACGCGATTTGCGGTTGGACTCTTTGGTTCAGATGAACCGACACAAATCGAGTCCGAATCAGGCGAGGTCCTCACGGACGTGCTATTCGCGACTACCGGGATTTTAGAGAGCTTGACTCGAACTCGTGATATCTGTTTTGACTACACTTATGTGTTTCTTTGCATTGCATGTGCATTGGTGCGCCTAGGACACCGTGTTGGCCATCTGCTATTCTGGCGGTTTGCGGAGGCTTGTCTTGTCAAGGCATGTCCATAAGGTTGACCGGTTCTGAGCTCTGCCAAGATGTAGAACACAAACCGGTTTTACCGGCACCCTTTGACCATTCGACCTAGTACATATTCGGATCCATAGTGACCATTCCAAACTAGGACAAAGTTGCTTACCCGATTTTAGGTTGTTTGAAACCGCGTCGTGGTGAAACCCTAGCTCGACAAAATAGGACGAAACCCTACCCCAACATAGGGGTGTATTGGCTCTCATTTACTTGCTATGTGCTTTTAGAGTGTATCTCTACAGGGAATGCATATATCAATTTGCAAATGCATTGCCCGAGGGCACGATGTCGATTTTGAGAATCAGTTATATCTGCGGGTATCAGATTCAGATTTGGGGCAATAATTTCGGGGAACAGTGATCAGTAATAGAATACAGTCGTTCAGCTTTGCTCGTATCCGTTCCAGTGAAATTGAGCTAAGATGCTGTCGGTTTTCTCTTTTGCTAGGTAGTCCTGGAATCATAGCTTCAGAAGGCTCTACTATCCCCCGGGTACATTGGATTTGTGCTGATAGACTTTGTTAGGTCAGAGACTCAGTTCGAGGGTAATCACGGCCAGAGAGGGCCAGTCAGACATAGACCACCGGTAATGACTACCGTCGGTGATCCTTGAGGAGTTGAGATTTCCAATCCTACTGCAGAAACAGATATACCGGTTGCTCAGTTAGACCGGGGCAATATGTCGAGTTTGGAAGAGATGGTGCGCCAACTCCAGGATAGTATGAAGGCCATGCGAAGAAGATGTCATGCCAGAATCCGCCAAGCAACAGGCTGTGGTCATAGCCCAACAGGCAGAAACAATTGCCAGGTTAGAGCAACAAACAGGAACATCCACTTCACATCAAGCTCCTCCCCCACCCAGAGTTCCAACGCTCGGGGAAACAATGTCCAAAGCAAATACGGACATTCCATGCCCTCACTCAGCTTCTACCATAACTATCCAAGGCGCCCACGCCCGTCAATGTACCGGACTCTCCCTTTGAGTTCGAAGCGGACCCCACAGCATTGAAAGTGAGCAAGCTTGAGAAATTGTTTAAGAAGTCTCAGGGGGCCCACTCTATTCCTGATATAGAGGATGGCTATACCGACTCAACGGTGACATTACCAGATCAGTTCAAGATGCCACATATCGATCGATTCGATGGCTCTGGAGACCCAATGGTGCACCTCCACCTGTTCTCTGATATTCTGAGACCAATGGGTTTGACCACAGCCCAGAAATTGTCACTATTCGGCCGAACCCTGTCTGGGATAGCCACAACCTGGTATGCGAAATTGGAGAACTCTGTGAAACAAAATTGGGAAGAGATGGCTGAGGCCTTCAGTGATCAATACTCCTACAACACACAGATTGAGGTCACCACTCGTGATCTTGAAGTCACCCGCCAAGGGCCAAAGGAGGGTTTTTCAGAGTTCGTGACGAGATGGAGGGCAAAGGCCTCAATGATGACTACAAAACCTTCCGACAAAGATCAGATCAGGATGATCGTTCGGAATCTGCATGGCAAGTTGCTACAAAAGATGGTCATTCTACCTCTGTTTACCTTTCCAGCCCTTCATGAAATGGGGGTTCAAATCGAGGATGCCATCAAACAAGGGATCTTTGCAGAAGATAATGAGCCTTTGAAAACGACTGTTGCTCGCAGTCCCAATGCTACTATTGATGGTAGCACAGCTGCGAAATGCTCAGAAGTAGGCACTATCATCACCTTCCTCAATGGCCAAAAACCAACCACTTCAACTCATTTTTAGAAGATTCCACCCTCTTTACATGAGTCTCTCTCAAGCTTTGAAAAAGCTGCGAGAAGAAGGGCACCTAGAACTCCTAGAACCCCAACCCCTTTCAAACCCACTCCCAGCCAGACATAACCCTTCCAAGTACTGTATGTACCATCAGCAGCGCGGTCATGGCACCGACCGTTACTTTTCATTCATGAGATCCAAAACCTCATTGACAACCAGACGATAGCTCCACCTTCGACCCCAATGACCAAATACCTCATCCACGTCTCAATCTAATCCACACATTGGCCATCCCTTTACCCCAAAGATATACATCACCCCAGCCCATTTGCCCAAACCGAAGGTGTTTATCCCGGAAAGCATTGACTTATGCATGATGGGTGCATCTGAACCCCAATCATCTCAAACCCATGAACCCACTACTTCTGAGCTGATAAGGATGATCGAAGATCTTCAGAGAACTGTGGCAGATCTAGCCTTTGGAGTTTTGGCTCCGTCATCAACCGCATCACATACCAGGGAGTTCATGTCAAAAGGCTCCCTAATCTCGGGACGGACTGCATTGGGAGAAGGCCAATCTTTTAGCAAAATGGAGGCCAGTGATAAGAACAAGGCAGGGGCAAGCATTGGTCCCCATGAACATCTTCGGCGGGATATTGAGGCTTTGAAAGTTGAAGGGCTGAACAAACAGCAAGTACTCGCATTTGTTGCAAAAACTGTGGATGACACTTTTGCCACTCAAAATGAGAGTCGTCTGAATCAAGGGGCAAGCTGCGGAAAACGCCTTTGTACCAGGAATGTTCCTTTCAGCTCTGGTCTCGCTCGAAGAGATCAAGAACTCAATCGGCTTATTAATCCCTCCGCCACAGCATCCAAAGAAAAGCCACAAACGGACAAATACCCACCTCGGCCGAGAGTGTTCGCCCCATTGTACATGTCTCTATCACCGCCTTGAGGGTCTTGATTAGAAAGGGCACCAAACCCCTAGAGTCATGCCATTGCCAAATAAACTTCCTCCTCTCATGATCCAAATGCATCTGCGCCTTCCATCAACAAGTCGGCCATGTCATCGGCATTGTTATCGCCGCCACGAAATACAAGATCGATTGACAACAAGGTCATCGCCGCACCAACTCAAAGAAAGTCTATCGGCCTTTGGATCGGTGAACTTGGGGATAATGTGAATGTGATCGAGGTGAACCACTGCGGGCGCGTTCGATTTACTTCAGACGTGGTGGGCGGCATGCAATGCTTTTGAGCGATGTGCAAATCTTTGTTAATTTTTCTTTCTGACTTGGGTATTGGGTCAGTTTTGTTGTGTTGCTTCGAGTCTGTCTCCATATTTTGAGTCAGTCTTTTTATTTCTGGTCTGTCTTGTTGTATCGAGTCAGTCCTGTTTTGTTGAAGTCAGGTGATTCCGGGAATGTTACCTCGGACATCACTATCTTGTTTTGTGTTTATCTTTTTGCTTTCTTTTGAGATTGTTTCTGCCAGGGAGCCAGTTGTGCCAAAAGATCTTGAATGAAACAGCAGTGATTTTCACACTCTCGTGTTTGTTTCTGCCGTGTGCCAGTTGTACCAGAAATTCCAAGTGAGATGGCAGTATTTGATAAGAAGTTGTGACTTTTCTGTGCCTTAAAATCATTACATTGACCTAAGTTTTTCAAAACTTTTTGAACACTGCGGTAAAAACAAAGAGGGAGGAATTCCTCGGGATTTGCAAAACTTTGATCAAATTGAGAGAAAGAGAGGCGTGCTAAGCCCTTAATGATTGAGATCATGCTTGTTAGTGTGAGTACTGAGAAGGACCCTAGCTTTGATCCAGATTGGTTCTACACTGTCTTTAGCACGAGTGATTTGTCGCTTTCTTAAAAACTTTCAAAAAAAAAATGTTTTGCGCGGTCCTGCGAAGACGTGTGTAGAATCCCTCTTGAGATTGTGCAGCCTAGGATCGCTCTCAGCCTTGAGATTCGACCCCTCATTTTCGAACCTTGAACTGGCATTCAGAATGTTCAACGGTCGACCACGATGTAAGGCCTGTGTGGCCAGATTTGAAGCAGCCCTCGAACAAGAGGCACCAAAGTCAGATCAAGAAGGTCAGACCTCATCAAAAAAAGCTTGCAAAGCTAGAACAGCAGTACCCTTCGAACTAGGGGCAAAAATGTCAGATGTGCTCGAAGAGCCGAAGATGAATCCTTCTGCAAGTCAATACAGTAGTCATTCCCCTGGATACGGATGGCTTCGAGATTTTAAAACCATTTGACATGGACTTGTTACACTTTTACCCTTTGAGAGGCTCGCTGGGCCGAAAACCCGAAAGGGCGACCCAGGCAAAAGTTAGAGCAAAGAAAAGAATGAAGAAAAAGAAAAAAGAGAAAAAATGCAAAGATACAAAAAATGCAAAAAGAAAAGAAAAGAAAAATGCAAAAAGGAAGAAGAAAAAGGAATGAAAAAAATAAATATAAAAAAAAAGAGAATAAAAGAAAAGAATAGAAAAAAAGAAAAGAAAGAAGAACAAAGCTCGCAAGGTCGAAAACCTGCAATAGGCGTCTTAGCAAAAATTAGAGCATAAAAAGGAGAGGTTAAATACCCGAGTGTACCTTAACCCCGAACTACGTAAGGCTTGATTCCCATGTTTGGGATACGTAGGCAACTTCGTTCTGAAGTCCAGCCCTAAAGCACTTTAAATTCAGTTGTGTCCATGAAATGGTTTTGATCATCTTTGCTTTCTCTGTATCCGAGAGTTCGGTTGTGATCGTCGCCCTGAAGGATTGATTTCAATATGCTGCGGTGCCACTTAGACAAGGGGCAACTTTCCGTTGCCATTCAATGCACTGCGGTGTCATTTCAAACAAGGGGCAACTTTCCGTTGCCATGCAGTATCCTTCAGACAAGGGGCAATTTTCCATTGCTTATGGGTCCGAGGTTGTGCATCTCAAAGAGTTGGTTCCCTGCTTGTTGAAGCGGTGGCCGTTTGCAAAAACAGTTTTTGAGAATTTCTACTAAGGTTGACTATTCTCTCAAAAATCATTCCATTTTTCCAAAACTGGACCATTTTCTTGGACCCAAAAAAGGAAAATTTTCAGTGCTTACAACCTGACTTGCATGATTTCAAATCAAAAATCGAATAAGCATGTTAATCTAACTTTCATGTTGGTCAAAATTGTTTTAAAACAAAAAATGGTCAAAATAATGAACTAGGGGCACAGTTGAGTCAGGCTTCCTGTCTTTCCCCCATTTTCAACATACTTGCCAAGAAAGGCACTCTACCTGCCAGAAGAGGGCACAACTGAAGTCAACAACAAATGGCAGAAAGCTCTCTCATCCTCCGAGCAACGAGGTATCAAGCCAAGTGCGAAGCACGAACTGGAATGGATCAGGATGTTCCACTTCCTCATTTGGACAGATCTAACCTCGTCCAAACTCAAAGAGGCATCATCAACCGATGTTAGCTGCAGATTTGCTACACACCCAGTTGTGGCACAACCCCTCTGTGGGAAAGTTCACTACTGTGTGCAGAAGAAAGAGAATCTAGCAGAATGCTAGGGGCAAAAGCCCGCAACTTCTTGTTCATCCATCAACCACCCAGGGGAGGGATAAAAAAAATGAGAGATTGAAGAATAGAGAGATGTGCGATGAGAGAAAAAGTGAGAAAAGGGCTTTTTCAGAAAACAAGAGATTGAATGCCGAGTGATGTGAGAATCACAAATGAGAAAGGGTGGGAAACATACCCGGAGGAACTGGCTCCTCGAGATCTGAGGTCTTTTGTTTTTGTAAACACGTCTGTGCGTCGTGTCTTTTGTTTTGTGTTTTCTTTCGAGTCTTGCTTTGAGTCGTTCCGAGCGTGTCTCGATGTGTTTAGGTTGTTTACCTCTTGTTTTTCGTTGTTGAGTCTTCCTCGCTGTGTTCAGTCGTAGGCTCAATACCCGGTTAAGAACTCATTTCTTAATTTCAAAAAAAATCATCTTGTGCTCAGAGTGTTGTGCCATTCTCCACATTTGTGCAAAACAATATTTGTTCTTTCATAAAACTGCAGGGTCCACCCCCGATAAGTGTGAATAGTAAAACTAGGACCTATCTGAAGCTATATAGGTTCCGGACTGCAAAGCAAAAGAAAAGAGGGAAAATTGAAGCATCTTTGTGTGTTTCGCCTTCAGCAAATTCCGTGATTGTATTCCGGATGTACTTCTTCAGGTCTTGTCAATGTTATCGAAGTATGAGTGCGCCTCTACCTCAAGTGTAAGCCTGCTTCAAGTCAGAACGGCAATTAAAGCAGCAGCAGATGTGATCTCTTGCCAATATGAACAGGATGTACCCTTTTCGAGCTGAGTGTGTTGCAAAAATCTCTCTGAGAGGTAAATCGGAGACACCAGAGTACATATTTGATGCTCCTCTATTGCATAGAATATGAACTTTCATATATACTATTGTTGCATGTGTGCCGCGCATCGTTATGATTCATGCATAAAGTATGCTTGCTTTCAAAATTGCATGGAAAATACCCCCATACTTGCATAGAAGATGCATTTTATCGCACTATTTTGTGCATTTCAAAACACTCACGCTGTTTAGCGTATCGCACTGTCTAGTGCATTTCAAAACACTCTCGCTGTTTAGCGTATCGCACTGTCTTGTGCATTTCAAATCATTCGCGTTGTTTAGCGTATCGCACTATCTTGTGCATTTCAAATCATTCGCGCTGTTTAGCGTATCACACTGTTTAGTGCATTTCAAATCAAATCGCGCTATTTTGCGCATCGCACTGTCTTGTGCATCACATCTCGTTCGCGCTATTTTGCGCATCTCATTGCATTTTGCATACCTTTCGATCGCGCTATTTTGCGCATCGCACTATCTTGTGCATTCCATTACACTCGCGTTGTCTAACGATCGCTACCGCTTAGCGATCGCACTCTCTTGAGCACTCGCGTTGTCTAACGATCGCTACCGTTTAGCGATCGCACTATCTTGTGCATTTGCAATCGCCTTGTGCACTCGCGTTGTCTAACGATCGCTACCGTTAGCGATCGCACTATTTTGTGCATTGTATCATTCGCGCTATTTTGGCGACTTTACTTGGTTGCATTTTGCATGCATTCATTGTTCGCGTTATTTTGGCGATCGCGCTATCTTGTGCACCTTATCTCAGATCGCACCGTCTTGTGCATTCACCCCGCCATACTATTTTGTACACCTTTAGTATCGCACTATTTTGTGCATCTGCTTAGCAATCGCTTTTGTGCATTCACTCTGATCGACTGCTTTTGTGCACCTTACCGCATTTTGCATCCATTTTACCGCGCTTATCTTGTGCGCTACACTTCACTCATGCTTATTTTGCGCCTTGCCTTTATCGCTTTGTGCACTTTACTTGTCCAAATCGCCAAAAGCGTATAAGTCCAATTTTCAAAAGTCTTCTGCATGTCATTTGCATCCCGCCTCGAACTACGCTGGTTTGATTCCTTGCAAAGGATACGTAGGCGACATGGGCACAACCATTTATGCATCTATATCTTGTTTGTTTGTCCAAGTCTTGGCCTTATCATCAAAATGGGTCGATCTCGGCTTTGACATTCACTCCGCCATTGTTATGACTTTCGAAGTTCACAAAGAGGGGCAAATCAGAGACACCCCATTTTTGACCGCCTCAAGACTTGGGCATTATGATGGTTTGCTCGGTGTTGAGAGATGTGCAGGGCACAGGTTCAATTCCTTCGACAAGGAGAGAGGCAAACCCTTCAAAATACTTTGTCTAGGGGGTTTGGAGTTGAAGAAAAGAGGAAAGGAGAGGAGAAAACTGGTTTGGGAGAAGTTCGGCATAGATCCGGGTAGAAGGGAATCGAGCAGCCCTCGCTAAATCGGGCTTATTCAATTCAATACTTGGAGTTAAGCTATGAGGCCACCATTATTGGAAAGAAGACTTCCGGGGCTTCACTTTGCACTCAAGAATCTCCTAGAGCCAAGTCCGGGTGGAGGAGATATGATTGGTTGAAGCTGGGCATCATCCCGGTTGGATCGAGTCTGCGCGACTTCACGGAAAAGGGCATAACTTTTTGCACAGAAGGAATTTTGATGCAAGGTTTGAGCCATTGGAAAGATAACTTCCGGGGCTTCGATTTGCATACCCACCGACCATGTTTTGACCAAGGAATCATCCATCGGCACTATATTTAGCCGACCGGCAGAAAAGAGTGCCGACCGGCACTTTATTTTGGCCGATGATCACACCTTCTGGCCGACCTGAACTCTTTGAACCCCCCAAGCATAGTGCACACCAGCCGCTACCGGGATGCATGTAACCAGACCCACGTGCATCCATGTGCCTATTTTGCACCATTTTGCACCTTTTGGCCCTTATTTTGCACCCTTTGCTCATGGCTTCTTGAGGAAGCCTTGACCCTTTTGTCTTGGCTTCCTCAAGAAGCCTTACCAGCTGTCCAAGCTTCCCTAACAAGCCTTGCACCCTTTGACCCTTTGAAACTTAGCCTCTAAGTCTTGTTTTGCTTGCCTATATAAGCACCTCTCCTCTCCCTTGAGCAAGGGTTGGAGTTTTGGAACAAAAACCAGAGATATATAGATATATATCTGAGATAGATAGATACAACCCTCTATCTCTCTCTATATCTCACTCCTTTGCCTCCAAAAGTCCATGATTCTTGGCCATTCCTTCACCAACCCATAGCACAACACCACCACTTCCATTTCCAACGACTTGGGGCTGTTCTTCAGAGCTTAGGAGCACCTAAACTTTGTCCAAGAGGTGCTGGTTTGCTGGTCTTCAAGGGTAAGTCCTCATCTTCCCTTTTCTTGCATTTTCTTGCTTCATTTCTTAGCCCTAGTTGCAAGCACTTTTGGGCTCCGACCCAAACTTCAAATAGTCTTATTTTGGGGTCCTCTTCATGTTTGATTGAGGACCCCTTGCCGTTTGGTGGCTGCATCTAGCACCTATCTCAATATCCTCTTGTATGCCATGTTTCTTGCATAGAATATTTGGCTTGTGTATGATCTGTTTCAGAGCATGATGTAAGCTAAGAATAGGCTTATTTTGAGCCCTTCTTCAACATTATTGAAGGGCTCAACATTGTTTGCATACTCCATGTGCTACTTGCTTTGAAATCCATGTGATTTACCGTAATCTTGCATGCTTTCTTAGCCTATCTTGCTTTTGTTTTTGTGGGTGGTCATAAACTGAAAATGTTCTTGTTTTGACACATATAAGATCTGTTTTTGGTTGTTTAGGCCATCCATGGCATGCCTTATATAGTCACCTTGCATTTTGGCTTGCTAGCCTTAGGTGTGTGAGTGTGTAGTATGCCATACTTGCTTGGTTTGTTTGATTTGGGACCTTTTCTAACATGTTTTCAGTGTTTAACATGTTGGATATATATCCATGTTTGTGCCTTTTAAGTGTGCTTAAAAAGTTGCTTTAATATGCCTAAGTGTTGGACCATGTGCGCATGCATGTTTGTATGTATTTTGGCCTTCATTTCCATGACATTTAGCCACTGTTTTGGGCTTGTTTAGGGGCTGTCCAAACTAGTCTAAGACCATCATTTTCGTGTTGTAGCATGTTATCTTGTGTTGGTTGCATGCTTGGCCCTTCGCATGTGTTGTATGCTTCGATCATGTTGCATTTGGCATGCAATCTTCATTGTTTAAGTTGCCTAACATGTTGCATGCCTTGCATACTTGCATGTTTAGATTATATCTTGCATATGGTCATTAGCATAATGGTTCCATGCCTTGCATGATTATTTGCTTAGGTTGTGTGCCTAGCATGAATTATATGTTTGCATGTTCATGTTGCATGTTTAGATTGCATGCTTAGGTTGCAATTAGCATGCATGCTCTACCTCTTGACCAAGTCATGATGGAAGTAGATGCCCCTTGATTTGATTGTATGCATTGCATTTCATCCCATTGAAAGTGCACAACTTGGTTTTGGGCCATCACGCATCGAATGCGCTGACAGGTCCGAGAACCAAAGGCTATACTCCTTTGAGTCACAAATATGATAAGGAGTATGGTTGGTGCAAACATTTGTCCCAAGATTCCATATCATGCACTGCTGCTGTCTGTTGCTGTCAAAACTGTCTCCTGCAGGAATTTAGTGCCGACCGGCACTCTTTGGTGCCGACCGGCACATTTTTTGTGCCGATAACTTCCACTGCAGCCGGTGGTCACCACAAGCAGCCGGTGGGAATGTCTTCCAGCCGGTGGCACTCAGAAGCACACAAGGAAGGCCTCCTGGGACTTTGGTAATTTTTGGAGAAGCAGGGCAGTGAAAACAGAGGTAGCAGTGGCACGGTGTGGGCTTCCCGGGCAAGGCGGACATCGAGCATGCATCATTCACGCATCCTGAGGCAGGGGCTGTGGCTCCCTTTTATTTTGCATTTATTCATTAAGTAATTAGAGTTTTGTAATAATTAATTTTATTCATTATTCGGACTGTATTATTATTTTGGTCCCTCCGAGTGAGGGCGTGTTTGTAATAAGTGTGGGTGCGTGTGCATGTCTTCCAACCCCCACTTTCTTTCTTCTTTATTTACCGCTATGATGGTAGAATAGGGCATATTTAAATTAGCATAACAGTATGAAAGCATGTTTGCATTCATTCATTTGTTTACATGCACCGGGCTCGGTACATCATACAAACTGCATCGTACTTTCAACTCCAAATTGAATACGTGTTAGTTGTAGCATTTCACATGCCATGTCTAGGTTAGCCGAGCCTACTCTAGCTTGTATTTATGCTTGTGTTGCATTAGCCATTTAACATGAACTAGGTCATGCATGTTTGCTAACCGGGTTTTCGTTTTGGCACGGAGTACGATGTAAGTGTTTTTGCTTTAGCATATCGCACGCGTGTGATTGTTGCCATGACAGTATGCTTACCATGTGGCTAAATGCTTATATGAGATAACCTGTTTGAATGCCTGTGGGTGGAGGTTGGGGTGCTTGAGTTGGAAAACTCATTGAAATCCGTGTTTTAGCCTACTTGCGAGTAGCAAATTCCAAAGCATTTTCAAAACTAACGGATATGCAATGTTTATTTCCAAATTAGGCAATCTAGTCTATACTTGTTTGTCAGGCGATAACATAGTAATTCTAGGCTAATAATTGGAATAAGAGCATGTAATGTTTTCAAAACGGATATCACGGTTAGTAGAGGCCGGTCTTCTGGAGGCGAAGGGGTGCTCATAGTCGACCTTCCCGATCGTACCAAGCTCCGAGCCAAGACCACTTTGGTGATAGCCGATCGACATGTGGCCTTCGCACCGAGTCGTGGTTTCCTAAATTTCCCAAGAAAATATTTAGGTGGCGACTCAGACCGCAAAGCAGTCCATGTTTGGCACTACTTTTTCAAAAATCTGTTTTCTCAAACGATTTGCCGGATTTGGACTCTTTGGTTCAGATTTAGAACCGACACAAATCGAGTCCGAACTGTAGCCGAGGTCCCTCCGCCGGACGTGCTACAAGGTGGTTTAAACGTGACGGTTTTATTCACACAATCAATAGTGGCATAATATTTCGACAACCAATCCATGCCCAATATACAATCAAAGTGGTCAATGCTCAAAGACAGCGAATCAACATACAATGTCATATCACCAATCAAAACATCACATGCAGGATATACGTGAGCACACATCGTAGAACTTCCCAATGGTGTAGACATAGATAGTATGCAATTCATAGGTTCTAATGATCTAGTCAACCTCCGAGAAAAAACATGCGATAAAAATGAATGTGTAGAACCAGAATCAATCAGTACATAGGCATTCTGTGCACATATAGAAATTATACCTGACACCACTGGCTCAGTATTTTGCACATCCCCAGGTACTAAAGCGAAGACTCTCCCTTGCCTTAATGTTTCATTCCCAATGTTACTCCTGGCATTAGTCCTTTGCATTAGCCCTTGTTATAGGAGCAAATCCGGCTGAACTTGATGCTAGATGGGTTGCATTGTCGAACCTCATTGGACAGTCCTTAATCATGTGACCAATTTCGCCACACTGAAAACACGCGCTGATGCACGATGACACATGCCTTTATGCTTTCTTCCACATTTTGAACAGATTGGCATAGATCCACTACTTTGGCTTGAGCTGCTTGAAGATTCAGTATTTTGCTTTTTATTTGTAAAGAATGAATGGCCCTTCCAAAAATTGGATCCAGGTCTTTTACTTCTCCATTCTGTTGTTGGTGCCTTGGCTTGTTTCATTGCTGCTAGGGTGGCTTCCGCCATTATTGCTCTGTCTAAAACTTCTACATAGGTAGGCAATTTTAGGACGCCCACTCGATCAAACACTTCTAAATCCAAACGCCTTCAAAATTTCGTGCCTTTTTGTAATCAGTATCCACTATATGTGGAGCAAATCGAGCCAATTTAGTAAATTTGGCATCATACTCGGCTACGGACATCCTTCCTTGTTTAAGTTCTTGGAACTCAGAAACTTTCCAATCCCGGAAGCATTGGGGAAAGTACTTGTTGTAAAATATCTCATTGAACTGGGTCCATGTCATGTCCCTGCTGTTATTTCGAATTAATAACCACCATCTCCAGGCTTCATCCTTTAGGGTGTAGGTGGCCAAGAGTACTTTCTAAGTCGCCGAGCAAAGGAACACTTCAAATAACTTTTCCATTTCAAGCAACCATGTTTCTACCTTTAAGAATTCAATACCACCCAAGAAAGTTGATGGTTTCATCTTCATAAACTTTTGGGTTAAGTTGATTATATCATTGTTATCCGGTTCAACTTGCACCGGCGGAGGTAGAGGGGGCAAAGGTTGTTGCCTCTATTGTTGTTGAGCCATTGCCTGAGTTAAGGCTGCAAGCATTTGTTCCATGCGGCTCATTTGAGCCTCAGATTATTCAGCTGTTCCATCACTTCTTGTATTTTCCATTTGCTATAGATAAACAGAGCACTATAAACATAAGCAAATAGTCCTTTCCATAACATTCATATCATTTATTTCCATATCATGTGGCCATGATCATATTTAGTTTTCACTTTTAATGAACACACACTCATGCATGCAGATGGAATGCCCTTACTTCTGACTAAGACATCCTAAAGCTCATATGGACTCGTGTGTGTGGTGGAACACGTGCTCTGATACTACTCTGTCACAACCCAAACCCGCCCCTATATGTTCAGCGTCGTAACCGGCTAGTAATCCTTGGATTATCAAAGGCCTCTTAACAGAATAACATATAATTAGGAGCTGCGGAAGCAAATATACAAAATATACATAGTCTATTGAGCTGTACAGACATACATGCAACACATAAACTTAAATTTATGAGCATATATATAACGTCATAGAGGTACAGTACTTATACGTCATCCCATGTACATATCAATAGAAATTTGTTCATAAACAAAAAGAAACGAAGTCTTAAATATTCACAAAACATGGCCACTTGGCTTAATCCGGAACCTCATCGGGAGGCGCAAAAGGTGGCTAACAACACAAAAATTTTCAGGCATCATCTTAGGCCTGTCGTGCGCCTGATCACCTACATATATAATATAAATAGTGAGCGGGAGCCCAGTGAATAATAATAGAGTAAAGAGTTAAATGAATGATGTCTCATAACTAATTTAGAAACCAAATTCATCTCGAAGACAGGGTTCACATTTGTTTTCTTGTTCAAAGTATATATAGAAATCAGAATTCATGCTTAATCTTACATGGCTTATCCGTTAGCGCTAACAGATCTCATACAGAAAATCAAAGGTCATACTTGTCAGTTCCATAAGGAACCTCCGGCCAGGTACGGATAACTTGTCAGTTCCATAAAGAAACCTCCGGACTGGGAATGGATAACTTGTCAGTTCCATAAAAGAACCTCCAGCTAGGTACAGATAACTTGTCAGTTCCATAAAGGAGCCTCTGGTCCGGGTACAGATAGCATACTTGAATCACAACATAAATGCCGCAATATTTGTCAGAGTTGGATAATCAGTCATAGTGCAAAACATAGCATTTCATAGAACACATCTTATTCCATATACAGAAAATAATTTAACTTGAACATAGCTTTACTAAGTTATTACTTACAGATAACAGATGGCTCCAAGTAAACAAACAGAGTAGGCAATTCAGATATCTTGTGGCGTATGACCTACAAAGATACAAAACGAATACGTACTGAATTACACACCCGGAATCATTAACTTAGTTCTTTCCTACCTTGGTGTGTTTCTACTTCTTATCCTCATTATTGTATCTTAATATTGGCCTATGAATGCCTAGGATGCAATGAGGATGCTAAAATGCACTTGAAAACACTTAACAAAACATGCTGAAAACGGGGTCCTCGCTCGAGCGCAACTTCCTTCGCTCGAGCAGACATACAAAATGTGAGTAGTCACTAAAGCGCAACTTTTGTCGCTCGAGCAGTCTGTAAACTTTTGCAAAAGTGCTGGCTACTTGATTTTTCCACTCGATGCACACTCGATGTTCGCTCGTGCGTGAGACTCATATCCTCGCTCGAGCGCAACTTCTGTCGCTTGAGCGGTCTGCAAAACACGCAAACTTCTGGGAGCATGCATTCTACACTCAAGCCAGCTTTTTGTTGCTCAAGCGGAAGTGTGATAATGAAGGTGGTCGCTCAAGCGTCGGATCTGTCGCTCGAGCGTGGAAGCAGAATTCTGGAATTTTCATATTTGCTTCCAAACTTCAAATTCAACCCCAAAGCTGCAAATTATGGTTTCTTGTGCCAAAAACTTGATGAAACTCTTGTAAACTTGGAAAACATGGTGAATTCAAAATCATTTCACAAAACCCAAGTCTGAAACCTTGCCAATCATGCAAAACAAAACCCAATTCCTTGATAACATAACATGACCATGACATGCATGGTATGAATGAGATTCCAAGTCTCTAATTCATGATCAAATAAGATGTTCTACTCAAAAACATGGTGAGTTCTTAAACTAAAACTAAGATATGAATATGCATGGTATAAATTCTTAGACAACATGCTCTAAATGCAATGTAATGCACATGCATGTATATATACTCTACTCTTCTATTTCATTAAGCTTAATTCTTGCCTCAATTCACTTAATTCTTTTGAATACATGTGTTAATTAAGTATCCTAAGTACACAACTAAAGGCTTGATTTCTTACCTTAGGTTCTCAATTCCTTGAATCCTACTAAGTTCTTGCTCAATTCTTCAATTCTCCTTAATTCTTTAACAAATTCAAATTCCTTTGTTTGAAGACTTCTCCCTAGTCTCTCTCTCTCTCTCTCTCTACACGTTTTGTGTATGTATGGGCTCAACAATGTGTTGAAATGAAGGAAAATGATGAGTGGAGGTATAAAAGGTGCCTTATATAGGCTTGGATTAAGTAATTCATTAATTAGGCTTAATTGGGCATTAATTTTCCTAATTTAATCGTTTCGAACCGAATTTTAATTAAACCTACCATAATGTTCTAAAAATTCCAACGAACAAATAAATGAAGTTAATTTCGTAGCCGGATGCCGATAAGGCCTTCAATTCGTAGAATGAAACAGAACAGATCTTTCTACATTAAACATATATAAACACAAATTAGGCAACATATAATGTAAAATTTCACTTTACTTACTTATTGACATAATTAAGCATGTATTAACGTTAATCATGGGTCGAGGTTGTTATAGTTGGAGTGTTACATTTAAAAAAAGTACACTAAAGAGTTTTTTAGCAAACCATCTAGAGGTACCCAATGTCACATTATACTCGCCACATTGGAGTATTGTTACATTTCGAAAAAGTACATAATAAGTTTTTTTAGAGTGTTACATTGGAACGTTACATTTAGGAAAAATATACTAACGAGTTTTTTTTCCAATGTTATATCATATCCGTTACATTAGAGTGTTACATTTGAGAAAGGGTAAAAAAAAAAAAGTGTTGATATGATATAAAATAAATTTAAAAGGATCTCATGAAATACCTTTTGAAAATAATAGGACTTTATAAGTATGCTAGATTCTGAGAAAAAGAGTATTTAAAATTATATTTTAAAAAATAATATGTGATTTTGATACAATTTTTATTTCGCGAAGTCTGCTTAAAATTATCTGAGTCACATATTGATTTAGAGAATTAAATTTTGAATATCTTTTATGAAAATTCAAATTTAGTGTAAAACATTTGATAATTCTACACACACCAACATGATGGGATTATGACCCTCCATTAAAAGGAATTTTCTTAGATTGTTGTATTTATATTTTAGGGTAAATTACACTAACACCCCTTGAGATTTAGATTTAATACAGCCTTCTTTTTTACGTTTGGAAAATTACACTGACCCCCTTATTAATGTATTTATTTTGGGTGCTTTTATTTACACACCACTAATACTCTCAATACATTCTATTAATAGATTATATTTATATTCCAATAATATCCTCCAATGAAATATCATTAAGACAAGATGAGGTGTATTTATTTATTCAAAAATTTCATATATTAAAAACACAAAATACTCTTCACACACCATCATTCCTATAGAGTTTAGGGTTTTAACATATAAATATTGTATTTCTTTATCATCTTCACTATTAATATACACTCACGATATTATTCATTATCAATTAGCTCACTTCATTTTCTTCTCTATTATATTTATTTTTCAAACTCAAAATATTATTGCCTTTGAAGATTTAAGATTTAAGAACATTGAAATCCACTAGTTTTGAAGATTTGCACACGATCGATGACACTGAGATGGTTGGTTTCGATATAAATATTGAAAACGTTGATTTGAATATTGAAAATGTTAGTTTATGACTTAGTTTTTTGATTTTTTATTTATCTCGTTTGTATGTTGGGAAGATGAGTTTGTTTGCCGTGTTTGGATAACTAGAGTTAAACTTTTACACATTGCTCGATTATTTATATTTGAACAAAACAATTTTGTTCAAATTATTAGGATTGACCAAATATTAAATGTTTATAAAAAAATTAAATATTTTAAGTTATTTCTGTTAAAATAAATTAAATTTGTATTCATTGTTCAGATATAAATTTTTAAACATTGTAAGTTTGTTCAACTTGAACATGACTAATTTGATGAATTTGAAACAATGACGAGAGACAAGATTTTAAGACCGACAATGAAGATCAACATCGGCGAAGATAGAGGCCGAATGAAACACTCTGCCAGCGATTTGAACTGACAAGACGACGAGATGTGACACAATGAGACAACGAGATGTGACACAACGAGAGTTCAACACCAACTATGAAGTTCAACACTGATGAAAATGGACGCTGAATGAAACCTTCGCCGGTGATGGAGATCAAGATCGACAAAGATAGTCTCTGTTGGTATCTCTTCGGAAGATTGTGAAGTTTTTGTTGTGTGTAGTGGTGAACATGAAGAGTTTTGGTATTTGTAATGGTATGTGTAATGATGTGTATTCAAATAGTTAGTAATATGTTAATATAGGGTTAGTAATGGAAAGTTAAGGTGTGAACTAATATATTTTTAAACCCTAAAAATTATTTTGTGTGTGTACTAAGTAATGGTGTATACTGAGAGTATTGGTGGTGTAAATAGAATCACCCATTTATTTTGACGAGGTTAATGTTGGGATGAAAAGGACATTTTTGCCCATAAACCATTATATGTAGAAACTAATAAAAAAAAATGTAGATACACTACAACAAAACTAACTATTTACGGCATCATGTTTACGACATTCATTAAATGCATGTCATAGTTCGTACATTCTACGGCATTTTTTTTTTTTTTTTTTGCAAGCCGTTAATGTTTTGTCAATAACAGCATACATACCATGTAAGTTGTTGATTCATATATTTATAGCATGCAAAAGTATGCCGTAAAAAATGTATGTTTTTACGACTCACAAAAATATGTCGTAAAATATTTGCATTTAAGACAATATACATTTCATATTGTAAAATATTATAACTTTACACGGCATACATTAACATGTCGTGAAAACTTCTGCAAAAAAAAATAAAATAATAATAATCAAAAAAATTTTTATGGCATGTATATTTTCACGACATATAAAAATATGTCATAAAATATTTGTACTTAAGATGACATACATTTCATGTCGTAAAATATTATAACTTTACACGACATGCATTAGCATGTGTGAAAACTTTTATTAAAAAAATTTCAATCCGATTTTTTTTTATTTAAAAAAACTAACAATTTCCAACCAAGCTTCTCACCTTAAATTTTTCTAATTGAGGAAAAAACATAAAAAATAATTTATATATTATTTTATAATTTAGTGTCTCTTTTAAGGGATAATGGCACCCAGTGGGATTTTGAGAAAAAAAATTACACATTCAAGAAAAAGTTTATAATTTTAATGATTAATATTTATATGGCTTCTCACTAATTTGTAATTATTATTTTTTTAAATTACCTTGATTTGATATTTTTCTTTCTTTTAATAATTTATTTATTTTTTACTTTTCAAATGTGCCTAATCTGAATACAATTAAAAAATAAAATATTTATAAAAAAATAATAAAATATAATATATATGAAATGCATTAAATTTATATAATTTTAAATTTAGTGATTTTTTTTAAAACAAATTAAAAAGTTTTTTTTAAAAACAAATTAAAAAGTAAAACATTATTAAAATTAAAATAAAATATTTCTTTTAACTATATGTAAATTATTTGAATTTAAAAAGTAAAAAAAAAAGATTATTTAAAATATTACAAATATTACAATAACTAAAACAAAAAACTTGAAAAACATTTTAGGCCCCCTTACTCTCTCACTCAGGCCTCGTTTGGGAACCCTCAGTTTTAGTTAAAAAGCCAAAAAGTTACTAAATTAGCCAAAAAGCCAACAACCCATACCAAAAAATCAAAGATTCTCTTTTCTCTCTACTTTTTGCACATCTTTTCGTAAAAAGCTAAAAAGTCATCCCAAACATATTAGTTTTTTTTAGCTCTTATTTTAGCCAAATAACTAAAAAGTTACTAAATTAGCCTGTTCCCAAACGAGGCCTGAGTCTCTGGTCTCTCTCTCTCTCTCTCTCTCTCTATATATATATATATATATCCTCTGTAAACCTTAATCTCTCTCAACCGATCGAATCAGCCTTCTTCAGCCCCGTTTGATCTAATCTCAGAGCAATTGGTGATTCATCTCAGATCCAATCTTAGAGCGATTGGCAATTTCGAAGCTCCACCGCCTTCAGCATCTGCACCAGCGAGGGAAGCGAGGACCATCGTCTACTAAGGTGAGCACCACTCTCTCTCTCTCTCTCTCTCTCTCTCCTCAGTTTCGTATTCTCTTTCTCTCTTCCTCAAGCTCTTTCTTCTCGTCGAGTTTGAGCAATTTGCTGTATAATAATTTGTTGATGGAATCTCAATTAAATTCCACTAGTGCTTCGTAGTGCTCTTTGATTTGATTAATTGTTTTTCCAGGAATCCTGGAAGCAATCTTCTCAATTCGTGCTATGGGTTCCTCTACTTCTTCTTAGAAACCAGACAACATTTAAGGTCTCTCTTTGTATGCTAGTACTTTTTTTGCTTTTTTAAGGTTTTCATGGTGACTCAATCAATTAGGCAATCTTTCTCAATTTGGTAATATGCTTCGTGGATGAAATTCTAGAAGAAACTTACAGTTGATGCAACTTTTTCCTTCATTTTTTGTTGTTGTTGTTGTTGTTGTTGATGTTTGTTGTCATGAGATAATATAATTTGTATGTTTTTTATTGCTTCTATTGAATTGTTGAAATGAGGTATTAATTTATGTTTATGATTGTGCGAAACCGTTCTCTTTTTTTGGCTATGTTTTGTAAAGAACTAAGTATCTTAAGAATCTGAGTCCCCTGCGATTTGGTTAAGAAACTTTCCCAGTTTTTGAAGTATTGAATTGCTAAAGGAATTTTGGTCTAGATGAAAGTCCAAGTATGTAAATTTGATCTTCAAAGTAGTGGAAAAACCTTAACGCCGTGTTTGGTTAGGGAATTTGGTAAGGGATTTGAAAAAAGGAAGAGAAAAAGTGGATAAAACTATGTGAAATATATGTATACTAGCGTATTTAGGCTTGGTGTAAATAATGTTGGGATTAAAATATAATTGTAATCCAACACTATTTAATAAATTATAAATTGACCCATAAACAATCTAAAATAATCCTAAAAAGATAGATGAAACATGAAATTCAAATTAGCCTCTAATGAACATAATCATCAAAACACCATAATAAATCAACGTAAATCAAATTAATTCACAATAATAATAACAATAATTATCCATTCCCTTTTTAATTGACTATTTTACTTTTGATTTATGTCCAATTTCTTATGGGATGTTATTAATTAAACTAAATTGACATAAAGTAAATAAAAAATGGCAAAATTGATATAGTGAAACTGAGTAAATTGATGCAAGAAAATGCACAACTTGTACAATTTGTCTTCTTTTTTTTAAAAAAAAAATTTCATTTTTAATAAAAGGTGTCTTAGTCGAATTGAAATACCTAGCCAAATGGGGATTCAAATCCACGTGGCACATTTCTAATGGTTCACATATACCCAACATAGAGAAATGCTATTTGTAGCTGACATGTAACATGGGTCATATTACAAATAAATCTCAGTTTTGCAACGTATTTTTCGTATTCTAATTTTGTGATTAGAATTTTTTGTGATTATTTTCTGTTGAATATTAAGGTCTCTGTTTTTCCCCATTTTGATTTTATGGAGAATTGAATTTTTCAGAAAGATCATTAGGCCATTGATATCCTTCTAGTAGAGATTGAGCTTGCTCTTTGTGAAGGTAATTTCTAATCTTTGAATACACAAGCTTGCATTGTTAGGGAAATTCTATTTTTGTCTCAAATAAATTTCATTCATACACAAGCTTGGAAGTCCAAATCTGATCTTCTAATTTTGCTTGCTTTTGGTTTCTAGGTTGCTATGTTTGGGATGAAATGTTAACACTTTTGAAAATTTCTCTTTTTAAATGTTGAATAGTGAAAATCCTATGTGATTCGTGATTAGATAAAGATTAGAATATTCCAAATCCCAAAAAACTTCCAAAACATTCAATCTAAAATCATCAAGCACTTACGAGAGTGATTTTAGTTTGTTTGTTTTTAGGAATAAAATAATAAATCGACACAAACGATTTTTTACGTGGAAAAACCACAATTGAAGAACCTTCAATTGTAATCAAAAACCACGGGCGAACCGCCACTAATCAATCCACTACAGAAGGACTACAAGGTTACAAAGAAACCATACAAATTACCCAACCCAGTCAATTTGTCTCTGAATCTTCTGTAACTCTTTCACCACGCCTTCGTCACGGAACTGATTCTGAAGTTGATTCTACACCACAACTTCAATTGTCGAATTAACGACTACGTAAAGAATCAAACGCCTTTTGAAACTTTACGTGTTGATCTTCGGATTCCACCGAAGGGAACACTCTTGAATATGTAGTATCAAACTCTTTGATGTATGAATCTTAATTCATGAGTTTTAGAACTCTCTCAAGAACATCAAAGAAAACTTATCAAACTTTCAGAAGAACACTTCAAACAAAACTCTAGAATTCTTCAATCAGATCTAGAAAACTAGTCCCCTAGTTTTAGGAGACAACCCTCTTCTTATAGAAAGCCAAAAAGAATCCCAATCCTGAAAGAAACCAATCACTTGAAAATTTCCGGATTCTGAAGCTTGCTCGAGCGAGGCTCCTCTCGCTCGAGCGAGAAGCTTATCTCGTGTGATTTCTACTAGTGCCTTCGCTCAAGCGAGGAAACAATACTTTCAGGTTTTTGTATGGAAGCAATTCGTCGCTCGAGCCACCTTCATCTTCGCTCGAGCGAGCATTGACCTTCGCTCGATCCACCAATTCCATGCTCGAGCGCACATTCATCACCTTCAGGTTTTATACCTGACGCAGTCCTTCGCTCGAGCGAGGACATCTTCGCTCGAGCGAGGAAGAAAAAAAAACACAAATTTTACAACTCAATCACTGAGTTTTGTTCGCGGGATTTTGAAAAGATAGGACCTAACAATCTCCCCCTTTGTCAATACCCGGACAAAACTTTCTAAACAATTTCCTGACCACATTACAACTCAAAGAATGTACAAATAATTACAATTCATCCAATAATTTCAACCTGACCACATTACAACTCAAAGAATGTACAAATAATTACAATTCATCCAATAATTTCAACTCATCCAATGATCTAATATATTACAACTCGATGAAAAGATATCAAAGAATCCAAACTTGAGAACCATCCAATCTGCACACCAGAACTGTGAAAAGATTGATTATGCACCAAAAAATATCAAGATTGTATATAGATCATAAATGAAAAATTACTATTCCATTGAGCTGTAAATAAAACTACTAAGCCATTACTAAGCCATTGATAAATCAATAATCAATATAGCCAATATCCACCAAAACAGCCAAATATAACCAAAACAAATCATCTCCCCCTTTTTGGCTGGGAGAGAAACAAAAGCAATATAAACAGTATAAGAGGAACTGTAAAACAAAACAAACCAAGAAACCAAACACTATGAAGATGGTGGAGGATGCTGCAACTGAAGAAGAGAAAGAATCTGGGTCAGCATAGCACTCTGCTCGTCAAGGCGTGCATCAATAAGATCAAGACGATGAGCAAGAGCCGGATCCAAGTCATGAGTACCTGCTGCTGGTCCTGCATGAGCAGCCTCAACCTCCTCCTCCTCGGCAAGAGGATCATCATCACCCGCAACGCCGGGACCACCTGCATGAGAACCCCCAACCCTTGACCCACTCCCCCTAACATGGGCCTGACTCTGTGAAACAAAGGAGTTTAGTAATAGGTTTGACAGAGAAGCAAACTCATCATCTTCAAAACAGAACATGAAGAGAAGTGAGAACACGGTGAAGAAAACACCCATAAGGAAGCCCCAAAGATTTTCTGCCCTCAAAGACCCCGATCATTTTTGAGATAATCATCTCGGGAAGATCAATGGGAAGGTGATGATGAATACAATATAAAACATAACCCTGGTCCTGAGTAATATGAGAGGAATGAGTGGTGACAAAAATATTGGCGCACACAATGATATTGAGAAGATGAAACCGAGGAAGCAACTCATTCTCACAATGAGAGCCCCTATGATCCATGTCCTAGAAACACCACACAACTCGGAAGCAACCATATCAAAATTGACACCGCATCGTAAGGAAAGGAAATGACAATCATCAATAACAGAAGACCAAGAAACTCGCTAAACACATCCCCAAAGAATAGTAATAGACTTCTTCCTAACCCAAGTCCGAAAGGTACAAAGCTTCTATTAATAGAATGGATGTTGCAATAAAACTCGGATGAGACTAAGATTTTGTGGACCGGAAAAATGTAACACTTGATCACCACCTAACGGATCAAACAAAGATCGAATGGGAATAACCTCAAAAGTATTAGGTAACACATGACGCTCTAAGTGAACTTTGCGCGAGGCAAAGGACTCCCTAAACAATTTGGCCTTTACTTTCGACTCAAATTTGGTAGTATTGAAGGAAGGTCGAGAAGCAGTCAACTTGCGACGTTTGGAAGGTTCTGCCATTACTAGACAAACCACAGAGGCATAATGAAGACAGAGGTAAAACAGAGCACGGCAAAAACCAAAAAAAACAGACCATCCAAAAACCAGTCAGAACCGACAAAACCCACATCCCCAATACCAAACCAAGGAACACAGACAGAAAAACATTAGTCCATTAGTCCAAAAAGCATGGTAGAACAGTAAGGATAAGATATGAGCAAAATATGGAGCAAATCAAAGCAAACAAATCACAGAGATCATAAACAAAACATGAGGTTATCAAGCCAACAAAAAAAACAGTAGTGCAGCAGTAGAGAAACACAGCAATAGCCAATTAGAGAGACAACGAAAACCCAGCCTATAGAAAAGACAATCAGAAGAACAAAACAGAGCATGATGAACAATGAGCATAAGACATGAGCAGATATGAACCAGACATCAACAATAATAAGAACAGAGAAAATAAAGCACAGTCACATATGGTCAATATCATGTAACTAGTAAACAAGTAAACCCTAGAAACCTAAAATCCCCAATGTTCAAACAAGGAAATTCCCAAGACAAACCAACTCAAAGCGAAACCCTAGAAGCAATACAAAGTATATAAATCAAACCAAGGACCCTAGAGCATGAAGAGAATCGAAATCAGTGGAAAAGAACAAAAAAAAAAAAAACAAGAATGAATTCTGGATAGAGGCAGAGCACATGCACAATTCCAATCCGAAATAAAGAGAAAGAAAACAAAAAAAAAATAAAAAAAACTTACCAATGATGAGGAATGTGCAAGGAAGAAAACACAAGAAATCCTAAAGCCAAGAGAGAACCCTCAAACGAGCCGATCAAGGGAGAACAAAAGCCCTAGCAAAGAGAGAGAGAAGAACACGAAGGAGGGAAAAAAAATGAACCCAAGAGACACCCCTGCAGATTTTAAATCTCGACAGCTCGCTCGAGCGATGACTCGCTAGCTCGAGCGAGGGTAACAAAAACGCCAGGGTCGCTCGAGCCAAGAAAAGGTCGCTCGAGCCAGAAACACATGCTCTCAGGTCTTATGCAGAAGCAGAAGCACGCTCGAGCGAGGACCCGGTCGCTCGAGCCAAGGATTTTTTTTTTTTTTTTTAAATTAAAAAAAAAACACCTAGGATGCCCTGTAACAAGTAAGGTGACAAAGTAAATGACTTTACCACAAGGATAAGAGAATCCACTGATCATGAGTCCTGAAAATTTGAGAAAAGAGATGAAACACAACCTCATGAAGAAAATAGATAGTATTAAATCAAAGCCATAAGCATCATGAGAATGAATAACTCAAAAACACACATGAGAGCTCATATAAATAGTGTGTGTGTGTGTGTGTGTGTGTGTGTGTGTGCAATCCTTGAGAGTCACAAAGCTATAGTTAATTCTCGTAGTGATCGGATGGCTGAACCTCCAACAAGAGTAACTGACCATCACAAAGAAAAGTCAAACCACTAGGAATCACGGGGTATTTGTTGAGTAAATGCGGAAGCTCCCCCTCAGACAATGATCCCCTTTTTTTTTTTTTTTTTTTTAACACTTTTTTTTTTTTTGTGGGCACTCACTGGTGGCATACACGCTCAAGAGTATGGAGTCCAAACCAGAGAAGAATGAAATCATAATGATGGCCTGGTTGGTGCCTCTGACGTAGCCTTTTCCTAATGCCCGGAAATCATGTACTGAGGGAGAAACCATGGAAGTGAAATAGGATGGTATATGGTTAAGAGACTTAACATCACCCATGATATACCAGTATAGGTCAATTCCTCTGAAAGAGTACAAGAAACACTGTTAGTGGTCCATAGAGAACTTTGATCACTTGTGGAAACCCCGCAATAGCTTTATCTCAAGGATGTGTACAGAATGAGATCATGAAGTAAATGAGTATGGGCATTCAGAATGAGCTATGAACAAAGATGGAAAAGATCTTGTATGCAACATGAGCAGTGTTCATATAAAATTTGATACAAATATATCAGAACTCAATCATAGATTATCACATCCAAGAACAGTAAGCCAACCACTCACACTCACCTCACAAGAAACAACCTAGTTACTGAGACATTACTCCAAGGTCTTTCTAAGATACTCAAATCAAAGAAGATCAATGGGTTTTGTAAAAATATTAGTTTTTTGATGCTCAGTAGAAACATGTTCCAAAACAACAAGGCCTTCATCCACTAACTCTCGAATAAAATGATGACGGATGTCAATGTGTTTGGTGCGAGAGTGTTGGACATGATTTTTTGAAATGTTTATGGCACTTGTGTTATCACAAAAAAGAGTGAGAGTGTTCTGTTCTATTCCATAATCATGAAGCATTTGCTTCATCCACAACATTTGGGCACAACAACTTCCTGCAGCAATGTATTCAGCCTTAGCAGTAGACAGAGAGATAGCATTTTGCTTTTTACTATGCCAAGAAACCAGATTATTCCCAAGGTAAAAACACCCCCCGGATGTACTTTTCCTATCATCAGCACACCCTGCCTACGCATCGAAAAACCAAGAATTTTACTGTAGTATCAGTGGAAAACCAAACCCCATACCCCAAGGTCCCATTAACATACTTGATGATGCGTTTTACCGCAAGAAGGTGAGACTCTTTAGGACTGGCTTGGTAACGAGCACAAACACCGACACTGAAGGAAATATCAGGACGACTGGCTGTGAGATACAAAAGACTCCCTATCATACTCCTATAAAGGGTAGGATCGACATCAATACCAGAGGAATCTTTGGAAAGGTGAAGACTGGTGCTCATGGGAGTGCGAGCATGTTTGGCAGACTCAAGACCAAACTTTGACACAAGATTTTTAGCATACTTAGACTGAGAAACAAATATACCCGAAGGAGATTGTTTAATTTGGAGACCCAAAAAATAAGACAACTCTCCCATCATGCTCATCTCAAACTCATGTGTCATGCAATCCGAAAAATATTTCACAAGATGATCAGCAGTGGAACCAAACACAATATCATCAACATATATCTGAGCAACAAGAATATGAGACTTAGTATGTTTCACAAATAATGTCTTATCCACACTACCCCTTTGAAAGTCATTATCAAGAAGAAAGGTAGTGAGCCTATCATACCAAGCCCGAGGGGCTTGTTTCAACCCATACAAAGCCTTGTCTAACTTGTAGACATGATTAGGACATTTAGGGTCCTCAAACCCTTTTGGTTGCTCAACATATGCCTCTTCTTTTAAGTACCCATTCAGAAAAGCACTTTTTACATCCATTTGAAACAATTTAAAGCCAAGGAAACATGCAACACCAAGTAAAATGCGAATGGATTCGAGACGTGCAACTGGGGCAAACGTCTCATCATAGTCAATACCCTCTACTTGTGTGTAGCCTTGAGCAACCAACCTAGCTTTATTCCTCACAACAGCATTCATTCTCATCAGATTTATTTTTAAAGATCCACTTGGTACCTATCACATTCATGTCTCTAGGTCTGGGAACAAGAGTCCAAACTTTGTTATGTTCAAATTGACCTAATTCTTCATGCATAGCATTGACCCAACTATCATCTAGCAAGGCCTCTTTAAAATTCTTAGGTTCAATTAATGAAACATAACACATATGTGATACCTCATCCCGAATCTGTCTTCGGATTTTCATTCGATCTGAAACACTTCCAATTACCTGTTGAGCTGGATGATTCAGTTTCACCCTTGCTGATGGTTTAAGTTCAGGACTTGGGGTGACAGGAGGAACAGGAGTGCTGTCCTTTTGAGCACTCTTTGGACTTGAACTTACCTGTGAGGTTGGTGCTGTAACAATTTCTTGTGATTGAGCCGCATCATCTCCTTGATTTTGTGATTCAGTATCCAAGATTGGAAACTCACCATTGTCATCCTCATTTGTTGCTGAAGTAGGTGAACTTGTGTCATCTATAACCACATTGATAGATTCCATTAATGATGAAGTTCGAGGTTATAGACTAAAAGCCCCATCGTTGGTTGAATACCCTAGGAAAATACCTTCATCACTTCGGGAGTCAAATTTGCCCAAGGGCTCTCTATCTTTGAAGATGTAACACTTACTCCCAAAAGTTTTGAAGTATTTTACATTAGGTTTCATACCCTTCCACAATTCATAAGGAGTTTAGAAGTGCCTGCCTTAAATACACACGATTTATGACATAAACAGCAGTATTTAAGGCTTCGGCCCAAAACTTTGGAGGAAGACTCTTACTAAGGAGCATGACCCTAGCCATTTCTTGAACAACTTTGTTCTTCCTCTCAACCACTCCATTTTGTTGTGGAGTAATAGGTGCAGAAAACTCATGCTTAATTCCATGCATATCACAAAAATCCGAAAACGAACTATTTTCAAATTCACGACCATGATCAGTTCGGATTCTTATGATACGCCCAATGGAAACACCCTGTTCATTTTGGATTTTAAGGACTAAAGCCTGGAAAGCATCAAATGTATCAGATTTTTCCCTTAAAAAATTTACCCATGAGAATCGAGTAAAATCATCAACAGTTAAAAAAATGTATCTTTTACCTCCAATGCTTTCAGTGCTAGTAGGACCCATTAAATCCATGTGAACTAATTCAAGAGGACGTTTGGTTATAAAGCTGTTCACCTTTTTATGCGGAGCACGGGTTTGCTTGCCAAGCTGACATGGTCCACACACATGGCTCAAATTCTTACCTAATTTAGGTACTCCTCTCACAAGTTCTTTGTTGGCTATCTTAGTTAGGTCTTTGAAATTCATGTGACCTAATCTTTGATGCCATAGATCAATGTTACTTATGATGGCAGAATAACAAGTGAGATCATTAGTAGTAAGAATTCCATAGCAGTTATCAGATGTGCGGACCCCATGTAAAACAGTATTTCCTTTTTTATCCAAAATTTCACATTTATCTTTTGAAAACAAAACTTCATGATGGGAATCACACATTTGACTAATGCTCAAAAGATTAGCTTTAAGACCATCAACAAGTAAGGCATTATCTAGCTTGGGAAGACCAGCAACACTTATAGAGCCCTTACCAATGACTCTAGAAGTGCCGCCATCTCCAAAGGTAACAATTCCTCCTTCATATTTTTCAAGAGAGGTGAAGTAGGATTTGTTACCGGACATATGACGAGAGCACCCACTATCAAGATACCACATGTGTGAGTCACGTGCTTTTAGAGCAGTGTGAGCAACAAAACAAGTCAAATCATCTTTTCTAACCCAAATCTTTTTAGTCTTGGTGTTCCGCCTAGACATGTAAGGTTGTCTCCTAACCCAAAAAGTATTAGAATTTCTGCCCTTTTGAGACACCTTACCAAACATTTCAAAACAATAAGGACGAATGTGGCCATACCTACCACAGTGGTGACAAATAAAAATGTGTTTTACCTCCCTTTGTTGGTCTTGCTCGCTTTTGCTTGATGAAGAAAAGAGTCATCTTGATCTACCTTCAATTTTCCCTTTGCTTGAGTCTTCAAGTTATGTGAGGTAGAGGCTTGTCCTTTGTGAGTTGTCGCATCATAGCCTAGCCTTCTTTTGTCAGAACCCATTTGTTGAGATCCGAGTATGTCTTCTAGAGATCTGGAACCTTTGTTCCACATGGCAATTGTTGCTCTAGCAATATAGAGTTCTTCATCTTTCTGACTGACTTTCTCTTCCAATGCAGTTTGTGACAACTCAAGACTTTCAAGCTTTTCTTCATATGTGGAATACACCCTCAGAAGTTCATTCCTTTCAGTTTCACAGGACAGAAGTTTTCCACATAAGTCTTGCCTGTCATTTGAGATCTTGATGACATTCTGCTTTGCTGTCAAGAGTTCTCCTTTGAGCCGGACATTCTCACTCTCGCATGTTTTGAGCTTGAGAGAGAGTTTGTCATTTGTTTTAGACAAATTCAGAGATTCCTCGTACAGCTTCTCGTAAGCTTGTTGTAGTTCATCGCCATTGATCTCATCAATGTCTTCAGATGTTTCATCGTCCTCTCTTTGTTTCTCAATCTCCTTAACCTCATCCAATCTGGCAACCATGGCAGACAAGTTGTTGGATGGAGGTGGAGGTGAATCTCCTCTTTCATGGAATTGGCTCAGAATTTCCCATGCATCTTTAGCCTTTGTGCATTGAACGACCCGTTGCTGTTCTTCATTAGAAATTGCTCCACGAATAATGATTAGGGCTCTCTGATTGCCCGGATTATCTGCACTTTCTGTATCTTCTTCAATGGTTTGCCAACCTTCTGGTTCAAAGGCTCTCAGAAACGCCCTCATTCTGATTTTCCAATACAGGTAGTTGGTCCCATCAAAGGTGGGAGCATGATGCAAGTTCTGACCACGGGCTGATCCCGAAGGCTTTGGAAGAGGTTGAGAAACCGTGGCCCAAAATTCCATGAAAGCACTATCTCCATCTTCACCAGATTCAGGTTCTTCGGGTTCTTGCTCCGACCCGCTTTCATCATCTCAAGTTACGGTGTAGACTTTCTTCCGATTCTTTTTCGTAGGGCATTCAAGGGATATATGGCCAAACCCTTGGCATTCAAAGCACTTGACCCCTGGCCCCCTAACAACCTTCTTTTCAGTAGTTTGAGCTAATTTTGGTGGAAAAGTTTTGGGTTTGTCATTGCTCTTCTCTTTTGAAATAGGGGCTCTGAAATTAGGCTTCTTTTTCAAAAAATTTTTAAACTGTTTTGTAAGCATAGCAGTCATCTCAGACTCTAAATCAAATTCAGTCTCCGGAGGTTTTGCAGTCTCATGAGTACTAGTGAAAGCCATACTTTCTTTTTTCTTTTTCTTGGAAATTTGGTGTGCTTCATAAGTCTGCAAATTTCCAACCAATTGATCGAGCTTGAGGGTATCAACATTCTGAGCCTCCTCAATGGCTGTCACCTTTGATTGGAACCTCTCGGGAAGGGACCTCAAAATTTTTCCCACAACTTTTGCTTCCGGGATTTTTTCACCGAGAGTGAAATAGAAATTCACGATATCACTGAGTTTTGCATAGAAATCATCAAACGTCTCATCATCGCGCATAAAAAGGGTTTCAAAGGTGGATGTAAGACGTTGAAGTTTTGACCTTTTGACAGAGGTGGTTCCTTCGTGAATTGTTTCAAGGATATCCCACGCCTCTTTTACTATTTCACACGTGCAAATTCGACGGAATTCTTCAGGTGTGACAGAGCAGAAGAGGGAGTTGAGAGCCTTGCTGTTCCAACTCGAGTTCTGGTAATTAGTTGTGTCCCATTTATCAAGGGGTTTAGGAATATCAATGCCATCTATAGTGACAGTAGGTTCACTCCACCCAAAGACAACGCAGTGCCAAACTTTCTCATCGATGGATTTTAAAAATGCTCTCATGCGAGCTTTCCAATAAGAATAGTTTGTACCGTCAAGTAAAGGGGGTCTATGAGTCGAGTTACCTTCACGAATAGAATCCATAATACTAGTCACACAAAATCACACTCCTATAGTTTTGATAAAAACAAAAGTTTTTTGATAAAACAAAGAGTGACCTGCTCTGATACCAATTGAAAATCCTATGTGATTCGTGATTAGATAAAGATTAGAATATTCCAAATCCCAAAAAACTTCCAAAACACTCAATCTAAAATCATCAAGCACTTACGAGAGTGATTTTAGTTTGTTTGTTTTTAGGAATAAAATAATAAATCGACACAAACGATTTTTTACGTGGAAAAACCACAATTGAAGAACCTTCAATTGTAATCAAAACCAGGCGAACCGCCACTAATCAATCCACTACGAAGGACTACAAGGTTACAAAGAAACCATACAAATTACCCAACCAGTCAATTTGTCTCAATCTTCAGAACTCTTTCACCACGCCGTCACGAACCGATTCTGAAGTTGATTCCACACCACAACTTCAGTTGTCGAATTAACGACTACGTAAAGAATCAAACGCCTTTTGAAACTTTACGTGTTGATCTTCGGATTCCACCGAAGGGAACACTCTTGAATATGTAGTATCAAACTCTTTGATGTATGAATCTTAATTCATGAGTTTTAGAACTCTCTCAAGAACATCAAAGAAAACTTATCAAACTTTCAGAAGAACACTTCAAACAAAACTCTAGAATTCTTCAATCAGATCTAGAAAACTAGTCCCCTAGTTTTAGGAGACAACCCTCTTCTTATAGAAAGCCAAAAAGAATCCCAATCCTGAAAGAAACCAATCACTTGAAAATTTCCGGATTCTGAAGCTTTCTCAAGCGAGGATCCTCTCGCTCGAGCGAGAAGCTTATCTCGCGTGATTTCTACTAGTGCCTTCGCTCGAGCCACGAACTCTTCGCTCGAGCGAGGAAACAATACTTTCAGGTTTTTGTATGGAAGCAATTCGTCGCTCGAGCCACCTTCATCTTCGCTCGAGCCACCATTGACCTTCGCTCGATCCACCAATTCCATGCTCGAGCGCACATTCATCACCTTCAGGTTTTATACTAGACGCAGTCCTTCGCTCGAGCAAGGACATCTTCGCTCGAGCGAGGAAGAAAAAAAAACACAAAAATTTTACAACTCAATCACTGAGTTTTGTTCGCGGGATTTTGACAAGATAGGACCTAACAAATAGCGAATGTATAATAATGCCTGGTTTGTTCAAAAATCTTGTTCATATGCTGAGTTTTATGCTGTTTAAGTATTGTCAGTTATGCATGTCCTATTATCAGATGGCTTTTTGGTTTCTTGTTTTTAAAATAACTTTGGCTTGTGGATTGTGATTCTAGAGCTTGATGAGAGAACTTGATGCTGAGTTTCTTGTTTTTTTTCGTTTTGCGATATTTTTGTTTTTTTCTCTCTCTCTCATTAAATTGCTTTAAAAATGAACCCAAATATACCTAATACTTAAAGGCAACAAACAAACTAATCTTATTAAACGGAAAAATTATTAGTTTAGCACCATACCAGGTTCTTAATGTCCGAATTCCCTTTATCGTGTCCAAGAGATTACCTGGGTCAAATTAACTCTTAATGTCAAAATTAAATATTATGTTTCAAATTTCCTTTCTGAGGCGTAAAAGAAAGCAGTATAAATGCTTTGCCTTCTCTGTTTTTAGCAAATTTCCAAGATGAAAGATGCCCTGTTGTCTTGCATTCTTTAGTTAAAGGATATCATTGAAATAAGGTTAAAATATTTAAGCAAAACTTGGAAGTTCCAAGCTTCTATTTTGTCTACCTTAGACCACTACCAGTGTAGGCCAAGTGGTACCTGGTTTGGCCACTTAACCTTGATTTCTGGGGAAAGAGGAAAAAATGTTTGTGAAATTATGATGATGATAATAGTATACAATTCAAATGTACCAATGGGCTGCACAAACAAGTATACAATTCAAATATATAAAAATAAATAAAAAATAAAAATATTAATAAAAAAAACTCAAAATATTTTTTTACATAAACACAATTAATAGGATATTTTGAGACGGCTAACACAGCACCCTAACATCACTGTCTCCTCTCTACCTGTATTTTCCTGTACCAACGCCGCTCTTGACCAACGAAGCCGAAACAGAGGGATGTTAGGGTTTAGGGTTTTCAAAACAGAGTGGCTAGCTAACATCTTCTTTGTTAATCACAGATTTTACTGAGAGTTTTCTACTGAATTGGTTTTGATGGTTTATTTCGTCAAGGGTCATAGTAGTGTGTTTGAATTATTTTTGAAACCCAATTTCCTTCCAAGTGTGTCTGTGTGTCTATGTTTATGTAATGCACATACATATGTAGCATTAGTGTATACGTAGGTGTTAAGTGTGTTCTTATGTTAACCAATCCATGTGTTGTTAGGGTTATAGTATTTTTACTGTTTTAATTTGTCTAATTCATTGTTTATCAATTGTGCTTTTGTATAATTCCTGAGGCTCAACTTTCAAATCTTTATTTACATGATGATGCTTGTAAAGTTACGAATTGGATATGGGTCCAATAACTAATTTATCAGAATCTCGATTGGTGGTTTCTTACCAGGTTAGTTTTATTTTATTTTATTTTTGGAGTTTAAGACATATTTACATTGTGTATGAAATATAAATAACCTTTTATTTTCCATGGATGTGATGTATTGATCAACTTTTTAGCAGTTGGCACTCATGAATTTTACTCTAGATTTAGTTTGTAGGGAGTTTTTAATTGGTGTAACATAGATTTATACCTTTATCTTCAGTGATTTTGCATCCAGACTTGTATATTTTTTCCAATTCTGTATTGGATATTCATTTCAGCAGTCATATTAACCATATTTTGGTTAAGTCCATATGTGCATAGTGAACCATGAAGAAATAATATGATGACTACTGTGCCCATTATTTGCCTGACTTTATCTTCTTTGGTGGTTTTATTTGGATTTGATGGTCACCTTACTCATCTGAGTTCTTTCTTCTGATAGTTTAATATCAATTTTGAAAATTCAAAAGCTTAGCAGCACACAAAAGTTGGCTGGATATAGTTCATTTGTTGACTTGACTGTTTGTGCATCCAATATTAGAATTGTATTGACAAAATACTAGGGCTTTTGTTTGGATCTTTCTTCAAGAATACTTTTGTTTGTTCATTTATTGACTCGATTTTGGAGTCGACCATGTTGTATGTGAAGATGCTTTAGTGTTTAAACTTAAAATTGAGACATTGAGTTTTTTTTTTTTTTATTTGTAGTAATCGCCAAGTGTAGGTAGTTAAATATGGTATTGTAACTATGGAATCATTTGCCAAACTGTTTCTATCGGGTTGCCAGTCATCAAAATGCAAAGAAGAGGGGTTTGGATTTGTTGGTGCTCCCCTAACCCTCGTTTTGGTTCACAATTGCCTTATTTTTATGATGAAAAGTTTGATGTCAAAGGTAAATGATACTTTGTTAATGATAGAGAGGAAGGTAATGAACTAAAGCAGGTAATTATGATGGCGTGCAAATTGCAATATCTAGATGTTCTCTTGGTGCAGCTACTTGTAGCTGTGCTGCGCTTCCACGATATGTCCACATGACTATGCTATCAATTGGTGACTGATTCCTACTGTCCACGACACTTGCAGTCTCGTGTTGCACAAAAAATTCGAAGTGCCTTTTTTAGTGGTAGCTATATGCTTAATGAAGTGTTTTTATGGTTTTTTAGATGAATGAAGTTGGTTCTGTTACTGAAAGCATTGAAGCTATGAAATTATCTAAACATGGTGGTTCTTCAATTGCAAACCTTCCAACTGATTTAGATATGGTAAGTTATGCTGTTTTTGGAAGTGCCTTTTTTTTCTTTCTTCAAAGTCCATTTTGCAGTTTACTACTGGTCTTGTAGTAATGTAATTATAAATTGCATTGTTGATTTGCTGGAGATTGAGCTTCAAGCCAAATAGGCACTGTTGCATATTCTCCACTCATTAGAATAACCAAGTTTTGTGGTCTGGCAGATTTACTAATTTCAAAGCATGACAACTTTTCATTTTTTCTTCTTTTTTTTTGGTCAACATAAAGCATGTCGACTTGATATGGCGTTTTCATTGGATTTAGCTCACTGTTTCTCTCATGGTATAGAAAATAATTGTCAATTGACATAATTCTTGGTGATCTTTTGGATTTCAATTAGTAGATATATTACATGTTGCTATTAACCATTCAACCTTCTAATAATATGTCAATTTTGCCACTAAAACCTTTATGTGCACTCATTTTCACTGATAGGCTTTATGGTTTTGGGCTCAATCCTTATTGATTGAGTTTACTGAGCTGAAGTGCTCTACCTGAGTATAAAATAAGCAGGGGAAAAAAAATGCTAGTTAAAGAAGAGCTACACAAATGCAGATCAAAAAAAAAAAAAAAAAAAAAGAAAAAAAAAGAGCTACACAAATGCAGATCAAATGAGT
Source organism: Camellia lanceoleosa (assembly GCA_025200525.1). NCBI lineage: Eukaryota > Viridiplantae > Streptophyta > Magnoliopsida > Ericales > Theaceae > Camellia > Camellia lanceoleosa. The sequence goes on from CM045758.1 coordinate 156,218,648, forward strand.
TATTTCAAAATTTGTGTGAGTGTTGTCATGTCGAACAAAAGAGATTTTGAATCTCTCAATTTTATATTTAAGTAATTCTACGTTTAAAAGAAATGAACTAATTTAAATTCTCACAAAGAAAGTAAATTAATCAATTTTTTAGTTGTCATCTTTACAGTGCAACACATGTACTTATCTAATTTGTTAATGAGCCAATCCTAAAGTGATCCAATTCATATTTTTTCAGACATTCAAATGTGTCTTAATTATACCACGTAACAGTCAATGTGCCATTGTTTCATTCTACTCATGAGATGTATGATCTTCAAGATGCAATAGGAAGTACAGTTGCATGGCCTAGTAAATTCATTCTTTTGGACGAAATATTGGACTAATTGATTTACAATTTGTAGTTATACTTTTTGGATGTTTAAAGTCGTATTTTAAAGATTAGTGAATCTTATGATTTGGATACTTTTTTTGATTTGTATGTTTGAGGTTGTTATCAGCTTGATATGATAGAAGTTGAGGATAAAAGTTAGTATATATGTTGTTTGGTGTATGTATATTAGATTTTTTTGCTTACTTCATAGTTGCTACTTCTGCTTGGTTTGTAACAGGTTGCATTTTATAAACTATTGTTTACATACAGTTAGGCAAGGTCATGTTCCTATATATATATATATATATATTATATTAAAAACAACTTTCTACGACATGCAAAATTATGCCGTGAAAAGTGTAATGATTTATGACATGTAAGAAAATGTCGTAAAAGATTATATACGGCATACAAGGCATGTCATAAATATATTAAAAATGACCTTCTACGACATACAAAATTATGTTGTAAAAAGTGTGATGATTTATGACATGCAAGAAAATGTCGTAAAATACTATATACGGCATACAAAGTATGCTATAAATATATTAAAAATAATCTTCTACGGCATGCAAAATTATGTCATGGAAAGTATGATGATTTATGACATGATAAAAATGTCATAAAAAGTTATATACGACATGCAAAGTATGTCATTAATGTTTAATTTATTACTTTTTTCAACTTTACCTGCATGTCGTAAATGACGCTCAACTTTCCACGGCATGTCATATAACAACATTTGTGTGCATGCCGTGAAAGAGTTTTTACGGCATGCATTGCAAGCCGTAAAAAGTCAATTTTGTTGTAGTGATATTTTATTCATGTCATTTCAGATAAAATAACAATCACCCTATTTGATTTTGAGTTTTCAAAAATAGTTTTTTGAATTTTCAATTCATATTTTTATATTTTTAATGATTTTTAAAATTAATATTTTAATATTCTTTTTTAAAAAAAATTTAGATTTACTTATTCTTAATATACTTAAAAAGTTAAAAAAAAAATGCCACTACAACAAAACTAACTTTCACGGCATCATGTTTACGGCATGCATTAAATGCATGTCGTAGTTAGTACATTCTGCGGCATTTTTTCTTTTTTTTTTTGCAAGCCGTTAATGTTTTGTCAATAACAGCATACATACCATGTAAGTCGTTGATTCATATAATTATAGCATGCAAAAGTATGTCGTAAAAAATGTATGTTTTTACGGCTTACAAAAATATGTCGTAAAAATATTTGCACTTAAGATGACATACATTTCATGTTATAAAATATTATAACTTTACACGGCATGCATTAACATGTCGTGAAAACTTTTGCAAAAAAAAAAAAAAAATTCAATCCGAAATTATTTTATGGCATGCAGAAGCATGCCGTAAAAAATGTATATTTTCACGGCATACAAAAATATGCCATAAAATATTTATACTTAGGACGACATACATTTCATGTCGTAAAATATTATAACTTTACATAACATGCATTAGCATGTCGTGAAAACTTTTATTAAAAAAAAATTCAATCCGATATTTTATTTTATTTTTATTTAAAAAAGCTAACAATTTCCAACCAAGGTTCTCACCTTACATTTTCCTAATTGAGGACAACGTAAAAAACGTTATTTTATAATTTAGTGTCTCTTTTAAGGGATAATTGCACCGAGTGGGATTTTGAAAAAAAAATTTACATATTCATGAAAAAGTTTATAATTTTAATAATTAATATTTATATGGCTTCTCATTAATTTGTAATTATTTTTTTTTAAATTACCTTGATTTGATATTTTTCCTTCTTTTAATAATTTATTATTTTTTACTTTTTAGATGTGCCTAATCTGAATACAATTAAAAAATAAAATATTTGTAAAAAAATATAATAAAATATAATATATATGAAATGTATTAAATTATATATATATATATATATTTTTTTTGAATTTAGTGATTTTTTTAAAAAATTAAAAAATATTTTTCTTTTAAGTATATGTAAATTATTTGAATTTAAAAAGTAAAAAAAAAATTATTTAAAATATTTAAAAACTTACTCCTTTAAATTGAAAAACATTGCCCCGTTACTCTCTCACTCACTCTCTGGGTCTCGATCTCTCTCTCTCTCTCTCTCAACCCTCTCTAAACCCTAATCACTCTCAACCGGTCGAATCAACCTTCTTCAGCCCCGTTTGATCTAATCTCAGAGCAATTGGTGATTCATCTCAGATCCAATCTCAGAGCGATTGGTGATTCATCTCAGATCCAATCTCAGAGCGATTGGCAATTTCGATTTTGAGATTTCGAAGCTCCATCGCCTCTACCATCTGCACCAGCGAGGGGAGCGAGCACCATCGTCTACTAAGGTGAGCACTACTCTCTTTCTCTCTCTCTCTCTCTGTTTTGTATTCTCTTTCTTTCTCTCTCTCAAGCTCTTCCTTCCCGTCAAGTTTGGTCAGATAACGAAACCAGTGCATTTTATTTAAGAATTTCGTTGTTTGAGCAATTTGCTGTATAATAATTTATTAATGGAATCTCAATTAAATTCCACTCCAGTTTTCTTGTTTCGTGTTCATGCTTCTTGATGGAATCTCAATTAGTTGTATTTTGTGTGTAGAGGATTACTATTTGTGACTAGATATTAGGAAAATGATATTCATCAATTTTGTTTGGCATTCATTTCAATGTAATTGTAATTTAAAGCTTCAATTTGTTGCTCTCTCTCTCTATCTGTACCCATTTGGTGTGGTTTGTTGTGTCCAAGTCACAGCAACCTCTTGATTTGCCTTTTGGTCTAGTTAGTTAATTATCTGATGAAATTCCTGAAATTTTGCTAAGTAGAGGGCTAGTCCTGAAATTCCAAGAATTTTGCAGAGGTTCACAAAAAATTATCTGATGAAAATCTGCAAAACTTGACGGAAGTTGTTGAAGAGTTCATGGTGAGGATGATGGAAACAATATGTTGAAGAACTAGGTGGGAATGGGATAAAATCAATCCGTAGGGACTTGTATATGTCTTGACTTTGTTGTGAAGAATCATTGTACACAGATTTATTGTAAAGAAAATTAATGTAATTTCTGTTTGTTGTGAAGAATCATTTATTCGATTCTTTGTTGTGGAAATGAATTTTGAACTGTTTGTTTGAGTTTTTAGGGTTTTTATGAGATATGAAGTGATTTGACTATTGATCTGAACTGGAATTGAGTTTTTAGGGTTGGGTTATGTGGCCCGGTGACTATGTTTTGACTTAAAAACTGTACGATTGTATGTATCTATATATGCTTATATTTGTATCTTAATCTGATGAACTCCTGTGATGTATCTGTATGAAATGAGTCTGGGACTATTTAAATCAACTAATTGATTAGTTCTGGTCTTCTAAATGTTTTCACTTTTCTACATTGACAGTCGTTCCCTGTTCTAAATTGCTAGGCCTTTTCCTGGTTGCCCGACAGAAATATCACTTTTGAATACATATGTAGATGCATACATCAAGAAAACTTAATCCACCGTGGTTATTAATATATAGAAATCATTGGGGGAAAAAAAATTACTCTTGTGCTACTTCACATCTGCATTGAACTACTAGCCATATAGATTTTGCTGCTAACGCAGAATATCTTTTGCATATGGCATACCCCTTGTCCGAAAACTAGGACCTGGAATTTAATGTCAATTATTAGCTGTAATAATTCTCATTCAATTATCTGCCATTAGATACAATCACCATCTTTCATGTTTCTTCCTTGTTCATATTTGTAGTTCTCTAAGATGATCACAATTGTCCAGTCTCAGAAAATAGATCATAGTCCTCACTTGGTTATGCTAATTGATCCCTTTTTCTATAATTCTGTATAAACTTACGCTTTGAATTACATTTTCTACGATGTCAGATCTTTGGGCCAGATAATGGTTGGCGGCCAATTCCGTTGACTGAAGTTATAACTACTACGGCTATAAAGAAAGCTTACTGAAAAGCCACTCTGTGTGTTCACCCTGACAAATTACAACAACAGAGTGCAAGTATTCAGCAAAAGTACATATGCAAAAAGGTTTTTGATCTTCTAAAGATATTTGGCAAAAGTACTGCCTTCCCTTTCTTCTATTAATTTGATTCATGACTACATGTTCTAAAAACTAAGAAATTAATTATTTTTCTACGCTACAGAAAGTTGAAAGTGATAGTAATTAATAATTTGTTTTCATGGCTTCCATAACTGCTAGCCTAATTTAGGATATCTATGAAATGGATTCTTGCTCCCAATTGACCAATACAAAAATGTTTTTTAAAATTTAAGTGTTGAGCTTGATGTGGTCTTGTTGCCTTGTTATTTCGGTATACTTTTACTTTCTTACTCTACATCTATTATTTGAATTTCTCATTTTACTTGAACTATATTTATACTTACAAATGTACTCATTGCTTCTGTTTAAATGCTAGTTTCATATGCAATGCTCATATTTTCATACTAGTCTTCATATGGCATGTTCTATTGCTTGCAGAACTGGAGGCCATAATTAAGGAATGCGGTGCCAGGATCATTTATTTGATGTTATGTCTTATGCACATGAAACCCAGTTATGACATCAAAATTTAAACAGTGAAAGTGATCCTTACTTGAATTTATCGTTGTTCTGTTATTTAAAAAAAAAAATGTTAATCGCTAAACTTAGTTTGAGCTCACACTTGACCTCTTGATGTGTTTCAATGTGGACATTGATCAATCTTAAAATGGCTGCTTATGCATAAAGCCAACAAAACCCATGTTTTAGGCTCCTAAATTGGAAGGTTCCCAAACTTTTAAAGTCTACATGCTATTGTTAAGCCCTATATAGTTTACAGTTTCAACATCTTTTTATTTTTTGGAAAAGAAGGCCCAATCTACATGTTCAAAAGAGAAGGCCCAAAATCAACTATACTGATGTGTACTGTGATTTCAGTATTTCCATATGACTTTGATAGAAAGCGTATCACATTTTGTGTGTAATTCTTGGTCCCTCTGGATCCAATCACATTTTGTACGTGATTGGGCCTTTCTATCACATTTTGTGTGATAGAAAGGCCCAATCTATATCCCATCTGCACCTTTAGATGCATCTAGACTGGGTGCAAATACTAATGATGAAGATGAGCACTACGTGAGGATGGATTGTGAGGGTATGGAAGTGTTGCATGATTAATGAGAAGTAGGAACATTTCATTTTCATATAACCGAATGCTTATTGGGCTTGACTAGTTCTCATTTACTTGTCGTTCTTTTTAGTTTTTTCCTTTCTATATAATTTCACTAGCTATTTCTTTGAAGTTAATATGAGTGAATATACTTGTAAGGTGAATATTGTGCTGTCTTTGAAATCAATATTATAAAGAATTTATTTCTTGGCTTATAAAGATTTGTTTGACAAAAACATTTCTGTTATGCTTTAATTCTACCTACCTACCTATAAACATTTCGGTGACACTACTGCCATCAGAATGCTTTTGATACGTGTGGTTTCTTTTTTCCATCTTCCATTTGTTTGTCATTTGAGATGTGTAAAGTTGTATGTATTGATGTTTGATTTGAAATTTGTGGTTTTTTGAATTTTATATTGGCCATACCATTTGTAATCTAAGATGTAAAGTTGAATTCTTTTTGTTTTTGTATTTGTCGAGTAATAACAGGGGCAAAATGGCTAGTTGTTGTGTTATCTGCAGCAAGTGAAGATGGTGATGATGATGATAATTCGGTGACAGAGACTTGAGATGCCGACACCATGGTGTCTGATAAACAAGAAAACTGATTGTTATAGCTAAGTGATAAGTGTTGCATTGCCAACAGTTGTGAAGGATGGTGATCATAATCATCTCTGGCCACTATTGGGACCCAAAACTTGTACTTGGGCAGTTCTTTCATAGTGTAGATCATGTGATTTAAAACTCTGGATAAATGCATAATTAGATGGGAAAAGTTTGCCATCTTTCATAGTGTAGATCATGTTGATAAATGAATCTTATGATTTGGATACTTTTTTTGATTTGTATGTTTGAGGTTGTTATCAACTTGATATGATAAAAGTTGAGGATGAAAGTTAGTATGCAGGTTGTTTGGTGTATGGATATTAGATTTTTTTGCTTACTTCATAGTTGTTGCTTCTGCTTGGTTTGTAACAGGTTACATTTTATAAACTACTGTCTACATACGGTTAGGCAAGGTCATATTCCTATATATATATATATATATATATGTGGGGATATATTTTCTGAGTACCAACACGTGGTAAGGTGACGCCGACGTGTCAGCCGAGGTGCCACGTGTCTTGGCCGTTGTGCCGAGGTCATCTCGGATAGGCCGAGGTTACCTCCGAAGATATCGGAATCCAAGATAAGCGGATCGGGGACAAGAGTCCTAGAATGAAGAGGGAACTCAACCTGGATATGGACAAGAGTCCTAGATATGGAGAAGACTTCAGTTTGGGTAAAGATAAGACTCTTAGAGAGGTTATCCTAATCCCACTGGGAGTCCCAAATTAGCAGTAATCCTGAGTCCATTGGAGTTAGGCTCTCATTGGGACTGGGATTGAGTTGGCTATAAATAAGAGGCACCCCCATGGGTCTAAGGTATGGTTTATATACTCAAGCTTGTGAGTTGAATACTTGATTATCTTTGAGAGATATACTGACTTGATCGTCGGAGTGTCCCCGGGTGGAAGAACCACCATCGGAAACTTCTCTTTCTGTGCAGGACAGCAGGGTGCCATCTATTCTGCCTGCGTTCTACCGCTGAATCACTAAGGAGGGCAGTGTGGTCAAAAAATCACTCACACAATTTGGCGCCATCTGTGGGAAAGAAAGAAGAATAGAAGGCCAATAACGGACAGAAGGATCAGATTGAAGACAACACTCCTGCTGGGAGTAGGAGACCTATCGACCTTGACGTTGAAGGGGACGACCGCAATACAGAAACTCATGACTAGAGTCACGGAGTGAAAGACGCCGGCCAGGAAGGTGACGCATCAAAGACAACAGATCGAAGCGGATACTACAACAAAGATGACCTCCAGCTATGGAAGGATAGATACCTGCGGAAGAACGAAGACCCTTCCAGAAAGGATGCAAAGACAGGGGGCATGAGTGCTCCCAAGGAGATGACATTCAAGTATAGAAGAGCTCAGCCTAAATGAGCAGATCCTGGATTCTAGATCCCGGATCCGAGAAGACATCATCTCGGCCTAGATGAGTGGGCCCGAGAAGACGAGAACTCAGCCTAAGTGAGCAGATTCCGAATTCCAGATCCCGGATCCTAGAAGACATGATCTCGGCCTAGATGAGTAGGCCCGAGAAAAGAAGAGCTCAAACCGAGTGAGCAGATCTAAGAAGGTAAGATCTCGGCGCTTAAGTCTGAGAAGAGAAGAGCACAGCGAACAGATCTAAGATCCCAGAGGATAAAAAGGAAACACAGAAGATCAGACTAAAGTTGGCCGGGTTGAAAACCCCGGCTTGAATCCAAGAAAATGCTTAACCGTAGTTAAGCTGAGAAGATTCTTAACTCGAAGTTAAGACCAAGAAAATGCTTAACCGTAGTTAAGCCGAGAAGATTCTTAACCCGAAGTTAAGACCATGAAGATGCTTAACCGTAGTTAAGCCGAGAAGATTCTTAACCTGAAGTTAAGACCAAGAAGATGCTTAACCGTAGTTAAGACCAAGAAGATGCTTAACCGTAGCTAAGCCGAGAAGATTCTTAACCCGAAGTTAAGACCAAGAAGATGCTTAACCATAGTTAAGACCAAGAAGATGCTTAACCGTAGTTAAGCCGAGAAGATTCTTAACCCGAAGTTAAGACCAAGAAGATGCTTAACCGTAGTTAAGCCAAGAAGATGCTTAACCGTAGTTAAGCCGAGAAGATTCTTAACCCGGTTAAGACCAAGAAGATGTAACCGTAGTTAAGACCAAGAAGATGCTTAACCGTAGTTAAGCGAGAAGATTCTTAACCGAAGTTAAGACCAAGAAGATGTAACCGTAGTTAAGACCAAGAAGATGCTTAACCGTAGTTAAGACCAAGAAGATGCTTAACCGTAGTTAAGCCAAGAAGATTCTTAACCCGAAGTTAAGACCAAGAAGATGCTTAACCGTAGTTAAGCCAAGAAGATGCTTAACCATAGTTAAGCCGAGAAGATTCTTAACCCGAAGTTAAGCCAAGAAGATGCTTAACCGTAGTTAAGCCGAGAAGATTCTTAACCGAAGTTAAGACCAAAGATTCCTTAACACTTGTTGAAATTTGTAGCAATTTACAAGTTGTTAAGCTGACAAAGATTCCTTAACACTTGTTGAAATTTGTAGTAATTTACAAGTTGTTGAGCTGAAACCATTCCTTAACACTTGTTGAAATTTGTAGCAATTTACAAGTTGTTAAGCTGACAAAGATTCCTTATCACTTGTTGAAATTTGTAGCAATTTACAAGTTGTTGAGCTGAAACCATTCCTTAACACTTGTTGAAATTTGTAGCAATTTATAAGTTGTTAAGCTGACAAAAGATTCCTTATCACTTGTTGAAATTTGTAGCAATTTACAAGTTGTTGAGCTGAAACCAGTCCTTAACACTTGTTGAAATTTGTAGGTAAGCCGAGATCATTCCTTGTCTATCGCTTGTTGAAATTTGTAGCAATTTACAAGATGAAGATAGATCGAGTTCATGGAGTAACACTTGTTGAAGTTCTGTATGAATTTACAAGTTGGTTAAAACGAGATGATGCTTAACCGAAGTTAAGCCGAGGTCAGTATCTTGCCGAAGTAAAGTTTGTAGTTATTATACCCGAGGTATGTAACCCCGAGAAGATTGCATAAAGGAGGCAAAGGATGAAAGGCACGCAGAATATTCTAAGTATAGAATCATGCAAAGGCAGTCAAGAAAAGACAAAGGCACAAGCATTCAGAGAAGGAAAGTTAAATTAGACATTCAAGAACAAGGGGGCACATCGGCCATATGCAGAGCTTACATTGTCTGAAAAGCAAAAAGGTACAAGAGTACAAGCGACAAAAAAGGAAGAACGTCAAAAAGCCGAGATGACGTTTAACCGAAGTTAAACTGAGATGATGCTTAACCGAAGTTAAGTCGAGATGATGTTTAACCGAAGTTAAACTGAGATGATGCTTAACCGAAGTTAAGCCGAGATGATGTTGAAACCCAAGAAAAGTTTACAAGCAAAGTTAAAATCGAGAGTGAAGAATGGCTTAAACACTTGTTGAAATTCAGAGAAAATTTACAAGTTAGAGAACGCATAAAGTTAAATGTTGGCAAAAGATTCGCCGGAGTCAAACGTCGTTTTGATTAAAAACAGAACCACTAAGTACACGCCGAAAGTGGTGACCAGAATTGTAAAAGGAATAAATGCTTCAAGAAACAGCGATGATAGTTTGCAAAGGCCAAGAGAAAGAGGGTCTAAAGAGGGCGAATTAAATACCAGAAGTTTTAATACATCAGCGAAAGAAGATCACATCAGGTCTATGACTACGGCACGAAGCCAACTTCCCTAATGTGATTCTAAGTGCAACTTATGTTCACATTAGGGGGCAGGGAGAAGATGCAGGGGGAAGGAATGATAATTAAGGAGCAAGGAATGTTTACACTTGTTGAAATTTTTGAGCAAATTACAAGATGAGTTAACCAAAGATTATGAAGTCTACCACTTGTTGAAATTTGAAGCAATTTACAAGTTTGGTATAGCCGAGATAACACTGAAAGACGTTTCCGAGATATGATCATCCGAGATGACCAACTAGCTTGTTAAGAGCTGAGAAGGTTGGCAGATACAAAAATGAAGACCTTAAAGAACTAAGGACTGAAAGCAAGAACGTCGGACTGATCTGCTTCGACGAACGACGATGGTTCAGCCTCAGCAGTCAGTTGGAGGAGCTTCTCTACCGTTACCTCGGCATCAATTTCAAGAAGGAAGCAAACTACTCGGCATCAGCGGCAGGTTGTGTCTCACCCTCAGAAGACAGTTTAAAGGAACTTCTCAGCAGCCATCTCAGTCACGAGCTCAGCATCAATCTCCTGAAGAGTTTGATCAACGCTCTTCTCGGCGATTGGCACCTCGGAGTTTTGAAGGCAGGATTGAAAGCAAAACACGGAAAAGACACGTAAATCTGACTCAAGAACAATAGCAAGAAAGTGGTAAAACAAGGCAAGTGTGCAAGACAAAAGATTGCATAGGTGTGTCAAGCCAAGAACGATGGCGAAATCAGATATGTGAGCGATTGTGTATTCAAGAAGATGATTTGGAAACAATGGGTAAAACAGTAATGGTGGGTTAACAATGAAGCAGAACTTCTTAGAAAGAGCATAGAAGAATTGAGAATGAAAGGAACAGAGGCTTACCAGGAAAAGGGGAGCCGGTATGAAGGTCACCAAGGTCAGGCAACGGTTGCAGACACGACGGAACGGCGAAAGCTTCACCGGATGAGAGGAACGAAAACAATTGCAGAGCTTGAAAACTTGGAACAACGACGGATTTAAGCAAAAGAGCTAGAAAGGAAAAAAGCCAAAGGATTGAATGAAAAAAGAGAAAAATCAAAGTCAAGAAGACGACAAAGTTCAAAGATAAAAGCTAAGTGCCCAGGAACTAAGTGAGTATGTGAAGAACAAGAAAGCAATGGCTCAAACACGATGCTAGCAACAGAAAGCGGATATGACAAGAACAATGCCAGGCATTCAAACAATTCAAAACTTGAAAACAGACGAAAATAGAAGGCAACAGAGGGCAAATAAACGGATTCAGAAAAGTTATGAAAGATTGAGCTTAATAGCAAGTAAAGAGTTTATGAACCTACCAAGTGAAGTGAACGCCGATATGAAAATCGCCAGAGTCAAATAGATGATTGGAAATCGGGAACTCACCAGAAAATGTGAATAGAACGGATGCAAAGCTCTTTGAGTTTATGAAATTAATGAAACCAGAAACCTCGGCTAGAAGGTATGATCTCAAATAGCTTGGAAAGCATGAAGCTTGATACTTGACAAAAGTGGACAGAAAAGTCCAGGAAACTTTGAGGTCGGCGAGTTTGATCTCGGACAGAGGGGCACAGATGAACGAACAGTATAGGTTCCATCACCTCAGAATGCCGAGGTAATAGAACCTAGGGCGATTAATGGGGATATATTTTCTGAGTACCAACACGTGGCAAGGTGACGCCGACGTGTCAGCGGAGGTGCCACGTGTCTTGGCCGTTGTGCCGAGGTCATCTCGGATAGGCCGAGGTTACCTCCGAAGATATCGGAATCCAAGATAAGCGGATCGGGGACAAGAGTCCTAGAATGAAGAGGGAACTCAACCTGGATATGGACAAGAGTCCTAGATATGGAGAAGACTTCAGTTTGGGTAAAGATAAAACTCTTAGAGAGTTTATCCTAATCCCACTGGGAGTCCCAAATTAGCAGTAATCCTGAGTCCATTGGAGTTAGGCTCTCATTGGGACTGGGATTGAGTTGGCTATAAATAAGAGGCACCCCCATGGGTCTAAGGTATGGTTTATATACTCAAGCTTGTGAATTGAATACTTGATTATCTTTGAGAGATATACTGACTTGATCGTCGGAGTGTCCCCGGGTGGAAGAACCACCATCGGAAACTTCTCTTTCTGTGCAGGATAGCAGGGTGCCATCTATTCTGCCTGTGTTCTACCGCTGAATCACTAAGGAGGGCAGTATGGTCAAAAAATCACTCACACAATATATATATATATATTATATTAAAAATAACTTTCTACGGCATGCAAAATTATGCTGTAAAAAGTGTAATGATTTATGGCATGTAAGAAAATGTCGTAAAAGATTATATACGATATACAAAGTATGTCATAAATATATTAAAAATGACCTTCTACGACATACAAAATTATGTCATGAAAAGTGTGATGATTTATGACATGCAAGAAAATGCCGTAAAGTATTATATACGGCATGCAAAGTGTGCTATTAATTTTTTAAAAATAACCTTCTACGGCATGCAAAATTATGCCACGGAAAGTATGATGATTTATGGTATGACAAAAATGTCATAAAAAGTTATATATGACATACAAAGTATGTCATTAATGTTTAATTTATTACTTTTTACAACTTTACTTGCATGTCATAAATGATGCTCAACTTTTCACGGCATGTCATATAACGGCATTTGTGTGCATGTCGTGAAAGAGTTTTTACGGCATGCATCACAAGTCGTAAAAATTCAATTTTGTTGTAGTGTGCACAAAAATTTTTAAAAATTCAAAATGAATACAACAAAATACAAAAATGTATTGAATTTTTGTATTTTTTTTTTTTGTATTTGGTAATTTTTTTTTAAAGTTTATTTTCACAAATATTATACTTTTTTAAGTTTATTTATATTAGGTGTATCTAAAAAATTAAAAATTTGTGTAAAATTTTTTAAAAATTCACTACAAAAAAAAAAAAGCATAGAAAATAAAAATATAAAAAAAAAAAACTCAATTTTCTAGAACCAAACATGATGAATAATATCCTTTTGTAGTTTTTACCTACCTCAAGCCATATTTGGCGAGTAAATGAATTGCAAATGCAAATGTAAGTGAAATGGTGTAGTGTCTATTATGATATTGGACCTTTGTTTATGGTATATTGGTACTTTTTAATAGGGTATAAGGTTGCAAAAGACTTTTAAGGCCCCAAAGGGCAAATTAGCCACTTAAAACTTTTTTTTTTTTTTTTTACTTATGTCATCGAGATTCTTTTAATAGGTTTAACTTCCACTTCAGGGTAAAAGGGTTTATAAAATTAGACTATTAATTATAGAGGTGAGAATACAATTTTCAAAACGTTAGGGGTGAAAATGTAATCTGGCCAAACGTCAGGGGTGCTAGTGTAATTTATCCTATATTTTATGTCAATAGTTATATGATTAGTTTTGCATTCATAAATTGCATCATCTTAGTTATTTGCATGATAAAAATGGCTTAATTCGTCAAATTGGACCTCCAAATTTTTTTAAAAAATATGGCACTATTATTTGAGCTCCCAAAATTTTCAAATGACCCAACAAAACAAGACATTATTTTGATATTTCTAAAATTTCAAAAAACTTCGGACCGCTACTGCTGCATGATAAACTATTGGCTCTCGTGAAATTTTTCTTAGGTGTTAATAAAGTACAAATAATTCAAAGTTTATTTGGAATGACTTGCTTGGTTTCATTGCATGGAAAGACTTGCCATCTCTTTCTCTCGAGCAACTCTTAGGTTATGTTTGTTTATTTTTTTGAAGAGAGGGATTGGATTAATAAATAGTTCGTAAGATTTATTTAAGTAGTGTTTAGTTGGAGATATGAATGAAGAGATTAGCTATCTCTTTAGACCAGTAATCCTCCTATTGGTGGGATTGCCAATCGCATGGGGGGTTAGGATTAAAAATTAAGTGAGGGGATTAATAAATTTTCAAATGATTTTTAACCAAAATTTATATTTTTTAGAACGAAAAAATTTAGTAATTATAGTATTAAAAAAATACTAAAAATTAAAAAATATTAATTTTATATGTCAATACTATACTAATTTGGTAATGTACAAACAAACACAATTTATCCTATATCTCTAACCTAATACTACCATATTAATAATCGACTACTATAGTTTTAATCCTCTCAATCCTATGAAGCCAAACAAACGTGGCTTTAGATCATAAATTTTCTTTCCAATGGAAAAATTCTTGTTTCTTTAACTTAATTTAAACGGTTTAAGAGGACATTAAATGAAAACAACTGCATAAAAGGTTTTTTTTTTTTCGAGTAATGTTAGGGATACTAAATTTTCTACTAAACAAACGACCAAACGTCTCACATCGGTGTGGGGTCTGTAATTTTGTAAACCCCACACCTATGTAGGAAATTTGGGATCTATAACATTTTTCTTTTTTTTTTTCTTTTTTTTTTTTTTAACTGAAGAATGCCAAAAAGGCTTACAAAATATCAGCAAACAAGAGAGCATAGAGCATATGCAGTTGATGAAAAAATCAAGTCAATCTAATAATCTTAACTATATTAGTTTATGATATTTATTTGCAAATAAATGCACGCAAATATTATTTGAAAAATTAGACTGTTATTTTTCAGAGATAAATGTAATAAACTAATTAGATTATAATTATCAGATCAATTTATTTTTTTTATAAATAATTTATACATTGCAATTTAAAAAATAAAGGATTCAAATCGTTAAAAGACAATCTTAATAAGTCCCACGAATTCACACAACACGATTCATTCCAGCTTGTGAAGATAGAGAATCTGACTCCTGGTCTATCAATAATAAAGTTTATGGATAGTGAATTCCTTTTAAATTATGTATTTATTTATTTATTTATTTTGGCTAGAAAAATTACAATTCAGTCTATTTTTTTAAAAAATAATTATAAATTAATGAAAAAATTTATAATTTTAATTATTAATAGGATAAATTACACTTTACATCTCTATACTTTGTACCAAATCTCACTTTAATCTCTACACATGAAATCATGACAATCAACTCCTTATACTTTTGATCAAAACTCACTTTGGTCCTTACATATGAAATCGTGACAATCTAACCCCTTCACTTCTGGTCAAATCCCACTTTGATTCTTACACAAGTATCAATGTCCCATTTTTATTACTTCATTATTTAAGTCTTTAATATAATTTAGTCATTTGACAAGAATGTAATTACGAAATGAGAGTAAAATAGAAAAATTATCCACATTTCTCACCAATACATACTTTGTCTAATGTGATAAGCACGTGAGAGTTATATAATATAATATATATTGTGTGTGTCAATTTCCGACCACAGTGTCAATCAAGCACTCAGCTGGAGAACACTGGCAGAATAGATTAAGCCCGAACAATCTGTCACAAAAAAAAAAGAGATTCCGGCGGTGGTTCGTCCACCCGGGGGCACTCCGACGATCAAGTCAGTTATCTCTCAAAGATAGCAAAAGTGCTTAACTCACTATTCAGAGCATAAAAAGCATACCTTAGACCCATAAGGATGCCTTTCTTTTATAACCAACACAAACCTAGTCCCAATAGAAGCCTAGCTTAAATGGACTTAGGATTATTGCTAATCTTGGACTCCTAGTAGGATTAGGATAAACTCTCTGAGAATCTTATCTTTACCCAAACTGAAGTCCCCCTTCATTCTAGGACTCTTGTCCCATATTCGCTTATCCCGAATTTCGGTATCTTCGCAGATAACCTCGGCCTAGCCGAGATGATCTTGGCGTCATGACTAGGACACGTGGCACCTCGGCCGGCACTTCGGTGACACTTCGGCCACGTGTTGTCATTCAAAAATTATATCCCCACAACTGCCCTCTAGGTTCTATTACCTCGGCATCTTGAGGTGATGGAACCTATATCATTTCTTCCATTTAGCACATCAGCTAAGCTCACTCCATTATTCATTACTGAGGTCATCACTCGTCGGCTCAATATGACCAAGACCTATAGTCTGCTTTCATCAATACCTTGGAACCAACAATCAAGTTCGTTCAAGTTTCTCAACTGAAACCGTCCTCTTAGCCGAGGTATTTGTTTCATTAAATCAAGAACTCCAAGAGTTTCATCATGCGTACGCACAGTATTTCAACCGTTTCTACTATGCGTCTTTCCCCTACTGAGCCGTGTCTGATACGCGCCATTAAGTCGTCTCGCATCTGTATACGCCGTTTGACAAGCACGTCGTCCTAGGCATACTAATTGCCATTTTGCCGCCATTCTGTGTGTTTGATCAAAATCACTTCACTCTCTCCGTCTTTTTCCTTCTGCATCTTCGTTCTTGTTCAAACTTTCTCTTTCAAATCCTGCATTGCTGCTTTCGTGAAGCTTTCTGCAACCAATTTCACTCTCTCCTTCCGGCGAGGCTTTCGTTGCACTTCTTTGTTTACTACCACCGTCTGACACCGGCTTACTTCACACCAGCCTTTTTGTAATCTAAACAATCATTCTTCAATGTTAGGCCGAAGTGCCTTCTTTGCTTATCTGAATGCATTCTTTAATTTCTTCTTTCAACGTGGTTGTATGTGTCTTCTTTTTACTCTTGTATGATTCTATACTTAGAATAATTTGCATGTCTTTCAACATACACCTTAACTGTGCAATCTCCACGGGATATAACACCTCGGTTGTACCCACTAATCGATTTATCTCGGCTTTGACCTAACACTTGAAAATATTTATCATAATATTTCCACAAGTGTTACTCACAACTTGCCACTTTACTCAAGTCCTCTGTCTTCTATTATTGTAGCATAATCTTGGTTTAACTTTAACTTGTAAATTTTTCTCAAAATTTCAACAAGTGTTAAACCATCTTTCTTTAACATAACCTCGGCTTAATTTCAACTTGTAAATTTTTCTCAAAATTTCAACAAGTGTTAAACCATCTTCCTCGACTTAACTTCAACTTGTAAATTCTAACTCCCAAGCATCATTCTCCAGCCCTCTGCCCCCTAATATGAACTTAAGTTCCACTTGGGTTCTCATTAGGCATGTGGCTTTGACCTTGTCGCTGAGGTCGGATTCAAACAAAGATCGGTCGAGGTTACCAGCCTTGGTCACTTTGTTAATCTGACTGGTATGCACTTGCCTCTCTTCTATGTCTGATTTTGCCGATGTTACAAGTCCAGGTTAATCCAACTTAGTTCAACTCTATTATATGCAAGTAAAGTTTCTACTCTGCCATATAATAAGTCTAAGTTATTCGTCATGTTTCGCTTAGAAACATCACCAACTTAGTTCAACTCTATTATATGCAAGTAAAGTTTCTACTCTGCCATATAATAAGTCTAAGTTATTCGTCATGTTTCGCTCAGAAACATGGCCAACTTAGTTCAACTCTATTATATGCAAGTAAAGTTTCTACTCTACCGTATAATAAGCCTAAGTTATTCGTCATATTTCGCTTAGAAACATCGTCAAGCATCTGGTTAATCACACTACACAAGTTTAAAGATCAAGCTAAAACTTTATTACTTCTGCTAATAACAAGATAAAAAGAAATCTTAGAAAACGAGAAAATCTAGTGGTAGAAAAACTTTAGATTGCAAGTATTCCAGGGTCTTGGCAATTCTTTGCCTTCACAGTCCTCAAACCGATATGCCCCATTGCCCAAGACTAAGATGATTCTATAGGGTCTCTCCCAATTCGGGCCAAGCTTGCCCTCTCTGGAATCCTTCTT
The DNA here is from genome assembly GCA_025200525.1 of Camellia lanceoleosa. Classification (NCBI taxonomy): domain Eukaryota; kingdom Viridiplantae; phylum Streptophyta; class Magnoliopsida; order Ericales; family Theaceae; genus Camellia; species Camellia lanceoleosa. The sequence continues at coordinate 156,236,216 of CM045758.1, forward strand.
GTTGCCGACGACCTTTCTCAGAACGAGGTCACCAACTTGGAACTCTCGTAGGTTCACCTTCTTATTATAAGCCCTTGCAAGTTGCTGCTGGTATGCCCCTAGCTGAATTGTTGTTTTCTCCCTTCTCTCTTCTAGCAGATCCAGATCTCGGGCTATAAATACATCATTAGTTCCATTCTCTACTCCCTGGGTTTTGATCCCTAGGATGTCGACCTCCAGAGGAATGACTGCTTCTGTGCCATAAGCCATGGCAAATAGGGATTCCCCAGTTGATCTTCTTGGCGTAGTTTGATATGCCCATAATACACTTGGCAGTTCATCCACTCACTTTCCCTTTGCTGCTTACAGCCTCTTCTGAATCCCATCCAAGATGACTTTGTTGGATGCTTCTGCTTGTCTATTGTTTTGAGGAAAACTTGGGGTGGAAAAATAATTCTTGATTTTGAACTTTGCACAGAAGCTCTTGATTAGCTTATTGTCAAACTGTGTGCTATTGTCAGCTATTATTGCTCTTGGGATTCCAAACCTGGTGATGATGTTCTTCCATATGAAGTTCTTCATATCAATGTCCCAAATCTTGGCAAGGGGTTCAGCCTCTACCCACTTGGTGAAGTAATCTGTTACTACCAGCAGGTACTTTCTTTGTCCCGTTGCTTGGGACAGTTTTCCAACAAGATCCATGCCCCATTGGGCAAATGGCCAAGGGCTGGACACTGGGTTCAAGTCTGTTGCTGGTTGGTACATCAAGGGTGCAAACCTTTGGCACTTCTTACACTTCTTGACATAGGTTTCAGCATCTTTCTGCATGTAGGGCCACCAATATCCCTGTGTAATGGCCCTATGAGCAAGTGACCTGCCCCTAGCGTGGCTTCCACATACTCCTTCATGTATTTCGTACAGAAAGTCTTCAACCTGTGCAGGATGCACACACCTTAGAAGGGGGTCCAGTAAAGGATCTTCTGTAGAGATGGCCTTTTGCTATCAAACTGAATCTTGCCGACTTCAGTATGATCTTGTGCGCTTCTTTATGGTCATCTGGCAATTTTCCTTCTTTAAGGAATGCTACTATTGTATCCATCCAACTTGGTCCCATCTCTACACACATTGTTTCACGCTTTGTGCTCAGTGGTTCTATGCTTGGACCTGACAAGTAGTCAACCATTATTGTTCTTGCCTCACCAGGCTTCATTGCACTAGCCAGGTTGGTCAGACCATCGACATGGCTATTGTCATCTCAGCTTACCTGCTGTAGTCGGTAATTTTGAAATAAGGCTACTAGTCTGCCTACTTCCTTTGCGTAGGCCGACATCCGTTCATCTTGAGTTGCAAATACCCCTGTTGCCTAATTGACTATAAGCTGGGAGTCACAAAAGACTATTACCTCGTCGACTTCCATGGCTGCAGCTAGCTTTAGTCATACGATCAGCGCTTCATACTCTGCTTCATTATTTGAGGCCTTAAACCCCAAACGAATGGATTATTCCAGTATCTGCCCATCTGGCGATACTAGTACTACTCCTGCCCCCGCTCCTTGTCGGTTTGAACTCCCATCCACAAACAACCAAAAGGAGTCGCCGATGTAAATGCTGTAGGGCTTGAGTTTCTCTTTGTTCCTTTGCTCTGTTGTCCCCTGCTAGGTTTTTTCTTGCTCACTTGGACATTGCATACCTTGGCTCAACGGAACCCGATGTGTGATGGAACCTGGTGTGAACTCGGCGACGAAGTCGGCCAAAACTTGGCCTTGATTGTTGTTCTAGGTCTGAATTCCAAGTCATATTGACCCAAGGCCACTGCCCATTTAGCGATTCTGCCTGTCAGATCTCCTTGCTGCAATATGGACTTCAAGGGGTGTTCAGTTAACACTACAATTTTGTGGGCTTGAAAGTAATGATTCAGTTTCTTGGAAGCCATTACTAAACCCAGTGTTAACTTCTCTAAGGGTAGATATCTAGTCTCTGCATCTGCAAGGGTTTTACTTACATAGTAAATAGCCCTTTGTTCTCCCTTTTCTTCTCGGATTACCACTGCACTCACTGCATGTTCTGAAACTGCCAAGTATAAGAACAGCTCCTCACCAGGTACTGGATTTGAGAGAACTGGAGCTGTGGTAAAAAACTTCCTTAAGTCGGTCAAGGCAGCTTCGCATTCGTCGGTCCATACGAAGTTTGTGGCTTTCTTTACTAAGCTGAAGAAAGGCTTACATTTATCAGAACTTCTACTTATGAATCTGTTCAGGGCTGCAGCCCTTCTAGTCAACATCTGCACTTGTTTTGCTGATGTTGGGCTGTTCAGTTCTAGGATAGCCTTGATCTAATTTGGGCTTGCTTCAATGCCCCTTTTGGTTACCAAATATCCTAAGAACTTACTGGACCCAACTCCAAATGCACACTTCGATGCATTGAGTCGAAGCCGATATGTTTTAAGGATATCAAAGACTGCTTTTAGGTTGGCCAGATGACCTTCAGGTTCCTTGGTCTTCACGACTATGTCTTCGATGTAAACTTTCACTGTTCTGTCAATTAGATGTCTGAACATCTTGGTTACCAATCTCTGGTAAGTTGCTCCTGCATTTTTCAATCCAAAAGGCATCACTCTGTAGTGATACAGCCCTTTTAGGGTGATAAACGCAGTCTTCTCCTCATCTGGCGGGTACATAGCTATCTGATGGTACCCCATGTAAACATCCAGGAAGCTCATCCTTCCATGCCCTGAAGTGGCATCCACCAGTTGGTCAATCTTGAGTAATGGGAAGCTGTCTTTGGGACAAGCTTTGTTCAGGCTAGTGAAGTCCACACAGACCCTCCACTTTCCATTCTTTTTCTTCACAACAACCGTATTTGATAGCCATGTCAGGTAACTTACCTTTCGAATGGCTCTGGCCTCTAGAAGTCTGTCCACTTCTTCTTCTACTACCTTAACATGCATCAACGTCGGCCTTCCGGCTCGTTGGATTACAGGTTTGGCTGACCTGTCCACATTCAATCTGTGGCAAGTGACCTCGGGGTCAATGCCAGGCATCTCGTAAGGCGTCCAGGCAAACACCTCAATGTTTGTTCTCAAGAACGCCTCCAGTTCTTTTTCTTCTTCTTCGGCCAAGCTCGAGCCGAGAATGAAGAAGCATTCTTCGTGCCCTTGCTGGACAAGGACTTTCTTCAGGGTTTCCTCACTCTTCTCGGCTGGCTCTTTGCCGACATCCTCCAGGACTTCCATGTCTTCATCCTCAACCTCTGCTGGTTTTGCTTCCTGAATGTTGCAGGTAGATTTCATTACTGCCATGGAGCAATTCTTTGCCTGCACTTGATCCCCTCTAACCTCCTTTATCCCATGCTCTGTTGGGAATCGCAACAGCTGGTGCAATGTTGAGGGAACAGCCCCCATTGCATGCAGCCATAGTCTTTCCAAAATTGCATTGTAAGGGGAGGGGGTGTCAATTATGGTGAACTCTGTCTTCACCCTCTTGGTGCCAGTCTGCACCTCTAAGCTTGCTGCTCCCAGGGGCATGTCGGCGTTCCATTGAACCCAACCATTGGGCCGTTGGACTGTTCCAAGTCATCTTGGTGAAGGCCAAGCTCCTTGTAACACCTGGCATACATGATATCACAAGAGCTGCCCTGGTCGACTAAGATGCGCTTCACTTGGCACTCTCCAATCTAAATGGATATTACCAAGGCATCGTTGTGTAGATGTTGCACCATCTCCAGGTCTTCCTCAGTAAAGGACACCACTGGTCCTTGGCTCTCGCCTGCCCTAGGTCTTTTTTTCCCGACTTGATATATATATTGTAGGTGTTTTACCTTTTGGGTTTCCCCCCTTATCTCATTCTCATTTACCTTTGAGTGGATCACATTGATCACTCGAGGTCCGTCTGCCTGTGGTTGTGGTGCTGGTGAGGGTGGTGCTGTTGATGCCTGGGGTAGTCTTGCCTGCCATTCCCTTGTTCTGGCTTCATCTACTATGTCCTTTAAATGGCCCTGTCTTACCAGGTCTTCCAGATGTGTCTTCAGGGCTCTGCACCCCTGAGTCAGATGTCCAGCTTCATTATGGTAAGCACAGTGCTTGTCAAGGCTTATTCTCATAAACTCGCCTGGTACCCTTGCTGGTGCTCTGTAATAGGGCTGATTGCGAATTTTCTCCAAGACTTTGTAAACCGGAATTCGGAATACCGTTGTGACTGCCTGAGCAACCCTTAATCTGATTTCTGGTTTGTTGTAGCCACCATCACCTCGGCCTCGCTTCGGCGAGCCATTTTTCTTCTCTGGTTTCGGCGCATTTGTTCTCGGCATATCCTCCTTGGCCCTGGCGTACTTCTTTATTCTGGCCATTAATTCCTCAATACTTTTTTGCAGTGTTTTTGCCAATGATTTTCGGAGCAGACAATTATCTTTTAGGCCGTTCTTAAATGATACGACCACCACCTCTTGGTTGCATTCTGGTATCCGGTTGAATACCTTATAGTACCTTTTGGCATAGGCCCTCAGGCTTTCGTCCTCGCCAATTTTCAGAGCCATCAGGGCATCCACCCTTAATGGTTGTAGTTTGTTCGTCACGAACCTGGCCACAAATATCTCGCCCAGGCTTTCCCAAGTTTTCACAGTTCCTTTCGGCAACTTGTGAAACCAGTCTGATGCAATTTCTCCAAAGGGTGAGGAGAACGCCTTGCAAAGCAACGACTTGTTCCTGGTGTATAACGCCATCGAGTTCAGGTACAAACCGACGTAAAATTTGGGGTCCGACTTCCCGTCGTAGATCTGGAATCTCGGTACGCTAAACCTCTTCGGGGCTTCGAATTTGTCCAATTCTACCGAGAATGGCATTCTCGGCTTGATCGGGAAGGTTACCTCGGCATCTTGTTGCCTCTTCTGTAGGTAATCCCTTATGTCCTCCTTGGTCCGACCAGGAGTTCGGCTATCTCCTGACTTCAGCCTTTTAGGTGCACTACTCTCAGCTTCATTGTGAGCCCTCTTCAACCTTTCTCCATTAGTTGCGTCGAAGCACAACTCCTGCCCTTGAACATGCCGATGTTCTTTGGGGTCTGCTTCCTTGGTGCGATGTGTCCTTCGAGATTCTTCCCTTCTTGACTCTCCTCGCCCGACCTCCCTTGAGGGCCGGTGAGAGTGTTTTTCGCTCCTGGTGTGATGAGGTACTGGAGGGACTATTTTCTGCCCATTTTGTCGGGCATCTTTCTTGGCCGCTGGAATCGGTGTATCTTGTAACGGGAACAGTGGCTGCATGACGTTGTTTTGTATCATGAAATTGACAACCGTTTGCAGGTCCGCCAATTTGTTCGTCATTCCCTTCACCTTGTCGTCCCTCCGCAGGCATCTATCTTTCTATACCTGGAGGTCGTCCTCGTTATAATACCCGCTTCGATCTGATTTCTTTGGCACGTTGCCCTCCAAGCCGATGTCCTTTTCTCCATGATTCTTATCACGAGCCTCTTCGTTGCAGTTGTCTTCTTCGACGTCAAGGTCAATATGTTTCCCACTCCAAGTAGGAGTGTCGTCCCCAACCTTCTCTTTCTGTCTGTCATTGGCCATCTATTCTCCTTTCTTTCCCACAGACGGCGCCAAATTGTGTGTGTCAATTTTCGACTACACTGCCAATCAAGCACTCAGCTGGAGAACACTGGCAGAATATATTAAGCCCGAACAACCTATCACAAAAAGAAGAGATTTCGGCGGTGGTTCGTCCACCCGAGGGCACTCCGACGATCAAGTCAGTTATCTCTCAAAGATGGCAAAAGTGCTTAACTCACTATTCAGAGCATAAAAATCATACGTTAGACCCATGAGGGTGCCTTTCTTTTATAGCCAACACAAACCTAGTCCCAATAGAAGCCTAGTTTCAATGGACTTAGGATTACTTCTAATCTTGGACTCCTAGTAGGATTAGGATAAACTCTCTAAGAATCTTATCTTTACCCAAACTGAAGTCCCCTTTCATTCTAGGACTTTTGTCCCTTATTCGCTTATTCCGGATTTCGGTATCTTCGCAGATAACCTCGGCCTAGCCGAGATGATCTCGGCTTCATGACTAGGACACGTGGCACCTCGGCTGGCACTTCGGTGACACATTGGCCATGTGTTGTCATTCAAAAATTATGTCCCCACATGTATAATTCTTCTCTCTTACCTTCATTTCGTAGTTACATTCTTGCTAGAATTGAATAATAGGAAGAGGACATTGACACTTGTATAGAAAACAAAGTAGGATTTGACCAAAAGCGTAGGGGTTGACTATCACAATTTTATGTATAAAGACTAAAGCAAAATTTGATCAGAAATTCAAAGGATTTATTGTCATGATTTTATATATAAGGATCAAAATGAGATTTGACATAAATTACAAGGGTACAAATGGATGTTTTGGGAAGATGATTAAAAGTTGACTTTTTTTTATTTTATTTTTTTGTGAGAGGGAGAAGTGGGTTAAAAGCTGAAAAGTGACTTTTAACCCACTTCTCAAAACAACCCAAAATATAATTTGTTCTTTTTAATATTTATAAAATGTATTGTTGATGTAATTATTTTTTTGTAAACACCACTTATTTGATATTTTCCTTTTTTTCGTTCCAATGGTGGTGGGTGGGCTAGCCGTCATGTCCCATGACCACGACCCCTTCCAACTCGTGAGTAGGTTACTTACCTAAAAGTCTTATTTATAGATGTTATGATAGTTTAGATTCTATTTAAGATTTTTTGAACCAATAAGTTCTATTTAGTAAAATTGATAATATTATTAGTTTTTTTCAAATTTTAAAACTAAGAACATTATCAATTTTGTATAATAATGTTCTACATAATTGTTTTACTAACTAATGAAAAAAAAAAGCATGAGGTTAAATGTTTTTGTCATTCTATTTATTGGTTTGATTCAACTATCTAATAAAACCGAGAATATTATCATTTTTTTTCCAATTTTAAAACTGAGAACATTATCACTTTTTTTTATTTTTTTTCTCTCTAGTCTTGCACATCAATGTTCCATTATCATCCTCCTTTATAGACACAAAATATTTAGTTTTGCACAAAAAAAATAATTCAGTTTTTTCAAAAAAAAAACTTGGTTTTTTTTTTTTGCACGTATTTTTTTTTTTTTTTTTAGTTTTTTCAATTTGAAAGTTGATGTTTTAAAGTTTTAAAAATCAAAATAAATTTCAAATCATCATATTTCTTTATAGATAGTCATAAATGATAAACAATCATTGTTTGAAAGGCAATTCTGACTATTAAAAACATAATAGGACTTGAAGGTCCAAAAAATTTTAGTTAAGACTTAATGAAATATAAATTCATAAATTAGGACTTGTGTGTAAATGTCTCTACAATAAATTCATCCTTATCAATCTAGAAATTACTTGAAAATTAATTTCTATTAGCAAACATATAATTTAAGCCTAATCGATAGTGATCAGACTTAAATTAATTTTCACACAAACATAAAAAGATTAGACATGTGGTTAAATTTTATGCCTAAAATAGATTAAGGATTTTTTTGGAGGTAATTAAATAAAGAAGAAACATAATAGAATAGAATATGTATTATTCGAATGAATTGTCATTTGCTACGAGTAACATGAATTTAAATAAGAATAAAGAATTAAAAAATGTAGCAATTGATAGAAGAAAAGAAATGGGGAGTGAAAAAAACTGTTACTAATCTACTCCTAGAGTTGCCAATTTGACTACTCCTAAATAGAAACTAATATCACGATGTGTGAGTGATTTGATTAATGATTCCTCCTTGTATTAACCTATTTAGAGGCTCAACCATATGAGAAAAATAGAGGTGATCAAATCCCATGAATTTCTCAAAAAGCTATGATTTCCTCTATATCATCCATATCATGTTCATAGGAACTATTATGCAGATTTGGTGATTGACTTGGTCTTGGCTCTTTGATCTCAACAACTAACTTTGAAATGGATGCAATAGCTAACTTTTTGGCCCTTCATTTAACATGTTATCATGCCATGTTATGTCATGTCCTTAACATATCTGTCATGCTATGTTAGCATGCTTTTTGATAGAAATAATAATAATAATAACAACAACAAATGTGACCAAGGTTATTCTTTAAAAATAGTCTATGATTTCAATCGATAGGCCATTATCGAACTTGACCATAATTAATAGGCCACAATCGACAGAAAAATAAAATGTGGTGCCAACAATCTCCACCACATCTCACATAGACCCCACATTACATAGATTAATCTTCATCACATAATCACTTCCCAAAAAATTTGTGTGGGTATGTATGGGTTTCCAAACTTTCCCTTTATTATTCCGTGCCACGTCAATTTCCAAGGAAAGTTAGTTAAAAAAGTCTAGGGAAACTTACGTATAGGTCCTAATAAGTGGACTTGTAACGCCCAACTTTTTATTTCTCGGAACCATTACCAGATTCATTAATTTAATTCAATTTCAGAGATAACATGCGGAAAACTCTTTACATCAACAAGTAAGAATAAATAAAGATTCTCTCATCCGAATGCAAATTAAATACAACATGAGCATAGCTAAATAAATTGCCCGTAGGCTTACATCTTTAAAAGTAAAAGAAAGGGTTTAACCCTTTTACATCAATAGCATTCCGCCTACAAATAAAAAGCCTCATGGCCAACAGGTAAAGAAGATCCATGACCTTGAAACACTTCTTGATGTTCACCTGAAAAAGGATTAGCAACTTGGGATGAACATAAACAATAGCAACTTACAGATAGCTATGATCATGAATGCTTAGTCTCATACTGTATAAATAATGTGACGATTTATACAGAAATATACGTATATAAGAACTTTTCTCATAATCATTCATTTCATTCAATAACATAAGCAATTCACTTTTCTTTCTTCTTATTACCTTTTTCCAAAATTCATATGACTATAACAAATTTCTGATGAAGAAACAATTTCACCAAGCCCACTACGTTTTCTCTCACTTTCCAGACTTATACTTGATTTTCCTTTTCAAAACATGTTCACAAGTATTCAAAGTCTTTCATGTTTTTCACCATCTCAACATAATACTTACGTTCATTTTCAACACATTCATAACTATACAAGTATGCCTTTAATACAAAAGGAAAACAACAAGCAATCAATAACTATCTGCTTCAACAATTGAGGCAACACGGCCTTCTTAGAACAATAACCATCATAACCCATGATATACCCAGATACACTGAGACAATAATGATAAATGAATTCTATTCTACCTGCCTTAAGCTCGGTAAGCCAATGATACACCTTTCCATAACAAAATGCCAAGTCAAGGATACACCTTTCCATAACAAAATCCCAATTTACCAGACACAGGCTGGAAGGTAATGGTACCTCTGCCAAGTTCTCCAAGCGCTAGCTGGAAGGTACTGGTACCTCTCATTCTAAGCGCGACCAATTCTTCAGGCGCTAGCTAGAAGGTAATGGTACCTCTCATTCGAAGCGCAAGTACATTCCCAACCATTTCGACATACTAGAATGCATAACAACATAAATGTAATACATACACAATGTATATAAACACATAATCACATATGGAGTACATCCCCTTTACGTTCCCAAATAACCATACATATCCAATGTATATAATTATAGTCATTTTCAATGACAAGAACAAGTGATTACTTTCAATTCATCTAGTCCACATGCAATTTCTACAACAGTCATAGTTATCCTTCATCGATAGCCCAAAACATATATTTCTAAACATATATACAATCTCTAAAATAGATAAACTATAGGTGAGAGATTTCAACTATCCAACCCCACCATTTACATTCATATCTATCCATTTTTGCATCTAATACGTGAGGAAAACAAAAATCCAATTCTCGTAAGACTTTCAGTCCAATAACAATGATAATATGTGAAGGTTCCAAGATCTGACCTCAAGTTCATTATTCGTTTACAAAGGATGATAATTTCATTTTCTTTCAAAAAGACCACTTTTGTTTATTTTCTAATCCACACAACTCCAACCATTTTCTAAGAATTCATGCTCGCCATTTTATAAAACCAAAACCAAATCCATCATCTTTATTTTATAAACCAATTCCATTGGTATCAAAATCATAGCGCAACTCAACTTCACATGATTAGTCTAAAACAATACCAATACCGTGGTTACTTCTCTTTTTATTTGTATTTGGTATAAACATAATTATACAACCCATATTAGCAAAATAAAAGGATTATTCAACTTCCTCTCTTTTAAATCCATTAACTTAATAACATTAAATTAGGGCTTTCCTCACTTTTTTCACAAACATAATAAATCATTTTCCCCAAATAACCCAACAACAAACAACTTAACAACTCCAATCACAAATATTAAACCTTAGATCCCCTTTCATGGCTTTCAAGAAAATCCATAATGAATATGGTTTTTATGCAATAAAATCTACCACATGTCTATCTATAGACGAAGTATTGGAAAGGAGCAAAGAAATCCCTACCTCTTGAGGCGAAGAGAAAACAACCCAAAAATCACTGGCGAAGAAACCACGACTACTTGGATCAATAGAAAGCCCTTGACAAGATCTACAACCTTTCCCAAAGGATTAAGGTGAAAAGATGGCTCTAGGTGAGTAGATTTGAAGATCTAAGTGCGAAAAGTTAAGTTTTAGAGAGAGAAGAGAGAAATCACGGGTTGAGAGGAAAAGAGGAGAAAAAGTAAGGAGAGGAAAGTGGTTTCGGTCTATTTATACTAGTAGCAAATAGCCCTAAGGTCGAATAAAATTATAGGCCCCAAAACCCCCCAAGGGTAGGACCCATTCAAACCCCAAAATTTGAAGAAAAAAAAAAACACGCAGGGGTCGACCTTTCGGGGAAGGGGGTCGACCCTTTTGGTAGAAAAGACAATCTGGCACAAACAAGGGGGGTCGACCCTATATTCCAGCAACTAACACACAAATTCTGCAACATAAGAGGGTCGACCCTCCCCAGATTGGTGTCTACCCTATTTTCCTGAAACACTTCCAGAAACTTCACTAACAGGTAAGGGTCGACCCTTAGGAAGGCTGGTGTCGACCCTAGAATGGAATTTTCTAAGTCTCCAAGGAACTTTTGACAATAACAAGTGCAAACAACCAAACCCAACAAGTTTAAATTGATTTTCACTCATACAAAACCAAGATACAACAACACCAAAGATTCCCAAAATAAAATAAAGGATTCAAATACACTTCTCAAAAGTTTTAAAAGGGTACAAGTGCTACAGGACTTATTGTCCAATAGGTTTTATGATAATTAATAACATTTTTCATCAAACACTATTAAAAAAATGTCATTAATTGTTAATTTTCAGCGATATTTTAAAAATTGTCACAAAAAATGTCACTAATTATTAGTTTTAATGACAATTTAAAAAAATCATCACAAAAAAGTCACTAATTTTTAACTTTTAGCGACAGTTTATCACAAAAAATCACTAATTGTAAATTTTAGCAACAATTTATAAAAATCGTAACAAAAAAAGTCGCTAATTGTCAATTTTTAGCAACATGCAAAAAATCATCAGAAAAAATTATTTTTAACGACAATTTTACTAAAACTTATTTTCAATAGGACTTAATAGAAATTAAGTCCAACTATTATGACCTATTGATAGTTCACCCAAAAATTTATTTGTATAGAAATTTTATCTGTATCTTTTTTTGTGATTAACTGTATTTTATTTTGATAAATTTTGAAATTAGGCAATCATTATAAATTTTTTTCTAGTTCCAACGAGCACTATAACACAAACTCATATCAAAATATAATGTAAATATTTATAATTGACAATTATAATGTAAATATTTACATCAAAATATAATGTAAATTTTCATAATTAAACTGATTTGAATATCATGTTGATTATAAACTATATCTCATAACGATGTAAAAATTCATATTATCAAATATTAATATTAACATCAAACAATTGTAAAGTGTGATTCAATGTAGATGGATGACAATAAAATACAAATGACGAATGTGTAAATTGATTCAACATATCAAACACAAAAGGGTGTGTTTGGTAACGTTTACGTTTTCAGTTTATATTTACAAAAATTTTATAAATTGGTTTTTCTTTATTTTTAGAAAAACATAAACTACAAACGTGTTTGGTGATTGACAAAATGTTTAAAAAAATTTAAAAATATAAAAAAGAGTGAGAAATGGCAAGTGGCATTGGAAGACGGTGGTGGAAAGTGGTAACGGTGGGTAGTGGGTAGCGGGTGGTGGCAGGTGGGTGGTGGCAGGTGGCGGGTAGTAGCGAGTGGGCGGTGGCGGCAGATGGGTGGCCGGTGGGTGGGTGATAGTGGCGGTTGGTGGGTGGTGGTGGCAGGTGGGTGGCGGATGGCGGGTGGTGGTGGCGGGTAGGTGGTGGGTGGGTGGGTGACGATGGCGGGTGGTAGTGAGTGGGTGGTGGTGGCGGGTGGTGGGTGATGGTGGCGGGTGGTGGGTGGTGGGTGGTAGTGGCAGGTGGTGGCGGGTGGCAGTGGCGGAAGACGGTGGTGGAAAATGGTGCCGGGTGGTGGCTAGTGTTGGGTGGTAAAAAAAAAAAACTGAAAACTCAAAATGAAAAAACATTTCTTGAGTTTATATTTTTTGGCCAAATTTATAAACTGAGACCACTAATTTATAAATAAAAAATTTACCAAACAAGTTTTTATTTGAGTTTTAAAAAATTTTGTAAATATAAACAGAAAACTGAAAACGTAAGTGTTACCAAACGACACCAAAAGTATTCCAAGCCACTACGGTGACAAGCGTATTAGACACACAAATTAATAGAAAGAAACTAACGGAGTTTCACCTGCGTCCTCGTCTCTGCATATAAAATTTGAAATAAACGTGTCTCCACCGCCCATGACTTCATGAAAACTACTTTATATATATTAATGTAGACTTCTCTCTCCATTGACTACTCTTCCATTTCTTAGGTGAAAACAATCATCGATTTGGTTACGAGATCAGATCAAATTGAATTGAATTCTCACAAATTCAGGAATCAATGGCTATCGGAGAGCTCTTAATCGCCGCTTCAATCAAGTTTCTATTTCAGAAGTTGGCCACTTTAGCCTCCGGCGAGCTGTCCAACTTTGCACGCGGCTTCGGCAGAGAGCGGCGAATTCGTACTCTGTTGACAAAATGGAGCAGAACTTTGGAAGAAATTGAGGCAGTTCTCGTTGATGCTGATGAGAAGCAAGTCACCGAAAGAGGTATTAAGATTTGGCTTGAAGATCTTCAGGACTTGGCTTATGACGTCGATGACATACTCGACGAGTTCTCCACCGAAGCTTTGCGACCTAAGTCAATGATCACCACCAAGGTACGTGCCCTAATTCCAACCAATATTATCAAATTAGATGAGATCACTACCCGATTCCAAGATCTTTTGGAACGTAGAACTGTCCTCGGCTTTCAAAAGGTCGGTAGTAGTAGTAATGCAGGGACATCTGCTAAAGCTTGGCAAAGACCACCCACCACATGTTTGATGAATGAACCTAGCGTATATGGGAGGGATGAGGATAAAAAGAAGATAATTGAGTTGCTCTCACTAGGTGTTGAGGAGTCGAGCAATTGCAATATTGGGGTAGTTCTGATTGTGGGTATGGGTGGGGTTGGCAAGACCACCCTTGCTCAGATGGTATACAATGATGACATATTCAGGAAGGACGGGAAGGACTTTGAAATAAAAGCATGGGTTTGTGTCTCTGAAGATTTCGATATTATGCGAGTGACAAAAGCAATTTTGGAGTCCGTCACTTCCCAGCCTTGCAATTTTCATACCTTGGATCAAGTCCAAGTCCAACTAAAGCAGATTTTGGATGGGAAAAAGTTCTTGATTGTTTTAGATGATTTTTGGAACAAAAAACACAGTGATTGGAGTAGTTTGAAGAGTCCTTTCAACAATGGAGCCCAAGGAAGTAAAGTCATGGTAACAACACGTAACACAGATGTTGCGTTTGATGCTAGGAACTGTGAAATGTCATCACTTGAAGCAATTATCAATGGATGATTGTTGGTCGGTGTTTGCACAAAATGCATTTGAGAACACAATTATGGAGGCAAGCCCGAATTTGGTTTCAATTGGTAGGAAAATAGTTGAGAAATGTGGAGGCTTGCCTTTGGCTGCTAGGACACTTGGTGGCCTTTTACGCTATAAACTAAGAGATGATGAATGGGAAGATGTGTTGAATAGTAAAATGTAGGAGTTATCAGATCAGGAAAGTGACATTCTTCCAGTTTTGAGGTTAAGCTACCATCACCTCCCTTCACATTTGAAGAAGTGTTTCGCATACTGTTCAATAATGCCCAAGAATATCACATTTAGTGAAAAGAAACTTGTTTTATTGTGGATGGCTGAAGGCTTCATTCAAGAACCAACAGAAAAAGGAAAGAAGCAAATGGAAGATATCGGGTGCGAGTACTTTCGTGAATTGTTGTCCAGGTCATTTTTTCAACCATCAACTAGTGGTGAAAGCTCAGAATTTGTGATGCATGACCTCATCAATGATCTCGCTCAGTTTGTTGTAGGAACCATTTGTTTTAGGCTGGAGGATAAGTCGAAAGTTAACGAGCAGTACAAAAATCTCAGTAAGGCTCGCCATTCATCTTACATACGTCACTATTATGAGGGTGCCAAAAAGTTTGAGGCCTTTTATGATGCCAAGCATTTATGTACCTTTTTACCATGTGCAGCATATTATGGAGTAGTTTATTTGACCAGCAATGCTCTCCATGATTTGTTGCTAAAGCTTAGATGTTTACGCGTGCTTAGTTTCTGTGGATATAAAATAGGTGAACTGCCAAGTTCGATCAGATATTTAAAGCATTTGAGGTATCTTGATCTTTGCTATGCCCTATTTTGTTCATTACCCGAATCACTGTGCACTCTGTACAATCTACAAACACTTGAATTAAGATATTGTGTACATATGAAGAAGTTGCCTACAGCCACAGGAAACCTAATTAACTTGCGTCATCTCGACGTTACTGGTGCAAATTCCTTACAAGAAATTCCACCAAAAATAGGTCAGTTAACAAGTCTCGAAACATTATCAAACTTCATTGTTAGCAAAGGAAATGGGTTTATGATGAGAGAGTTGGGGAACTTAACTCATCGTAGAGGGGCACTTTGCATATCCGGATTGGATAATGTGGTGGATGTTGTGGATGCAAAGGCCGCTAAGTTATATGAGAAGCATGGCTTAAATGAGTTATTGATGGAATGGAGTAACACTAATTCAGAAGATTCACGAAATTAAAAGGTTAAATTAGAAGTGCTTGACATGTTACAACCGGACAAGAAGGTTAAAGTACTTTCCATCAATGGTTACTATGGTCCAATATTTCCAACTTGGGTTGCAGATCCTCAGTTTGCTAATGTGATGCACTTAGTGTTGCAAAATTGTAAAAAATGCACATGCTTACCACCTCTGGGGCAATTACCCTCACTTGTAAAACTTTACATTCGAGGAATGAAAAGAGTAGAGAATGTTGGCCTTGATTTCTTTGGGGGGTGTTGCTCGAACCCTTTTCCAGCTCTAGAGACTTTACACTTTTGGGATATGCCGGAATGGGAGGATTGGTCTCCTTTTGAAGTTGATGAGGAAGTTCAAGCATTTGATTGCCTCTCAGAGCTCTCCATTCAAAGGTGTCCCAAACTTTTGGGTAAATTGCCCAACAGTCTTCCTTGCTTAAGAAAGCTTGAGATTCAGAATTGCCCACAGTTGGTGGTTGAATGGCTTTCGAGCCCTATAATGCTCCACCAAAAGAGGAATACCCTCGACTTCAGTTCAGTCACCTCCTTATCTCTCAGTGATGTTTCAATTTTGGACTCTATTCCTAATCAAGAGGTAGGCGATGAAGTATTAGCAACTGCAGCGTGTAAACATTTGAGCTCAGTGACTGATATGAGAATAGAAAATATTCAGAAACTCGCATGCCTGCCTAGATGGTTCTTTCATGGGTTTACGGGACTCGAAGAATTAAGGATTCGTAATTGTGAAGAACTCACAACATTGTGGCAGAATGAGGTCAGAGTACAGCACAAACTCCCTGCCCCTGCCATGCAACATTTGGAGATTGAAAACTGCCCTCAACTTATTTCCTTGTTCGAAGAAGAAGAAGAAGATAGTCCACAGTTGCAGCGACATCAGCAGGAGCAAGAGGGGTTGCCGCACTTAATGGGGCTTAAGTATCTAGGAATTGATAATTGTGAAAAGCTGGAGAAGTTGCCAGGGGGACCGCATGCCCTGAAATGTCTTCAAAAAATGAAGGTTCAAAATTGTCCATTGCTCACCTACTTACCGTCCAGAGGTGGGCTACCGGCTGCACTTGAACAACTTGATATTGCTCATCTATCGAAGTTGGAGACACTACTAGCAGAGGAGGGTATGAAAATTAGTTGTCCATCTCTTCAATCGATTGGAATTAATGCTTGTAAGAACCTCCAATCCTTGCCCGATGCCATGCATAGCATCAACAATAATGACTTCAAAAATCTCAGCCTAGTGAAGATAGAACGTTGTGAAAACATGGAGTCCCTACGGTTTGCCACATCGAATCTGAGAGACTTGTTTATCTTCAACTGCGAAAAGCTCGAGGCCCTACCATACAACCTCAGTTCTCTTCAAGAGCTGGAACTATGGAACTGCCCTGCAGGAATTGTCTCGACTGGAGTTCTCTCACGAACCTCCGTTCACTTACCATCAGGACGATCATGATCAGCAGGAATTGCTTCGGTAAGCCTCCATCAGAGTGGAGTTTGCAGAGATTACCCTCTCTTAGAACACTCTGTCTTGTTGGTTTCAAAGATTACCGCCGGAAGTCCATTTCAAAAGATGGAATGTTATTGCCCATCTCTCTGACCTTCCTGTCCATCATGTCATTTCCAAATCTAGAGAAGCTATCTTTCAAGGACTTTCAAGACCTCACCTCTCTTGAAACACTTTCCTGTTGGAGATTGGCTAAAGATTCAGCTTGCCAACTAGCCATGCAAGGCTGGCCATGTGATCTCTTCTTCATGCTTCCCAACCAACAAAGGTGAGTTGGCCATGTGAAGAAAGCCACCAAAAGGAGAAAAGTGGGCTGGCAGCCAGCTCACTTGAAAGCCTCTCTACCTCCTCTGTAATTGGTATATATAGAGAGGGTGAGAGCAGAGTTTATTCACAGTAAGGTGAGCTAAAGAGAGTGAATACAGAGAGAGAGAATTATTCAAAGAGTGTTGTAATTCTTCTTTGTTCAATATAGTGAATCCGCTGCCTGTGGACGTAAGTGACTTGCCGAACCATGTTAAATCTCTTGTGTTGTTCCTTGTGTGTGTTCCTTGGTATGCCCCCGATCCACAACAATTGGTATCAGAGCTCGGGTGGTGAAAAATCAAATTTTTTCCGAAAGTGCCCAGATTTTGAAGTGCTCGAAATTCACTTTTGAGCATACTAGAAGCAATATCTCGACGAGAGGAGTCCAACCAAGCAAAGAACAGCCCCAGAAGAGGTCCCACGCGCTACCACGTGTCGTCTGAAGAAAAAGAGTAAAGCTTACTCTCACCACGCGCCTCCACGTGCCGGCTGTCTCTTGACGCGTCATCCCACGCACTCTCACGCGCCACACACGCGTCTCTAGGAAGAAGACGAGCCACGTGGCACCACGTCAGTGCCACGCAGACGCCGCGTCATCGCCACGCAAACGCCACGTCAGACGCCACGTCAGCCCACATGTCAGACACGTCAGCCCTGAGCCACTGACCAAGCCGCCACGCCACCGTTGACCAAGCCGAGCGCGCCGATTGACCGCGTCGTTGAACCGCGTTGACCGTGCCGAGCCGCTGTTGACCATGCCGCCAAGCCTCCATTGACCACGCCGCCTGTGCCGTTGACCGAGCCGTTGACCAGCCGTTGACAGGAGTAATTATCCGGTGCATATCAACGCACCAGATTCTGCAGATCTGAACAGTCCAACCTATTTTGGCCAGATCGAAGTCATTCAAAGTCCGTTTTTGACAATCCAATAGTATTTTCCAACTATTTGGAGTATTCCAGACACATCCGCACGGTCATTTTTTTGAATTGAAGTTTCTAAAAAATGGCAGAATCTACAGAGGCCAGATCAATCGTGTCTGTAAGTAATTTAGCGAGTATAAGCGACTCTAGGCATTGGACCCTGATATCCCTTGCTAAGTTCGAGATAGAGAAGTTCGATGGAAGCAGCAACTTCGACATGTGGAGATGTGAAGTTAAGGATATGCTTGTCCAGATGAACCTGCACTTCACTCTAGGAGACAAACCAGATGACTTGGATGGGATAGAATGGGAGAAGGTAAATCTCCTGGCTTGTAGTTCCATCCGACTTTGCCTTGCAAAAGAGGAGAAGTACGCCTTCACAAAATATGATATTGCAAAGAAGCTTTGGAAGGCGCTGGAAGATAAGTTCATGACAAAGAGCATTGAAAACCGGCTCTACTTGAAGAAGAGGTTGTTTCGTTTCGAGTAGAAGAAAGGTATTTCGATGAATGAACACCTAAATAACTTCAACAAAATTCTTATAGATTTGAAGAATTTGGATGATCACATTGGTGATGAAGATAAAGCACTGTTATTGTTGAATTCCTTGCCTGACTCGTATGATCATCTCACTACTACTTTACTGTACGGTAAAGAGAAGATCAAGTATGTTGATATTGCAAACGCCTTGGTGAACAATGAGTTCAGAAGGAAAGATAAGTTTGCAAACAGGGACTCAACATCCGAGGCATTGACAGTCAGAGGTAGAACAAATAACAGAAGATATGCAGGGTGAGAAAAGTCTCGCTCAAAATCCAGAGGGAAATCTTCAGACAAAAGACGTCTTGCAAAAGACGAGTGTGCTGGTTGTCGCCAGAAGGGGCATTGGGCAAAAGATTGTCCCAATAAAGACAAGACAGAAGAAAAGGTGAACGTTGCATGAGATGGAGATAATGGTGAAGGAGCAGCCTTCACAGTTTCATCATATGGCCAGTCTGATGAATGGATAATAGATTCCGGATGTTCCTACCACATATGTCTGAACAAGCAGTGGTTCTCGAGCTTACGATAGTTCGATAGAGGAGTTGTGCTGAGGGGCAACGACCAAGCTTGCCAGACAAAGGGGATTGGGACAATTCGACTGAAGATACATGATGGAACAATCAAAATTCTTGAAGATGTTCGGTAAGTACCGAATCTGACAAAGAATCTCATCTCAGTGGGAGTTTTAGACTCCAAAGGTTACAGAGTAACCATGGAAGGTGGAGTCCTCAAAGTTGTGCGAGGAGCATTTGTTGCAACAAAGGGTACTCGACAGGGAAATTTATATTTCCTAGACGGCTCTACAGTCATTGGGAGAGTGGCTGTCTCCACCAGCTCAGAAGATGATACATCAGACACTTCCAAACTTTGGCACATGCGCCTAGGGCATGTCGGTGAGAAGGCTTTACAAGGGTTGGTAAAGCAAGGCCTGTTGAAAGGCGCCAAGACAGTGAAGCTTGAGTTCTGCGAGCATTGTGTACTGGGTAAGCAAACAAGAATCAAGTTTGGTATTGCTATTCATCGTACCAAAGGGATTCTAGACTATGTTCACAGCGACGTATGGGGTCCTTCCAAGAATGCTTCGTTGGGAGGTAAACACTACTTTGTGTCATTCATTGATGATTTCTCCAGAAGAGTTTGGATTTACACAATGAAGCACAAAGATGAAGTCTTAGACATCTTTCTTATGTGAAAGAAGATGATTGAGACCCAGACAGGCAGACGGATCAAGAAGCTCAAATCCGACAATGGTGGAGAGTACACATCAGATCCCTTCTTTGAGGTTTGCCAGAATATAGGGATAGTGAGACATTTCACAGTTCCTGGAGCACCGCAGCAGAATAGAGTTGCAGAACGCATGAACTGCACTTTGGTGGAGAAAGTCCGGTGTATGCTGTCACAGTCTGGATTAAGTAAGGCATTTTGGGGCGAGGCATTGAACTATGCTCAACATCTTGTCAACAGACTACCTACTGCAGCACTAGATGGTAAGACTCCCATGGAGGTATGGTCAGGAGTGCCGATCGATTATGATCACCACGTATCTTTGGATGTCCAAATTTATTTTCATGTTACAGAATCTAAGTTGGATCCAAGAGCCAAGAAAGCCATCTTCTTGGGCTTCAGTGACGGAGTCAAGGGATACAGACTTTGGTGCCTTGAATCAAAGAAAGTTCTCATCAGAAGAGACGTTACCTTTGATGAGTCTGCAATGCTGAAGCAACTGAATCCTCAACAGAATAAGGAAGCATTGAAGAAGTCAGTGCAGGTGGAGTTTGAGACTCCAGCAAAGACTAGTCAGCCAATCAACCATCCTGAAGAAGTCTCAGAGGATAGCTCTGAAGAGAGTTCAGATGAAAATGAAGATCCAGAGGCTCGCAACAATCGTAACCCATTGCAATCGAGAAAGGAAAAAGGGTTACTAAGCAACCCAGCTTGGATGACCGATATGGTAGCCTATGCACTTCCAATCATTGAAGACAATGTTCCTTGCACTTTCAAAGAAGCCGCAAGGCACGCGTAGAAGTGTCAAATGAAAGGAGGCTATGGATGAAGAGATCGGGTCACTTCACAAGAACCAGACTTGGGAGTTGGTGCAACTTCCAAAAGACAAGAAAGCAATTGGGTGTAAGTGGGTTTACACCAAGAAAGAAGGCATCCCAGGCAAAGACAACATCAGATTCAAAGCTAGATTGGTAGCTAAAGGCTATGCTCAGAAGGAAGGAATAGACTACAATGAGGTATTCTCACCTGTTGTGAAGCACACATCTATTCGTATCTTGCTAGCTTTGGTTGCACAGTTTGATCTCGAGCTCGCCCAACTCGATGCCAAAACTGCCTTTTTACATGGAGATCTTGAAGAGGAGATATACATGTCCCAGCCAGATGGTTTCAAAGTTGCTAGCAAAGAGAATTGGGCCTGTAAGCTGAACAAATTGTTGTACGGATTGAAGCAATCCCCGAGACAGTGGTACAAGTGATTTGATCGGTTCATGATAGAGAAAGAATACACAAGAAGTCAATTTGATCATTGTGTATATTTCCATAAGCTTCCCGATGGTTCCTTCATCTATTTGCTCTTATATGTAGATGATATGTTGATTGCATCTAAGAGCAAGGTGGAGATTGACAAACTCAAGGCACAGTTAGCAAGAGAGTTTGAAATGAAGGATTTGGGAGAAGCAAAGAAAATTCTTGGCATGGAGATCAAGAGAGACAGGAAGAAGGGCACGGTTTGTCTGACACAAACCCAGTATCTGAAAAAGGTGTTAGACAGATTTGGCATAAATGGGAAAACCAAAGCTGTAAGTATACCATTGGCCGCTCTTTTCAAACTTAGTGCTTCGATGTCTCCACGCACAGAAGAAGAACGGAAGCATATGGCACAAGTTCCATATGCAAATGCAGTTGGTGCATTAATGTATGCTATGGTTTGTACAAGGCCTAACATCTCACATGTTGTGAGTATGATAAGCAGGTATATGCATGATCCAGGAAAAGATCACTGGCAGGCAGTGAAATGGATCCTAAGGTACGTATATGGCACGGTTAATCTGGGATTGAAGTTCGAGAGAGATAACCGACTCAGGAAGAATTTGGTTGGATATGTGGACTCAGATTATGCTGGTGACTTGGACAAACGCCGATCAACAACAGGGTATTTATTTACGCTTGCTAAAGGGTCGGTGAGTTGGAGGTCAACGCTTCAGTCAACGGTGGTTTTGTCTACTACAGAGGCAGAGTACATGGCAGTAACAGAAGCCTTTAAGGAAGCTATTTGGCTATACGGGTTGATTGAGGACTTGGGTATTGTTCAGAAGCACGTTGAGGTGTACTGTGACAATCAGAGTGCCATTTGTTTGGAAAAGAACTAGGTTCATCATTCCCGCACCAAGCATATAGATGTCCGTTTCCATTTCATTCGAAAAATTGTGAATGAAGGGGATATTCTGCTTCAAAAGATTAGTACTGCAGATAATCCGGCCGATATGCTCACAAAAGTGGTTTCTGGGATCAAGTTCCAACATTGTTTAGACTTGGTCACCATCTCTCAGAACTGAGCACCTTCGGGTGCAAGGCAGTGTTGATCGATCACTATGTTGGATAAGAGAATCCTCGCCAAGGTGGAGATTTGTTGGAGACTGGCTAAAGATTCAGCTTGCCAACTAGCCATGCAAGGTTGGCCATGTGATCTCTTCTCCATGCTTGCCAACCAACAAAGGTGAGTTGGCCATGTGAAGAAAGCCACCAAAGGAGAAAAGTGGGCTGGCAGCCAGCTCACTTGAAAGCCTCTCTACCTCCTCTATAATGTGTATATATAGAGAGGGTGAGAGCAGAGTTTATTCATAATGAGGTGAGCTAAAGAGAGTGAATACAGAGAGAGAGAATTATTCAGAGAGTGTTGTAATTTTTCTTTGTTCAATATAGTGAATCTGCTGCCCGCAGAGGTAGGCGACTTGCCGAACCACGTTAAATCTCTTGTGTTGTTGCTTGTGTGTGTTCCCTGATGTGCCCCCGATCCACAACATTTCCATCTCCTATTGCGATAAGCTCAATTCTTTGCCAAAGGAAGGGTTGCCTCCCTCGCTTTTGTGTCTCTATATTTGGAGTTGCCCCAAATTTGCATCGTTTCCGAAGCAAGGGCTGCCTCCCTCGCTTTTGTGGTTGAGGATCAAAGGATGTCCGATACTAAAACAACGGTGTCAAAAGGGGAAAGGCCGATATTGGCGCTTCATTTCTCACATTCCTCATGTCGACATAGATGATAAATTCATCTTTGACCCAAGCTGCTAGAAAACTAGTCAGGTCCGTCAAATCATTAAAATATATGACTTACTACTCTCCCTTCCTTTTCTTTTCTTTTTTCTTTATTTTTTTAAAAATAATAAAAATAATAATTTAATTTATATTTTGGAATGTTATCTCTCATCAGAGTTGCCCTTTTTTGTGGTTGTGAAATGTAGAAATTAAAAGAGAAACAGTGAAGGGCCACTTCTTCCCTCTGATTGCAACCTCCCTGTCAACATTTTCAAAACATCATCTTGCAATGCAAATTCCACTGTAAAAGGTAGCTGCAATCACATCACATGCAAAGTGATCGAAATCCATACTGCTTTCCTTTTTGTTTTTCTTGTTTGATTAGCCCCTCTCTTTTGTGTTTTAAAATATACTTACTTTCTACGACGTGGTATGTAAAGAGTAAATCCTTCACATCAACTTACCTGCCTACATGTAATTAGAGATTTCTAGAATTGTTGGGAAAATTTTCATGGTCACGGTAGACTTTTGACTTTTAAATTTGAGTTTTTAAGTTCAAGCTTCAGGTGGTGATTAATAATCCAATTCAATTCAGGTGTGGATTGAGGTTCGCTTTTGGGTTGCTTTTTTTTTTTTTTTATGAGGTGAAAAAGATTACTAATATTGGAAAACAATAAGTCTAGGAAGTCTTTCTAATTTACTCAAAAATTTACCACTCTCCAATTATGTTGAGATTAGGTGATTGTATATATATATATATATATATTCTTTTAAATAAAAACAGCCTCCATTGTGGGCTGCCATGTGTGCAATTGTTAAATTTTCAAGTAAATTGGGGAGGCTCCCTATTCTTATTGATTTGAAAATGACTTTTTTAGTTGTATGTAAAAACATAAATTCTTTGTGTATGACTTACTTTTTTAGTGACTTTTTGATTTTTGATAACATACTTTTTTTAGTGACTTTTTAGTTGACGTTTTGGTATTTGTTGTCTTTTTTATTTTTTTTAGTGATTTTTTTTTTAATTTTTAGGCTAAAATCATAGCTTGCGAAATGAGGAAGTATCTTTTTGACTTTTTAGTTGCATCTTTAAGTAGTTTTTTTTTTGTCTTTTTTAACCAGAAAGCCAAACTTTCCAATCAACACTTTACTTAATTCTGAATGTATTAAGTGATAATTAATTAAGGAAAATTCTATGATACGCACCCATTTTTGGGTTGTGTACCATATGCCAGTTATAACTTTTTTAGTCTTTGGTTTTGATTCATTGTGGTGTGAGTTATGACATGACTATCACCTTTTAGACTCTTTTATTTTGATTATGATCAAGGAGATCTTTAGTTATATTTTAAGTGATTATTTGGTTATGACTCATTGTAATATTAGTTATGACCTATGTGATTATTATTTTAGTTATGACAAGAAAGATCTTTGGTTGTCTTTAAGTAATATTTGATTATGACTCATTCTATTTTTTTTTAGTTATGATTAAAAGTGATTTAGTTATGACATTTGTGGTATCAACATCACAAAGTGTCATACCAGCAAATGGTATACACCCCAAAAAAGGGTGTGTATTGTAGCATGACCGAAGAAAATATATAGTTATTATTTGACAGTTATATATCTATACTATATATAAAGCAAATTTTAGATTTGGAGTCGCGAAACTTACTTCTTTTTTTTTATGCCAAATCTTAATAAATTTTTTTTTTTATTCTTAAATTACCTTTTCTTCGATTACTATCCCTTCTTTTTTAATTGTATTTAATTATACTAGATTGTAATTGCAGATTTGAGGCACATATATAGAGAGATTGTGAGAGTGGAGATTGAGAGGGAACATAATTGATCAAACATACTCATTGTCGACTCTAGTGAAGAAGATCACAAGACAAAAGGTTTCATAAACTAGATATGTGATTTTAGACTTGAATTTACATCAATGCAAAATTGCATGTTAAACATGCGACTTTATTATCAATGTTGTCACTGTAATTGTAATGGTTAAACCATTGACTGATACATTCATTCATTCATCTTTGCTATCAATAAAATTTTTTCTCAAATAAAAAAAAAAAAAAATCCACACGAAAAACATTGTGCCATAATTTCTCTAATAATTTAATCATTGTGATAATTTAACAAATAGATTTTAAAAAAGCCCTCATTGATGGCCTTGTTTGGAAAGTTGGGCTTCGGTTAAAATAGTTGATAAAGACAAAATAAGTTAAAATAGCTAATAAGACAAAAGGTCACATTTAAATTATAATCATTTCATTTTTTCTCTCACAACCCTCATCAACTACTAAAAAAAAAGTCAACCATCATTCCAAACATAACTTTTTTAATTCGGCTAAAACAGCAACCAAAAAAAATCAAAAAATCAAAAAATTAACTAAAATAGTCTCTATTTCCAGGACTAAGTGTCAAGGGAATCTAAAGGTCGGTTACTTTGTGTTGGTAGCCATCATACCTTCATCTATTCCCTCATATTTCCATGTGTTTTGTAACTCACTACCATTGGGATTCAATTCTTGCTTCTTTTTTGGGTAAGTGATCCAATTCTTGCTTCTTGGTACCAAAACAAATATGAAATTTCACAATAGACACAAGGGGGAATATCTTTGTCAAAACCCATTCGTCATCACCTCCATAGAAAATTTCCTCTTCATTTTATTTATGGCAAATGTCAATAAGTACTCTCATGCCACTTGTTAATATTGAGAAGGTGTAAAAAGTGTATTGAAAAAGTGTAAAAATATTATAAAGTATTTTGCAATTCATAAAAAGTATATTGAATTTAGTAATAAATGTCTTGGGATTAACATATCTTTTGTCCTTTTATTGTGCCCTAGAGACTCTTGTTAGCAAGACCCTTTATTTATTTATTTTTAGTAAGTGAGCGATTTATACCGTGAAACTTGAGCTACGATCTAGAAATTCACAAAGACCTGTCAAAATGCAACAATCTCTCCATTGATAAACAACATAAGAAAGACCTAACCTCCAAAAACAAATCCACATAGCCCAAAAGAAACCACAAAGAACCACAATCATAAAATCCCTACAACCCTTATGCACACAAACACAACAATACACACCGCTTTCTCTCAAGCAACTCTTGGGTTATAAAATTTCTCTTAAGTGGAAAAGCCTTGTTTCCTTAAAGTAAACAACTTCAAAAGAACACTAAACTACAATGAAAACACCACACATGATGTTTGTCCCATAAACCAATATAGACTTGGGGACTTACAGGCCGGTCCTATTGATCAAATTTATTTAGCTATAAATCCTGATTTTTTTTTTACCTAGCAATATCCCTATAATACCCTTCATTGGGGGTGTTTGTTTCAGCTTTTCAGAGCTAAATTATGGTTTTTAGCTTTGAAAAAGTTATTTTGGACTGTTTGGTTAAACTTATTTCAAACAACTTCTGATTCTAACAGCTTATTTTAACTCAAAAAAGCTGATTCTGAGAAGCTGCTCACCCCTTGCTTCTGATTATCAGCTTCTGCTATGGACATGTTAATTTATGGTTATACTCTTAAATTTTATTATTTTTTATTTTTTTAAAAATAGAAAAAGACTCAAATGGACTATAGATTATTATTATTATTTTTTATGAGAAATGTAGACAAATAAAAAATAAAAATTAATTGAAAAAGCTATTTCACAGCTTATTTAACAAACACTACTCAACAACTTAAATCTATAATCCAACAGCTACACCAAACAGATTAACAACTTCTGATTAAAGTCATAATCCATAATCTGTTAAGCTATAATCTATAAGCTGTTTTAACAGCTACACCAAACGGGACCATTATCATTCATTACTCCATCATCACTAGCAACACATCTGGCAATCATCGTCGGCCACCAACGAACTCCAGTAACCACTTCTGACTGGCGACTTCTAACAACCACCTTCAGCGATCATATCCGGTTGCTGTCTTGACCTTCAGTGATAGTTTTTTACAATGCTTTTCTAGCCATTTTTCAAAAAAACTCACCATGTCACTATTACCACCACTTCCTCATATCTGGTAGTGAGAAAAGAAAATGAACGGGAGTATGAGGAGTAAAGAGATGGATGAAATAGGAAAGAAGAGGCCTTACCAATAATTATTTTTAGTGATAAATTTATCACTGATGAGAACTATTTTGTGTGTGAATAACAGTGAGTGGTGACGGTGGAGATGGTTGGTGAATGGTAACAGTTGTAGCAAGGGTAGTGGACGGTGGCGATGGCAGTAGTAGATGGTGGTGGCAGTGGCGATGTGTGGTAGTAGTGTGAGGCTTAGAAATGAGAGAGAGAGAGAGAGAGAGAGAGAGAGAGAGAAATTCTCCACAAAAATATTAGAGAGAGAAGAGAAGAGAAGAGAAGATAAGATATTTAACGATGATAATATCGAGAGTTGAGGAGTTAATTAATTTCATTTAATGAGACTGGCTAGTAATTAACCCTTAGATTTAGGATAATGTAAATACACAAACTCAAACACAAATCATGAGCATCTTTATTACTCAAGCAGTTACTGCTCAGAGAACAACACCTCAAACTAACTTTTCAAAACTAGCCTTAAAGAGCAAAAGAAACTCGACTTTTAAATATATACATATCAAATAGATGTATTTTCAGTTGGTAACACAAACTGTTAATTCTTTTCATGTCAGTAGCAAGAATCTTTTCAATTAATGAAAATTCAGTTACAAGTGTTTCAATTCCTGACATACTAATCATATGAGATAAAATTAACCACCCACAACAAGCCCTTTTTTTTTTTTTCCTTCTCTATATGAGGCTCTTTTTCTTACCCCACCCAACAACAATCAAATACAAAGCCATACAGCCTCCTACGGTACCAATAGCAGTTTCCCAGAAGTTTATGGTTGGACTAGAAAAGAGAGAGATCTCAATGTTCATCCCAAACAACCCTACGACTGCGATACCTGCATTCATTATCATATTTGTTGTACTCAGCATCACTCCCATTCAAGGTTTTAAAAAGCAGCCGCAACCGTTACGTAACGCTATTACGTAACGGTTGTGATGGTTACTACCACCCGTTATGGCCGCTTTTGCAATGTGATTGAGATGCACAGTGTGTGTAGTTTATGCCGTAGCGTATCGGAATTGCAGAACGTGTTAGGGCATTTAACGGTTCCAAACTGTTTCTTTCAAAAAAACACCAAAAAAAAAAAAAAAAAAAAACTGAAAATAGAGAAAGAGGGATAGAGAGAAGAGGGAAGATAAAGAGAGAAGATGGAGCAGCAAGAGAGAGAGAGAGATAGAGAGAGAGAGAAGAGGGAAGATGAAGAACATGTTATTGATTTGTTGAAACTGTAAGACCTATGCTATTCTATTCAGTTGCCATCACTCAACCATTTTGTTTGTGTGTCTATTTATATATTGTTTGATAATAATAATAATAATAATAATAATAATAATAATAATAATAATAATAATAATAATAATAATAAGTGTGGTCCTTATCTATTTGACTTAGTTAAAATATGGGGAGATTGACCAATAAGTCCTATATTTTAGACTTGTAATTCATATAGTCTCATATTTTTTCTTGTGATTTATTTAGTCCTTTTGGATGTATAATGACTCATTTGCTTGTCACATTGGAGTGCCGCATCATACCTGTTACGTTAGAGTGTCTCATTTAAGAAAAGTACATTAAAGAGTTTTTAATTTTTTTGGAGTGTCACATCATACCCGTCACATTGTAATGTCACATGTTACATTTGGAAAAAGTACACTAAGGAGTTTTTAATTTTTTTTAAAGTGTCACATCATACCAGTCACATTGTAGTGTCATATGTTACATTTGGGAAAAGTACACTAAGGAGTTTTTAATTTTTTTAAATATATCACATCATACCCGTCATATTGTCACGTTTGAAGAAAAATATAGTAAGGAGTTTTTATTTTTTTTGAAATGTCACATCATACTTGCCACGTTGTCACATTAGGAAAAAGTATACTAAAGAATTTTTATTTTTTCACATTGTCACGTTTGAGAAAAGTACACTAAAGAGTTTTTGTTTTTTTTTTTTTGAAGTGTCACATCATACCTATCACATTGTCAAATTAGGAAAAAGTATACTAAAAAGTGTTTTTTTTTGAAGTGTCACATCATATCCATCACATTGTCACATTAGAAAAAAGTACACTAAAGAATTTTTATTTTTTTTTTTGGAGTAAAAGTTTTAGAGTGTCACATCATAACCGTCACATTCTCACATTTAGGAAAAATGTATACCAAGGAGTTTTTTTTATTTTTTTTAAAGTGTCACATTAATACCTGTCACATTGGAGTATCACATCATACATATCACATTAATAAAAGGGTATAACTGTCTACCAAAACACTACCAAAATAAAAAATAGGACCATATGGAAAGAAACTCTCCACTAATAGGACTTAATAGATCAATAGAAAAAACTTGGGACTAATTGGAGTACTTGCTTGTGAGATGTGATTTATTGGTAAATATCCCTAAAATATGTATATATATATATTTAGGCTCTTATTTATTTTCTTACTTCTGTCATTGTTTATGTTATATATAATAGTTAGTGATTGATTTTTTGTATAATATAAAATCATTAATTATTAAAATAAAATATAAAAAACTCGGTTTATAGTGATTTAAAAATATGAAATATATTGGATCATACTTAAAAATTTATAAAAATTGATCAATATTTATTTTAAGCCCAATAAATATGATCATGGAAAAAAAAAATAGGCGTATTGGTAAGTTTTTTTCAAATTGTGTGAAAAATAAAAAAATTCACAATTTCGGTTACCGCAACCGTTATCCTACAGCTGTAGTCACCCCATTTTTGACCGACCTTAAGACTCAGACGTCACCGATTGAGCGCTTGGTGATGTTGCATATCGTGCTCGTTCAGAGGTTTTAGAGTCTCGGCTGCGAGCCTTGCCTCCGGACTTCCGGACTCTTTCATGCTTTGCCTCGGTTTGCGAACCAGGCTCGATTTTCTTTGTTTTCTCTTCCAGAAGGGTGGGAGAGGTCTCGTAGATCATCTCTCAGTGGCCGTAGGCTACGTTTCGTGGTCGTAGGCCATTTTGCCCGTTTGGAGTCCGATTTTTTTATTTTTCGGAGCCGTTGGCCGCGTGCCTCGGTTCGGGACCGCTTAACTACCTTCGTTTGCTCCGGTTTTTGGCATGCATCCTATTTCCTCCCTTTTGAGGGACACTATGATCCGAGAGACCAACTTCGTGGTCGAACACCACTTTCAATGCCTAACAGTCAGTTTTCGGGGCCCCAGGCTGCGTGTTTTGGCCCCCGAACCTTCATTTTGCATCGGTTTGGATTCATTTTTGGCAGGGACCTCTGTTTCATTGTTAGAAAGGTCGTAGAGGGGTGGGAGGCCAGTAATTGTTCTGAAAACCAGTTTTATTCCTTCATCGCCCTCCGTCGCCCGTTTTTCTCACTCGAAAGCCAATGTTGACCACCCTAAGGCCACTTTTTCTAGCCCTAAACCACATATTTGTGTTGTACACACCTAGGAGGCCACCAATATCACATGGCTGGCCAGCAATTGTGTGTGACCCTTTTGAACCCCTCCAAGAAATGGCCTTTTCTCTCTCCTGGTTCACTGTCTCTAGTTTTTTACCACAGGGCTGTGTTGAGCACACATGGGAGGCCACCAATCTGTGGTGGCCGGCCATTAATCCAACTTGGACCTTTTGACCCTTGGCCGGCCGGCCATGGAGAGAGCCGCCCGGCCACCTGCAACCTAGATACTTGGCCGGCCAGAATCCTCAGGGTTGGTACATTACAAATCTACCCTCCTTTTCCCCCCAGATTTTGTATCCGGAAGGGTGCCTTTTTGGGGGGGAAACTTGAATTGTTTCCCCCCCATTTTTCCCCATCTTTTCCACCCTTTTGTCTATATATCCAGCAGCCCCAGCCCCCTTGCAAAGGGTTAGAAAAAATTTGCCTTAAGCCTCTTGTATTGAAGCTCTATCTCTCTACACTCCAACCCTCCAAACCTCTCAAATCCTATACCCATTTCTACACCACCACCTAGCACCACACCACCAATCCATTCCAGAAGCTTGGAAGACCTTTTCAGAGCTTAGGAGGCATCACTTCTCAAGCCAAGAGGCTGCCAAAGCTTGGTCTACAAGGGTAAGCTTCATTTTCCCTCTTTTGTGCTTCATTTTGTTCAATATTCTAGCTCCTTGTGCTTACATTTTTGGGCTCCGACCCTAACTAGAAATAGGCTTATTTTGAGCTATTTTACATGTTTGATTAAGGGCCTCTCACTGTTTGAGGCTTCCTTTTTGCACTTGCTTCTTTACCTCTCTTGTATGCCTCTTTCTTGCATAGTATTTTAGGCCAATATGTAAACTGTTTTGAGACATGTTGTAAATGGTAAAGTGGATTATTTTGAGTCCTTCTTCAACATTGTTGAAGGGGTCCTCACTTTTTGAGGCTTCCACATATCACTTGCCTTTGTATCCATCTTTTGCTCCTATTTTTGTATGCTTTGTTACCCCCTTATTTTTGTATTTTTGGGCTTTGGTCCGAACCGTAAATGGACTTATTTTGACCCACTCTTCATGTTCCATTAAGGGTCCTTTGATGTTTGAGGCTTCCTTTTTGCTCTTTGTGTTTAAACCTCTTTTTAGGCCTTATTTTGCATAGTATTTTAAGCATGCTTGTTCACTGTTTTGGGTCTGGTCATCAACTGTAAAATGCCATATTTTTGTCCCCTCTTAAACATTTTTGAAGGGCCCTCCTATGTTTGAGGCCAGCAACCATCACTTGCTTCTTTGTCCCTCTTTTGGCCCATTTCTTGCATGAGAGCTTAGCCATAATTGTGTTTGTTTTTGTGGCTTGTTGTAAACTGTAAAATACCATATTTTGGGCCCCTCTTCAACATTTTAGAATTGACCTTCTCTGTTTAGGGTCAGCAGCTGCTACTTGCTTCATTATCTCTCTTTCGGGGCCATTTTTGCATGCTAACTTAGCCCCATTTGTGTTCACTGTTGGGCCTTGTTTAAAACTGTAAATATGCTTTTTTTGGGGCTTGCTTGATTCTTTCTTCACACTTCATGTTCAAATAACGCATGCATTGCATAGCCATAGGTCATTCCATGCGCCTAATTTCATGTTTCGGGTCTCATTCCATGCATCGAGTGCCATTTTGCCATGCTTCGGGGCTGTTTTGCATCACTTTTTGCTACTGAAATTTGCATGCTAGTATGTCATATTCCATGCCTTGTCATGTCTTGTTAGAGTGGCATTCCGTGCCTTAGGTTCGGTCCTCGGTTTGCGTGCACGTGTGCACGCATTTCGAGTGTCTCATTTTCATCTAATAGCCTCTTATGCGAGTGTGGCTGAGGTCCACTCATGTCGGTGTAAGTCCATTCTGCATTGTGTATGCCATTTCATTCCATAGCATTGTGTATGCTAGGTTGTATGTTAGCGCATTGTGTATGCCATGTTACCTCGTGCATCGTGTATGCCATTTCATAGCATTTTGCATGTTAGGTTGTATCTTAGTTGCATTCATGCATGTCATGCATATTGCATTGTGTTCGGGATAGAAGTTAGCCCGAGCACGGGAAACGAGGTACGTTTCGTACTCCGAGTGACGGAACGTGTCTCAATTCCCCAGTCACCGACACTCCGGATTATCCATGATGGAGTTAGGTCTAGTTGAGTTTTCATGTGCAGTCATTCTATATTGGGTTGTGCAATTCGACTCCTCGGCCATCATGCATCGAGATGCGTGATTGGTGGCACGAGGACCGAGGCATGCATACATTTGTGAAAATACATTGCCATGCCCCTTTCCTGCTCTCTGTTGTAGCAAATCAAGAATCAGCAGTCTTCCGGGGCTTGGCGCGCTTTCCAAAAATTATTGCAAAACAGAGGCTAATTTGGGCATCACAGTGGATTTCTGCGCAAAGGCAACCCGGATATGCATCATTCATCATCTGAAGAAGAGTCAAGGTAGTCCCTGGCTTGCATGCCAGTTTATTGTTTTCTTAGTTAATTTTGTTAATTAATTAGGAGTTTGTACATATCTTGGACTCTATTATTTGGACTGTACTATCCGGGACTGTATATTATTTATTCGGACCCTCTATGTGAGGGCATAATTGTAATAAGTGTGCGTGTGTGTGATGTATGTCTTCCAACCCCACGTCTTTCTTCCCTTTTATTTACCCGCTTATGATGGTTAGATTAGGGCATGTTTCAATTAGCATACAGTATGATAGCATGTTTGCATTCATTCATCTGTTTTGCATGCACCGGGCTCGGTGCATCATACTAACTGCATTTGTATTTCAATTCCAAGTTGAATACATGATAGCTATTGCATCTCATATGCTATGTTTAGAATAGCCGAGCCTGCTATAGTTGCATTATTGCATGTGTTGCATTAGGCATTTCTGTATAGTTAGGATCATGCATGGATTTCTAATCGGTTTCTGTTTTGGCTTGGAATACTCGGTAAGTTTTTATGCTTTAGCATCCTTGCATGCGTGTGAGTGACTGCCAAGAATAGCATGCTTACCATGAGGCTATTTGCTTATGTGATATAACTGCCTTGAATGCCTGTGGGTGAAGGTTGGGTTACTTGGATTGGAACAATGCACTGACTGTGTGTCTTAAGCCCACTAGATAGTGGCAAAACCATCTTTTTAAGCCCACCTGAGGGTGGCAAAATCTACATTTTAAGCCTACCAGCGGGTAGCACCATCAAACCATTTTTCAAACAAACAAACATGAAATGTTTTTATTCCAATTCAGGCGACTCGGTCTATACTTGTATGTTGTGCGCATCACATAGTAAATCTAGGCTAATGACCGAAATAAGAACGCACAATGTTTTCAAAATTAGATATCATGGTTAGTAGAGGCCAGTCTTTGATCGGGCGAGCGGGGGTGCTCACGAAGTGACCTTCCCCAATCGTACCCAAGTTCCCGAGCCGAGGCAACTTTGGTGATGACGGACACGTGGCCTTACGCAACGAGTCAGGGTTTCTTAAATTTCCCAAAAATAAAATATTTTGGTGGCGACTCTGTATCTGACAAAGCAGTCCATGTTTGGCACTTCTTTCAAAAATCTGTTTTTTCAAAACGATTTGCCGGATTTGGACTCTTTGGTTCAAGATTAAGAACCGTGACACGAATCGAGTCCGATCTGTAGCGAGGTCCCCCCGCGGGCTTGTCTACAGTTTCTGGCGACTCCGCTGGGGAGTTAGAGAACTTGACTCGAACTCATGATATCTGGTTTTGACTACACTTGTGTGTTTCTTTGCATTGCATTTGCATTGGTGCGCCTAGGACACCGTGTTTGCCATCTGCTATTCCTGAACGGTTTGCCGGAGGCTTGTCTTGTCAAGGCATGACCATAAGACTGACCGGTTATGGGCTCTGCCAGTATGGGAACACAAATCCCGGTTTTACCGGGGCACCCTTTTTGACCATTCGACCTAGTGCATATTCGGATCCGTAGCGACCATTCCAAACTAGGACAGGTTGCTTACCCAGTGTAGGTTGTTTGAAACCGCTGCGTGCGTAGTGAAACCCTAGCTCCTGACAAAATAGGACAGGGAAACCCTACCCCAACATAGGGGTGTTTTGGCTCTCACTTATCTGTTATGTGCTTTTAGAGTGTATCTCTACAGGGAATGCATGTATCAGTTTATGAGTTTGGGATCAGGCCTGCGGGCATCAGTCAGTATTTGAGAATCGGTTATCTGCGGGTATCGGATTCAATCTTTGGGGAACAGTGATTTAGGGACAGTGATCAGTATTTGGGGACAGTGTGTTTTCAGCTTATCAACCGTGTGTTGTATGCCCGACTGTGTGTTGTGTATTTATTTTAAGCTGTCATGCTGTTCATTTATCTGGTTATTTATTTCCTTTTCGCTTTATTTATCTTTTTGCTAGGGCAGTTTTAGCACAATTGCTTCCGACCTAGTAGATATTCCCCAAGCACTTTGGACAAGAGGTCGCCGGCTCAATCGATTTGAGGATCTGGTTGACGGACATCCAGTGTTCCATTCTCTACCCCCCGTTGTCAGGAGAAGGCCAAGAAAGTGCAGTGTGTCTGAACAGAGGTTACCGGGGCAGTGGTCTACCCTAGCAAACAGTCGGGTTGAGGTTCCAGTTTCCACCACAGAAATATACATACCGGTCAGTCAGCAAGACCAACAGAATATGGCCGGGATAGAAGAAATGATGCGCAAAATGCATGAGAGCATGAAACAGATGCAAGAGGACGCCAAGCAGAAGTTCTCCAAGCGAGAAGTTACAATCATGGCCCAGCAGGCCGAGCTAATCACTAGACTACAACAGCAAAATGCAGCATCTGCTTCACATCAAGCTCCTTCTTCACCAAGGGCCCCATTACCCGAGCAAGCACCTACTGTCCAGAATGCTCTGCCAAACACCCAGAACACCGTGCCAAATGTTCAGAACATCCAAGAGGACACAAACCTTCCAACGGGGCCAGTTCCGCCCCCGCTTCCGCCTCAACTGTCCAAGACCCAAACACCCAACCACCCGGACTCTCCCTTCGAGTTCGAAATAGACCATACAGCTCTAAAACTGAGCAAGCTCGAGAAGCTTTTCAAGAAATCACAAGGAGTAAAGGCTATTCCGGATATCGAAGACGGATATACCGATGTGGCCGTAACATTACCAGACAGATTCAAGATCCCGTAGATTGATCATTTCGACGGATCCAGGGATCCCATGGTCCATCTCCGGCTATTCTCAGACATACTGCGGCCAATGGGCCTAACCAGACCACAAAAACTTTTCATTTGTTACGGCCGCTTATCCGCACGCCGGGTTAGTGGATGAGGTAAAAAGAAGTTGGGATGAAATGGCCGAGGCCTTTGTTGCGCAGTACTCGTACAATACCCAGATCAAGATTACAACTCGTGATCTCGAAACAACGAGGCAGGAGCCCAAAGTGACTTTCTCAGATTTCAACTTCGATGGAGGCGAAGGCATCGATGATGACTTTGAGGCCTCTTGACAAACATCAAAGCAGGATGATTGTGCGCAATCTCCAACCAAAATTGATGCAGAAGATGATCGGACTCCCCTTCCCCACCTTCTCAGGTCTACAGGAGATGGGGGTACAGATCGAGGATGCAATGAAACAAGGTCTGATCGACTGTGATAGGGAGCAACCTAGGAGGACTTTCAACCAGTAACAACAACGCAGTTCGAAAGTGGCCAGAATCAAGACGAAGCTTCAGAGGTGAGCATGGTCACCACCATTCTCCCTCCCCTTCCGAGACCTATGGCAGCCACGCCTTTCTCTGGCGCATCTGGAAGCAATACCCAAACCGCCAAATACCAGCCCAGAGGCCAAAGAACCTTCACACCCCTATATATGCCCCTGTCCAAAGCTCTGGGGGTATTAATCAGGAAGAAACATTTGACGCCCCTAGAGCCGAGGCCACTACCAAATCCACTCCCTCCCTCTCATGATCCGGCAAAATACTGCGCGTATCACCAACAGCACGGTCATGGCACCGACCGTTGTTTTAGATTGTGTCATCAGATCTAGGATCTTATTGACAAGCAGATGATCGCGCCTCCCGACAAACCCAACGTCACAACAAATCCTCTCCCACCACATAACCAAGCTCCTCCTCCCAACAGAATCAACTTCATCCAAACTGGGGTCGCGTCTTACTGTAACAAGCCCGCGAGGGACCTCGCGCTACAGTTCGGACTCGATTTTGTGTCACGGTTCTTAATCTGAACCAAAGAGTCCAAATCCGGCAAATCGTTTTGAAAAAACAGATTTTTGAAAGAAGTGCCAAACATGGACTGCTTTGCCAGATACAGAGTCGCCACCTAAATATTTTATTTTGGGGGAATTTAGGAAACCCTGACTCGATGCCAAAGGCCATGTGTCCGTCATCACCAAAGTTGCCTCGGCTCGGGAACTTAGAAGGTCAGCTATGAGCACCCCCTCTCGCCCGATCCGAAGACCGGCCTCTACTAACCGTGATATCCTCTTTTGAAAACGTTATGTGTTCTTATTCCGGTTATTAGCCTAGATTTACTACGTTATACGCACAGCAAACAAGTATAGACCAAATCGCCTAAATTGGAACAAAACATTTCATGTTTGTTTTGAAAATGGTTTGCTACTCGCAAGTAGGCTAAAATGAAGATTTTGCCACCCTCAAGTGGGCTTTAGAAAAGATGGTTTTGCCAATATCTAGTGGGCTTAAAACTCACAGTTTTAATGCATTATTCCAACTTAGGTAATTTGACCTCCATCCACAGGCATTCAAGCAGTTATATCACATAAGCAGCTAGCCTCATGGTAATCATGCTATTATGGCAACACTCACACGCATGCGATATGCTAAAGCGTAAAAGCTTACCTAGTACTCAAAGCCAAAGCAGAAACTAGTTAGTAATCATATGCATGATCCTAGTTCATGTTACGATGGCTAATGCAACACATGCAGAATGTCACTAGAATAGGCTCGGCTATTCTACAATGACATGTGAAATGCTACAAATAACACGTATTCAACTTGGAATTGAAGTACAATGCAGTTAGTATGATGCGCCGAGCCCGGTGCATGCAAGATGAATGAATGATGCGCATGCATAGCATAAGGATGCTAAAATAAATATGCCCTAGTACTAACCATTGAACGCAGGTAAGTAAAAGGGAGAAAGAAGTGGGGGTTGGAAGACATGCACACACTCACCCACACTTATTACAAATTTACCCTCGCTCGGAGGGACCAAAAGAATATACAAATTAATTAACCTACAAGCTAATTAAATAATTACAGACCACTTAATTAATTAACAAATCAGTTAAGCTATTGAAAACAGTAAAAGGCCTCGGGAAGAGGGATGGATGCGTGCACGCTCGGCTTTGCTCAGAAATCCAACGCCATGCACAAGTTTGCCTCTATTTTCCCTGCTTTGCTCTTTTGAAATTTGCACAAATCCCAAGGTATGCTCTCTGCACACTGTGGAGTGCCACCGACCAAGTGGGAACACCACCGGCCATGTCCGGATGGTCATCGGCCATTTGTTGAGCTATCGACCATCAATAATTGGTCGGTCGGCACTCTATGTAGCCAACCGGCCAAAACTTCCTGCAGAAACCTGTTTTGATAGCAGCAGAGGGCAAAACATGGCATGGCAATGCATTTCAAGCAAATGTGTGCACCAACTCATCCCTTATCATGTTTGTGACTCAAAGAGACATGGTTCTCGATTCTTGGACCACCAATCGCGCATTTCAATGCGTGATGGCCCAAGAAACCAAGTATGCACTTTGATTTCAAATGAGATGCACATCAAACAAACAAGTGAAACCCAACCTCCATCATACTCAATTCAAGAGGCAAGGCATGTATGCTCATGCAATGCGACCTAGGCATGTTAACTAAGTATGCAACATGGGCATGCAAGCAAGTAATGCACAATGCATATTAGGCACACAACCTAAGTGAGCAAGCGTGCAAGATATGGAATAATAATGGGAGTGACAAGCATACAAGATGTGATCTAAGCATGCAAGTGTGCAAGGCATGCATCATATTAAGCAACCTAAACATGCAACAACACACAAGTATGCCACAACACACAAGGTGAGCATGCATCAACATGCAAAGGATGGTCTTACACTAACTTGGACAGCTCTCTACTAGGTCCAAAACAGTGGCCAAAATGATGCAACAAAGGCATGAAAACAAACACAAGCATGCATGCACAAGGCCTTAAACATGGAGCATAAGCCATCAACTCTTCAAAGCATGAAAGGGATGGAAAATGCAAGTATGCAAGTATGGAACATGGACTGAAATGTGGTCTCCAATGATGCCAAATCATGAGAACAAGCCAAATAAAGCATGCTAGTGACCCACACACCCAAGGCTAGTAAGCTAGAATGCAAAAAAGCTATACAAAGCATGGAAAGCATGACTCCAAAGACCCAAGACAGACCTTAAGCATGTTAAAGCATGACCAAAAACTTCACAAAGCTAAGCCAAAATATGCAAGCATGGTGGTCCAAAGGCAAGATGCATTTCTTGGCAAAATAGAGGAATACAAAGGAAGGGTATGATGCATGCCAAGGGTCGACAAACCAACATGGGACAGAGATAAAACATGCTAAATAAACACCAAATACCCACTGAAATAGAGCCAACACATGTTAGAATGAGGTGCTCCTTTGGAAGGCCATGCAAGGGGTTGTTATACACATGCAAGAGGGACACTCAACATAACCAAAACAACTCTGGAAAATGGCTTATGGGGGTCCTAAAACCCACTGAAAAATGCCTGAACCGAGCTCAAGAAGTGTGCAAATAAGGGCTCCTTTGAAGGGCCAAACATGCTAGTAAACAAGACAACAAAGGAGAGGATCACCCCTCTCCTTCTTAGGACCTCAAAACACCACCCCACCAAATCCTCTCGATTTCAGTGGTGAAGGGCCAATACAAGGTGGTCCCAAGCTCACAAAATGCACAAGAATGAGGCCAAACAAGGCCTAAGAGGGGTCAAACAACCCCAAACACCAAAGTGGTCTTAATGAAGTATCTTAAACACAAAAAAAAAAAAAAAAAATAGAACTTTTTTATATTATACACCAAGCTCAAATCAGTATGCAAGATAGGCTAAAAGTGTATGCAAAAATGGGGAATAAAGAGGGAAAAGTGTTACCCTTGAAGAACACCTCAAGAACAGCAAATGCAACCCTCCTCTTCTGATCAAAACCACATCAAAACCTCAAGAACAAACCCTCAAGACCTCCCAAGTCGAAGTATGGTGTAATGGTGTGTGTTTTA
Source organism: Camellia lanceoleosa (assembly GCA_025200525.1). Classification (NCBI taxonomy): domain Eukaryota; kingdom Viridiplantae; phylum Streptophyta; class Magnoliopsida; order Ericales; family Theaceae; genus Camellia; species Camellia lanceoleosa. The sequence goes on from CM045758.1 coordinate 156,275,883, forward strand.
GTGCAAAACTAAGAAGAAATCACCATTTTAGGTCACAAAACACACACAAAAGAGGAGAGAGAGGGAAATATAGAGAGAGAGGATATATATATCAGATATATATGCCCTAGGTCTGGTTTTTTGCTGAACCAAAACAATGGAGGAGGAGGCTTCCTTATATAGAGCAAGGAAATGGCATAAAGCTTCTCAAAGAAGCTATACAAAAGGGTCAAAGGGACCAAGCTTCTAAGAGAAGCTAATGCAAAGGTGCAAGCTTCTTGAGGTAGCCAAGACAAGGGGTCAAAGCTTCTTAGCTTTGAGCAAAGGGTGCAAAAAGAGGCTCAAAAATGGTGCAAAGGGTGCAAAACAGCCACACACGTGCATGGGGAGCAGAGTTTGTGCATTCCAGCTGGCACAGTTGGCATCCATTCAATCTGTAGAATACTCTGGAGGGTCATCAGCTAGCAAACTTGGTTGGTCAGCCATCTTTTCTGGCCGGTCGGCCATCTATTTGGTCGGTCGGCCATTTGTGTTGGCCGGTCGGCAGGAAAAATCTGCTCTGCATGTCCAACTTCAAACGGGCATAACTTCTTCATATGAACTCCTTTTTAGGTCATTCTTGTGTCAAAATTGAAGCCCCGAAAGTAAGATTTCCAATGGAACCAACCTGGCATCAAAATTCCAACTGTGAAAAAAGTTATGCTTGTTTTGGTGAAGACTACTCAGTTTCGGTCCAACCAGGATGATGCCCAACTTCAACCAATCATATCTCCACCCTCCGGACTCGGATTTAAGAGATTCTTGAATGAAAAATGAAGCCCCGGAAGTCTTCTTTCCAATGGTGGTAGCCTCATAGCTTAACTCCAAGTGTATAGACAAATAAGCTTGATTTAGCGAGGACTGCTCGTCCCTCTCTTAGCAATTCTTGCCTATCTTCTTCTCCAACTTGGTTTCTCCCCTCTTCTCCTTTTTTCTTCAACTTTAAACCCCTAAGCAAGGTGTTTTGAAATATTTTTCAAAGATTCCATCTCTCTTTCATTCATTTCCAGTTTGTACTTGCTCGGTTTACCGAAAAGCACAACGTTTGACAAAATGCGAGCCTCGGAACATCGCAGAAACTTTATTTCAAAAATGTTTTGAAAGAGAGGGTTTTAAGGTCTAAAAACCATTCAAAATAACTTTGGTCCAAAATGGGGTGTGAAGTTGAGATTTGTCTCTCTCCTTGCTGAAGAAATTGAACATTTACCCTGCACACCTTTTACCACCAAGTAAACCATCAGTAACGCCCAAGTCTTAAGGGCGGTCAAAAATGGGGTGTCTACAGTTGCCCCTCTTTGACAGAACTCGAAAGTCAAGAAGTGACGTGAGTGAATGTCAAAGCCTAGAGACGACCCATTTTTGACAAGGCCGAAGACTTGGACAAACAAACAAAATATCGATAAATAAATGGTTACGCGCACAGGCTGCCTACGTATCATTTTGCAAGGAATCAAACCAGCGTAGTTCAGGGGCAAGATGCAAATGATATGTAGGAAGACTTTGATAATTGGACTTATACGCTATGCGAAGCCGATTTGAAAGTTGGACTTATATACCGCTATGGCCGTTTGAAAGTTGGACTTATATCATGGGCCGATTTGAAAGTTGGACTTATCTACGCTGCCGGGTTTTGAAATTGGATTTATGCGAAATCACAGTGTGCACAAGACAATGTGATGCAGAGTGAATGCACAAAACAATGCTAAGAAGATGCACAAAACAACGCAAAGCAGGTTGGAATGCACAAGACAGTGCTAACAAGATGCACAAAACAGTGTAATGCAAGAGTGAATGCACAAAACAGTGCTATGCAGGTGCACAAGAGAATGCGATGTGGATGCACAAAACAATGCGATGCGCAAAATAGCGCGAATGAAATGTAATGCACTAACAAGTGCAGGTAAGGTGCGCAAGAAAGCGCGATGCAAGTTCAAAGCGAAAGATACAAGCATTTTCCTTTATGCAAGATGAGAGTATGTAATGAAATGCACAGGATACTGCGATGCGCAAGAAAGCGCGAGTGCACAAGACAGTGCGGTGTGCAAGAAAGCGTGTGTGCACAAGACAGTGCGATGCACTAAACAGCGCGATGCGTTAGACAACGCGAGTGCACAAGATAATGCGAATGCACAAGATAGTGCGATGCGCTAAACAGCGCGATGCGTTAGACAACGCGAGTGCACAAGATAGTGCGATGAAATGCACAAAATAGTGTGATGCGCAAAATAGCGCGAATGAAACAATGTAATGCACAAACAGTACGATGCGCAAGAAAGCGCGAAAGTAAATTGCACAGAACAGTGCGATACGCTAAATAGCGTGAGTGTAAACTGCACAACACAGTGCGATGCGCAAGAAAGCGCAAGCAATTAGAAATGCGAAAGTGCACAAGACAGTGCGAAGCGCAAAATAGCGCGATTGAATGCATGCAAAATGCAATGAGATGTGCAAAATAGCGCAATCGAGATGTGATGCACAAGACAGTGTGATGCGCTAAACATCACGATTGATTTGAAATGCACAAGACAGTGCGATACGCTAAACAACGTGAGTGATTTTGCAATGCACAAGATAGTGCGAGTGAGATACAACCACAAGATGCACAAGACAGTGCAAGTGAGATACAAAGTATAAGTGCACAAGACAGAGCGAGTGAGATACGATGCACAAGAAAGTGCGATAAAATGCATGTTCTATGCAAGTATGGAAGAGTGCATTTTCTATGCATGAGACAAGCATATCCTATGCAACATTGAAAGCAAAGGATATTCAATACGGAATCGAAAGCAAGCATATTCTATGCAGAAATCATAACGATGTGCAGGACGCATGCAACAACAGTGGATATGAAAGTTCACATTCTATGCAATAGAGGAGTATCAAACATGTACTCTGGTGCCTCCGTTTTACCTCTCAGAGGGCTTTGCAACATGCTCAGCTCAAAAGGGGACACCCTGTTTATATTGGCAAGAGATGACATCTGCATGTGAAAACCATAGATGTTGCTTGGACTGCCATTCTGACCTGAAGCAAGCTCACACTTGGGGTCGAGATACACTCATACTGCAGAGAAATGGCGAGGCTTGAGAAGGTGTACCTGGAATGCAGTCTCGGAATTTGCCGAAGTTGAAACACACAGATGTTCCCAATTTTCCCTCTTTTCTTTTGCTTTGCAGTCTGGAACCCATATAGCTTCAGATAGGTCCTTGTTCTACTATTCTCACATGACCTGGGTTGAACCCTGCGGTTTATGAAAGAAAGAATCCTGTTTTGCACAAATGTAGATAATGGCACAGCACTCTGAGCACAAAACGATTTATTTTTTAAATTAAGAATGAAAATAAGTTTTCAACTGGGTATTGAGCCTACGACTGAACACAGCGCACCACGACTCAACAAAGGAAAACAAAGGTAAACAACCTAAACATGTCTATTGACACTCGAAATGACTCAAAACAAGAATCGAGACAAAGAAAACAAAAGACACGACACACAGGCGTGTTACAAAGATGAGAGGCCTCTCAGTGCACGAGGAGCCAGTTTCTCCGGGTATTGTTTCCCACCCTTTCTCATTTGTGATTCTCACATCACTCGGCCCTCAAGCTCTGTTTTTCTAAAAAAAAGCCCTTTTCTCACTTTTTCTTTCAACGCACATCTCTCTATTCTTCAATCTCTTATTTTTTATCCCTCCCCTGGGTGGTTGACGGATGAACAGGAAGTTGCGGGCTCATGCCCCTAGCATTCTGCTAGATTATCTTTCTTCTGCTCACAATAGTGAACTTTCCCACAAAGGGGTTGCGCTACAACTGGGTGTGCAACAAATTTGCAATTGACATCGGTTGACGATGCTCTGCTGGGGAGTTTGGATACGATCTGATCTATCCAGATGATGGAGTGGAATATCTTGCCCCATTCCAATTCGTGCTTCGTACTTGGCTTGATACCTCGTTGCTTGAAGGGTGAGAGAGCTTTCAGCCCTTTGTTGTTGACTTCAATTGTGCCCTTTTCCGGCAGGTAGAGTGCCCTTTCTGGCAAGTATAGTGCCCTTCTTGCAAGTATTTTGACAAAGGGGAAAAGACAGAACATCTGACTCAACTGTGCCCCTAGTTCAGCATTTTGACCATTTTTTGTTTTGGTTTTCTACTAAAACAATTTTGACCAACGTGAGAGTTAGATTAGCATACTTGTTCGATTTTCTGATTCAAAATCATGCAAGTTAGGTTATGAGCACTGAAAATTTTCCTTTTTTGGGTCCAAGAAACGGTCCAATTTTGGAAAAGATGGAATAATTTTCGAGAAAATTAGTCAACCTCAGTAAAAATTCTCAAAAACTATTTTTGCAAACGACCAATGCTCAACAAGCACGGAACCTACTTTGATATGCATAACCTCGGATCTGGAGGAAAATTGCCCCTTGCTCGAAGAGCGCTGCATGGCAACGGAAAGTTGCCCCTTGTTTGAACGGCACCGCAGTGCATTGTAATCAGTCTCATGGTAATGATCACAACCAAACTCTCGGATACAGAGAGGGCAAAGATGATCAAAACCATTACATGGACACAATTGAATTTGAAGTGTTTTACGGCTGGACTTCAGAATGAAGTTGCTTATGTATCCCAAAGATGGGAATCAAGCCTTATGTAGTTCGGGGTTAAGGTACACTCGTGTATTTAACCTCTCCTTTTTAGGCTCTAACTTTTGCCAAGGCGCCCGTTGCGGGTTTTCGACCTTGCGAGCTTCTTTTTCTTTCCTTTTTAATTTTTTTTGTTCAGAATTTTTTTTTTTTTTTCATTTGCTTTTTCGCTTTTTTTTTTTTTTTTTTTTTTTTTTTTTGTTTTTTTTTGTCTTTTCTTTTCTTTTCTTGCTCTAACTTTTGCCTGGGTCGCCCTTCCGGATTTTCAGCCCAGCGAGCCTCTCAAGGGTTAAAAGTGTAGCTTTGTCCATGTCAAATGGCTTTGAGATCCTAGAGTCATCTGAATCCAAGAGAGTGGCTACTGTTTGCTGATGATGTTGGAGTCCATCCAATGGGGGTTGAATTTGCCGCTAGTGTTATGGATAGGAACTCAGTTGTCCTTCAGCAATACTTCTTCTTTCCTCCCTTCTGGGGTTTGGCATTCTTGCCGATCTTCATCTTTGATTGGCGGAATGATCTATCTTTAGCTCTTTGAGCACATCTGACATTTTTCTGCCCCTAGTTCCAGAGGTATTTCTGATCCAACTTTGCAAGCTTCTTTTCACTTTCTCGCCCCTGGTTCATGGGCCGCTTCTGATCTGGCCACACAGGCCTCATGCCTTAGTTAACCATTGAACATTCTGAATTGTGGTTCAAGGTTTGAAAGCAAGGGCTCAAGTCTCGAGGCTGAGAGCGATCCTAAGCTGTACATCGCAAGAACAATTCCACACAGGTCTTCGCAGAATCGCGCAAAATATTTTTTGAAAATTTTTAAGAAAACGACAAATCGCTCGTGCTGAAGACAGTGTGGAGCCAATCTGAATCAAGTCAGGATCCTTCTCAGTACTCACATTAACAAGCATGATTTCATTCATTAAAAGGCTTAGCACGCCTCTCTTTCTCTCAGTTTGATCAAATTTTGCAAATCCCGAGGAATTCCTTCCTTTTTGTTTTCAACACAATGTTCAAAAAGTTTTGAAAAACTCAGGTCATTACAATGACTTCAAGGCACAGAAAAGACAGAGTTCTTAGTCAAATATTGTCATCTCATTTAGAATTTCTGGCACAACTGGCATACGGCAGAAGCAAACACAAGGGTGTGAAAATCACCGTTGTTCTATTCAAATCTGTTGGTGTAACTGGCTCCAGGAAGAAACAGACTCAAAAGGAAATGAAAAGACAAGCACAAAACGAGCAAGTGATGTCCGAGGTAACACCCTCAAAATCACCCGACTCCAACAAAACAGGACTGACTTGGTACAACAAGACAGACCCAACTGACTCAGTACAAAAAGACTAACTCTACACAACACAACAAGACTGACCCAATACCCAAGTCAGAAACTAGCATTCACAAATGCTTAAAACAGTGCGTGCCATACGCCATATCTGGAGTAAATCGAGCACCATCCGCAGGTGGTTCATCCCCCGATCACATCACATTATCCCCCACAAGTTCACTGATCAAGTGCCGATAGACTTTGCTGAGTTGGTGCGACGATGACCTTATTGTCAATCAGATCTTGTATTTCGTGGCGAAGACGGAAACAACCATCAGTGACATGGCCGACTTGCTGATGAAAGGCACAAAACTTGGTCGGATCATGGGAGTGACGAAGTCTATCTGGCAGTGGTTGCGGCTCCAAGGGTTTCAAATCCCCCTCTCTAATCAGGACCCTCAAGGCTGCTGATAGAGACATGTACAGTGGTGCGAACACCCTCTGGCCTCGAGGTGGGTGTTTTGAGGTTTGTGGAGTTTTGTTGGATGCACCAGCAAAGGGATTGGCAGGCGTTGACTGGGTTTGCTGATTGTTTCCGAGCACGGGATTAGGGCTGAAAAGAACATTCCTGGTACAAAGGCCCTTCTCCCGGCTTGCCCCTTGATTCAGACTACTCTCATTCTGAGTGGCGAAAGTGTCATCCACAGTTTTTGTAACAACTGCGAGGACTTGCTCGTTGTTCAGTCCCTCAGCTTTCAAAGCCTCAATATCCCACCGGAGGTGTTCATGGGGACCATTGCCTGCCCCTACCTTGTTCTTACCAGTCACTTCCACTTTGTCAAGAGATTGGCCTTCTTCCAATGCAACCTGTCCCAAAGTTGGGGAGCCTTTAGATATGAACTCCCTGGTATATGATGTGGTTGATGATGGGGCCAAAATCCCAAAGGCTAGATCTGCCACAGTTCTCTGAAGATCTTCGATCATCCGCATCAGCTCAGAAGTAGTGGGTTCATGGGTTTGAGATGATTGGGGTTTAGATGCACCCATCATGCATAAGTCCAGGCTCTCTGGGATAAACACATTAGGCTTGGGTAGATGGACAAACAGCTATACTGACGCAGTTAGAACAACAAAAATTTGAGGATTCTGAGAGAATCAGAAAAGCTAAGGCCCATGTGGGGGTCGAAAGTGCTGTGTGCACGGGAACAGAAAATGCTGCGGGCATATGGACTGAAGGTACTGCGAGTACGATCATACCGGAGCCGGACAGGTGTCTGTCGGCTGCCGACGGAATGTGGTGGGAAGACGATGATTTATGTCTTGCCCACACAGATGAGGATTGGGGGAGTAATCAGCCTGATGATACCTGGTATATTGACGAGGTCGCTCATATGACAAGAAGTGGGCGGTATTTCAAGCCCCCGCACTTAGACCAACCTGAGGCGTCTGGAAAAGACAAGGAAGCTGAGAAACAGAGGGAAAAGCAGATTGAAGAAGAAGCTGTGCTCAAGCAATTAAAGAAGATACAAGCAGACATCTCCATCTGGGGACTGCTTATGGCATCGCGGGTGCACAGACAGGCCATCCTATCTGCTATGGACAAGGCCAAACTCTCTATAGATACCACACCAGAGCAGCTGGTTGGGCTGGTCTTTCCGGGAGGAGGTTCCCCGGCATTAACCTTTTCAGACAAAGGACTACCGCCTGAGGGCACAAATCATAACAAACCCCTCTACGTTTCCGTGGAATGTAGAGACAAGTGGATACCGGTGGTACTTGTTGATACCGGGTCCGCCATCAATGTCTGCCAAGCCAGAACAGCATATGCAATCGGGTTGAAGCCCGCGAACTTCGTGCCGACTACTCAGGTGATCAGAACATATGATAATACTAGCAGGGAAGTGATGGGGACTGTCAAAATTTAGACTCAGGTTGGTCCAGGACAACACAACATTGAATTCCATGTCTTGGACGTTCCCGCAACCTTCAATCTACTCTTGGGGCGACCGTGGTTGCACCAAGTGAAGGCGGTCTCTTCCACTCTACATCAGATGTTGAAATACCCTCACGGGAAGGGGGTGGCTATTGTTTTCGGGAATTCATCAATCCATCCACCGCCAGAGGTGTCCACACCAGTCTTGGAAATTGAGCATGGCACAGAGGACGTGTTCTTATCAGGGTTCACTTTAGCTGAGGCCCGGGTGGTGCAGAATATCATAGCTATGAATGAGGGAGTGTACGTTAGTGCTCAATCCGTCTACCTCATGAACAAGCTACAACACATCCCCGGGATGGGATTAGAAAGGAGCAGCCGGAAAGGCGTCGCAGCATTGGCCGAGGTGCCACACAACTCTCATACCTTTGGTTTGAGTTATCTGCCCACCAAAGAGGACTGGGTGAGGAAGGGAAAGGAAATGGCCGGAAGAGCCAGAGCAAATCAGGCTGCGAAGCCTTTTGAATTAATGCATAGGCCCATCCAGTACCTGAGCAGACGCCGTCCAGGAGGAGGACTTTCCATTTTGCGGCTTCCCAGCCGTGGCTAAGCGGAGAAGAAGCGTGCGAGGTTTGAGATCTTCTTCGACCGCAACTATCCGGGATGAGCGTTGCCTGAAGCGAACCAGACTCATCGGTGAGGTTGAGCAAGTATAAAGCAAGGGATCTTGGCGCAGAAATTGAAATGGGGGTAGCATTGGCAAGTCTACTTTCAGATCCTCCGATCGACCATAAGTGCTTGGGGGATAACTTCTCGGTTTTCATGATTGGGGATGAAACGGCTGCGGGCCTACCAGCGATTATTTTGGATGCATCTGTCGCACCCTCTCTCACTTGGCAATACAATGAGGGATTTTTGTCCAGCAGCACCGGGTCAGGTAGTGAGCCGGAATCTGATTCCACCGAATCTTGTCAGTCGGAATCAGGTTCCAGCTCGACTGAGTCTGAGTCTGGTACTCCTGGGGATGATAACCTGGATACCACAGTCCTGTCTAGGTCGTCTTTTTCCTTTTCATTTGAGTCTGTTGTAAATGAATCGGACGATTTGGATGTGCTTAATGAGAATCAAGTAACTGTGGTTTCTGAGTACTTTTCTGTGCCCTTGATTTATTGCATTAATTCAGACTTTCAAAACTTTGACGAAAACGACGAGGACGAAGTTCCTCCGGTTTTGCAACGTTTAATTGAGCAAGAGCAAGAGAGATTTGTCAAACCCTTAATGGATGAAATCACTCGTGAATATTAGTGCGAGGAGGACCCGGCTAGTCGGATCGGGTCCACGTTGTCTTCAGAGGAACGCGAGCGCTTAGTCGCTTTATTAAAAGATTTCAAAGACGTTTTCGCGTGGTCCTACGAAGACATACCTGGAATCGATCCTAAGATTGTACAGCATCGGATCCCCCTTGACCCCGAGGCCCGACCTGTCAAGCAGAAACTCAAGAGGATCCGCCCGGACTAGGCTCTCAAGATTAAGGAAGAGGTCACCAAGCAAATCAAAGCAGGCTTCCTACTGGTATCCGAATACCCGACTTGGTTGGCCAACATTGTTCCAATACCGAAGAAAGATGGCAGGATTCGGGTATGTGTGGATTTCAGGGATTTGAACAGAGCTAGTTCGAAGGACGACTTTCCCTTACCGCATATCGATGAGTTGGTGGATTTCACAGTAGGGCATGCTTTGCTCTCATTCATGGATGGCTTCTCAGGCTACAACCAGATAGTGATGGCACCTAAAGACTGGGAAAAGACTGCATTCACCACCCCGTGGGGGACATATTGCTATAGAGTCATGCCATTTGGGTTGAAGAACGCTGGAGCTACTTATCAACGGGCCGCGACCACAATATTACACGACATGATCCACAAAGAGGTTCAGGTGTACGTGGACGACATGATTGTCAAATCCAAAGAAAGAGAAGGCCAATACACCGCCTTGCACAAGTTTTTTCAAAGGATCAGGGAATTCCGGTTGCGGATGAACCCTCAGAAGTGTACATTTGGTGTTACAGCGGGAAAAATGCTGGGGTTTCTGATTACACAAAGGGGCATCGAAGTCGACCCTTCCAAAATCAAGGCCATCTTAGAAATGCCACCACCAAGGACTGAAAAGGAGGTGCGAGGCTTTCTGGGTAAAGTGCAATTCATAAGACAGTTTATCTCAAAATTAACCTTGACTTGTGAACCACTTTTTGGCCTCCTCAAGAAAGGAAAGAAGTTCCAATGGGACGGCCGATGTCAAGCTGCATTTGAACAGATTAAAGAATATTTACAGAACCCGCCCGTGCTGTCACCGCCAGAACCGGGGAAACCGTTGATTTTGTATCTATCAGTAACTGAGACTACAATGGGCTGCATGCTTGCACAAGAATCAGAGGACAAGGTGGAGAGAGCCATCTACTATCTGAGCAAGAAGATGCTAGAGTACGAAACCCGCTACACTCCGCTGGAGAAGGCTTGCTTAGCTTTGGTATGGGCTACCAGGAAGCTGCGACACTACCTGTTAGCTCACTCTGTAATGTTGGTTTCACGACTTGATCCCATCAAATATCTTTTCGAGAAACCAGCACTTACGGGTAGGCTAGCTCGTTGGTTACTGTTGCTCTCCGAATTTGATCTAAAGTATGTGACACGCAATTCGGTCAAGGGAAGAGCAGTGGCAGAGTTCTTAGCCGACCATCCAGTGGAAGGGGGTGAAGCAGTTGAGTATTTATTCCCAGATGAGGCTATTTTGCATATCGATGACGAAACTTGGACGATGTACTTTGACGGAGCGTCAAATCAATACGGGTATGGGATAGGAGTGTTGCTGATAGCACCCGACAATTCCCGTATCCCTCTAGCCTTCAAACTCCGATTCAAAGTCTCGAACAACGAAGCAGAATATGAGGCGTGCATTCTTTGGTCTAAAGCGACCACGGAACTAGGGGCAAGACGGTTGGACGTCATCGGGGACTCAAACCTTGTTGTGTCTCAAGCAAAAGGAGACAGGAAAGTGAAAGAGGAAAAGATGATGATGTATCACCAGACCTAGGACTTGCTGATTCCTCGGTTTGAGAAGCTAAGTTTTACTCATCTATTAAGAGAGAACAATAGGTTCGCAGATTCTTTAGCAACTCTATCTTCCATGATAGACATCCCGTGTGGAGTCCGGATGCGTCCAATCATCATTGACCATAAATTTGCACCTGCCTACGAGTCGATTGCTGCTATAGATGAAGTTCAGGACGAAAACCCCTGGTATTACGACATTTGGAACTTCTTGGAGAAAGAAGCATACCCGCCAGGGGTAAATGCCAAAGACAAAAGGGCAATCAGAAGAATGGCCGTTCAGTTCATCATCTGTAGGGGTAAGCTATATAAAAGGGGTCATCTGGGAATGCATAAGCTGTGTGTTGATGCCGAAGAGTCAAAGCGTCTGATGGAAGCCATCCACGGGGGAGAATGTGGTGCGCACATGAATGGGGTAATGTTGGCACGGAAGATCCTCAAACAGGGTTATTACTGGTCCACCATGGAGGAGGATTGTATCGGTTTTGTCCGGCGATGCCACAAATGTCAAATTCATGCAAATCGCATGAACATTCCGCTATCAAAACTGTACAACATGACTTTGCCATGGCCATTTTCAGTTTGGGGAATTGATATGATCGAGGCTGTCACCTCGAAGGGGTCGAATGGGCATGAGTTTATCTTGGTAGCGATAGATTATTTCACAAAGTGGGTCGAGGCCCAATCTTATGCGGTGTTGAAGGCTTCGCACGTCACAAAATTTATCAGAAATAACATCATCTGTCGCTATGGAGTCCCAAATAAGATTATTTCAGACAATGGTTCCCACTTCAAAAAGGAGGTGATTGATTTGTTGGAAAAATACAATGTGGCTTTTCATAAGTCCTCTACCTATCAGCCGCAGACCAATGGAGCGGTTGAGGCCGCCAACAAGAATATCAAGCACATACTACAGAAGATGGTGGAAACCTACCGGGACTGGCCAGATAAGTTGCCGTTTGCTCTGTGGGGCTACCGGACTTCAATCAGAACTTCTACTAGGGCGACTCCATACTCATTGGTTTATGGGATGGAGGCCGTTCTGCCTATTGAGATTGAGGTCCCGTCATTACGAGTATTGGCTGAGTGTCAAATAGCCGAAGCGGATTGGCAGCAGAGCAGATTTGAGGAACTCATGCTCTTTGATGAGAGAAGGCTGAAAGCACTATACCATGTTCAGGGTTATCAACGCAGAATCACCCGAGCTTTCAATAAGAAGGTTAAGTCCAGGAATCTAAAAGAAGGAGATTTGGTGCTCAAGGATAACCGAGCTCCGATTCACGACCCAAGGGGCAAGTTCAGACCCAATTGGACTGGTCCCTACATCATCAAGTCAATCTGGTCAGGTAGAGCTGTGGTTCTGATGGATCTAGATGGCCTAGAGTTCTCCCAACCGATCAACATGGACAAGTTGAAGAAATATTACCCTTGAGAGGCTCACTAGGCCGAAAACCCGAAAGGGCGACCTAGGCAAAACTCAAAGTACAAAAAATTTGAGATTATAAAAACTGAGCTCGCAAGGTTGAAAACCCGCAAAGGGCGGCCTTGGCAAAAATTAGAGCGTAAAAGGAGAGTGAAAATCCCCGAGCGAACCTTAGCCTGAACTACGTAAGGCTTGATTCCCATCTTTGGGATACGTAGGCAACTTCATCCTGGAGTTCAGCCATAAACTTTTCCCTGATCAACTTTGTCCATTTGATCATCTCGGTCATCTTTGTCCATCAGCATTTATCGCAATCTCCGGTACAGTCCTATTCAGACTAGGGGCAACTTTCCGTTGCCACAAAGGTCTTGATGATATTCAGACTAGGGGCAACTTTCCAGTTGCCAGGATCCGGGGTTGTGCATCTCAGTGACAAATCTCAGGCGTGTCCAGTTCTGATCCATATCGAAAATAGTTTTGAAAAGTTTTAATAAAGGTTGACTTTGTTCAAATTAATCTTTTTACAACTAAGACCATTTTTGGACCAAAGCGGAAAATTTTCAGTACCACAACCTTCAATTTCATTGATTTCAACACAGAGTTCGCTTGCTCTTGCATACAATTGAAGTTGCTTTTTTATTACATCCATAAGGAAAACTTGAAAGTACTAATAAAGCAATAAATCCGGGGTATAGTCGAGTCAGGTGTCCCTGCGCCCCCTCCCAGAGCTAGTCGAAGCCTCTGATGCCAAGCTAGGCCCAACCTGTGCCTCTTTATTGAGCCAATCCCAGCACTCATCAGACAAAGTACAACTGAAGTGGGAGCGGGGGCCAAGAGCTCTCTAGTCCTCCATGCTGTGGCATATCGGGCAAGCTGTGCGCCTCGGACCGGAAAAGCAGCCGGGTACTCAATCCCCTCTGGCGGGCAAGTCTGATCATGGCCAAACTGGCGCTGGAACCGGAACGAAAAATAGAACACACAGTGAGTCAGACCAATCAGCTGGAGCCCAGTCTGCCAGGATATGCTATAGCTCATTGCCGGAAGATTGAGCTAAGGACAGTGCCAAGCAATGCGGTCAGCAGACAAATTGCACATCCAGTTGAACCACCATCCCTCATTAGGCGCATCAACCAGGCGTTGTCGAAAGAAGTAGTCGCGGGCTGAGTAGGAAGGCAAGAGTCCACAACCTGCAATTTATCCATCAACCATACCTGGGGAGGGATGAAAAATGAGAGAATAAAGAATAGAGAGACATGTGATGAGAGAACAGTGAGACAAGGGTTTTGTGAGAAAAATCGAGCCTGAGAGCCGAGTGATGTGAGCAAATACATATGTGAGATTGGGTGGGAAACATTACCTGAAACAATTGTGGACACCCCGCAAATCTGGTCGTCTCCTGACGGTGGAAGGCGTCCAAGCCCATCAGCGTTTCAGCCAATGCCATAGCAATGACTCTTTCCTTCCTTCAAGCCTGAGCAACTTCAATCAAAGCGAATGTTGGGTCCACCCAAGCCCGGCAAGCAGAAGTGAGATAGCATGCACAAGCGAGCATGTTGTAAAACCTTGCCAATGATGGTCGCCGCAGTCACCGGCACCAGAAAAGTGATGGATCAAACCGAGGATATCCAGTTCCCCATTACAGATCAGAGACCGAGCATCATGCGCGGTAAGTCCACACATCCGCCCTAAAGCTTGGGCGTGGCCAAAGCGGAACTGGGGCAAAATCTCTCCATGACATTCAGATTCCATCAAAACTTGAAAATCTTCAAAAGTTGGACATACCTCTTGCCCGCCAAAGCTAAAGACATGCGTCATCGGATTCCAAAACCTCGCCGCGGCATGGAGGAAAGGAAGGTGCAGCGGAGTACGACCCAGCATGAATAGTGCATTCAACCCGAAACCTCGGAAGTTCAACTTTTCCGAGCCATCTAGAGAAGCAATCCAAGATGTGAGATTTCGACAAGAAACGCCTCCATTTTGTGCAAAACTAAGATGAATTGAATGAACCACGGAGCCAAGGCTTTTAAAGAGGAGAAAACACTATTCGGGAGACACGTGTCAAAAATTTGATGGTTCTTTGAATTAAGTGGCGGTAAGCCACCTTTTTCGATGACCATTTCCTTTTTCAAAACCTGGCCGGTGGCCCCCCCTTTACAATAAAGCTGGCCGGCCGGCTCCCAAAAGTGGCCGGCTATGCTCCAATGTGTGTCCTTGGCCCTGTTTTACCCTCTGGGAGGAAGTTTCTAGCATTTCCATGCAACGGGTATGTCGAAGGCCTCAATTTCCCTCTGTTTCGGATGCGTTCCGTTGCCCAGATCGTCCGAAGTACACTTTGTTTTGTTAAGTTTTGTTTATCGAGTTGTTGTTTTGCTTATCGAGTTGTTTGTCGAGCTGTCGTGTTTCGTATTTTTGAGTTGTTACCCTTTGTTTAAGCAATTTTTGTTGAGTCTTGTTTATTAAGTTGTCAACACTGTTGTGTTTTGCTTATCGAGTTGTAAACTTGCTAAGGTTTTGTTATATCTTAGTAAGTTAAGTTGTTGCGTCGGTTCACTACCTGACTGGGCAAATGCACAATGCACATTTTCATTCAATCTCATTATGGTGCAAAACGATGCGATATGATGCTAAGAGTTTAAAATACAACACTTTTTCAAAAGCTGTTTCATTCCATCATGCTTAGTTTGTTATAACATTTTACAAACAAGGGCACAAGTTTTACAAAAATAAAACTACCTAATAATGTACAATGTGCTACAACTACTAGCAAAAAGGTAAATAAAACAGGGAACCGCAACATCAATGCTCTCAAGAGCGGGAATAAAAGGCCCTTTTCATCCTCTTTTGTGAAGTAGCCTCTGCACCACCATCACCATCCGAGTCGAAGCTGTCATCCTCAGGATCCCCCTCAGCCTCACCTCCACTCCCGGAGCCAAGACCGAAGCCCTCCTCTCTATCAGCTGATGTCTCCGACTGACGATCTGCAGCCTCCTCCTCCTTTTCATCCTCACTAGGTTCCGCCTCTATAATGTGTGCCTTGCGTCTGCGAGACGACCCCCCTCCTCGAGCTCTCCGAAAAGGCCTGGATAGCCCAGCTCCTCGAAAAGGCCTGGATGGCCCAGTTCCTCGAAAAGGCCCAGACAGTCCACCTCCCCGAGAAGGCCAGTGGCGACTGCTTGGTGAGCATATCTTGGAGGCATCTGAAAATGAAAAATGCAGTTTGAATACATCACCAAAACATGTATATCGGAATCTGAGATGCAAGCAAGCTACACAGGGTGGACGTACGCAGGAATAATGCATGAATGTGGTGTGTGTCAGATGTGCTCTACACAAGTAGCCTATTAATGCAGTAAAAAGTCCAAAATCAGTATGTTATTAGAAGTACAATGCTAGAAAACTAAAGGGTACCTGGAAGCCCATGATGGACAACTGCGCCTCCCTCCGCAGGACCATCCCCTCAAGTGAGGCTACCATTTCGAGCACCTGATCTATGTACTCAACAGTGCCGCAGATCTAAAGCGGGTATCAAGAAGGAATGAGTGTCCAAGTATCTGAGTAGTGAATCAAAGCTGTAAAACATACCGGTGGTGCGTTGGGGTCTCTGACATATCGGTGGCCAGGCATCGGAGGCTCTATCGGGATCGGAATCGGAATCGGAGAGGTAGTCCCATATTGCCACCCCATCAGCTCAGTCGGCATATCCGACCATCCAGGATGATGATAAGTCGGGGGAATCGGGGGAACCAATCCACCCCCACCTCTAGATGTACCAGCCCTGCTGGTGGAAGGGGCGTCTGCAGCCCGAGCCTAGGCTTGACTCGAAGATGGCATACTAGCAGGCCTCATCATCGGAGTACAGACTCCCGTCAATGGAGGCATCAGATATATGTGACGGTAAGTAGCATAATCCCCCTCCTCAAGATGGAGTAAGGCATCAGTACCCAGCATAGCATTAACAACATCCCGGGAAGAGAGCCTATCAGCGATCCCCATCTTATTGGGGAGTCTTTGAGGAGGTCCTGAGAAGTATAGCCCCATACCTGACGCAAGAAGCGCTCCCCCAGAAACCAGGCCCTACCAACTGGCCCCTCGAATAGGATCTTGTACTGGGAGGCACCCCGCCCTCTAGCAAACTGGAATCGGAGACCCTCACCTAAGGGTGCCCAGGGCTGCCATGTGATCTGCGGATAACCAATCAATTAGAAATCATGAAGGTACAAGACAAATCAAAGATGAAAACACAAAGAACTGAGAGTTCTGAAATACCTCCGTCGACCGCACCGTGTCAAAATACTGCCATAGATAAAGGAGAGACTCCCGAGGTCTTGGCCGGTGCTGGCCTTCAAATACAAGTGAGTACGGGGTCACGAGGGGCCCCTCCACCACCAACTCTGGGGCTAATGTCGGGAAATACACATAGACCCATAAGCGTGGAAAAGTCGAGAATGTAAATGCAAAGTGCTAAGGGCAAAATACAGAGTGTAAAGTGCGCCGTGTGTGCAATATACAAGTAATGAGTGGCAGAAATGTGAATCAAGAGGGCAGAAAGTACCTCCCAAGCTCTCCAATAGCCGCCAAGTAAGTCCCCCCGTCCGCGGGAGGTCGCGCTCATGTAGCAGTAAAGAGTAGCCAAGCCGGTGCCACCCCAATTATACCGCCTGACCTGTGATAGGTCCACCAAAGCACTCAACAGATATAGCCCAATAGTGTTCCCCCTATCGGCAAACAAAGTAGTCCCGAAGAGGAACATCAGAAAACCACGGCCATACTGTGCTGCCTCCTCAGGAGTCCCGGGCTCCATCTCCACCCTCCGAAAATGGGAAGAGAACCAGGTGTATCGGACTCTGCCGAAGATCTATCAACAGGCGGGCGAGCCCCCAGTAGATATATCTAAGCGGCCTCCCACTGGCCCATGTCCTCGTCGTAAGGGATGGGCCAACCTCCCACGTTAAGGCCAGTCAACACGGCAAAGTCAAGCGGGGTCATAGTCAAGTCCCTTGTGGCAGAAAAATAGAAGGAGTTGGTGGTGTCCCACCATCTCTCTACCAAGGCGGCCATCAACGTCCTCCTGGCAAGACAACGAGATAGCCCAGTGCAAAAAGGCTCGAACCCCGCCAAGTCAACTAAATCTCGGACAGCCTCCGGGAGCTCGGCATACCAATCTATTGCCACGGTAGAGCCATACCCCCGCACAGTGCAAGAAGTGACCTACATTCAAAATGAATACATATTTCAGCATAAAATGAATAAGCTGCGTGCAAATAAAATGACTAGGCTGTGTGCAAAATAAAGTAAGCGGACTGTGTGTTCAGAAAATCAGTGTTTGGGCTGCGTGTTCAAATCTCAATCAGTGTGTGCCGTGTGTTCACCTTCAATTTGAGCTGTGTGTTCAAAAAATCAGTGTTTGGGCTGCGTGTTCAAATCTCAATCAGTGTATGCCGTGTGTTTACCTTCAATTTGAGCTGTGTGTTCAGAAAATCAGTGTTTGGGCTGCGTGTTCAAATCTCAATCAGTGTGTACCGTGTGTTCACCTTCAAATCGGGCTGTGTGTTCAGAAAATCAGTGTTTGGGCTGCGTGTTCAAATCTCAATCAGTGTGTGCCGTGTGTTCAACTTCAATTTGAGCTGTGTGTTCAGAAAATCAGTGTTTGGGCTGCGTGTTCAAATCTCAATCAGTGTGTGCCGTGTGTTCACCTTCAAATCGGGCTGTGTGTTCAGAAAATCAGTGTTTGGGCTGCATGTTCAAATCTCAATCAGTGTGTGCCACGTGTTCACCTTCAATTCGGGCCGTGTGTTCAGAAAATCAGTGTTTGGGCTGCGTGTTCAAATTTCAATCAGTGTGTGCCGTGTGTTCACCTTCGATTCGGACTGTGTGTTCAGAGAATTAGTGTTTGGGCTGCGTGTTCAATTCTCAACCAAGGTGTGCCATGTGTTCACAATCAATTTATGGGCTGAGTGTTTAGAAATTCAAGTGATTAAACCGTGTGTTCAGAATGCAAACAGAATGCATGAAAAATTCATAATATGTTGCAGAAAAGGTGAAAACGAAGTAAATACCTCTCGTGCCTCATGAGAGAGGTGATACTCTAGCTCCCGCAGAAGGAGATCCCCGGGCGCTCGCTCATCAAAGTCAATGAAGTGATAGAAAACAGCTCGCGGAAGAATGTGTGCTGGTGGGTCGTACCTCTCGGGTATGAAGTGTCGAACCCTCGGAGGCAGAGCCATGATATTGGGATCACCCCCGACGTCCGGAGGACCTCCACCGTGGGGGAAATGACCGGCCATTTCAAAAAATCTGTAAAAGGAGCAAAAATGAGCCAAAATTGGAAAAAGTCAAGAAAAATCAACTCTCAGGAAATGAAAAAGTCAACAAAAGTCAACTCCCGAGAAAATCTTCCAAATATTGAGACAAACTCACCTCAAATGGCAAAAATGAGAAAAGAAGCCCCGAAATCAAAATTTAATCGGTTCAAAGTGCTTAGAACTGAATGTTTTCGCGAAAACAACTTGCGTGGGGCGTTGGAAAACACGTATAGAGCACAGATCTGAGAGAGAAAATGGTTTGGGAAGGTAGAGGAAGTATTTTCGGAGCTGCACTTGTGAGCACAAAGTGTTTGGATGAGTGGATTTAAAGAAAAGAGGGTGAAATGACAAAATTGCCCGCGGATTTGTCTAGGTGGCCGGCCGGCCACCTTTCCTGGCAGGCCGGCTACCTCCTTGCCTTCCCCCTGGCCGGTGGCCTCCCCTTGGGAAGGGAGCTGGCCGGTGGTGTTCCCCACATGCCCCCTAAGGTCTCTGCAAATTTTGAGAAGGATTGGAGTCCCCGGGACCTGAAAAAGTACAAGAGAAGTGCACTTTCTGTCGCGAAATCGCTCCACCGGAACTTCAACTTCAACTTCTGATGTGTGTCTCATCATTACTCATCAAAATCAAGGTGTATCCTTTTTGAACATGTTGTAACCTCTCTGGGAGGTGAACCGAAGGCCGCGATCGAGTCGCCCTCGCCGAAACACGCATTTCCTTGCTCGCTGTTTTGTGACAAACACGCATCCTGATTTACGTTTGTTCTGCATTGTTGTGCACGTAACTTGCACTCTCATGCACGTACTTGCAATGTTATGCACGTCTCTTTGATATCACCAAGCCTCTGTGCTCAAACTCGCGTCGCCACGCGCGTTTTCCCCGCATTGTGATGCACCTTTCTACCGGCACTGCATTTGTCTGCATTCAAGATAACATTGAACATATGTTGTAGGATATGTTGTGCTTGTTGAGTTTCTTTCTTTTACAGGCACGATATTGTATGTACGGTTCATTTGAAGCTGGTGCGACCAAACGAATCGCGCAGGTATCGTATCTTCTCCGTGTGAGACGCGACGAGAATTGAATAATTCTCTGCATTCCTAACTGCATGAAATGTAGTTGTTGCTTTGCATTCTTGCTTAAAACTGTTGCATCTATTTGCGAATACTTACTTCATTACAGCTTGCTGCATTTGCATGATCATCAAGTCACATCTGGCCTTGTGCATACCATTTTGCATTTTGTCCCCCTTGCCTGTGGGCATGCCTGCGGGCACATCTCTTCTTATCTCACCTGTTTGTCTGAGTCTTCGGCCTTGTCAAAAATGGGTCGTCTCTAGGGCTTTGACATTCACTCCCGTTACTTATGACTTTCGAGTTCTGTCAAAGAGGGGCAACTGTAGACACCCTATTTTTGAACAACCTTAAGACTCAAACGTCACCGATTGAGCGCTTGGTGATGTTGCATATCGTGCTTGTTCAGAGGTTTCAGAGTCTTGGCTGCGAGCCTTGCCTCCGGACTTCCGGACTCTTTCATGCTTTGCCTCGATTTGCGAACCAGGCTCGGTTTTCTCTGTTTTCACTTCCAGAAGGGAGGGAGAGGTCTCGTAGATCATCTCTCAGTGGCCGTAGGCTACGTTTCGTTGTCGTAGGCCATTTTGCCCGTTTGGAGTCCGGTTTCCGGTTTTCAGAGCCGTTGGCCGTGTGCCTCGGTTCGGGACCGCTTAACCACCTCCGTTTGCTCTGATTTTTGGCATGCATCCTACTTCCTCCCTTTTGAGGGACACTATGGTCCGAGAGACCAACTTCGTGGTCGAACACCACTTCCGATGCCTAACAGTCAGTTTTCGGGACCCCGGGCTGCGCGTTTTGGCCCCCGAACCTTCATTTTGCATCGGTTTGGGTTCATTTTTGGCAGGGACCTCTGTTTCATTGTTAGAAAGGTCGTAGAGGGGTGGGAGGCCAGTAATTGTTCTGACAACCAGTTTTATTCCTTTATCACCCTCCGTCGCCCGTTTTTCTCACTCGAAAGCCAATGTTGACCACCTTAAGGCCACTTTTTCTAGCCCTAAACCACATATTTGTGTTGTACACACCTACGAGGCCACCAATATCACATGGCCGGCCAGTAATTGTGTGTGACCCTTTTGAACCCCTCCAAGAAATGGCCTTTTCTCTCTCCTGGTTCACTATCTCCAGTTTTTGACCACAGGGCTGTGTTGAGCACACATGGGAGGCCATCAATCTGTGGTGGCCAGCCATTAATCCAACTTGGACCTTTTGACCCTTGGCCAGCCGTCCATGGAGAGAGCCGGCCGACCACCTACAACCTAGATACTTGGCCGGCCAGAATCCTCAGGGTTGGTACATTACAAATCTACCCTCCTTTTCCCCCCAGATTTTGTATCCGGGAGGGTGCCTTTTTGGGGGGAAACTTGAATTGTTTTCCCCCCATTTTCCCCCTCTTTTCCACCCTTTTGTCTATATATCCAGCAGCCCCAGCCCCCTTGCAAAGGGTTAGAAAAAATTTGCCTTAAGCCTCTTGTATTGAAGCTCTCTCTCTCTACACTCCAACCCTCCAAACCTCTCAAATCCTATACCCATTTCTACACCACCACCTAGAACCACACCATCACTCCATTCCAGCAGCTTGGAAGACCTTTGTAGAGCTTAGGAGGCATCACTTCTCAAGCCAAGAGGCTGCCAAAGCTTGGTCTACAAGGGTAAGCTTCATTTTTCCTTTTTTGTGCTTCATTTTGTTCAATATTCTAGCTCCTTGTGCTTACATTTTTGGGCTCCAACCCTAACTATAAATAGGCTTATTTTGAGCTATTTTGCATGTTTTATTAAGGGCCTCTCACCGTTTGAGGCTTCCTTTTTGCACTTGCTCTTTACCTCTCTTGTATGCCTCTTTCTTGCATAGTATTTTAGGCCTATATATAAACTGTTTTGAGGCATGTTGTAAACGGTAAAGTGGCTTATTTTGAGCCCTTATTCAACATTGTTGAAGGAGTCCTCACTGTTTGAGGCTTCCACATATCACTTGCCTTTGTATCCATCTTTTGCTCCTATTTTTGTATGCTTTGTTACCCCCTTATGTTTGTATTTTTGGGCTTTGGTCCAAACTGTAAATGGACTTATTTTGACCCCCTATTCATGTTTCATTAAGGGTCTTTTGATGTTTGAGGCTTCCTTTTTGCTCTTTGTGTTTAAACCTCTTTTTAGGCCTTATTTTGCATAGTATTTTAAGCATGCTTGTGCACTGTTTTGGGTCTGGTCATCAACTGTAAAATGCCATATTTTTGGTCTCTGTTCAACATTGTTGAAGGGCCCTCCTGTGTTTGAGGCCAGAAACTATCACTTGCTTCTTTGTCCCTCTTTTGGCCCATTTCTTGCATGAGAGCTTAGCCGTACTTGTGTTTGTTTTTGTGGCTTGTTATAAACTGTAAAATACCATATTTTGGGCCCCTATTCAACATTTTAGAAGGGACCTTCCCTTTTTAGGGTCAGCAGCTGCTACTTGCTTCATTATCTCTCTTTCGGGGCCATTTTTGCATACTAACTTAGCCCCATTTGTGTTCACTGATTGGCCTTGTTTAAAACTGTAAATATGCTTTTTTGGGGGCTTTCTTGATTCTTTCTTCACACTTCATGTTCAAATAATGCATGCATTGCATAGCCATAGGTTATTCCATGTGCCTAATTTCATGTTTCGGGTCTCATTCCATGCATCGGATGCCAATTTGCCATGCTTCGGGGCTATTTTGCATCACTTTTTGCTACTGAAATTTGCATGCTAGTATGTCATATTCCATGCCTTGTCATGTCTTGTTAGAGTGGCATTCCGTGCCTTAGGTTCGATCCTCGGTTTGCGTGCACGTGTGCACGCATTTCGAGTGTCTCATTTTCATCTAATGGCCTCTTATGTGAGTGTGGCTGAGGTCCACTCATGTCGGTGTAAGTCCATTCTGCATTGTGTATGCCATTTCATTCCATAGCAATGTGTATGCTAGGTTGTATGTTAGCGCATTGTGTATGCCATGTTACCTCGTGCATCGTGTATGCCATTTCATAGCATTTTGCATGTTAGGTTGTATCTTAGTTGCATTCATGCATGTCATTTATATTGCATTGTGTTTGGGATAGGAGTTAGCTTACGGAAAGCGAAGGCGTTTACTCCGAGTGACGAAACGTATCTCAATTCCCAAGTCACCGACACTCCGGATTATCCATGATGGAGTTAGGTCTAGTTGAGTTTTCATGTGCATTAATTCTATATTGGGTTGTGCAATTCGACTCCTCGGCCATCATGCATCGAGATGCGTGATTGGTGGCACGAGGACCGAGGCATGCATACATTTGTGAAAATACATTGCCATGCCCCTTTCCTGCTCTCTGTTGCAGCAAATCAAGAATCGTGATCTTAGGGCTTGGAGCGCTTTCCAAAAATTATTGCAAAACAGAGGCTAATTGGGGCATCACAGTGAATTTCCGCGCAAAGGCAACCCGGATATGCATCATTTATCATCTGAAGAAGAGTCAAGGCAGTCCCTGGCTTGCATGCCAGTTTATTATTTTCTTAGTTAATTTTGTTAATTAATTAGGAGTTTGCACATATCTTGGACTGTATTATTTGGACTGTACTATCCGGGACTGTATATTATTTATTCGGACCCTCTGTGCGATGGCATAATTGTAATAAGTGTGCGTGTATGTGATGTATGTCTTCCAACTCCACGTCTTTCTTCCCTTTTATTTACCCGCTTATAAGGGTTAGATTAGGGCATGTTTCAATTAGCATACAGTATGATAGCATGTTTGCATTCATTCATCTATTTTGCATGCACCGGGCTCGGCGCATCATACTAACTGCATTTGTATTTCAATTCCAAGTTGAATACATGATAGCTGTTGCATCTCATATGCCATGTTTAGAATAGCCGAGCCTGCTATAGTTGCATTATTGCATATGTTGCATTAGGCATTTCTGTATAGTTAGGATCATGCATGGATTTCTAATCGGTTTCTGTTTTGCCTTGGAGTACTCGATAAGTTTTTATGCTTTGGCATCCTTGCATGCGTGTGAGTGACTTCCATGAATAGCATGCTTACCATGGGGCTATTTGCTTATGTGATATAACTGTCTTGAATGCCTGTGGGTAAAGGTTGGGTTACTTGGATTGGAACAATGCATTGACTGTGTGTCTTAAGCCCACAAGATAGTGGCAAAACCATCTTTTTAAGCCCACATGAGGGTGGCAAAATCTACATTTTAAGCCTACCTGCGGGTAGCACCATCAAACCATTTTTCAAACAAACAAACATGAAATGTTTTGTTCCAATTCAGGCGACTCGGTCTATACTTGTATGCTGTGCGCATCACATAGTAAATCTAGGCTAATGATCGGAATAAGAACGCACAATGTTTTCAAAATTAGATATCATGGTTAGTAGAGGCCAGTCTTTGACTAGGCGAGCGGGGGTGCTCACGAAGTGACCTTTCCCAATCGTACCCAAGTTCCCGAGCCGAGGCAACTTTGGCGATGACGGACACGTGGCCTTAGGCAACGAGTCAGGGTTTCCTAAATTTCCCAAAAATAAAATATTTAGGTGGCGACTCTGTATCTGGCAAAGCAGTCTATGTTTGGCACTTCTTTCAAAAATCTATTTTCTCAAAACGATTTGCCGGATTTGGACTTTTTGGTTCAAGATTAAGAACCGTGACACGAATCGAGTCCGAAGTCAGGCGAGGTCCCCATGAGCTTGTCTACAATGTGACCTTTACACCGCATAACCACAATCGCACTGTCGCCACGTTCTGATGATCGCAACCGTTTTTCATGTCAGTAGCAAGAATCTTTTCAATCAATGAAAATTCAGTTACAAGTGTTTTGATTCCTGACATACTAATCATATGAGATAAAATTAACCACCCATAACAAGCCCTTTTTTTTTCCCTTCTCTATATGAGGCTCTTTTTCTTACCCCACCCAACAGCAATCAAATACAAAGCCACACAGCCTCCTACGGTACCAATAGCAGTTTCCCAGAAGTTTATGGTTGGACTAGAAAAGAGAGAGATCTCAATGTTCATCCCAAACAACCCTACAACCGCAATACCTGCATTCATGATCATATTTATTGTACTCAGCATCACTGCCATTTGTAGAAGCTGATTTTGTTTTTCACCCAACATGATGTTAATGAAGTCCTCCGTGTCGTTGACGTACTCAGCTGATTTTGTTTTTCATCCAACATGATGTTAATGAAGTCCTCCGTGTCGTTGACGTACTCACTCATCTTAGCACAATAGCAAGTCAAATGTTTTCATGTAAGTAGAAGAGGTAGAAAGAAAATTCCAAATAGGAAGACACTAAGAGAGAAGAGTAAATTCACCTGATAAGATGAAGGGAATTGAAAGTTAGAACTATCTAGCATTTGATAAATTAGAGATTAGCCGCTCTATCATAATGGACATTCGACTATCTAGTTTAGCTTTCTACTTTCATGTATTTAACTTTCATTTTTTTTTTTAAAAAAGGGGACAATTACAAAAAAATATCCCAGAGTTTGAGTCTTGTAACAAAATAAACTATGATTTTTTAATTTTGTCAATTTAAATCATAAGCTGTTGATTTGTTTTCAATTTAAACCATTTGCCTATTTTCGTTATGTAAAACCGACGAAAAAAGAGTGATTTAGTCATTAAACTCAATGTAGATATACATAAAATGTCTAAAATACACTTTTCATTAAGTTTAACGATTAACATACCCATATTTTCATCGGTTTTACTTAATAGAAATAGACAAATAGTTTAGATTGAAAACAAATCAGAAGTTTAGAGTTTAAATTGATAAAATTAAAAACTCAAGGATTATTTTGTTACAAGGCTCCCTGTGATTTCTTTTTTGTAAATGTCTCAACAAAAGAAAGAAAGAACGGAGCTAGCCCATTGGCTAATAATCCGTACATCTCACTAAGAGTTCAAGAGTTTAACTCTCATTGGGTTTTTGCCCCTTGGGTTTGATTGGGGGTTTTTCTTGAGTTTGATAGGTTTGTTGTATGATTGAGCTATATGTTAGACTTTCTTTCATAGTTGAATATCTAATTTGATGTAATTCCATGATATTTTTAAAATAATCTCCTACTGATTGACCAAAAAAAATATGAATATAACGAAGTAGCACGTGAACAAGTTCTTTTTTACAGGATCGTAAAGCTATATTGGAAACCTTTTTGAACTGCACCTTGACTCTTAACCCCATTTAGTGATACCAATAAAGTAAGGGGCTTCTAAGAAGAAATTTGTGCTTTCCTTTCCTTAAAAGAAATGAGGGAGTTTTAGAAGAGAGCCTCTACATGAAAGATTTGGGCTTTTGTTTGTGCTAGTCTTTTAAGTTCTGAAGTTCTAAAATTTCCAAAAAAATTGAAGCACTGTCTATGAGATTTGGTTCTTCTCTAGCTTGCTTGAAAGGCAGTGTCTTGCAATGCAAATGTGTTTGGATTTTGTGAAAGCTTAATAGGCGAAAATTTATAACTCCTTTCTTACCTGTAATACTTAGTACTTGGCAAGATCTTAACGAACATTATATTCCTGGATAAATCCTTAAATTAACCCCTGGTTTTTTTTCAGTATTCCCCTTAATAAAATGACTGGTTTCAATTTGAAATTTTCCTTACTGATTATAAGCACATAAAGGTTTGAACATTTTTTTTTTCTCCTTTTTATATTTGATTGAAATAGATTACAGATACCATTATAATAAACAAACTTATTTAATTTTTATGACATTTGCAATTTCCGAAGGTCAATTTTGATAATTTCATCAAAGTTTTGAAGTGAGCAATGTTGTCAATTTTACCTATACTTGGCAAAAACAATTTTGAAAAAAAAAAAAAAAAAAAAAAAACAGCAATGCCAACAAAAATATTAATTCTTAAATAAGAAAATGGTGAGGAACATACATGGAATAGTTTTTGTGAGATGCTATCTATCTGTGCAAAGTAGGCTTCTAAAAGCATCTCCAGCTCCTCAATATTGGGCTTTATTCCAGTATAAGTTTCATAGCTGTGTTGAGACTTCGTTTCTTCACCCCTGAAAATGAAGTACCATGAAGAATAAGTAAATACACAACCAGCAAAACGTTAAATGACATTGTAATTCTAGTTGTATTTATCATATCCTACGTTAATTTTATTAGATAAACTTGGTTGTATTCCATAGTCTGATTTGTTCAAGGTCAGTTCTATTCTATGAAATGTTCAAGATTATCACAATAGCCAGCATCACATGTAGCTTACTGTTAAATCTGGATCATCATTCCACTACCACCAGTCGCCGTTGCCACCACCTCCCTTACTCTACCACCCCACCACAATACAACCGCTACCACTCACCACCACACTACCACCAACACTGTCACTACCAATTCAACACCACAATATAAAGTGAAAGAAAAGAATTTGAAAACTAAAATATTTAAAAATCTCTTCTTGTACATATTAAACAACTTGATTTAATTCAAGAATTAAGTTTTTGTACACACCACACAACTTTTTAGATTAAAAAATTCAACAGTCAATTTTCAATTTTAGATTTCAATTTTTAGTTTTCAGTTGTATCAAACAGCACCTAGGTTATCATACACCACCTTAGTCACACTATTATTTATTAAATAAATAAATGAAATAATCACTCTATTTTGTGAACTATTCAAGACGACAAACCAAAGTAATCAACAAGGCATTACCCACAAGAGAAGAAGCTAAGACCATAATTTCCACACCATCTCACAAAGAATTGAAGATGCCTCACAGACTCCCCATCATGCTTATACAAACAGATCAACATGCACTTGCTTTCTCCTAATCAAATTATCAATGGTAAGAACCTTACATGAGTTGCAAACCACACAAAGAAGGTGATCTTAGAAGGGGTCTTTGTGCCCCCCACACCCTTTTCCAAGGGAATATAATCCTCATCTGATCCGCCTGTTCGGGAAAATCGATGTGATTCCTCACAAGTAAATCAATAAATGGGAATAAAAACTAATGCGGAAAAATTAAATCAAAAGCAAAACAAGAATTTTACGTGGTTCCCTCAATGTGAGGTACGTCCACGGGATCGAAATCCGATTCCACTATCAACCAAATAAGTTCCAAACGATTACAAACGAGACACTAATGGTTTCACAAAACCACCCTTACGTGAATTCCAAATAATCATAAATAAACAAGAGGAAAGACCTCACCAAATAGATGAACCAAAATTTTCAGAATTAGAGTTGTAGAAGACCCAAAATAACAACCCAAATCAAAACCACCAAAGCACCCAAACAAAGATGCACCAAACCTTATTCACCAAAATCAATTTGCTGCTGCTTTTCACTGATTTTTCCGAAGCATTATCTCACCAAGAAAAACGGCTGCCACTTTTCTTTGGAAAAAACAATACACATAATATTTTGAATCTAGGGTTTTCTTCTCAAAACTTTAGTTTTTTCCAAATTAGATTGGGCTTCCACAAATTAAATATAATATATAAAAATATATTATACCTAAACCAAACCAAATTAAAACTCTTTTAATAAACCAATTGGGTCCCACACTCCAATAAGGAGGTATACCCAACAATTCTCCCCCTACCGACTTAGGTGGAGACATCAACCATAACCGCCAAAGTTCGACACTTCAAATGTTTGTCCCTCGATAAAGTCTCTGTCAACATATCCGAAATATTATCATCTGGGTGAACCTTTTCGAGTTGTAACAGTTTCGAATCTAACACATCACGAATCCAATGGTATCTCACATCAATGTGTTTCGATCTCAAATGAAAAGTAGAATTTTTACTCAAGTGAATAGCACTTTGACTATCACAATAAAGCACATACCTTTCTTGCTTCAAACCCAACTCTTGCAAAAATTTCTTTAACCATAACTCTTCTTTGCAAGCTTCCGTAATGGCAATAAATTCAGCTTCGGTAGTTGAGAGAACAACACATTTTTGTAATTTAGATTGCCATGCCATAGCTCCCCCTGTAAAAGTCATCAAATACCCCGAAGTAGATTTCCTAGAATCAACATCACTAGCCATGTCAGAATCTGTGAACCCATCAAGCATCGGCTTACTATCCCCAAAACACAAACACACCTTCGAAGTCCCTCAAAGATATCTTAGAATCCATTTTACCGCTGCCCAATATTCTCTACCAGGATTAGAGAGAAACCGACTCACCACACCAACGGCGTGAGCAATATCCGGCCTTGTACAAACCATGGCGTACATCAAAGAACCAACTGCTGAAGCATAAGGAACTTTCAACATCTCTTCTTTGTCTTTCTCACTTGTAGGACATTGATTCGAACTAAGTTTGAAGTGACCCGCAAGTGGACAACCAACCGGCTTTGCTTTATTCATGTTGAACCTCTCAAGAACTTTCTCAATATAGCTTTCTTGAGACAACCAAATCAGCCCCTCTTTGCGATCACGAACAATTTTCATACCAAGTATTTGCTTTGCTGGCCCCAAATTTTTCATAGTAAAGGACTTGCTCAACTCCAACTTTAACTTGTTAATCATGGTAGAATCTTGACCCACAATTAACATGTCATCAACATAAAGCAAAAGAATAATAAATTTGCCATCCGGGAAATTTTTCACAAAAATACAATGGTCCGAAGTGGTTTTAGAAAAACCATTATTCATCATGAAAGAATCAAATTTTTTATACCATTGCCACGGGGCTTGCTTGAGACCATACAAACTTTTCTTCAATTTGCAAACAAATTTCTCTTTCCCTTTCTCTACAAAACTTTCCGGTTGCTCCATGTAAATTTCTTCTTCAAGATCACCATGAAGAAATGCGGTTTTCACATCAAGTTGCTCAACTTCAAGGTTCATACTTGCAGCCATGCCAAGTACAACCCGAATAGAAGACATCTTTACAACCGGTGAGAAAATCTCGTCAAAGTCAATACCTTTCTTTTGCCCAAAGCCTTTCACTACAAGACGTGCCTTGTACCTCAGATTCTTCCTATCATTCTTCAATTTGAAAACCCACTTATTTTTCAGAATTTTCCTCCCTTTAGGCAACTTCATTAAATCATAAGTCTGGTTTTCAAGCAAGGAATTCATCTCCTCTTCCATGCGCTTTTTCCAATCATCTTTCTTTGCATGCTCAATTGCTTCTTGGTAGCTCTCCAGCTCCCCTTGATCGGAAATCAACACAAATTAATTGGGAGGATACTTTCTTGAAGGTTGTCGGTCCCTTGTAGATTTTCTTAACTCAAGTTGTGGTGGCGGTTCTTGAGTTGAATGCTCTTCCTCAATTTCTGGCTCAACTTCATTAGGATTAGCATCATCCTCCACTTCTTCAATAGGTGGCTGCACATCTCCCTCATTTTCATCATCAACTAAAGATGAAGGAGATGGATCCATATCAATGAGATCACTAGTTTTTGGCTCCGGTTGATCACCTTTGCCAGAGTCTTCAATTGTTTGGTCTTCAAGAAACACAACATCACGGCTTCAAATGACTTTCTTGTCGACTGGATTCCACAATCTATACCCGAACTCATCACGCCCATAGCCAAGAAAAATGCATTGTCTTGACTTACTATCAAGCTTGGACCTCTTATCCTTTGGAATGTTAACAAAAGCTTGACAACCAAACACTCTCAAGTGCTCATAAGACACATCTTTGCCAGTCCAAACTCTTTCAGGAACATCACCATTCAAAGGATAGCAAGGAGACAAATTGATCACGTCAACCGCTGTACTCATTGCCTCACCCCAAAAGGATCTTGGCAATTTAGCTTGTGAAAGCAAACACCTTGTTCTTTCTATAATGGTGTGATTCATCCTCTCGGCAACGCCATTTTGTTGAGGAGTCTTCTTAACTGTCTTTTGGTGCCGAATACCTTGGCTGCGACAATACTCATCAAATGGCCCAATGTATTCACCACCATTGTCTGTTCGGATGCACTTCAATTTCTGCCCTGTTTCTCTTTCAACCAAGGCCTGAAAATGCTTAAATACTTCTAGAACTTGATCTTTAGTTTTTAGTAGAAAAGTCCAAACTTTCCTTGAATAATCATCAATGAAAGTAACAAAATAAAGTGCACCACCATGTGTTCTAACTTTTAAAGGACTACAAACATCCGAATGAATTAACTCCAAAACATTTTCTTTTCTAGAAGCAACATTTTTATGAAAATAAACTCTATGTTGTTTACCCGCCAAACAATGAACACAAGTTTTAAGATGTGTACCTTTCAAACCGGGTAGAAGCTCTTTCTTGAACAAAACTTGTAACCCCTTTTCACTCATGTGCCCAAGTCGCCTATGCCACAATTCAGTAGAATTATCATCTTCAAGTGCATTGACAACACCTTTACAAATTTTTCCTTGCATCGAATAAAGTGTATGAGTCTTCTTGCACTTAGCCACCACCAAAGAACCCTTTGTGAGCTTCCATATTCCATCACTAAATTTGTTATTGAAGCCTTTATCATCTAGCTTCCCAGTAGAGATCAAATTGAGGCGAATGTCGGGAACATGCCTCACATCTTTAAGCAACAATTTGTAGCCCAAATTTGTTTCCAAGCAAACATCACCCATGCCAATAATCTTGGACAAACCTTCATTACCCATTCGAACCGAACCAAAATCTCCTACAGTGTAGGTAGTGAACAAATCAACTCAAGAAGTCACATGAAAAGAAGCACCAGAATCAATCACCCAACTGCTCTCTTGGCCCACAAAATTGATACAATCATCTTCAGAAACGACCATGAAATCATCGGTAGTAACTGCCGTTGTGTCTTCTTGCTTCTTATCCACACTTTTGTCACGTCTTTTCTCCTTATTCTTGAGCTTTCGGCATTCCCGCTTCATGTGCCCTTTCTCATGGCAATAGTAGCACTCAACGTCTTTCTTTGAAAAAGAACCATCCTTTGATTTGTCACGACTTTGATCACGACCATGAGGAGTCTTACTCCTCCCTCTTGTTTTGCTTCGGCCTCTCACAGCAAATGCTTCCGAATGAGAGGAACCCGCTGATTTTCTTCCGGTTTCTTCATTCAACAGGCTACTAGTGACTTGGCCTATTGTGACAACTCCATCGGGCGCCGAATTACTAACCGTCACAACCAAAGTCTCCCAACTTTCGGGCAAAGAACTAAGTAGCATCAAAGCCTGCAGCTCATCATCAAAAATAATTTTCATAGAAGCAAGTTGGTTAACAATACTGTTTATTTCATTCAGATGTTCCGGAATAGGGCTGCCCTCTTTATATTTTAAATTAACCAACTTACGAAACAGAAAGGTTTTATTTGTGGCTGATTTTCTATCATAAAGACTCTAATTTTTTCCATAAATCATGTGCTGAAGTTTCAGTAGCAACATGATGAAACACACTGTCATCAATCCATTGACGGATAACACCAACGGCTTTTCGATTAAGCCTCTTCCACTCATCATCTTTCATATCAGCAGGTTTGCCATTATCACCCTCAATGGGTCCATACAAGTCTTTACAAAATAATAGGTCCTCCATTTTAGTTTTCCAAGTTACCCAATTGCTTCCATTGAAGCTAGACATACGATCCACATTCCCCTCTATTGATTTACACAAATAAATAGATCCAAATAAACCGTAAGCTCTGATACCACACTCCAATAAGGAGGTATACTCAACACCGCCAAGATCTCATAAAAAGATTCTACCTCAAACCCTCCAGACTTGGATCTCAACCGTCAGATAGCATCCCATCCATCACCGACACGATGAATGGCATAAAGACGCCTGAAGAGGTCCATCAACTCCCCTATCTCCTAATCATTAAGCTCTCTTATGGATACCTATATCCCAAAATACATGACTACCATCTACATTGAGATACTAAATAACGACCACCCCAATACTAGCACTATTAGGATACATTGCATCCAACCTCCTCTCCACACTACACATGGCTCCAAAACCTACCACAAACTGAATGTGCCTAGAAAATACATCTCACTCATTTTGGATGCCTTTTCACATGTCTAACCCATAAGGCATGGTAACTGCCTCTGAAGCCCATCCACCCATATACAACCAATCAACCTTTTCCTCAAATAATTCATACTCCGGTACACTCCCTATCATGCATTAAATATGAAAATTAATAATTATTCTAGGAAAGATAAATTTATTGCATCAGTAATCACCTTTCTTCATCATCCTCAAGTGCCTCATCATATAAAGGATGTGTGGTCCATTAAGTGACCAGCAAACTTCTCTGTTAAATACATTTCAGCCATATCATTGTCATCATCTAACAGATGCTCGAGTTCATCTCTCACCTAAAAACAAAATGATAAAAAAAGAAAATTACGAACAATGTAAATAACCAACAAGTCCATGAGTGGAGACAAAGATATCCAACATAATATCAATTTTGAACATCACATCCATAACTTTAATAATATGAAATATCAAAATATTGGTTATGAAACAGATAAGTGAGCTTCACATAATCCCCTCAACAATCTAACTCTTTGATACATGATAACAGATTTTTTTATAAAAAAAATGAAAATTTGTTGAGTAAAGACAATAGGGCCATCGTAACTCTAATATACAATTTTTTGTCTTTATGATTGCCACACTACTTGTTTTAGGCCTTGTTTGGCATTCCCTAAAAAAGTTAAAAAGTCACTATTCTATTTAAGTCACATCATCTTATTTAAGTCACATACTCTCTCTACCACATCACTTCAAATCCAACCCATATTTCATTAAAAGTCAAAAAGTACACTTATTTAGAACATTCCAAACAACCCCTTATATAATCTTTTTGAAGTTTCTGTATTAGACACCAACCTTCCTGCCCATAATTCCTGTCCTCAAAGAAGGAAGTGAAGAACATTTCAATAATTATTTATTTATTATCATGATGGGTCCTAAACGACATAATTAACTGTTCGGTCATGCTGGGTAGCTCGAAAGAGCTACCCCCCGAATCCCCCTAATTTTTTTTTTTTTTTTTTTTTTCAGAAACAGATAAGGAGGAAGGAGGGAGGGAGGAGAAGAGGAGAATGAATGAGGGAGGAGGAGGAGGAGGAGGAGGAGGAGGAAGGAGGGGACTGGAGGGGGCCATCAGCAGAGGTGGGGTTGCGATGGCGGGGCTGCGGCGGGGCTGGGCTGGGCTGGGCTGGGCTGGGCAACGATCGGCGGCTGGGTGGGGCGACGATCGGCGGCTGGACGGGGCGACGATCGACGGCTCTCTCTCCCTCTGCTTCTCTCTCTCTCTCTCTCTCTCTCTCTTCCCCTCTGCGTTTGAACCGAAAATGGAAGAAAAAAGAAGAAAAAAAAATCCCCAAAACGACGTCGTTTTGGGGATTAGGGAGAGCCAAATTTGAGCTCTCAAACATTATTCTTAACTGTTTGTAGAGATGCAGGCAACAAAAAAATGGTGTTTAAACATAGGCAAAGAATTGTAGTATCTCATGACTCAAGTAGAAGAGCACTGTCCACTTAGGAAGCTCTTGGTTATCAATTATCTATCTATACTATATATTAAGCAAAAGGGGGCTTTTAACCCCAAGCCTTATGGGAGCTCCAATCTTCCAATCTAAATTTCTTGATTTTTTGATTTTTTTTTTTAAAAAAAACCTTAGCATTTATTAACTTCTCCTAACCCCCAAGTCTTACTCTCATAATAATACTTTAATGCATTAAGAACAAGTATAAAAAAATTCTTTGAAATCCAACACATATGAATTCCTTGAAAAGTCCCAACACATATGATTATTATCTCTCATAATAACATTTTAATGCATTAAGAACAAGCATACAAAAAATTTCTTGAAAAATCCAACATATATGACTATTATCAAAATATTAAACTTTAATATAATTTAATAATAAAAAAAAGACATTTAATTCCTTGAAAAGTCTAATACATATGATTATTATCAAAATATTAAACTTTAATATAATTTAAAAAAAGAAAAAAAAGAATACATTGAAAAATCACAATTCATATATATAGATAATTGTAATCACAATCCGTGTATAGCACGGGTAATATGCTAGTTCATTAGGGAGTCTAATCACCGTTCTTAACCACTAAACTAGAATCGAACTCTTCTATCAACAAATGTTTGAGCAGGAAGCCAGCAACAATCTCGGCATGAGGAAAATATTGAGATTGACACCAATCTCTTCTGAGCTAAAAACAACATTAAAATTATAAATCTCCTCTAAATTTTTATTGTTGTACTTTTCTCGCTTTATGGAGTTGTGGTTGCTAGACAAACCTCCACTCATTGTCGTTGTCAGAAAAGTGTAGGTAATCAAATGGTTGTCATCGTTACCGTCAAAATATTGCCATTAAAGGGTGTTCAAAGTTTTGAGGATAGGTAGGTTTTGAAGGTGGGATTTGGGAAAGATAGATGGGTGGTGATGGAGGTGGGTGCTCTCATAAATCCTAACTCATGATGTAGTGGGTATGTAAGTTTAATTGTGAGATGAAATGTAAAATTAATGATATCTTTTGTAGTAATTTTATTTGAGGTTATTATCGTAATCAAAAAAAAAAAAAAAAAAAAAGAGCTAAAAATTGGGAGGTCCCGAAATAATTTATGAGGTGTTAATAGTAGCACTCAAAAAAAATAATGTGGACTAAATGAAATATAAGTAGGTGAAAAGAGAATTATGAAAAAGTACCCCTTTATTACATAAATCTTTTTAAGTGTAATATATCAAGGAGTATTTATTACATAAATCTTTTTACGTAAAATATTACAGGAATAAATCTACAAGAAAGCAAATCCCTGTGAATTTACTTATTTATTTATTTTTAGATAGGAATCTGAGGTTAAAATATGTAGTTTAATAAGTTCATGTAATAAACTCCTCTCCTTGTATTTTTTGTTTTACCTATAAATAAATTTTAAGAGACTCACCATTGGCTCATCTTATATTTCGGTTCTTCAAGTAAATATAAAACTAATAAATCAGTCGTGAAGAATTTCTTTCCATTCATACCATTCATGCTGCCACTTTTCATTACAAGGAAATCTTTCTTTGTCCATTTCATTATTCAATATTTTGTAACTACGTTGTGATTTTTCTTTTTCTGTAGTTTGGTGCTAAGGACTTTGGTATTAATCCTAAGGTTCTCTGTTCGAGCAATGAAGGCAACCTCCTAAGCATCAATATGGTTGGTTGGTGTAAATCTTATATGAATTCTTGACTTATCACTACATGAATTCAGACACTGATTAATACCACCAAAGGATAACCCCTATAGGGTCAGGCCTTTTTTATTACATCGTATTTTTTTTTCCTTTTTTTCCTTTAAAAAATGGAAAAATAACCCCCCCCCCCCCCCCCCCCAAAAAAAATAAATAAATAAATAAATTATTCATGATCTTATTTCACTGATTTCCCTCCTGTGTGTGTGTGTGTGTGTGTGTGTGTGTGTGTGTGTGTGTGTGTGTGTGATCATACCTGCATATTATGACTTTGATTAAAGCACGAGTTGTGTAATTGTTGGGTGTATTACATAGTTGTGATAATATATTGTTGAATTGTTTTATATTTTGACTTTGATTAAACATGAGTTGTGTAATTGTTAGGTGTATTATATAGTTGTGATAATATATTGTTGAATTTTTTTATATTTGTAAATTATTTTATATTGATTGATAAAAAAAATAAAATTAAAAGCAAGTCTTCATCCATTGTGTAGTTAGATTGAGGGTATTAGTTCTCCTAAAACTTATCACAGGTGTTATTTAACAATCTAAACTAATTTTCTTTTATTAAATAATCTACACATAAAAAGACTGATATAAATATAAAAATAGAATCCATAGTAAATTTCATGGGCCAAACAATATCATACGAGAGACAATCCTCTCCAAAAATAAAAAGACTAAAACACGATTGGTTGGCTAGTTGTTTTGTTAATTATTAGAAGGGCAATGATATATACAAACAAAATTTATGTACATAGTTCACAAGAAAAAATGATGTGACGTGGATTTTAATTATTGTTTCATCTCAAAATAAAACATTCATTATTATAGTATATAGTTTTAAATATCTCATTGTCACATAATTTTAATTGAATTTATAAAATGATGTGACGGTGGAAGGGTGTGTGATTCGAATTCCGGCGCAAGGAGGCTTATTTTGTGACAAGGACCAATTGTGATACAATTTGCAAACAGCAGAAAGGCCGCTTCGCTAAAGGACGTTGCATTTTAATTGACGCTTTTGTCAATACCCTTGCTAATTATAATTCCTTTTCCCTTGAAGCTAAAATAATAATGGGAGATTGCCCAATAAATACTATGTCTCGAATTTGTAATTCATATAATCTTCTTTTTTTTTTTCTTTTTTTTTTGGTGTGTGTGTAATCTATTTAATCCTTTTGAATATGTAATAACTCATTATAGACGTCCCCGAACGTCCCGGGAGGGAATCCCTCCCCTCCGTTTTGTTCATTTGGGCTCACTACAATTCAGGGCTCAATGTCACGGTCCTGTATCTAATCTCGCAGAGTGCAATGCAAGACCGATGAATCATCAAAGAGTCTAAATCTGGCAAATCGTTTTGAAAAACAGATTTTTAGAAAGAAGTGGCAAACATGGACTGCTTTGCCAGATACAGAGTCGCCACCTAAATATTTTATTTTGGGGGAATTTAGGAAACCCTGACTCGTTTGCCTAAGGCCACGTGTCCGTCATCACCAAAGTTGCCTCGGCTCGGGAACTTAGGTACAATTGGAGAAAGTCAGCTATGAGCACCCCCGCTCGCCCGATCAAAGATCGGCCTCTACTAACCAAGATATCTAGTTTTGAAAAGATTATGTGCTCTTATTCCGATTAATTAGCTAATCTTACTATGTGATGCGCGCAGTATACAAATATAGACTGGATCGCTTGAATTGGAAGAAAATATCTTATGTTTGTTTTTTAAAGCGGTTTGCTACTCGCGAGTAGGCTAAAATGCGGGTTTGCCACCCTTAGATGGGCTTAGAAAACATGGTGATTTGCCACTGTCTAGTAGCCTTAAAACTCACAGTCAATGTATTATTCCAATTTAGATAATCCAACCTTCACCCATAGGCATTCAGGCAGATATGTCACATAAGTACATAGCCTCATGGTAAGCATGCTATCATAGCAGTCACTCATACACATGCAAGGATGCTAAAGCATAAACATTTACTGGGTACTCCAATTCAAAACAGAAACTAGTTAGTAATCAATGCATGATCCTAGTTCATGTTAAGATGGCTAATGCAACACATGCAAAATGCAACTAAGATAGGCTCGGCTATTCTAAGATGGCATGTGAGATGCTACAACTAACACGTATTCAACTTGCAATTGAAATACAATGCAGTTAGTATGATGCGCCGAGCTCGGTGCATGCAAGACATATTAATGATGCAAACATGCGAGCATAAATATGCAAATTGAAACATGCCATAATCTAACCATCACAAGTTGGTAAATAAAAGGGAGAAAGACGTGGGGTTGGAGGACATACATCACACGCACACACACTTGTTACACCATTGCCGTCGCTCGGAGGGTCCAAATAAATTAACCAAATAAATAATTAAACTATTCTAACTAATTAAATATTACAAAACTTCTAATTAATTATCAAATTAAATAAGCTATGGAAAGCAGTAAAAGGGCCTCGGGAAGAGGGATGCTCGCATGCTCGGATTGGCTTTGCCCGGAAATCCATTGTCATGACAAAAGCTGCCTCTATTTACACTGCCTTGCCCCTCTGAAATTTATGAAAGTTTCTAGAATCCTTCTGAATCATTCCCTGAGTGTTGTGGAGTGCCACCGGCCACAATTCAAATCCACCGGCCATAAGAATAGGCTTATCGGCCAAATATTGAACCGCTGGTTGGACATTGATGGTCGGTCGGCACCAAAAGTGGTAGGTCGGCCATTTATTCCTGCAGAGCCCTGTTTTGACAACAGCAAAGGACAGACAATGCATGGCATGGAAATTCAAAGAATTGTGTGCATGGCCACTTTCCCAATCATGCTACGGATTCAAGGGAGTGTGGCCCTCGGTCCTCGGGCCACCAATCACGCATTTCGATGCATGATGGCCAAAGACACCAAGTTTACAAATCAATGTAAATACATGCAACAAAACGAATGAGTGCCTACGCTCTATCATCTTGAGATCAAGGACATCGGCGACCGAGGGTTGGGACATGTTTCGTCACTTTGAGTACGAACACACCTCACCCCCTCAAGTTTGGTTTGACACCCCAAACCAAACAAAATGCAATGCATGTATGCAAAGTGACTCAAGTATGCAAAATGGCCCAAGTGTGCAAAATGGCTAAGTTAACAAAACATGCCAAATGCAATGCAAACTAATCATGCAAGATGTAGTGCAATGTGACCTAATCATGCAAGCAATATGGCAATACAATAGGTATACAATGATGCAACCTAGATAAGCAACTATACAAAGTGATAGGCATGCACCAATGCACAAATGCAAGACCTATGGACTTATACTAAGATGGAGGAGCCTCAGCCACACCCCAAAAACAGTGGCCAAAGTGGCATAACAAGAGCACAAATCACATATGCACGTATGCACGCACCAAGGCCCATCACTTAAGGCATAAAAGAGGCAACTCTAAGCATACTTAAAAGCGGCAAACATGGGCATTTCAACCAACATATTAAGCTCTAAAATACATGCAAAGGGGATGATGCCAAGTCAAACAAAACATGCAAACAAGGCGCGGAATAGGGCCCAAAACTTGAGGCCAACAAGGAGGTATTCCACTACAACTATTATGACCACACATGGTATGGATTATGCAACCAAAAACAGAGTTTCAATGCATCAAAATACACCCCAAAACCCACTGATATGGTAGCCCAAGGTCTTAAACAAAAGGGCATACACCAAGGTCCATTTCAAGGCATAAAAGAACAACTCTTCAAGGCATGAAAGGGATGATGAGTGCAAGCATACAAGCATAGATTATGGATTGAAATAGCATGGGAAGTGATTCCAAATCACTGAAACAACCCAACTAAAGCATGCTAATGACTCACACACTCAAGGCTCACAAGCCAAAATACAAAGAGGCTATACCAAGCTTGGCAAACATGATCAAATCAGTACCCAACAGACCTTAAGCATGGCAAAATATGACCAAAAGCTTCATGAAGTTAAGCTAGAACATTCAAGCATGGAGGGGCAAATACATGGCACATGTTATGACAATAAAGGGGATTACTAAGCAAGTATGTGATGCATGTAATGAACAATAAATCCGACCAAAAACAGAGGTATAATATGACCAAATAACACCCAAAAAACCTCTGAAATGAAGCTAAGAACAACTAAGCATGCATGCTACCTTTATGAGCCAAAAACATGAACAAATGAGACACAAAGGAAGAGGGGTGTCCCTCCCCTATGCAAGACTTCAAAACCTCTTCTTCACCACTGAAAATCCACTGGATTTCAGTGGTGAGAAGGCCAATGCACAAAAGTATTCAAAGCTCAACCAAAGAAAGCACAAAAGGGGCCAAACAAGGCCTAAGAGGGGGAGGTCGACCCCAAACACAAATGAGACCTTAATGGAACATCTTAAGCATGAAAAATCAGAGTTTTTATCGGTTATACACAAAGCTCAAAAAAGCATGCAAAGTGGGTTAAAAGCTGGTGCAAGAAGGGGGAATATAAAGTACCTAGCTCACCCTTGAAGAACACTTGAAGAACAGCAAGTCCAGCCCCTTTATTTTGATCAAAACCAACTCAAAACTCTAAGAACAACCTCCCAACACCTCCAAAACCAAAGTATGGTGTAATACTAGGTGCCTTAGTGCAAAACTAAGAACAAAACACCATTTTGAACCCTCAAACACACACAAATGAAGAGAGAGAGGGAGATATATAGAGAGAGTGATATATGAGATATATCTGATGTATATGTCTGATTTTGTTCAACCCCTTCAAAGGAGAAGCAAGGCTTCCTTATATAGAGCAAGATAAAGGCTCAAAGCTTCTAAAGGAAGCTAAAACAAAAGGGTCAAGGGGAGCAAGCTTCTCAAGAAAGCTAAGGCAAAGGGTGCAAGCTTCTTGAGGAAGCTAAGACAAAGGGTCAAGCTTCCTCAAGAAGCTTGGGCAAAGGGTGCAAGCTTCTTCAAGAAGCTTAGAACAAAAAGGGGGCAAAGGGTGCAAGTCCTCCATACATGTATGGAGGACAGATTTGTATGCTCTAGCTGGCACAGCTGGCATGCACAATGCCTAAAAAAGGAAAAAAGGAAGCCCCGGCCAGAAAATATGGCCGATTGACTAAATCAGAGGCCGGCCGACCACCAAAGGTGCCGACCAGCCATCACCAATGGCCGGTGGCATCATGCCATGGCCGGTGAGGTGTGGGGATGGCCAACAAGCCTTCCTCTACCCTCAGAAGCAAAACAAAAAGTGTTTGGTGCAAAACCAAGCACAAAACAGTCCAGTTAAGAGATCCTGAGGCAAGGCGCGCGGATGAGACCTCCAGGAACTCAAAGCGAACATGAACATGGATGATCACCGGGTGTTCAAACGATGACGTCCAAGTCTTGAGGACCGTCAAAAATGAGGTGTCTACAGTTGCCCCTCTTTGACAGAACTCGAAAGTCATAACAATGACGGGAGTGAATGTCAAAGCCTAGAGACGACCCATTTTTGATGAGGCCGAAGACTTAGACAAAGCATACAAGCTACAGACAAAGATATGCGCCCGAAGGCAGGGGCAAAATGCAAGACAATGCACAAAGCCGAGCATAACTCATGATCATGCAAAAGAAAGCTGTAACGAAGCATATCATGCAACAGTTTTAAGCAAGCAAAAACCAAACTACGTTACAATGCAGAAATGATGTAAGAGAATTATGTAATTCTCGCTACGTTTGACGCGGAGAATACAATACCTGTGTGGTTCGTCTGGTCGTTCCAGCTTCAAATGAACTGTACATACAATATCATGACTGTAAGAGAAAGGAAACTTAACAGGTACAATATTGTTAGAAGTATGCATAACAATGCAATTGGAAGTGCGTGACAACGCAAGTGAAGGGGTGCATGACAATGCAGATGAAAGGGGTGCATAATAACGCAACCCGAGTGTGTGCATAACAATGCATGTTGGGCATGCGTGACAACGCAATGCCGAGTGGTGCATAACAATGCGATTTGAAACATAAACACATATAAGTAAAGCACACGCGACAACGCATGCAATGTGTGAAAAAGGAACTTGAACACATATAGGTAAAGCATAACGCGACAACGCATGCAATGTGTATAGGAACTTGAACACATATAAGTAAAGCACAGCGCGACAACACATGCAATGTGTATAGGAACTTGAACACATATAAGTAAAGCATAACGCGACAACGCATGCAATGTGTATAGGAACTTGAACACATATAAGTAAAACATAACATGACAACGCATGCAATGTGTATAGGAATTTGAACACATATAAGTAAAGCATAACACGACAACGCATGCAATGTGTATAAAAGGAAAAAGGGGGGGGCATATTCAACTGAAACATGGTAAAGGCATGTTATCCATGATGTTGAGATGCAAATTCAGAACAAGACGAGGCATTGTGTAATGCGAGACGCGTAACGAGCGTGCTTTTAAAGCCAAAACGAAACAACGTAATACTACATGATTGAAACGATTTGTGGAATTCGCAATATACAAAAAGGATACGGGAAGGGATGCTCCTCGCACGCACCGAGCATCGCTCATAGAAGACATAGCTTGTGGTCAACTCGAAGGTCTACTAATGTTCCAAAAGTGCGCTTCCTCGCACTGTCTTGAGTAATGAAGGTGCCGAGCCACATCGTTGACTCGAACAAGGGTGCGGGATGCATCAACCGCAAGGGGAGATTACTGGTATCAATCACAATACTCTGCTGCCCCGCCCTCCTTTTGCTTTACTTTCCTTTTTTACCGTTAGTTTTAAGAACATTGCATTGCCTCAGGCAGGTTTTACTTTTTCAAGACTGTGAATTTTTTTTATTTTTTTTTTTGGCGAAAGACATGATGGAAATGAAACAGCTATTTTGTTCAAAAAGGTGTTTCATTTGTACTTTTCATGCATCGCATCGTATCGCATTACACAACAACGCAAATGAGGTTTGAATCTTTATTTGAAAAGTAAGCGTTTGCCTCGTAATAATCAGGTAGTGAGCTGACTAACAACAAAAACAACTCGATAAGCAAAACAAAGAACTCGATAAGCTAACCAAGTGTAGATACCACTCGATAAGCAAAGCAAAAACTTAAAGAATGTGAAATATAACTCGATAAGAAAATGTACAACAACTCGATAAGCAAATAGACGTGACTTTGCAAAATTGGCACTGGAACACATTGGGGAAGGCTCCGACCATAATTCCTCAACATGTTCAACTTCTAATCAGCTAATGGAACAAAAGGGAAGGCCATCGGCCATAGGAAAAGGCCACCGGCCATAATAAATTTCCATCGGCCAATAACGGTGGTCGGTCGGCACCATTTTTGGCCGGTCGGCCATAAATGGCAAGAATCACCAGAATGCTAACAACTGTCTTCCATTCATACCTTATCCCCTACAAAAAGCCTCAACTTCGTAGTTTTTCTCAATTCAACACTGATTTGCTCCAAATGGAAGAGTTACTTGCCCAAAATCTCATAGCTTGGATTGCCGACTTGGATGGCTCGGAAAGGCTGAATTTTCGAGGGTTCGGCATAAATGCACTATTCACTTTGAGTCGTACTCCGCTGCACTTTCCGTTCCTCCATGCCATGGCAAGGTTTTGGAACCCACTAACACATGTCTTTAGCTTTGGCGGGCAAGAGGTATGTCCTACCTTCGAAGATTTACAAGTTTTGATGGAATCCGAGCACAACGAAGAAATCTTGCCCCAACTTCGCTTCGGCCACGCCCAAGCTTTAGGGCGAATGTGTGGGCTCACGATGCATGACGCTCGATCTTTGATTGGTGACGGAATGCTGGATGTTCCGAGTTTGATTTGCCGGTTTTTTTATGCCGGTGATCGCGGCGACCATCATTGGCAGGGTTTTCGGCGACACGCCCTCTGTTTGTGCATGCTATCTCATTTCTTGCTTGTCTCAGGCTCCGGAGGATCTAGTGTCCGGTTGATCGAGGTTGCCCAAGGCTTGAAGGAGGGCAAAAGCTGCATTGCCATGACATTGGCCGAGACATTGATGGGCTTGGATGCTTTCCATCGCCGGGAGACGAGCAGATTTGCGGGGAGTCCACTAT
Source organism: Camellia lanceoleosa (assembly GCA_025200525.1). Classification (NCBI taxonomy): domain Eukaryota; kingdom Viridiplantae; phylum Streptophyta; class Magnoliopsida; order Ericales; family Theaceae; genus Camellia; species Camellia lanceoleosa. Next base: position 156,319,901 of record CM045758.1, read on the forward strand.
TGCTGCAGGTAATGTTTCCCGCCCAATCTCACATGTATATTGCTCACATCACTCGGCCCTCAAGCTCGGTTTTTCTCACAAAACCCTTTTTCTTACTTTTCTCTCATCGTACATCTCTTTATTCTTTAATCTCTCATTTTTCATCCCTCCCCAGGTGTGGCTGATGGATAAGTTGCAAGTTGTGGACTCGTGCCCAGCATACTTAGCTCGCGGCTACTTCTTCTGACGTTGCCTAGTCGATGCCCTGGATGAGGAATAGTGGTACGACTGGATGTGCAACTTGTCTGCAGACTGTATTGCTTGGCGTTGTCCTTGGCTCAATCTACGGAATGAGCTCTGAGATGTCCCGTGATGGGATTCAATTGATTGGCTGACGCCTTTGCGTGTTTACTTTCCTTTTCGGTTCGGCACGGTTCGGCCATGATCAGACTTGCCGCCAAAGGGGATAGAATACCTCTTTGCATTTCGGTCCGGCGCCACACGGCTTTCGGTATGCCACGGCATGGAGGACGAGAGAACTCCTAGCCCTCCGCTCCCACTTTCAGCTGCACTTTGTCTGATGAGTGCATAGATTGGCTCAATGAAGAGGCACAAATTGGGCCCACATTGGCGTCAGAAGCTTCGACCAGCTTTGGGAGGGGGCGCAGGAACACCTGACTTAGCTATGCCCTGGATTTATTGCTTTATTAGTACTTTCAAGTTTTCTTTATGAATGTAACCAAAAACAACTTCAATTTGTATGCAAGAGCAGGAGGAATCTGTATTGAAATCAATAAAATTGAAGGTTGTGGGTACTGAAAATTCTCCGCTTTGGTCCAAAAATGGTCTAAGTTGTAAAAAGATTAATTTGAGCAAAATCAACTTTTATTAAAACTTTTCAAAACCATTTTCGACATGGATCAGAACTAGACACGCCTGAGATCTGTCACTGAGATGCACAACCCTGGATCCCAGCAACTGGAAAGTTGCCCCTAGTCTGAATAGCATTGTACCAGAGATAACAAGCGAAGCTTTTGAATGCTGAATAGACAAAGATGACCGAGATGATCAAATGGACAAAGTTGATCGGGGAAGAGTTTATGGCTGAATTTCAGGATGAAGTTGCCTATGTATCTCAAAGATGAGAATCAAGCCTTACGTAGTTCGGTTCAGGTTCACTCGTGTATTTTCATTCTCCTTTTACGCTCGAACTTTTGCCAAGGCCACCCTTTGCGGGTTTTCAACCTTGCGAGCTCATTTTTTATAATTTAAAATTTTTCATGCTCTAACTTTGCCTAGGTCACCCTTTCGGGTTTTTGGCCTAGCGAACCTGTAACACGTCCGCGGGGGACCTCGGCTACAGTTCGGACTCAATTTGTGTCGGTTCTGAATCTTGAACCAAAGAGTCCAAATCCGGCAAATCGTTTGAGAAAACAAATTTTTGAAAAAGTAGTGCCAAACATGGACTACTTTGCCAGATTACAGAGTCGCCACCTAAATATTTTAAAATGAGAAATTTAGGAAACCCTGACTCGGTCAAGGCCACGCGGTCCTATCACCAAAGTGGTCTTGGCTCGAGCTTGGGTACGATCGGGAAGGTCATTTATGAGCACCCCCTTTTCGCCGGTCCAAGACCGGCCTCTACTAACCGTGATATCCGTTTTTGAAAACATTACATGCTCTTATTCCAATTATTAGCCTAGAATTACTATGTTATGCGCGCAGCAAACAAGTATAGACTAGATTGCCTAATTTGGAAATAAACATTGCATATCCGTTCGTTTTGAAAAACGTGTTGGTTTTTGCTACTCGCAAGTAGACTAAAATACGGATTTCAACGAATTATTCCAACTCACGCAATCCAACCTCCACCCACAGGCATTCAAACAGTTTATCTCACATAAGCATTTAGCCGCATGGCAGGCATACTGTCATATTAACATTCACACGCATACGGTATGCTAAAGCGTAAAAACTTACATCGTACTCCGTACCAAAAACAATAACCCGGTTAGCAAACATGCATGACCTAGTTCATGTTAAGTGGCTAATGCAACACAGGCATAGATGCAATCTAGAGTAGGCTCGGCTACTCTAACATGGCACATGAAATGCGCGAGTAGCACGTATTCAATTTGGAATTGAAAATTGCAATGCAGTTTGTATGATGTACCGAGCCTGGTGCATGTAAACAAATGCATGAATGCACGCATGCATTGCATAAGGTATGCTAAAATAAATATGCCCCTAATCTACCATCGAAAGCAGGTAAATAAAAGGGATAGAAAGAAATGGGGGTTTGGAAGACATACACCCACTCACACACACTTATTACAAATTTGCCCTCGCTCGGAGGGACCGAAAGAATATACAAAACTGAATAACTAATTAACTACGCAAGCTAATTAATTATTACAAATCAACTAAATTAATTAAATAGAATAATTAATCTAATTAAACAGTAAATCGCCTCGGGATGAGGGCCAAATGCAACACGCGCTCGGGACTGGCTCGGAATCGCACTGTCATGCATGATTTGCCTCTGTTTCCTCTGCTCTCCTCCTCAGAAAATTACCAAAGTCTTAGGAGTGCTTCTCGGGGCACTGGGGAGTACCACCGGCTGGGGTAGAAACACCATCGGTGAAGGAGGCCACCGCACTAGATGAAGTTATCGGTTGAAATTGATCACGGCCGTAACACTTAACACGCAACTGCAACAAAGACAGCAGAGGACAACAACATGCATGGCAATATGATTCAAGGTATTTATGCACTATACACACCCCTTATCATGTTATTGACTCAAAAGGGCATGTGCCTCGATTCCCGGACCAAACAATCGCGCATTTCTATGCATGATGGCCCAAAGAACAAAGTGTGCAACTTTGATTTCAAATGCATGCAAACCAAACAAATCAAAGTCCCAATCCCTATCACCAAGTCAAGGGACAAGGAATACATGTTGATGCAATGCAACCTAGTCATGTTATCTATCATGCAACATGGACTATGCAATATACCTATGCAAGCATACAAGACAAGCATGCAAACCAATTAAAGGATGGTCTTATACATGACTTAGGCAACTCAAATAGGCCTAAAATCAGTGGCCAAAATGTCTAGACATGAGGACTAAACAAACACACACACATGCAAGTGTTATGATCCAAACCTTAAGCATGAACATGGCAACTCTCAAGCACACTTAAAGAGACCAAACATAGACAATGAGCATGCATTGTAAAGCTCTGAAATACATGCAAAGCATGGTGCCAAACCAAGTCGAAGATAGACCAAACAAAGCATGCAAATGGTCTAAGGCTTAAAGCTAGTCAAAGAGGCTTTGAACCAAACTTATGCAAGGCGATTATGGCATGCACTAAACAACTAAAAACAGGTTTTTAGTATGTCAAAACAAAGCCAAAAGGCTACTTAGATGGCATCTAAGAGGCTAGAAATCAAAGGCATGCAAAATGGCCAAAACATGGGGCATTTAACACACACTCTTAAAGCATTAAAGAGGCATGCTAAGCAATCAAACAAACATGTATGAAGGACTGAAATAGCATGCAAAATGGTTCCAAACCATCAAAACGAGGTAATCAACACATGCTACACATGCATACTCAAAGGCTAGCAAGCCTAAAATGCAAAGGGGCTATATAATGCATGCCAAGATCAACCCAAATGACTATGGACAGAGCTATAACATGTCAAAATAAGCATAAAACATTCATGAATCTAAGCCTAAAACATGCTAGAAATAAGGGCATACAACCTAGGCATGTTAAGGGACCAACAAGGCATTACAAAGCAACCATGCAAAACATGCGAGTACTAAAACCAACTTAGAAACATGTTATATCATGGCAATATAAGCATGAAAAACAAACCAAACATGCTCAACACACGACCAAACATGGTGCTCCTTTGGAGGCCAAAACTTGTCCTTTTCAAGGACATCAAGGAGAGGGGGTGGCCCTCCCCTTTTGGAGACTTCAAGGCACCATCTCCACCACTGAAATCCCTCAACATTTCAGTGGTGGAGAGGCCCAAGCACCAAAGTCTCAGAGCTCTCACAAAATGACCTAAAATGGGGCCTTTTCAAGGCCTAAAGGGGGTCAAACTTCCCCAAAGTGAAAAACACTCTTGATAAACAATAAACAGGGTTAAAAATCAGAACTTTTATGTGTTACTCACTAAGCACAAAAACTGTTCTAAGCTATGCAAAAATGGAGTGCAAAAATGGGGTAAATAAAGCAAGTTTCTTACCCTTGAAGCTTTTCTTCACAAATGTTGAAGTTGTTGGTTCCTTGAGCTCCAAACCAGTCAAGAACACTAAGAACAAGCCCTTAGCACCTCAGTTCCAAGAGGAACGTGAAACACTAGGTGTTGATGTGCAATAATAAGGCACAAAACACCTAGACTAACAAGAGAGGGATAGAGATAGAATAGATATAGGATTTCTAACCTAAACCAGAGCTTCTCTCCTGTCTAAAAATGGCTAAGTCTCTCCAAATCTTCTAACTCTTGAGCCAAGAGAAGAGCCTTCTCTTGTATAGGCACCAAAACTTACAAGTTAAGGCATCAAAGGGCTCATCCCTCCATACACGTGTATGGAGGGGAAACAAGCACCAGAAAGCTGTCTAAAAATATCTCCAACAACAGCTGTAAAGTGGTCGGCAGGGCAAAATGGTCATTTTGCCAAAAAGAGTGCCGACCGGCACAAAATAGTGCCGACCGGCACAATATAGTGCCGATGGCAACACCAGCCAACCGGTGGCCTCTAGCCACAGCCGGTGGTATGTGGGGATGCCTCAGAAGGCATTCCCTGCCCCTCAAAGGCAAAACACAAGTGTTTGGTGCAAAACCAGACACAAAACGGTCAAGTTCGGAGGTCCTGAGGCAAGGCGCGTAGCCGAGAACTCCGGGAACTCCAAACAAACACAAACATGGATAATCACCGAGTGTTCCAACGGTGACGTCCAAGTCTTGAGGACGGTCAAAAATGGGGTGTCTACAGAACCTCTCAGGGGTAATATTTCTTCAACTTGTCTATGTTGATCGGCTGTGAGAACTCTAGGCCATCTAGGTCTATCAAAACAACAGCTCCACCTAACCAGATAGACTTAATGATGTAGGGACCCGTCCAATTGGGTCTGAACTTGCCCCTAGGGTCGTGGATGGGAGCTCGATTGTCCTTGAGCACCAAATCTCCTTCTTTTAGATTCCTGGACTTAACTTTCTTGTTAAATGCCCTGGTAATTCTACGTTGATAACCCTGAACATGGTACAGTGCTTTCAGTCTGCGCTCGTCAAAGAGCATGAGTTCTTTAAATCTGCTCTGCTGCCAATCTGCTTCGGCTATTTGACACTCAGCCAGCACTCTCAAAGACGGAACTTCAATCTCGATAGGTAGAACGGCCTCCATCCCATAAACTAATGAATATGAAGTCGCTCCAGTAGACGTTCTAATTGAAATCCAGTAGCCCCACAGAGCAAATGGCAACTTATCTGGCCAATCCCGGTAGGTTTCCACCATCTTCTGCAGTATGTGTTTGATATTCTTGTTGGCGGCCTCGACTGCTCCATTGGTCTGCGGCCGATAGATGGATGACTTATGAAAAGCCACGTTGTATTTTTCCAACAAATCAATCACTTCCTTCTTGAAGTGGGAACCGTTATCTGAAATGATCTCGTTTGGGATCCCATAGCGACAGATCATGTTGTTTCTGATGAATTTCACAACATGTGAAGCCTTCAACACCGCATAGGATTGGGCCTCAACCCACTTTGTGAAATAATCTATCGCGACTAGGATGAACTCATGCCCATTAGAACCCTTCGGAGTGACAACCCCGATCACATCGATTCTCCAAACTGAAAATGGCCATGGCGAAGTCATATTGTATAGTTTCGACGGCGGGATGTTCATGCGATTTGCATGGATCTGTCATTTGTGGCATCGCCGAACAAAGCTGATACAATCCTCCTCCATGGTGGACCAATAATAACCTTGTCTGAGGATCTTCCGCGCTAGCATTACCCCGTTCATATGCGCACCGCATTCCCCTCCATAGATGGCCTCCATCAGGCGTTTTGATTCTTCAGCTTCAACGCGCAACTTATGCATTCCCAGATGACCTCTCTTATACAATTTACCTCCGCAGATGATAAACTGAATGGCCATTCTTCTGATTGCCCTTTTATCTTTGGCATTTACCCCTGGTGGATATGCTTCATTCTCCAAGAAATTCCAAATATCGTAATACCAGGGGTTCTCATCTTGAACCTCATCTATCGCGGCAATCGACTCGTAAGCCGGCACAAATTTTTGGTTGATAATGACTGGACGCATCTGGACTCCAAATGGGATGTCTATCGTGGAAGATAGAGTTACTAGTGAATCTGCGAACCTGTTATTCTCTCTTAACAGATGAGCAAAGTTTAACTTCTCAAACCGAGGAATTAACAAGTCCAAAATCTGGTGATACATAATCATCTTTTCTTCTTTGACTTTCTAATCTCCTTTTGCTTGAGATACAACAAGGTTCGAGTCCCCAATGACGTCCAACAGTTTTGCCCCTAATTCCAAGGTTGCTTCTAGACCAACAATGCATGCCTCATATTCTGCTTCGTTGTTCAAGACTTTGAATTGGAGTTTAAATGCTAGAGGGATACGGGAGTTGTCAGGTGCTATCAGTAATACTCCTATCCCATACCCGTACTGGTTTGACGCTCTGTCAAAGTACATCGTCCAAAACTCGTCGTCGATATGCAAAATGGCCTCATCTGGGAATAAGTACTCAACTACTTCACCTCATTCCACTGGATGATCGGCTAAGAACTCTACTACCACTCTTCCCTTGACTAACATGCGCGTCACATATTTCAGATCGAATTCGGAAAGCAACAGCAACCAACGAGCTAGCCTACCCGTAAGCGCCGGTTTCTCGAATAGATATTTGATGGGATCTAATCTTGAAACCAACATTACAGAGTGAGCTAACAGGTAGTGTCGCAGCTTCCTGGTAGCCTATACCAAGACTAAGCAAGCCTTTTCCAATGGTGTGTAGCGAGTTTCATACTCCAGCATCTTCTTACTTAGATAGTAGATAGCCCTCTCTACCTTGTCTTCAGATTCTTGCGCAAGCATGCAGCCCATCGTGGTTTCAGTTACTGAAAGATACAAAATTAACAGCCTCCTCGGCTCTAGTGGTGACAACACGGGCGGGTTCTGTAAGTATTCCTTGATCTGTTCAAAAGCATCTTGGCATCGGCCGTGCCATTGGAATTTCTTTCCTTTCTTCAGGAGACCAAAAAGTGGTTCACATGTCAAGGTTAATTTTGAGATAAACCGTCTTATGAATTGCACTTTACCCAGAAAGCCTCGCACCTCCTTTTCAGTCTTTGGTGGTGGCATTTCTAAGATGGCCTTGATTTTGGAAGGGTCGACTTCGATACCTCTCTGTGTAATTAGAAACCCCAGCATTTTCCCTGCTGTAACACCAAACGTACACTTCTGAGGATTCAGCCGCGATCGAAATTCTCTGATCCCTTGAAAGAACTTCTGCAAGGCGATGTAGTGGCCCTCTCTATCTTTGGACTTGAGAATCATGTCGTCCACATACACCCCAACCTCTTTGTGGATCATGTCATGTAATATCGTGGTTGCAGCCCATTGATATGTAGCTCTAGCATTCTTCAGCCCAAATGGCATCACCCTGTAACAGTAAGTCTCCCACGGGGTGGTGAAAGCAGTCTTCTCCCGGTCTTCAGGTGCCATCACTATCTGATTGTAGCCCGAAAAGACATCCATGAATGAAAGCAAAGCATGCCCCGCTGTGAAGTCCACTAACTCATCAATATGCAGCAAAGGAAAGTCGTCCTTCGGACTGGCTCTGTTCAAATCCCTGAAATCCATGCATACTCGGATCCTGCCATCCTTCTTCGGCACTGGAACAATGTTGGCCAACCAAGTCGGGTATTCGGATACCAGCAGGAACCCTGCATCAATTTGCTTGGTGACCTCTTCTTTAATATTGAGGGCCCAGTCCGGGCAGATCCTTCTGAGTTTCTGTTTAACGGGTCGGCCTCGGGGTCAAGAGGGATCCGGTGCCGTACAATCTCAGGATTGATCCCAAGCATATCTTCGTAGGACCATGCGAAAACATCTTTGAAATCTTTTAATAAAGCGACTAAGCGTTCGCGTTCCTCCGAAGACAATGTGGACCCGATCTGGACCAGCCGCAGGTCCTCCTGAATATTAACATTCACAGTAGTGATTTCATCAACTAAAGGTTTAACAAATCTTTCCTGCTCTTGATCAATTAATCGTTGCAAAACCGGAGGAATTTCTTCCTCGTCGTTTTTATCAAAATTTTGAAAGTCCTGATTCAAGCAATAAATCAAAGGTACAGAAAAGTACTCAGAAACCACAGCCACATCATTCTCATTAATTGCTTCCAAATCGTCCGATTCTTCCATTACAAGAGACTCAAAAGAGAAAGAAAAAGATGACCTGGACAGGACTATGGCATCCGGGTTATCATCCCCAGGAATACCGAACTCAGACTCAGTCGAGCTGGAACTTGATTCCGACTCAATAGATTCGAAGGAATCAGATTCCGGCTCACTATTTGACCCGGTGCTGCTTGACACAAATCCCTCTTCATACTGCCAAATGAGAGAGGGTGCGATAGATGCATCCAAAATGTTTGCTGGTAGGCCTGCAGCTGTTTCATTCCCAATCATGGACACCGCGAAGTTATCCCCCAAGCACTTCTGTACGATCGGAGGATATGAAAGTATACAAGCTAGTGCTACCCCCATTTCAATTTCAGCGCTCTCGGAATCCACTTTCTCATTCTGTTCAACCTCAGCTGATGGGTCTGTCTACTCCTCGGCCACATCATCCCCGGATAACTGTAGGTCAAAGAAGATCTCAAACTCCGGCAAACACCTCTTCTCGGCATTCAGCTACGGCTCTGGGAAGCCACAAAATGGAAAGTTCTCCCCCTCTCGGACAAAGCGTCCGTTTAGGGTACCTTGGATAGGTCGGTGCATTAGCTCAAAAGGCTTCCCCGCCTGCTTTGCTTTGGCTCTCCCGGCCATCTCCTTACCTTTCCTTATCCAATCCTCTTTGGTGGGCAGATAACCCAAGCCAAAGGTGTGTGGGTTGTGTGGCACTTCGGCCAACGCTACAACACCCTTCCGGCCGCTCTTTCCCAATCCCATCTTGGAGATGTGTTGAAGCTTATTCATGAGGTATACTGATTATGCGCTAACATACACCCCCTCATTAATAGCTAAGATGTTCTGCACGACCCGGGCCTCAGCCAGGGTAAAACCTGATATGAACACATCCTCCATACCGTGCTTAATTTCCAAAACTGGCGTAGATACTTCTGGCGGTGGATGGATCGACGAATTTCCAAAAACGATGGCTACTCCCTACCCATGGGGGTATTTCACCATCTCATGTAAGATGGACGAAACTGCCTTTACTTGGTGCAACCACGGCCGGCCCAAGAGTAGATTAAAGGTCGCAGGAACTTCTAAGACGTGAAAGTCTACCTCATACTGTCTCGGCCCAACCTTGATCTGAATTTTCACTATCCCCATTACTTCTCTACTTGTGTTATCATACGCCTGAATCACCTGGGCTGTTGGCACAAAGTCCGCGGTCTTTGAACCGATTGCATATGCAGTCCTTGCCAGGCACACATTGATGGCGGACCCTGTGTCGTCAAGGACCACAGGTATCCATTTGTTTCTGCACTCCACAGAGATGTAGAGTGGCTTGTTATGGTTTGCACCCTCAGGTGGCAATTCTTTGTCTGAGAAAGTCAGCATCGGGGTAGCCCCTCCCGGAAAAACTAAGCCCACCAACTGTTCGGGCGTGGTGTCTATTGAAAGCTTGGCCTTGTCCATGGCCGATAAGACAGCTTGTCGATGCACTCGAGATACCATAAGCAGTCCCCAGATGGAGATGTCTGCCTGTATCTTTTTCAACTACTTCAATACAGCTTCTTCTTCGAGTTGCTTCTCTTTCTATTTCTCCGCCTCCTTATCTTTCCCAGACGCCGCTGGCTTATCTAGATTTGGGGGCTTGAAATACCGTCTGCTTCTAGTCATATGATCGCCTTTGCTGATGTACCAGGTTTCGTCTGGCTGATTACTCCCCCAATCCTCATCCGTGTGGGCAAGACATAGATCATCGTCCTCCCACCACATTCCATCGGCAGCCGTCCGAGACCTGTCCGGCTTTGGTACATTTGTACTTGCAGTACTTTCCGTCCATATGCTCGCAGCACTCTCTATCCTCGTGCATACAACACTTTCAGTTCCCTCAGGCGCCTTAGCTTTCCTGATTCTCTCAGAATCCCCAAACCTTTCTTGTTCCAATTGCGTCAGTAGTTCAACACTTCCCGTATTCACAATGCCCAAGTCCTAAGCAAAATTCTTAGCACCGGCGCTCTCCGACGATACATTCTGATTTTCGGCCCTTCCGACCACAACTGATGTTCTTGCCCTTGTCGACCCCTGTTCCAACTAAGTTTCGTCGACAACATCTGGTAGGTCATCAAGCCACCCGGTGACCTCTGCTGACTCCTCAAAATCTGACCAGTTGACTACCATGTCCTCTGGATCTTGTTCATTGAAAAATTAGAGGTTAGCAAAGTCCCCTTCCACAGTCGTCGAGTCATCTATCCTCTGACCAGATTCATCCCCCTGTATCGCACAAAGCTCTGCCCCTGCCGACAATTCCACACTTGGCCCAACCTGGCCTACTGATAGAATGTAGTCACTCGGACTGTATACCTCCTCAGCAAAACTCCCAGATTCCTCAGATTCTGACTCAACAATCCCATTCTCCCTTGAAATCTCCCATGTTCTGTCTTCGATAGTCACCACCATTGGTCTGGGTTGGGTTCTGGAGATGTCCAACACGCACAATTTAGTGCTGTCGGGGATGAACACCTCCAGCTTAGGTAGGTGAGAAGGAGTGATATAGATGCTAGGACCGTAAGACACGACCCCAGTCTGGATAAAGTTGATGTGTTTGGGAGGTGGAGCCTGGTTGTGTGGAGGGAGAGGGTTGGTTGTGACATTGGGTTTTTCTGGAGGCACAATCACCCCATAACCAATGAGATCTTGAATCTCATGATGTAATCGGAAGCATTGGTCGGTGTCATGACCGTGCTGTTGGTGAAATGTGCAATATTTGGCTGGGTTGTGGGAAGAGGGGAGTTTTTCCGGCAATGGCCGTGGCTCTAGGGGCTTCAAGTGCCCTTTTCTGATTAAAACCCCTAAGGCTTTGGACAGGGGCATATATAGTGGAGCGAAGGTTCTTTGGCTTTTGGGTTGGTATTTGGTTGTTTGTGTGTTGCTTCCGAATGCACCGGAGAATGGTGTAGTTGCCATGGTTCTTGAAGGGAGGTTGGTGGTGACCATGCTCACTTTTGAGGCTCTTGTAGTGGCAGCACCGCTCGGGCTTGCATTGGTGTTGCGGTTGAAAGTTCTCCTGGGTTGCTCTTTGTCTTGGTTGATCAGACCCTGTTTCATCGCATCCTCAATTTGTACCCCCATCTCATGTAAATCTGAAAAGGTGGGGAAAGGGAGCACGATCATTTTCTACATCAGCTTAGGCTGGAGATTGCGCACAATCATCCGAATTTGATCATTATCGGTGGGCCTAGTGGTCATCATTGAGGCCTTGGCCCTCCAGTGGGTTAAGAATTCAGAGAAGCTCTCCTTAGGTTCTTGCCTTGTTGTCTCGAGATCACAGGTGGTAATCTCGATTTGCGTGTTATAGGAGTACTGTGCGATGAAAGCCTCGGCCATCCCATCCCAGTTTCGCTTGACATCGTCTTCCAATTTTGCGTACTAGATGGCCGCCACACCCGACAAGGTCCGGCCAAATAATGAAAGCTTCTGTAGCCGAGTGAGACCCATCGGCCTTAGTATGTCTGAAAACAAACGTAGATGCACCATGGGATCCTCGGACCCGTCGAAACGGTCAATCTGTGGCATCTTGAATCGGTCTGGCAGCGTCACAGCCGGGTCGGTATACCCGTCCTCAATGTCTGGGATGGACTTTACTCCTTGGCATTTCTTGAACAACTTCTCAAGCTTGTTCAACTTCAACGCTGTGGGGTCCACCTCAAACTCAAAGGGAGAGTCCGGTTGATTGATAGGCGTAGGTGCCTTGGATAGTTGGGGTAGAATCGGGGGCAGAGGTGGCCCCGTTGGGATGTCTGTATCCTCTTGGACATTCTGGACATTTGCCACCTCCTCGGGTGGTGGGACCCTTGGTGGGAGAGGAATTTGGTGTGAAGCAGATGCCCTGGTTTGTTGTTGCAGTCTGGCAATTAACTCTGCCTGCTGGGCCATGATCTCGGCCTGTTGTTTGGCAAATTCATCTCGACGAACAGTGTCCTGCTACATGGTTTTCATGCTCGCCTGGAGCTGGCGCATCATTTCTTCAATCCCTGCCATACTGCTCTGATCTAGCTGTATTGCCGGTATATGTTCCCTCTCTGCGGGAGAAATAGGACTCTGATCCCTACTATACCTAGGCGAGGTGGACGAAGCCCTCTGAACTGACTTTCGAACTGATATCCTCTGCCTAACTGCCCTCCGTCTGGTAACCGGGGGTAGAGAATGATACACTGGTTGTCCGTCTACTAGATCCTCAGATCGATGGAGTCGACGACCTTTAGTCCAGAGTGCTTGGGGAATATCTGATTGGTCTGAAGCAATTGTGCTAAACTACCTAGAAAAAAGGTAAATAAAGCAATAATAGGGAAATAAACAACCAGAAAAACGAACAGCATAACAGCGTAAATAAACACATAACACACAGTTGGGCATCACAACGCGCAGTTGATAAGCTGAATAGACTGTTCTCAAACACTGATCATCGTTCCCAAATTACTACCCCCAAAACCGAATCTGATACCCACAGATAACTGATCCTCAAAACACTGGTGCCCACAGGCCTGATGCCCAAACTTGTGAACTGATACATGCATTCCCTGTAGAGGCCAACTCTAAAGCACATAACAAACAAGTGAGAGCCAAAACACCCCTATGTTGGAGTAGGGTTTCCCTGTCCTATTTTGTTAGGAACTAGGGTTTCACTACGCACGCAGCGGTTTCAAAAAACCTATAATCGGGTAAGTAACATGTCCTAGCTTGGAATGGTCACTATGGATTCCGAATATGCACTAGGTCGAATGGTCAGAAAGGTGCCCCGGTGACAACCGGGGTTTGTGTTCCCATCGTGGCAGAGCTTGTAACCGGTCAGCCTTATGGCACGCTTCTCGAAGCGAGCCTCCGACAAACCGTTCAGGAATAGCAGACAGCAAACACTGTGACTTAGGCGCACCAATGCAAATGCAATGCAAAGAAACACATAAGTGTAGTCAAAACAAGATATCATGAGTTCGAGTCAAGTTCTCCAAACTCCCCAGCAGAGTCGCCAGAAACTATAGACTTCCCCGAACGTCCCGGGAGAGAATCCCCCTCCCCTCCCCCCGGTTTTGTTCATTTGAGCTCACTACAGTTTAGGACTCAATGTCACGGTCCTGTATCTAATCTCGCATAGTGCAATGCAAGACCGATGAATCATTAAAGAGTCCAAATTTGGGAAATCGTTTTGAAAAATAGATTTTTAGAAAGAAGTGGCAAACATGGACTGCTTTGCCAGATACAGAGTCGCCACCTAAATATTTTATTTTGAGGGAATTTAGGAAACCCTGACTCGTTTTCCTAAGGCCACGTGTCTGTCATCACCAAAGTTGCCTCGGCTCGGGAACTTAGGTACGATTGGCGAAGGTTAGCTATGAGCACCCCCGCTCGCCCGATCAAAGATCGGCCTCTACTAACCATGATATCTAGTTTTGAAAACATTATGTGCTCTTATTCTGATTAATTAGCTAATCTTACTATGTGATGCGCGCAGCATACAAGTATAGACTGGATCGCCTGAATTGGAACAAAACATCTCATGTTTGTTTTTGAAAGCGGTTTGCCACTCGCGAGTAGGCTAAAATGCGGGTTTGCCACCCTTAGGTGGGCTTAGAAAACATGGTGATTTGCCACTGTCTAGTGGGCTTAAAACTCACAGTCAATGCATTATTCCAATTCAGATAATCCAACCTTGACCCACAGGCATTCAGGCAGATATATCACATAAGCACATAGCCTCATGGTAAGCATGCTATCATGGCAGTCACTCACATGCATACAAGGATGCTAAAGCACAAACACTTACCGAGTACTCCAAGCCAAAATAGAAACTAGTTAGTAATCAATGCATGATCCTAGTTTATGTTAAGATGGCTAATGCAACACATGCAAAATGCAACTAAGATAGGCTCGGCTATTCTAAGATGGCATGTGAGATGCTACAACTAACACGTATTCAACTTGGAATTAAAATACAATGCAGTTAGTATGATGCGCCGAGCCCGGTGCATGCAAGACATATTAATGATGCAAACATGCGAGCATAAGTATGCAAATTGAAACATGCCCTAATCTAACCATCATAAGTTGGTAAATAAAAGGAAGAAAGATGTGGGGTTGGAAGACATACATCACACGCACACACATTTATTACACCATTGCCCTCGCTCGGAGGGTCCGAATAAATTATACAAACCAAATAAATAATTAAACTATTCTAGCTAATTAATTATTACAAAACTTCTAATTAATTATCGAATTAAATAAGCTGTGGAAAGCAGTAAAAGGGCCTCGAGAAGAGGGATGCACGCATGCTCGGATTGGCTTTGCCTGGAAATCCATTGCCATGACAAAAGCTACCTCTGTTTACACTGCCTTGCCCCTCTGAAATTTATGAAAGTTTCCAGAATCCTTCTGAATCATTCCCTGAGTGTTGTGGAGTGTCACCGGCCATGAGAATAGGTTTATCGGCCAAATACTGAACCACCGGCTGGACATTGATGGTCAGTCGGCACCAAAAGTGGTAGGTCGGCCATTTATTGTTGCAGAGCCCTGTTTTGACAGCAGCAGAGGACAGACAGTGCATGGCATGGAAATTCAAAGCATTGTGTGCATGGCCACTCTCCCAATCATGCTACGGATTCAAGGGAGTGTAGCCCTCGGTCCTCGGGCCAGCAATCACGCATTTCGATGCATGATGGCCAAAGACACCAAGTTTGCAAATCAATGTAAATGCATACAACAAAAAGAATGAGTGCCTACGCCCTATCATGTTGAGATCAGGGCATCGGCAACTAAGGGTTGAGACATGTTTCGTCACTTTGAGTACGAACACACCTCACCCTCTCAAGTTTGGTTTGATACCCCAAACCAAACAAAATGCATTGCATGTATGCAAAGTGACTCAAGTATGCAAAATGGCCCAAGTGTGCAAAATGGCTAAGTTAACAAAACATGCCAAATGCAATGCAAACTAATCATGCAAGATGTAGTGCAATGTGACCTAATCATGCAAGCAATATGGCAATACAATAGGTATACAATGATGCAACCTAGATAAGTAACTATACAAAGTGATAGGCATGCACCAATGCACAAATGCAAGACCTATGGACTGATACTAAGATGGAGCAGCCTTAGCCACACCCCAAAAACAGTGACCAAAGTGGCATAACAAGAGCACAAATCACATATGCACGCATGCATGCACCAAAGCCCATCACTTAAGGCATAAAAAAAGGCAACTCTAAGCATACTTAAAAGAGGCAAACATGGGCATTTCAACCAACATATTAAGCTTTGAAATACATGCAAAGGGGATGACGCCAAGTCAAACAAAACATGCAAACAAGGTGCGCAATAGGGCCCAAAACTTGAGGCCAACAAGGGGGTATTCCACTACAACTATTACGACCACACATGGTATGGATTATGCAACCAAAAACAGAGTTTCAATGCATCAAAATACACCCCAAAACCCACTGATATGGCAGCCCATGGTCTTAAACAAAAGGGCATACACCAAGGTCCATTTCAAGGCATAAAAGAACAACTCTTCAAGGCATGAAAGGGATGATGAATGCAAGCATACAAGCATGGATTATGGACTGTAGACACCCCATTTTTGACCATCCTCAAGACTTGGACGTCACCGTTTGAACACTCGGTGATCATCCATGTTTGTGTTCGTCTTGAGTTCCCGGAGGTCTCGACCACGCGCCTTGCCTCAGGATCTCTCGACTCGACTATTTTGTGTTTGGTTTTGCACCTAACATTTGTGTTATGCTTTTGACGGGTAGGGAATGGCTTGTTGGCCATCCCCACACTTCACCGGCCATGGCTTGAGGCCACTGGCCCTTGTTTTGTTTCCATCGGCCAAATGTTTGGCCGGCCGGCACTATTTGTGGTCGGCTGACCATTGTTTTGGCCAATTTGTCATTTTTGGTTGGCCGACCACTGTGCATTTGCTTTTGATAGATATTTTGTGCCAGCTGTGATAGCTGGCACCCACTTTCCCCCCCCCCCTCCATACACGTGTATGAAGGGATTTCACTCTTGCTTAGCTTGTTTTGTAAGCTTTGCAAAAGTGATCCTCTATAAAGGAATGGCCTCTCCTCCCTCCTCCAGGGTTACAAAAAAAGCTCCAGAGATCTGGTTTTAGGGTTAGCATAGTGTATCTATTCTATCTCTATATCTTCCTCTCTTTGTGTATAAGTGTGTGTTTGTCCTTACTTTTGTGCACAAACAACTAGTGTTACAGTATACCTTTAGTTGCTGAGGAATTAGAGGGTTGTTCTTGGAGTTCTTGGGTGGATTCAAGCTTGAGGAAGCTGCTGGAGCATTGTTCTTGAAGAAGAGAACCATGCCTTTTATTCCCCATTCTTGCATAGGCTTTTAGCCAACTTTTCTTCCTGTTTTATGCTTAGTATATAACATATAAAAGTTCCGTTTTTACTTTCTTAAAATAGTTGTTTAAGGTTGTTTTGGTGTTTGGGGTTGTTTGGCCCCTCTTAGGCCTTGTTTGGCCCCCATTTTGTGCTATTTTGGTGAGCTCCGGGACCACCTTGTTTGGGCCTCCTCACCACTGAAATCTTGAGGGATTTCAATGGTGAGGATGGTGGTTTAAGGTCCTAAGAAGGAGAGGGTCATCCCCTTTCCTTGTTGTCTTGAAAATGTGTCATTTTAGCCTCATGTATGAGCATCTTGTTTAAGTGCATGTTGGCCATGTCTTAAGTGTTATTTGTGCTTATTTTGTCATGATATAGCACTGTTTTTAATTGTTTAGACACACCATGCTTGCCTTGCATACTTGTCTTGTAATGCCATGAATTGCCTTAACATGTGCCTAGCATTTAGACTATCATGCTTACCTGTTTTGGCTTAACTTTGTGAAACTTGTATGCATGTCTTAGTATGCTTGAGGTCTATTTTTGGTTGCTTGGGTCATCCATGTTTTGCTTTGTATAGCTACCGTGTAATCCCCCTTGTGAGCCTTGAGTGTTGACCCCTCTAGCATGCTTTACTTGCTTTGTTTCAGTGGTTTGGAACCACTTACCATGTCATTTCAGTCCATATAGCATGCTTGTATACTTGCATTTATGGCTCCTTTGATGTTTCAAAAGGTTTGTGGGTTATGCTCCATGATTGGTTCATTTTCCATGCCTTTAGATTTAGGCCATTTAGATGCCATCTAGGTGTGCCCTTGACCTTGTTTTGGTCTGCCTTCGGGTGGTTTTGAGTCCCCTTGGCCCTCTGAGGCTTGGTTGGCATGGCCATGGTTCAAGCCTCTTGGCTTGCCTTGAGTTTTGGACATTATTGCATGCTATGCTTGTCTTGTTAAGTTGGTTTGGCACCCTTTTCTAACATGATTTTCAGAGCATTATATGCATGCTATTTGCCCTTGTTTATCCCTTTTAAATGTGCTTAAAAGTTGCTTCTTTATGCCTAAGTGTTGGACCATGTTTGCATGTATGTTTGTATGTGTTTTGGCCCTCATTGCCTTGGCATTTGGCCACTGATTTTGGCATGCTTGAGAGCTACCCATGTTAGTGTAAGTCTATCCCACCATGTTATTGCATGCATGCCTTGCATATTGTCGCATGTTTGCTCCATTTTACCTTGTGTCACATGCCATGTGTAATTGCATCTTGTTGCATTGCTTGGGCTACATAACATGTTGTTGCATGATTAGCTTGTAGCACATTGGGCATGTATTCCCTCTTTTTAGCCACTAAACATGTTGTTACATGTTTGTGTGTTGTCCATGTTGCATGTTTGCATTGCTTGCCCTCATGTTCATAATGCATACTTAGCTCGCATGCCTAGGTTGCATTGCATCTTGCACGCATGCCTTGCCTCTTGAATCACCATGATGGAGGTTGGATCTTTATGTGTTTGTTTGGTTTGCATTACATTTGAAATCAAATTGCACCACTTGGCCTCTTTGGCCATCACACATTGGAATGCGCGATTGGTGGTCTGAGGGTCGAGTGTTAAACTCCTTTGAGTCATGAATATGATAAGGAGTGTGGTTGGTGCAAACATTGCTTGAAATGCATTGTCATGCCATGTTTTGCCCTCTGTTGCTGTCAAAACAGGTTTCTGCAGGCATACATGGTCGGCCGACCATCTCTACTGCCGACCGACCAAACATTTTCGGCCGAGAGCTATACAAATGGTCGATGACCACTCCCCTATGGCCGGTGGTGTTCCCCCTTGGCCGGTGACCCTCCCCAGTGTCCAGAGAGTGTACCTTGGGACTTTTGCAGTCTTCAGAGGAGTAGAGCAGGGTAAACAGAGGCAGCTTGTGCATGGCATTGGATTTTCGGGCGAAGCCAATCCGAGCATGCGTGCACCCCTCTTCCTGAGGCCCTTTACTACTTTCAGTGGCTTAATTGATTCCTTAATTAGTTAAGTGTTGTATAATTTAATTAATTAGCTTGTAGGTTAATTAATTTGTATATTCTTTTGGTCCCTCCGAGCGAGGGCGAATGTGTAATAAGTGTCGATGCGTGTGTGCATGTCTTCCAACCCCCACTTCTTTCTCCCTTTTACTTACCTACTTTTGATGGTTAGTATTAGGTCATATTTAATTTAGCATACCTTATGCTATGCATGCGTGCATCCATTCATTTGTCTTGCATGCACCGGGCTCAGCACATCATGCTAACTGCATAGTATTTCAAATTTAACTTGAATACGTGTTATTTGTTGTATTCCGCATGCCATACTAGGATTAGCTAAGCCTATTCTAGTTACATTTTGTATGCGATGCATTAGCCACTTAACATGGACTTGGATCATACATTGATTGCTAACAAGTTCTTTGTTTTGGCTCGGAGTACTCGGTAAGCTTTTTATGCTTTAGCATCTTGCATGCGTATGAGTGACTGCCATGACAGCATGCTTACCATGTGGCTATATGCTTATGTGATGTAAACTGCCTGAATGCCTGTGGGTGAAGGTTGGATTGTTTGAGTTGGAACAACTCGTTGAAATCCGTATTTTAGCCTACTTGTGAGTAGCAAATTTCAAACTGTCTTCCGAACGAGTGGATATGCAATGCTTTGTTCCAAATTAGGCGATCTATTCTATACTTTTGTGTTGTGCGCATCACATAGTAAGATTAGCTAATTAATCGGAATAAGAACGCATTATGTTTTCAAAACTAGATATCATGGTTAGTAGAGGCCGATTTTTGATCGGGCGAGCGGGGGTGCTCATAGCTGACCTTCCCTAATCGTACCTAAGTTCCCGAGCCGAGGCAACTTTGGTGATGACGAACACGTGGCCTTAGGCAAACGAGTCAGGGTTTTCTAAATTCCCTCATAAAAAATATTTAGGTGGCGACTCTGTATCTGGCAAAGCAGTCCATGTTTGGCACTTCTTTTCAAAAAATCTGTTTTCAAAAACAATTTGCCGGATTTGGACTCTTTGGTGATTTATCAATCTCACATTGCACGTTGTGAGGTCAGATTAAAAACTAACCCCAATTGTGTCCGAACTGTAGCATGAGGCCCACACGGGCGCGTCTACAGCTTCTGGCGACTCTGCTGGGGAGTTTAGAGAGCTTGACTCGAACTCATGATATCTTGTTTTGATTACACTCATGTGTTTCTTTGCATTGCATGTGCATTGGTGCACCTAGGACACTGTGTTTGCCGTCTTCTATTCCTGAACGATTTGCCGGAGGCTCGCTCCGAGAAGCGTGCCATAAGGTTGATCGGTTACGGGCTCTGCCATGATGGGAACACAAACCCCGGTTGTCACCGGGGCACCCTTTTGACCATTCGACCTAGTGCATATTCGGAATCCATAGTGACCATTCCAAGCTAGGATAGGTTGCTTACCCGATTATAGGTTGTTTGAAACCACTATATGCGTAGTGAAACCCTGGCTCCTGACGAAATAGGACAGGGAAATCCTACCCCAACATAGGGGTGTTTTGGCTCTTGCTTATTTGTTATGTGCTTTTAGGGTGTATCTCTACAGGGAATGCGCATATCAGTTTGCAAGTTTGGGTATCAGGCTTGTGGGCACCAGTGTTTTGAGGAATCAGTTATATCTGCGAGTAGTATCGATTTTGAGGCATTGATTTTGGAGAACGATGATCGAATAGAATACGCTTATTGATTATGCTTGTATGCATTCTAGTTGGGCCAAAATACTGCGTGTTTTCTCTTTCAGTTCAGAGAGTTAGTACAAAATAGCCAGTGGTCTCCTTTGCTGAGGCAAGACAGACATCTGATCCATCATCTCCATTCGGTTCAAGAGGACTTATGATGACGCAAAGTTCAGAGGAAATAGTGGTTATGGCAGCTGCATTGGATCAAGGAAACACCTTGCGAGATGAGACCAATGTTGATGTATCGCATCCGCCCAGGTCGCCTGCTGCGCGCCCGATCTGGGAACCCCAGTTATGCCAAGCTCATGAGCCCACCACGTTTGAATTAATGGGAATGATTGGCGATCTTCAGCGATCTGTGGCTGATCTCACCTACGAAATGTCGGCTTCTCCACCCACCACATCCTACACCGGGAATTTTGTACTACAGGAGCCTTCGCTACTGGGGCGAATTGTGATCGAGCTCAGCCAACCTGAGGCTATCTCAAGCTATGGCCATGACATGGCAACAACAACCAGGTTCCACTCTGATGGAGCAACCCAAACCCTCGATCGAGCTGAGGCTAGAGGTAAGAACAAAGTGGGAACAAATGCTGATCTCGTTGAACAGCTGCTGTGGGCAGTCGAGGCTTTGAAAGCCAGAGGATGGAATAAACAACAAATATTCGCGGTGATGGCCAAAACTGTGGATGATGCTTTCCCCACTCCAACCGAAGGGAGTTCCCGCCAAGCAGAAAATTGGGATAGGCCCCGTCATGCTAGAACAGTTCCCTCCAATCCCAATTCTGCACTGAGAAAGGATCAGAAAGTCAAGACGACACCTACCGATCCTTTTGCCAGTGCGTCCGGCAAAAGTCAGCGAACTTCGAATTATCTACCCCGAGGGCGCAGAGTCTTCCACGCACTCTACATGCCTTTGTCTAGGGCGCTCCAGATCCTTGCCGAAATGGGGCACCTTAAACCTCTCGAGCCTCGGCCTCTCCCGAAGAATCTCCCTCTCACACATGATGCTACCTTGTACTGCGCGTACCACCAGCAAACCGGTCATTGTACTAACAATTGTTTCCGTCTTCGTCATGAAGTACAGGATTTGATCGACAATGAAGTCATCCTCCCACCCACCTCAGCAAAGTCCGTCACTGCCGAGTTATTAGATTTCGAGGATACTGCGAGTATGTGATCAGAAGTTAGTCCACCTGCGGGCGACGCTCAGTGTATTTCAGATGTGGCGTCTGGCACGCACTGTTTTGAGCATTTGCGGATGCTGTTCTTTGTAATTTTTGGCTTGGGTGTTGAGCCATTTCTTTGGTTTTGTTTTGAGTCTGTCTCATTGTCTTGAGTCAGTCAGTCTTTTTGCTTAAGGGTTTGTCTTGTTGTACTGAGTCAGTCCCATTGTATAGAATGTCAGGTGATTCTGGGGATGTTGCCTCGAACACCGTTCTTGTTTTGTAATTACCCCTTTTGTTTTCTTTTGAGTCTACCTCTGCTGTGGAGCTAGTTGCAACCGGAGGTTTTGAATGAAATAGCTACGGCTATCATGTTTCCGTGCTTATTACTACTTTGAACCTGTCGTGCCAGCAAGTTAGAATGAACGATAGCGCATTTCACCTACTCTTTTGTGCCTATAAGTCATTGTATTGACCTAAGCTTTTCAAAACTTTTCGAACAATGTGATGAAAACGAAGAGGAGAGAATTCCTCGGGTTTTGCAAAATTTGACAAATTGAGAGAAAGAGAGGTGTGCTAAGCCTTTAATGAATAAAATCATGCTTGTTAGTGTGAATACTGGAAAGAACCCTGGCTTGATCCAGATTGGTTCCACACTATCTTCAGCGCGAGCGATTTGTAGCTTTCTTAAAAACTTTCAAAAACAAAATGTTTTGCGCAGTCCTGCGAAGACCTGTGTGGAATCGCTCTTGAGATTGTGCAGCTTAGGATCGCTCTCGGCCTCGAGACTTGAGCCCTTGCTTTCGAACCTTGGACCTTGGTTTTAGACTGTTCAACGATCAACCGCGATGTAAGGCCTGTGTGGCCAGATTTGAAGCAGCCCTCGAACAAGAGGCACCAAAGTCAGATCAAGAAGATCAGATGTCGCCAAAAGAAGCTTGCAAAGCTAAATCAGAAGCACCCCTCAAACTAGGGATAAAAATGTCCGATGTGCTCGAAGAGCCGAAGATGGATCTTTCTCCAAATCAATACAACAGTCATTCTCCTAGATTCAGATGACTTCAGGATCTCGAAAAACCATTTGGCATGAACGAAGCTACACTTTTACCCTTGAGAGGCTCGCTGGGTCGAAAACCCGAAAGGGCGACCCAGGCAAAAGTTAGAGCAAGAAAAAAATGCAAAAAAAAAAAAGAGAAAAAAAAGGGAAGAAAAATACAAAAAAGAAAAAAATGCAAGATAAAAAAGAAGAAAAGAATTAAAAAGGAAAGAAAAACATAGCTCGCAAGGTTGAAAACCCAGAAGGGCGACCTTGGCAAAAGTTAGAGCGTGGTGAGGGTTAATACACGAGTGTACCTTAACCGGAACTACGTAAGGCTTGATTCCCATGTTTGGGATACGTAGGCAACTTCATCTTGAAGTCTAGCCACCAACACTTTCAAAGTGACTGTGTCCATATCTAGGTTTTGACCATCTTCGTCTTCTCTGTATCCGAGAGTTCGATCGTGATCATCGCTAATGAGGATTGACTACAATATGCTGTAGCGCCATCCAGACAAGGGGCAACTTTCCGTTGCCATGTGGCACCATGTAGACCAGGGGCAACTTTTCATTGTCGTGCAGTGCCATCCAGACAAGGGGCAATTTTCCATTGCCTCTAATCCGAGGTTGTGCATCTCGAGAGTAAGTTCTGCGCTTGTTGAGCGTTGACCATTTGCGAAAAAATAGTTTTTGAAAATTTTTACTGAGGTTGATCATTTTCTCGAAAATTATTTCATCTTGCAAAACTGGACCATTTTCTTGGACCCAAAAAGGAAAATTTTCAGTGCTCATAGCCTGACTTGCATGATTTCAAATCAAAAATCGAACAAGCATGTTAATTTGACTCTCATTTTGGTTAAAATTGTTTTAGTAGAAAACCAAAACAAAAAATGGTCAAAATGATGAACTAGGGACACAGTTGAGTCAGGCTTCCTGCCTTTTCCCCCATCGTCAACATACTTTCCAAAAGGGCACTCTACCTGTCAACAAGCGCACAACTGGAGCTGTCTGTAAAGGGCTGAAAGCTCTCAACATCCTCCAAGCGTAACAAGACGAGTGCGAAGCACAAAATTGGGGTGGATCAAGACACTCCACTCCCTCATCCAGGGCATCGACTAAATGTCACCAGAAGAAATAGCCGTGAGCTAATAGTGTTGGGCATGAACCCACGACCTTCAATTTATCCATCAACCATCCAGGGGAGGGATATAAAATGAGAGATTAAATAATAGAGAGATGTAAGTTGAGAGAAAAGTGAGCAAAAGGGTTTTGAGTGAAAAAAAACCGAGCCTGAGGGCCGAGTGATGTGAGAATCACAAATAAGAAAGGGTGGGAATAATACTCGAAGAAACTGGCTCCTTGTGATCTGAGGTCTCTCGTCTTTGTAACACGTCTGTGTGTCGTGTCTTTTGTTTTGTCTCGATTCTTATTTGGAGTTGTTCCGAGCGTGTCTCGTCGTGTTTAGGCTGTTTACCTTTTGTTTTTTGTTATTGAGTCTTTTTCACTATGTTCAGTCATAGGCTCAATACCCAGTTGAAAACCCTTTTCTCATATCGTTTTGTGCTCAGAGTGCTGTGCCATTCTCCATATTTGTGCAAAACATGATTTGGTTCTTTTGTAAAACCACAAGGGTTCAACCTGGGTCACTTGGAAATAGTGAACATATGGGTTCCGGATTGCATCTGAATGTGTTTCAGCTTCAGCAGCTTCCACTTTTGTATTTTGTCTTTTCAAATTAGACTGTTTGTTCAGGATTCGCCGTGTGCAGAATGAACTAAGAGTACTGTGTTACGGGCTATGAGTTCAGAATGAGCTGTGTTTAGAACAAGCAATGCGTTGTATGAACTATGTGTATGGGTGTGTCAAATAAAGTAGAAATCTTGTGTTCTGAAGCGAGAGTTCAGAATGAGCAGTGGTTTGTTTGAGTTGTTTTGATGTTGGCCGGTTCATTATCTGGTTATTACAATACAAGTGTTTGATTTTCAGACAAGAGATCAATCTCATTTACATTGAGGTGTAATATGAAGCAATGCGATGCAGTGTATGAAATGTATCAATGTAACACTTTTTCAGATAAAAAGTTTGTTTCATTTCATCACCTTTTCAAGTACAAAGTTTTGGAGAAAACAAAAACCTGCCTGCGGCAGTGCAAGGTACTCAAGCTACCAACAAAAAGAAAAGCAAAACAAAAAGAAAAAAAGCAGCAAAAATCTAGATCAGCCTCAATGGTCTCAGGCACAGGAGTCTATCCTTGTCCTCTTCCTGGACGAAGGTCCAGGAGAATCATCATCAACACCGTCATCTGAGCTCGAGCCATCTCCGGTCTCCTCCTCAGACGACTCTGCCTCCGACTCCGCCTTTGTCTCGTCATCAGCAGGAACTGGTGCCCGTGAGCTACTCCCAACATGAGCGTGCCCCGCTTTGGTGCGGGGATATACTCTGCCATCTCGAACAGGAACAGAAGGCCCAGCTGGAGCACCTCCTGTAGTAGGAATCTGAAATGGAGGTTGAAAAGCACAAACGGTAAATGCATCAGTATGCTATGCAAAGCAGGGTATGAATGCCAAATACAGTGTGTGAGTACAGTGTATGAATGTTGTGAACAATGTATCAGTACAAAATGCAATGTATGAATGTCGTGAGTAATGCTGTGAACAATTTGTGGGCTATAGTGTATCAGATGCCGTGAGGGCCGTGTATCGAGTGTTGTGTTGACAGTGCGATGCGTCAGATTATGTGAAACAGTTTATGTATGGTTTGAGACCGTGGTCAAAAGAACATACCAAAATGCCATAAATGGCTAGAAGGTCGAGGCTCCGCTGGAGCATCCCCATCACAGAGGCGGTCAGCTCCAAGGACTGACGAGTGTACTCGGAGGAAGCCTGCAAAAGTGTTAGAAGCATCAATATTCTGCGGAATATCAAATGAAACAGAATGACAATGCAAGATGCAAAATGCAGTAGTACATACCGGGGGCAAGTCGTAGAACCCGACTAACTCGTGATCAGCCGGAGAGGGAGCGAAGGGAATCTGATAGGTCTCCCCACCCTGTCCTCAGCATGTCATCGTCGTGGGCAGTGCTGGCCAACTAGCCCCCCGCCCTCTCCGGGCCCCACTCCTGTCACGGACCTGAGCCGTCCTCAATGCTCCTGCTCCTGCTCCTGCTCTTACCCTAGCCATTGGCGTCGTGGGCCTCTCTCTCTCAACTCGACGGCCACTGCTCAAAGGCCGCATGATGTGGGTCAGGACGTACTCTGCGTAGTCGTTCTCGCCCCTGAAGCCCTCCGCGTCCCAGCCGATCGTGTAATCAGCCATCTGCTCGGGAGTGAACCTCTCTGTGTCCCTCATGTGGGTAGGAGGCGGACCTAGAACTATCTACTCTGGTAAACCCAGCGTCTAGCGCAGGAAGCGTTCACCCAGGTACCAAGCCTGACAAATCGGGCCCTCCAGCAAGATCCTGAACCGGGCGGTCTCCTCAGCACCGGCAAACCACTCCCGAATCGCAGCTGGCAATGGAACGGAGGGCTGTCGGGTGATCTGAAAATGATATGCAGTCAATTATCTACTGTTATTAAAAATACAGTGCAAAACGAAGCTTGAAATAAACTCTAAAGTTGAACATACCTCTGCAGCGGTGATGGTATCGAAGTAGCGGCGGAAGAAGATAAAAGACTCCCGAGATCTCCGCACACACCTCACATCGAAGCGGCGGGAGAAAGGAACGCCGAAAGGGGTCTCCTCATCGGGTACTGGCGCAAGCCTCGGGAAGTAGGCGTAGACCTACAACTGCAGAGCAGATATCAGTATGCTTATCAGATAAAGCAGAATGCAGAATAAAGTAGAAATGACAGAACTGTGTGTTGTGTAGTGTATTGTGCAGAGTGTACAGTGTATTAATGCGATTATGATCGGTGTAAGCGAATTATATGTGTGCCAAGATGTGTGCGATATCTGATCGGTAAAGCGGACCGCGGTGTGTATGAGTACAAGAAATGTAAAGCAGAAATGTAAAAGATGAAGAAAATGTACCTCCCAAGCCCGCTAGTAGCCTTCAAGCAACTGCCTGCTGCATCGGGAGGATGAGCTCATGTATCCATAGAGTGTGGCCAAGGCTGCCCCACCCCAGTCGTAGCGCAGGATCCGTGTGACGTCCACTAAAGTGCTCAGCAGACAGAGAGGCACGGTGTTCGCCTGGTCGGCGAAGATGGTCGTCCCCAATAAGAACATGAGGAAGCCGCGTGCAAACCGCTCCGCCTCCTCCTGATCCATCGGTGCCTCCTCAGTTAAAGCTGGCTGAATCCGAAAGTGGTCCTCAAACCACGAGTATCTGACGAAGCCTGGATGAGTGAGAGGCGGCAGCTCGCCGAGCAAATATATCTGAGCGACCTCCCACTCATCCATGTCTGTGTCAAAGGGGATCGGATCACCCCCTACCCCGATGCCGGTGAGCATCGAGAAGTCATAGGGAGTCATCGTCATGTCTCCCGTGGTAGAGAAGTGGAAGGAGTCGGTGGTGTCCCACCACCTCTCCACCAGAGCGGCAAGAAGAGGCCTGCTCGCGGTAAGGCGTGAGAGTCCCCTACAGAAGGCGCCAAAGCCGGCCTGATCGACAATGTGACAGACTGCGTCCGGTAGCTCTATGTACCATCTGGGGGCAACAACATTCCTATACCCCCGGAAGGCGTGGAAATCCCCTTGTATTCAAAAGCAAACAGTTGCAAAGCAATATTCAAAATACAGTTTTGAAGAGCATTCAGAATTGATAACAATACAGCGTGTGTGCACGTGTTCAGATTCAAGCAGACATCGGGTGCCGGTGTGCTCGCAATGAACTACAGCATATGATGTGTCAGTGTATTTGAGTGGTTTAGTACAGATACAGGGTGTGTGCACATGTTCAGATTCAAACAGACATTGGGTGCCGGTGTGCTTGCAGTGAACTATAATGTATGATGTGTCAGGGTGTTTGAGTGGTTCAGGGCAAATACAGTGTGTGTGCGCGTGTTCCAATTTAGACAAATACCGAATGCATGTGTGTTCACAGTCAACTACAGCATATGGGGTATCGGTGTATCCGGATCAAACAGTTAAAGGCAGAATCGACTATGGCAATTAGGTATTCTACTTTGCAGAAAATAAAACGGGAAAGAATATACCTCGGAAGCGCTGTATGAAAGGTGCATCTCTGGCTCACGCAAAAGCAGCTCTGGTGGCACCCTCCTATCAAAACTCCTGAACTGGCGAAGTCCGTCAGGAGACAGCTCGTGAATCGCCGGCCTGTAGGTCGTCAGATCAAACGGACGAACGCTGAGAGACAAGAGCTCGGCCTCGAGGTCCATCTCCTGCTCTGGAGGAGTCCCGCCTCGTGGAATATCGTCTGCCATCTGGAGAATGGTGCGAAAATGGCCAGAAGAGTGAAAACCGGGCAAGAATGTGAAGAGTCAACTGAAAAGTCAACCCTGAGAGGGCAAAAAATGGCCAGAAACGTTGAGGTGCGGAAAAGGCACAGAGATCAAGGAAAACTCGAGGGAAACAAGCCCCGAGTGGTGAGAATCGAGAAAAAGACACCAAAACAAAGATTTGTTCGATTCAAAATGTTCGAAACGCGAAGGAGATCGCGAATCGAACGACGAAACGGGCTCTAAAACGCGACAAAAGCGTGGATCGAGGGTTGAAAAATCACCTAGGGAGAGAGGGAAAGAGTTGTCAAGTTTGTAGGAAATGGAAAAATAGGGCTTCAAGCCCTATATTTAAAGACCCACGGCCGAAATGTCAAAACTGCCCCGATTCAGGCATATTTGGCCGGTCGGCCAAATAAATGGCCGGTGGACTTTTTTGGTGGCCGATGGATGGCCGGTGACCTCCCCCGATGGCCGGTGAACCTCCTACACCTTTGTTTGGGTCTTTGATATGGTTTGGAGCCTACATTGCTCAAGATAGTGCCTCCATTGCTCAAAACAGTGCAAGAAAATGCATTTCCGAAGCTTAAACCGGCCTCTGTGCCGTGTCTTCTATGCGTAGCACTCGAATACGTGCGAGGTGTATCCTTTTTGTATCCTTTTTGTTTCTTGCGAGATTCAAAAGTTGCCCCGCATGCATACGTTACAACGTTTTGTCGAGAAACGCGCGTTGGTTATACGTCATTTCACTCGTATCGTTATGCACACATCTCGCATTGTCATGCGCATGTCATACTTGCATTAGTATGCACATTCTTTAGGTTGCATCGTCATGCGCACCTCACATGTATTGTCATGCATATAAAGCGACGTGCGTTATCGCGCATTCGAGTTCACATGCATTATCATGCATTCCAAGCGACATGCGTTGTCGCGCATTTAAAATCACATGCATTGTCATGCATCTCTGAAGACATGCGTTGTCACGCATTCAACCTCATGTGCATTGTCATGCATCATTCGCACTTTGCATGCATTTCAAAAAACAACAAAAAACATGCATCATTTGCACTTTGCATGCATTCAAAAAAAAAAAAAAAACATGCATCATTCGCACTTTGCATGCATTTCAAAAAACAAAAAAAACATGCATCATTCGCATTTTGCATGCATTTTTTTTTTTTAAAAAAAACACCAAAAAAAAAAACAAACAAAAAACATGCATCATTCGCACTTTGCATGCATTTTTTTAAAAAAAAAAAACACCAAAAAAAAAAACGAACAAAAAACATACATCATCATGCACTTTTCATACATTTCAAAAAAAAAAAAAACATGCATTTTCATGCATTTTTCTTCCTTTTGCATTGTCATGCATTTCAAAAAAACAAAGACAACAAAAACAACATGCATATGTCATGCATTCCATTGTACATATATTGCATATGTCATGCATACATTGTAAATAGTGCATATGTCATGTGTCACTGTAAATATGGCATTTACATACATTCATTGTACATAGCATTGTACATATCCATTGCATATTGTATATATTGCATTGTAGCTTGCATGCATTCACTGCATCACCTCCATCTGCGACTTGCGCCTTTCCATATTGAGCTTGGTTTGGTATGTGCCCGTACTTCTCGTGTTGAAGCACAGTTATGATATTATGTGTACGCACCTAGGGTTGTGGGTGACAGCACCGTTTCTGTGTTAAACGTGGTTTGTATGTGTCCATGTCTTTCCTAGGCAAGACACGGTTCGGCCGCAGGCCTTATCCATTTTAAATATCCATTACATGCATATTGTATATATCGCATCATAGTTTCTATTGCATATTGTATATATTGCATTGTAGTTTGCATGCATTTGCTGCATCATCCATCAATGGCTTGCGCCTTTCCATGTTGAGCTTGGTCTGGTATGTGCCCATACTTCTCGTGTTGACGCACAATTATGATATTATGTGTATGCACCTAGGGTTTTGGGTGACGGCACCATTTCTGTGTTAGACACGGTTTGTATATGTCCATGCTTTTCCTAGGCAAGATATGTTTTGGTCGCGCGCCATATCCACTGTATATACTGCATTGTAGTGTAGTTCGATTGCATCCGGCATTTAGGATCATGAGCTTTTCTGAGCAGAGCATGCCTCACTTATGTCATTCCACCCAATTACTTGTTCTTGTGCTTCGTCTACATCACTCATAGTTCTGCATGTGTACGTGCCTATTCCACTGCTGGTATTGTGGTTTGAGGGTTGCAACACCTTTTCTATGGTAGACGGACTTTGCATCTCCATCATCTTTATGACATTTGTGTGGTTTTTGAACCGCTCATGATTTGATCATGATTCAATTGCATTGCATATCATTTGCATTGTTTATGCGTAGATTTGTAAATGTTGCATATCATTTTGCATCCATTCCGCATTGTTCTGTGTTGTCATACATAGGTTGCATTGTCATGCACTCCTACACTTGCATTGTCACGCAGCTTTCGATTGCATCGTTATGCATGTTGCTAAAAATATTGTACTTGTTGAGTTTTCTTTCTCTTTCAGGCACGATATTGTATGTACGGTTCATTCGAAGCTGGTGCAACCAGACGAGCCGCACAGGTATTGTATTCTCCGAGTGAGACATAGCGAGAATTAAATAATTCTCTTGCACCCTCTCTGCATTGTAGTGTAGTTTGGTTTGTGCTAGCTTAAAACTGTTGCATTGTTATGCTTCGTTACAGCTTTCCTTGCATGATCATAAGTTATGTTCGGCTTCTTGCATTGTCAGTTGCATTATGCCCCCGCCTTCGGGCGCATATCTTTATTGTCTTGCATGCTTTGTCTAAGTCTTCGGCCTTGACAAAAATGGGTCGTCTCTGGGCTTTGACATTCACTCCTGTCATTGTTATGACTTTCGAGTTCTGTCAAAGAGGGGAAACTATAGACACCCCATTTTTTACCATCCTCAAGACTTGGACGTCACCGTTTGAACACTCGGTGATCATCCATGTTTGTGTTCGTCTTGAGTTCCCGGAGGTCTCAGCCACGCGCCTTGCCTCAAGATCTCTCGACTCGACTGTTTTGTGTTTGGTTTTTCACCAAACACTTGTGTTTTGCTTTTGAGGGGTAGGGAATGGCTTGTTGGCCATCCCCACACCTCATCGATCATGGCTTGAGGCCACCGGCCCTTGTTTTGTTGCCATCGGCCAAATGTTTGGCCGGCCAGCACTCTTTGTGGTTGGCCGACCATTGTTTTGGCCAATTTGTCATTTTTGGCTGGCCGACCACTGTGCATTTGCTTTTGGCAGATATTTTGTGCCAGTTGTGATAGCTGGCACCCACTTTTCCTCCCCTCCATACACGTGTATAGAGGGATTTCCCTCTTGTTTAACTTGTTTTGTAAGCTTTGCAAGAGTGATCCTCTATAAAGGGAGGGCCTCTCCTCCCTCCTCTAGGGTTACAAAAAAAGCTCCAGAGGTCTGGTTTTAGGGTTAGCATAGTGTATCTATTCTATCTCTATATCTTTCTCTTTTTGTGTATAAGTGTGTGTTTGTCCTTACTTTTGTGCACAAACACATAGTGTTACACTATACCTTTAGTTGCTGAGGCATTAGAGGGCTGTTCTTGGAGTTCTTGGGTGGATTCAAGCTTGAGGAAGCTGCTGGAGCATTGTTCTTGAAGAAAGTCTTCAAGGGTAAGAACCTTGCCCTTTATTCCCCATTCTTGCATAGGCTTTTAGCCATCTTTGCTTGCTGTTTTAAGCTTAGTATATAACATATAAAAGTTCTATTTTTACTTGCTTAAAATAGTTGTTTAAGGTTGTTTTGGTGTTTGGGGTTGTTTGGCCCCTCTTAGGCCTTGTTTGGCCCCCATTTTGTGCTATTTTGGTGAGCTCCGGGACCACCTTGTTTGGGCCTCCTCACTACTAAAATCTTGAGGGATTTCAATGGTGAGGATGGTGGTTTAAGGTCCTAAGAAGGAGAGGGCTATCCCCTCTCCTTGTTGTCTTCAAAATGTGTCATTTTAGCCTCATGTATGAGCATCTTGTTTAAGTGCATGTTGGCCATGTCTTAAGTGTTATTTGTGCTTATTTTGTCATGATATAGTACTATTTTTAATTGGTTTAGACACACCATGCTTGCATTGCATACTTGTCTTGTAATGCCATGAATTGCCTTAACATGTGCCTAGCATTTAGACTATCATGCTTACATGTTTTGGCTTAGCTTTGTGAAGCTTCTATGCATGTCTTAGTATGCTTGAGGTCTGTTTTTGGTTGCTTGGGTCATCCATGTTTTTCTTTGTATAGCTACCATGTAATCCCCCTTATGAGCCTTGAGTGTTGACCCCTCCAGCATGCTTTACTTGCTTTCTTTCAGTGGTTTGGAACCACTTACCATGTCATTTCAGTCCACATAGCATGCTTGTATACTTGCATTTATGGCTCCTTTGATGTTTCAAAAGGTTTGTGTGTTATGCTCTATGATTGGTTCATTTTGCATGCCTTTAGATTTAGGCCATTTAGATGCCATCTAGGTGTGCCCTTGACCTTGTTTTGGTCTGCCTTCGGGTGGTTTTGAGTCCCCTTGGCCCTCTGAGGCTTGGTTGGCATGGCCATGGTTCAAGCCCCTTGGCTTGCCTTGAGTTTTGGACATTATTGCATGCTATGCTTGTCTTGTTAAGTTGGTTTGGCACCCTTTTCTAACATGATTTTCAGAGCCTTATATGCATGCTATTTGCCCTTGTTTATCCCTTTTAAGTGTGCTTAAAAGTTGCTTCTTTATGCCTAAGTGTTGGACCATGTTTGCATGCATGTTTGTATGCGTTTTGGCCCTCATTCCCTTGGCATTTGGCCACTGATTTTGGCATGCTTGAGAGCTACCCATGTTAGTGTAAGTCCATCCCACCATGTTATTGCATGCATGCCTTGCATATTGTCGCATGCTTGCTCCATTTTACCTTGTGTCGCATGCCATGTGTAATTGCATCTTGTTGCATTGCTTGGGCTACATGACATGCTATTGCATGATTAGCTTGTAATACATTGGGCATGTATTCCCTCTTTTTAGCCACTTAACATGTTGTTACATGTTTGTGTGTTGTCCATGTTGCATGTTTGCATTACTTGCCCTCATGTTCATAGTGCATACTTAGCTCGCATGCCTAGGTTGCATTGCATCTTGCACGCATGCCTTGCCTCTTGAATCACCATGATGGAGGTTGGATCTTTATGTGTTTGTTTGGTTTGCATTACATTTGAAATCAAAATACACCACTTGGCCTCTTTGGCCATCACGCATTGGAATGCGCGAGTGGTGGTCTGAGGGTCGAGTGTTAAACTCTTTTGAGTCATGAATATGATAAGGAGTATGGTTGGTGCAAATATTGCTTGAAATGCATTGCCATGCCATGTTTTGCCGTCTGCTGTTGTCAAAACAGGTTTCTGCAAGCATACATGGTCGGCCGACCATCTCTACTGCCGACCGACCAAACATTTTTGGCCGAGAGCTATACAAATGGTCGATGACCACTCCCCTATGGCCGATGGTGTTCCCCCTTGGCCGGTGACCCTCCCAGTGTCCAGAGAGTGTACCTTGGGACTTTTGCAGTCTTCAGAGGAGCAGAGCAGGGTAAACAGAGGCAGCTTGTGCCTGGCATTGTATTTCCAAGCGAAGCCAATCCGAGCATGCGTGCACCCCTCTTCCCGAGGCCCTTTACTGCTTTCAGTGGCTTAATTGATTCATTAATTAGTTAAGTGTTGTATAATTTAATTAATTAGCTTGTAGGTTAATTAATTTGTATATTCTTTTAGTCCCTCCGAGCGAGGGCGAATGTGTAATAAGTGTCGATGCGTGTGTACATGTCTTCCAACCCCCACTTCTTTCTCCCTTTTACTTACCTGCTTTTAATGGTTAGTATTAGGTCATATTTAATTTAGCATACCTTATGCTATGCATGCGTGCATCCATTCATTTGTCTTGCATGCACCGGGCTCGGCACATCATGCTAACTGCATAGTATTTCAAATCTAACTTGAATACGTGTTATTTGTTGCATTCCGCATGCCATACTAGGATTAGCCAAGCCTATTCTAGTTACATTTTGTATGCGATGCATTAGCCACTTAACATGGACTTGGATCATACATTGATTGCTAACAAGTTCTTTGTTTTGGCTCGGAGTACTCGGTAAGCTTTTTATGCTTTAGCATCTTGCATGCGTGTGAGTGACTGCCATGACAGCATGCTTACCATGTGGCTATATGCTTATGTGATGTAAACTGCCTGAATGCCTGTGGGTGAAGGTTGGATTGTTTGAGTTGGAACAACTCGTTGAAATCCGTATTTTAGCCTACTTGTGAGTAGCAAATTTCAAATTGTCTTCCGAACGAGCGGATATGCAATGCTTTGTTCCAAATTAGGCGATCTAGTCTATACTTTTGTGTTGTGCGCATCACATAGTAAGATTAGCTAATTAATCGGAATAAGAATGCATTATGTTTTCAAAACTAGATATCATGGTTAGTAGAGGCCGATCTTTGATCGGGCGAGCGGGGGTGCTCATAGCTGACCTTCCCTAATCGTACCTAAGTTCCCGAGCCGAGACAACTTTGGTGATGACGGACACGTGGCCTTAGGCAAACGAGTCAGGGTTTCCTAAATTTCCCCATAAAATATATTTAGGTAGCGACTTTGCATTTGGCAAAGCAGTCCATGTTTGGCACTTCTTTCAAAAAATCTGTGTTTCAAAAATGATTTGCCGGATTTGAACTCTTTGGTGATTTATCAATCTCACATTGCACGTTGTGAGGTCAGATTAAGAACCAACACAAATTGAGTCCGAACTGTAGCATGAGGCCCACGTGGGCGCGTCTACATGGTCTAAAATAGCATGGGAAGTGATTCCAAATCACTGAAACAACCCAACTAAAGCATGCTAATGACTCACACACTCAAGGCTCACAAGCCAAAATGCAAAGAGGCTATACCAAACATGGCAAACATGATCAAATCAGTACCCAACAGACCTTAAGCATGGAAAAATATGGCCAAAAGCTTTAAGAAGTTAAACTAGAACATGCAAGCATGGAGGGGCAAATGCATGGCACATGTTATGACAATAAAAGGGGATTACTAAGCAAGTATGTGATGCATGTAATGAACAATAAATCTGACCAAAAATAGAGGTATAATATGACCAAATAACACCCAAAAAACCTCTGAAATAAAGCTAAGAACAACTAAGCATGCATGCTACCATTATGAGCCAAAAACATGAAGAAATGAGACACAAAGGGAGAGGGGTGTCCCTCCCCTATGCAAGACTTCAAAACCTCTTCTTCACCACTGAAAATCCACTGGATTTCAGTGGTGAGAAGGCCAATGCACAAAAGTATTCAAAGCTCAACCAAAGAAAGCACAAAAGGGGCCAAACAAAGCCTAAGAGGAGGAGGTCGACCCCAAACACAAATGAGACCTTAATGGAACATCTTAAGCATGAAAAATCATAGTTTTTATCGGTTATACACAAAGCTCAAAAAAGCATGCAAAGTGGGCTAAAAGCTGGTGCAAGAATGGAGAATATAAAGTAACTAGCTCACCCTTGAAGAACACTTGAAGAACAGCAAGTCCAGCCCCTTTATTCTGATCAAAACCAACTCAAAACTCTAAGAACAACCTCCCAACACCTCCAAAACCGAAGTATGGTGTAATACTAGGTGCCTTAGTGCAAAACTAAGAACAAAACACCATTTTGAACCCTCAAACACACACAAATGAATAGAGAGGGGGAGATATAGAGAGAGAGAGTGATATATGAGATATATTTGATGTATATGTCTGATTTTGTTCAACCCTTCAAAGGAGAAGCAAGGCTTCCTTATATAGCAAGATAAAGGCTCAAAGCTTCTAAAGGAAGCTAAAACAAAAGGGTCAAGTGGGGCAAGCTTCTCAAGAAAGCTAAGGCAAAGGGTGCAAGCTTCTTGAGGAAGCTAAGACAAAGGGTCAAGCTTTCTCAAGAAGCTTGGGCAAAGGGTGCAAGCTTCTCCAAGAAGCTTAGAACAAAAAGGGGGCAAAGGGTGCAAGTCCTCCATACACGTGTATGGAGGACAGATCTGTGTGCTGCAGCTGGCGCAGCTAGCACAGCTGGCATGCACAATGCCTAAAAAAGGAAAAAAGGAAGCCCCGGCTAGAAAATATGGCCGATTGACCAAATCAAAGGACGGCCGACCACCAAAGGTGCCGACCGGCCATCACCAATGGCCAGTGGCATCATGCCATGGCCGGTGAGGTGTCGGGATGGCCAACAAGCCTTCCTCTACCCTCAAAAGAAAAACAAAAAGTGTTTGGTGCAAAACCAAGCACAGAACAGTCCAGTTAAGAGATCCTGAGGCAAGGCGCGTGGCCGAGACCTCCGGGAACTCAAAGCGAACACGAACATGGATGATCACCGGGTGTTCAAACGATGACGTCCAAGTCTTGAGGATGGTCAAAAATGGGGTGTCTACACTCATTTGCCATTATAATCTAGGGATGGTCATTCACCGGGCTGGGCCGACACTATCTAATAAGGAATTTTGTATCCACCAAAGTCCTCTAGCCCGAACATCGAGCCTATATAATCAACTAAGATTCAGTCCTAAATAAATTATAATTCCTAAGTCCGTCCATCAGACCATATATATAAACTATAAAAGAATAAATAGATAAATAAATATCATAGTACTTGTTATTTTTTTCATAAATAAACAAAGGCTGATGGGTCATTACACACACCAAAACTAAACACAAAACTATACCAAATTCTTTCAAAATAATGGCAAGTCCAGGTATCGATCCACAGGAACAATTGTAAAATTAAACTAATTTAATTGTTAAATTCCTAAATTAATTTTGATGAAAAGATTGATTGTTCATAACCTAATTTAATAACAAATAAATTAAACTAAGTAATTAAATTATCAATTATAAATAAAATTGGATTTATTGATTTGGGGAAAACCTTGGGCAAAGAGTCCACCACTAGTCATGTAAATAGGGCTTTCCATTGAAATCAATTATGTTATGGTTCGAACGAGATAATGCTTTGCAACTACAAGTTCAAAGCATTTAACAAAAAAATCATCACATTCAATGTACGAGCACAAACCATCTCAAGTAGTACAAATCATTCACTCTAAGCTAGGGTAGTGACACGACTCGTCCCTTGTAGTATGGTTCGTCTCATACCTTGAATGTGAAAGAATAAAAAACTCTTGTATGGAAAACATTCAACAATCACAGAAAGTCGAATACTTGAAGAAATAATAGAAAAAATATATATATAACTTCTAAAACACCATACAATTATTCAAACCTTTACATAATTGAAAATCAAAAAGAAAAACTAATTACATGGCTAGGGTTTCATCAAAATCCTAGAAAAGAAGACTAGCCACTCATGGAGAAATGGGAAGAGGAAGAAGATGAGGAAGAAGACCCTATGGAAGTGTCCTTCAAGCTTTTTGGAGAAAATAACCCCTTCAAACCCTAACCTCTCTTCCTTGCAAAAATAATTTCAGAACCCTAATCCAGCCTTTTTCTTTCCTATTTATATTTATGCTGCCTTTCAAACAGGTTTAAAACATCGGGCCCGTTTTCCAAAGAAAAGTCAACGCACGTACGGAAAAGTCAATGCATGTGTGAGAAAGTCAACGCATGTGCGGGAATCTATTTTCTCTCCTAAAACTGTCTTTTTGCTCATTTTATGCTCCGACTATGTACAACCTGATTGACATTAAACACACATAAAATATACTATTTGACAAGCAAGTAAAGTTAAGAGATTCTAATTAACGGTCTCAATGTTGTACAATTCAGCCTTAAGCAAAGGCCTATAAAGCAACTAACCGTTAAAGATTCAATACCATATTAATTAAAACATTACAAAAAATTTAAACCAAACACACCCATAATTTCTTAAGTTCAAATTTTTTAAAACTAAACTGTTAGTAGTATATCAAACTGGAAAAAAAAAAAAAAAAAATCATAGTTTAACCTTCAAATTTCTTTAAACATTTTTTCGTGAATTGTCTTCAGCAAAAGAATGACCACTTAAACATCTTACAAATCATGTAGCCAACAATAAAAGGGTATATATATTTTCCACATATTATATAAATGAATTAATTAATTTAATTAAATATGTAATGGGTCAGGTCGAGCCAGGCCAAAAGTATAATTTTCAAACCCAACCCATTAATCAATCGAGCTGAAAATATCAACCCAACCCAGCCTTATAGGCTAAAACAATATTCCCAAGCCCTAAAATAATAGGATAGGACTGGACTGGGCGGATTGGGCAGGCTTGCAGCACAATGTCCACCCCTATTATAATCTCCTTAATTGTTACTGTTTGTTGAAATATTACATTAAAGTATTACATTTAGAAAAAAGTATACTAAGAAATTTTTTTCGAGTATTACATTTGAAAAAAGTACACTAAGGAGTTTTTGTTTTGTTTGTTAGTGTCACAACCCAAACTCGCCCCTATAAGTTCAGCGTCATAATCGGCCAGTAATCCTTGGATTACCAAAGGCCTCTTAACAGAATAATATATAATTAGGGGTTGCGGAAACAAATATACAAAATATACATAGTCCATTGAGCTGTACAGACATACATGGGACACATAAACTTAAATTTATGAGCATATATATGACGTCATAAAGGTACAGTACTTATACGTCATCCTATGTACATATAAACAGAAATTTGTTCATAAATCAAAAGAAACGAAGTCTTAAATATTCACAAAACATGGCCACGAGACTTAGCTTAATCCGGAACCTCCTCGGGAGGCGCAAAAGGTGGCTGACAACACAAAACTTTTCAGGCATCATCTTAGGCCTAGTCACGCGCCTGGTCACCTACATATATAATATAAATAGTGAGCGGGAGCCCAGTGCATAATAACAGAGTAAAGGGTTAAATGAATGATGTCCCATAACTAATTCAGAAACCAGAGTTCATATCAAAGACATGTTCACATTCGTTTTCTTGTTCAGAGTATATACAGAAATCAGAATTCATGCTTAATCTTACATGGCTTATCCGTTAGCGCTGACAGATCTCATACAGAACATCAAAGGTCATACTTGTCAGTTCCATAAGAAACCTCCGGCCAGGTACGGATAACTTGTCAATTCCATAAAGGAACCTCCGGACTGGGAACGGATAACTTGTTAGTTCCATAAAAGAACCTCCAGCCTGGTACATATAATTTGTCAGTTCCATAAAGGAACCTCTGGTCCGAGTACAGATAACATACTTGAATCACAACATAAATGCCACAATATTTGTCAGAGTTGGACAATCATTCATAGTACAAAACATAGTATTTCATAGAACAGATCTTATTCCATATACAAAAATTAATTTAACTTAAACATAACTTTACTAAATTATTACTCACAGATAACAGATGGCTCCAAGTAAATGGACAGAGTAAGCAATTTAGATATCTTGTGGCGCGTGACCTATATAGATACAGAACGAATACGTACTGAATTACACACCCAGAATCATCAACTTAGTTCTTTCTTGTCTTGGTATGTTTCTACTTTTTATCATCATTATTGTGTCTTAATTTTGGCCTAGGAATGCCTAAGATGCAAAGCGGATGCTAAAATGTACTTGAAAACACTTAACAAAACTTACTGAAAACAAGATCCTCGCTCGAGCGCAACTTCATTCGCTCGAGCGAACATGCAAAATGTGAGTGGTCTCTCGAGTATAACTTCTACCACTCAAGCAGTCTGTAAACTTTTACAAAAGTGGTGGCCGCTTGATTTTTTCGCTCGATGCTCGCTCGACGTTCGCTCAAGCGTAAGACTCATACCCTCGCTTGAGCGTAACTTCTGTCGCTCGAGTGGTCTGCAAAACACGTAAACTTCTAGGAATATACATTCTATGCTCGACCCAGCTTTTTGTTGCTCGAGCAGAAGTATGAAAATGAAGGTGGTCGCTCGAGCGCAGGATCTGTCGCTCGAGCGTGGAAACAGAATTCTGGAATTTCCAAATTTGCTTCCAAACTTCAAATTCAACCCCAAAGCTGCAAATTATGGTTTGTTGGGACAAAAACTTAAGGAACCTCTTGTAAACTTGGAAAAAATGGTGAATTCAAAATCATTTCGCAAAACCCAAGTCCGAAAACTTGCCAATCATGCAAAACAAAACCCAATTCCTTGATAACATAACATGACCATGACATGCATGGTATGAATAAGATTCCAAGCCTCCGATTTATGATCAAATAAGATGTTCTACTCAAAAACATGGTGAGTTCTTAAACTAAAACTAAGATATGAACATGCATGGTATAAATTCTTAGACAACATGCTCTAAATGTAATGTAATGCACATACATGTATATATACTCTACTCTTCTACTTCATTAAGCTTAACTCTTGCCTCAATTCACTTAATTCTTTTGAATACATGTGTTAAGTATCTTAAGTACACAACTAAAAGCTTGATTTCTTACCTTAGGTTCTCAATTCCTTGAATCCTAGTGAGTTCTTGCTCAATTCTTCAATTCTCCTTAATTCTCTAACAAATTCAAATTCCTTTGTTTGAAGACTTCTCCCCAGTCTCTCTCTCTCTCTCTCTCTCTCTCTCTCTCTCTCTCTCTCTCTCTCTCTCTCTCTCTACATGTTTTGTGTATGTATGGGCTCAAGAATGTGTTGAAATGAAGGAAAATGATGAGTGGAGGTATAAAAGGTGCCTTATATAGACTTGGATTAAGTAATTCATTAATTAGGTTTAATTGGGCATTAATTTTTCTAATTTAATGGTTCCGAATCGAATTTTAATTAAACCTACCATAATGTTCTAAAAATTCCAACGAACACATAAATCAAGTTAATTTCATGGCCGGATGTCGATAAGGCCTTCAATTTGTAGAACAAAACAGAAACATGAACAAATCTTTCTATGTTAAATAGATATAAACACAGATAAAGCAACATATAATGCAAAATTTCACTTTACTTACTTATTAGACATAATTAAGCATGGATTAACGTTAATCATGGGTCGGGATTGTTACCATTAGAGTGTTATATTTAAAAAAAGTATACTAAAGAGTTTTTTAGAAGACCATCTAAAGGTACTCAATGTCACATTATACTCGCCACATTGGAGTATTGTTACATTTCAAAAAAATACACTAATAAGTTTTTTGGAGTGTTACATTTAGGAAAAGTATACTAACAAGTTTTTTTTTCCAATGTTATATCATACCCATTATATTAGAGTGTTACATTTAAGAAAGGGTAAAAAAAAAGTGTTGATATGATATAAAATAAATTTAAAAGGATCTCATGAAATACCTTTTGAAAATAATAGGACTTATGTGATTATAAGAAGAAAAAAAAAAAGAAAAAGAAAAAAACTAATAAGTATGCTAGATTCTGAGAAAAAGAGTATTTAAAATTGTATTTTAAAAAATAATATGTGATTTTGATTCAATTTTTATTTCGCAAAATCTATGCTTAAAATTATCTGAGTCACATATTAATTTTGAGAATAAAATTTTGAATATCTTTTATGAAAATTCAAATTTAGTGTAAAACATTTGATAATTCTACACACACCAACATGATGGGATTATGACCCTCCATTAAAAAGAATTTTACTTTGATTGTTGTATTTATATTTTACGATAAATTACACTAACATCCCTTAAGATTTAGATTTAATACAGATTTTTCTTTTACGTTTGGAAAATGACACTGACCCCTTTATTAATGTATTTTTTTTGGGTGCTTTTATTTACACACCACTAATACTCTTAATACATTCTATTAATAGATTATATTTATATTCCAATAATATCCTCCAATGAAATATCATTAAGGACAAGATGAGGTGCATTTTATTTATTCAAAAGTTTCATATATTAAAAACACAAAATACTCTTCACACACTATCATTCCTATAGGGCTTAGAGTTTTAACATATAAATATTGTATTTCTTCATTATCTTCACTATTAATATACACTCACGATATTATTCATTATCAATTAGCTCACTTCATTTTCTTCTCTATTATATTTATTTTTCAAACTCAAAATATTATTGCCTTTGAAGATTTAAAATTTAAGAACATTGAAATCAACTACTTTTGAAGATTTGTACACTATCGATGACACTGAGATGGTTGGTTTCGATATAAATATTGAAGCGTTTATTTGAATATTGAAAATGTTAGTTTATGATTTAGTTTTTTGATTTTTTATTTATCTCGTTTGTATGTTGGGAAGATGAGCTTGTTTGCCATGTTTGGATAACTAGAGTTGAACTTTTACACAATGTTCGATTTTTTATATTTGAACAAAACAGTTTTGTTCAAATTATTTGGATTGACCAAATATTAAATGTTTATAAAAAAAAAATTAAACATTTTAAGTTAGTTCTGTTAAAATAAATTAAACTTTTATTTATTGTTCAGATATAAATGTTTGAACATGTTAAGTTTGTTGAACTTGAACATAACTAATTTGATGAATTTGAAACAATGACGAGAGACAAGATTTTAAGACTGACAATGAAGATCAACATTGGCGAAGATGGAGGCCGAATGAAACACTCCGCCGGTGATTTGAAACGACAAGACAACGAGATGTGACACAATGAGAGTTCAACACCAACTATGGAGATCAACACCGACGAAAATGGAGACTGAATGAAACCTCCGCCGGCGATGGAGATCAAGATCGACAAAGATAGTCTCTGTCGGTATCTCTTCTGAAGATTGTGGAGTTTTTGTTGTGTAGTGGTGAAGATGAAGAGTTTTGGTGTGTGTAATGGTGTGTGTAATGATGTGTATTTAAATAGTTAGTAATATGTTAATATAGGGTTGGTAATGGAAAGTTAAAGTGTGAACTAATATATTTTTAAACCCTAAAAGTTATTTTGTGTGTTTACTAAGTAATGGTGTGTACTGAGAGTATTAGTGGTGTAAATAAAATCACCCATTTATTTTGAGGGGGTTAATGTTGGGATGAAAAGGACATTTTTGCCCATAAACCTTTATATGTAGAAACAAATAAAAAATGTAGATATTTTATTCATGTCATTTCAGATAAAATGACAATCACCCTATTTGATTTTGAGTTTTTAAAAATAGTTTTCTGAATTTTCAATTCATATTTTTATATTTTTAATGATTTTTAAAATAAATATTTTAATATTTTTTTAAAAAAAAATTTAGATCCACTTATTCTTAATATACTTAAAAAGTAAAAAAATGCACAAAAAATTTTAAAAATTCAAAATGAATACAACAAAATACAAAAATGTGTTGAATTTTTGTATTTTATTTTATTTTTTTGTATTTGGTAATTTTTTTTAAAAGTTTATTTATATTAGGTGTATCTAAAAAATTAAAAATTTGTTTAAAATTTTAAAAAAATTCACTACAAACAAAAAAAAAAATTGAAAATAAAAATATATAAAAAAAAAAACTCAATTTTCTAAAATGTGGACTCAATTTTCTA
Organism: Camellia lanceoleosa; assembly: GCA_025200525.1. Classification (NCBI taxonomy): domain Eukaryota; kingdom Viridiplantae; phylum Streptophyta; class Magnoliopsida; order Ericales; family Theaceae; genus Camellia; species Camellia lanceoleosa. The sequence continues at coordinate 156,363,628 of CM045758.1, forward strand.
GAACCAAAGATGATGAATAATATCCTTTTGTAGTTTTTACCTACCTCAAGCCATATTTGGCGAGTAAATGAATTGCAAATGCAAATGTAAGTGAAATGGTGTAGTGTCTATTATGATTGGACCTTTGTTTCTGGTATACTGGTACTTTTAAATAGGGTATAAGGTTACAAAAGACTTTTAAGGCCCCAAAGGGCAAATTAGTCACTTAATTTTATTTTTATTTTTTTGCTTATGTCATCAAGATTCTTTTAATAGGTTTAATGTCCACTTCAGAGTAAAGGGGTTTATAAAATCAAAATATTAATTATAGAGGTGAGAATATAATTTTCAAAACATTAGGGGTGGAAATGTAATCGGACCAAACGTCAGGGGTGCCAGTGTAATTTATCCTATATTTTATGTCAACAGTTATATGATTAGTTTTGCATTCATAAATTGCATCATTTTAATTATTTGCATGATAAAAATGGCTTAATTCGTCAAATTGGACCTCCAAATTTATTATTTAAGCCCCCAAAATTTTCAAATGCCTAACAAAACAAGACATTATTTTGATATTTCTAAAATTTCAAAATACTTTGGACCGCTACTGCTGCATGATAAACTACTGACTCTTGTGAAATTTTTGTTAGGTGTTAATAAAGTATAAATAATTCAAAGTTTATTTGGAATGACTTGCTTGGTTTCATTGCATGGAAAGACTTAGCATCTCTTTCTCTCGAGCAACTCTTAGGTTATGTTTGTTTATTTTTTTGAAGAGAGAGATTGGAGTAATAGTTCATAAGATTTACTTTAGTAGCGTTTAGTTGGGGATATGAGTAAGGAGATTAGCTATCTCTTTAGACTAGTAATCCTCCCATTGGTGGGATTGCCAATCCCATGGGGAGTTATGATTAGAAATTAAGTGAGGGGATTAATAAATTTTCAAATGATTTTTAACCAAAATTTATATTTTTTAGAACAAAAAAATTTAGTAATTATAATATTAAAAAAATATTAGAAATTAAAAAATATTAATTTTATATGACAATACTATACTAATTTGGTAATGTACAAATAAACACAGTTTATCCTATGTCTCTAACCTAATACTACCATATTAATAATCGCCTCACTCAATTTTACCATACTTTTAATCCTCTCAATCCTATAAAGCCAAACAAACGTGGCTTTAGATCATAAATTTTCTTTCCAACGGAAAAATTCTTGTTTCTTTAACTTAATTTAAACGGTTTAAGAGGACATTAAATGAAAACAACCGCATATGAGGTTTTTTTTTTGGTAATATTAGGGATACCAAATTTTCTACTAAACAAAAGACCAAATGTCTCACATCGGTTTTGTAAACCCCACACCTATATAAGACATTTGGTCATTTATTTAGTAGAAAATTTGAGATCTATAACATTTTTCTTTTTTCTTTTTTTAAACTCAAGAATGCCAAAAGGCTTACAAAATATCAGCAGACAAGAGAGCATAGAGCATATGCAGTTGATGAAAAAATCAAGTCAATCTAATAATCTTAAATATATTAGTTTATGATATTTATTTACAAATAAATGCATGCAAATATTATTTAAAAAATTAGACTATCTATTTTTTAGAGATAAATGTAATAAACTAATTTGATTGTGGTTATCAGATCAATTTATTTATTTTTATAAATAATTTATACATTATAATTTAAAAAATAAAGGATTCAAATCATTAAGAGACAACCTTTAATAAGTCCCACGAATTCACACAACACGATTCATTCCAGCAGCAATGGTAGAGCGCCCTAATTTTTGTGGCTCAAATGGTTCGAATTTGCCAAAATGACGTCATTTTGAGTACAAAACAACATCAAAATTGTCAAAACGACGTCGTTTTGGCATTTTTCTTCATTCCAGCTTTTAAAGATAGAGAATCTGACTCCTGGTCTGTCAATAAAAAAGTTTATGGATAGTGAATTCCTTTTAAATTACGTATTTATTTATTTATTTTGTTTTTTTTTTTGTTAGAAAAATTACAATTCAGTCTATTTTTTAAAAAATAATTATAAATTAATGAAAAATTTTATAATTTTAATTATTAATAGGATAAATTACATTTTATATCTCTATACTTTGTACCAAATCTCACTTTAATCTATAAACATTAAATCATGACAATCAATTCCTTATACTTTTGATCAAATCTCACTTTGATCCCTACATATGAAATCGTAACAATCTAACCCCTTCACTTCTGGTCAAATCCTACTTTGATTTTTACACAAGTGTCAATGTTCCATTTTTGTTACTTCATTATTTAAGTTTTTAATATAATTCAGTCATTTGACAAGAATGTGATTACAAAATAAGAGTAAAATAGAAAAATTATCCACATTTCTCACCAATACATACTTTGTCTAATGTGATAAGCATATGAGAGTTATATAATATAATATATATAATTTTTTTCTCTTACCTTCATTTCGTAGTTACATTCTTGTCGCATGACTAAATTTTGTTAAGAATTTAAACAATAGGATAATAGGAAGAGGACATTGACACTTGTATAGAAAACAAAGTAGGATTTGACCAAAACTGTAGGAGTTGACTATCACAATTTCATATATAGAGACTAAAGTAAAATTTGATCAGAAATACAAAGAATTTATTGTCATGATTTTATATATAGGGATCAAAATGAGATTTGATATAAATTACAAGGGTACAAATGGATGGTTTGGGAAGATGGTTAAAAGTTGACTTTTTTTGATTTTTTTGTAAGAGAGAAAAGTGGGTTAAAAACTGAAAAATGACTTTTAATCCACTTCTCAAAACACTCCAAAATATAATTTGTCGTTTTTAATATTTATAAAATTTATTGTTGATGTAATTATTTTTTCGTAAACACCACTTATGTGATATTTTCCCTTTTTTGTTTCAATGGTGGTGGGTGGGCTAACCGTAGGGGTGGGCGCGGGTCTGTTGCAGCCACGAAACCTCCAATCTGCCATCCGTCCCCCAGATTAGCGGATTGAAGAAAATCAATCTGCATTCGTCCGCCAATCCGGCGGATGTAGATTGAGCGGATTGGCGGTTTGGCGGATAAATGCAAATCAGTTTGGTAATTTAAAATTATATAAATTTTTAACATAATTCAACTTGTGCACTTCCTCAAAAAAAAAAAAAAAAAAAAGGAAGAAGAAGAAGAAGAAAGTATTACAGTTAATGACTTAAAAAAATATTACAATCACTGCATGCTTCATCCAAAGCAAGAAAGTTTGAAACTTTAAATAGCACAATCACTGCATGCCTCATCCACATACTACAATCACAGCATGCCTCATTTACATAAAGTATTACAATCTGTGGTTCTTAAAATATAAAAACAATTCAAACCACTAAAACCATGAACAGAGTAGTAGTAGTAGAGATTGTATGTCTCTATATTGTTACATCTATATTTGTTTTCGAAAACAAAAACCAACCAGCTTATATCATATTTTCTATTTATTATTTTTAGAGATAGATTTAAAAACCAAAAAAATAGATAAATAATACGTTTATTTTTTTCAATTCAAAAAAGATATTCAAGTTGAAAACTTTTTTTCAACAGAATATTTAAACTCTTTTTTAATTGAAAACACAAACAGAATATTTAAACAAACTGAAAACACAAAGTCTTATAAATTACTTGGGGTGTTCGCAATTTGGCGGTTCGGTTGCGGCCAAAGTAATCTCAAATCCGCCATTCGTCTGCCAGATTGGCGGATTGGAGAAAATCAATCCGCAACCGTCTGTTCGTCATCACGCATCCGTCCAAAATGCGGCAGATCGGTTCGGTTCGGTCGATTTTAGCGGATCGGTATATCCGTTGCTCACCCCTAGCTAGCCGTCATGTCCCATGATCATGACCCCTTCCAACTCGTGAGTAGATTAGTTCACTTGGCAAGATTGTTTAGGTAATTCCATATCTTTCGGCAACTAGGGTTGTACAAACATTTTTTTTTACTCATTTTTTATTTACGAGTAATACAATAAAGAGTTAATTACCTAAAAGTCTTATTTACAAATCTTATGGTACCTTAAATTCTATTTAAGATTTTTTGAACCAATAAGTCCTATTTAATAAAATTGAGAATATTATCAGTTTTTCTCAAATTTTAAAAGTAAAAACATTATCAATTTTGCATACTAATGTTTCAGATAATTGTTTCACTAACTAATGAAAAAAAACAAAGCATGAGGTTAAACGTTTTTGTCATTCTATTTATTGGTTTGATTCAACTATCTAATAAAATCGAGAATATTATCATTTTTTTTTTTCAATTTTAAAACTGAGAACAATATCAATTTTTTTATTTTTAAATTTTTTTTTCTCTCTCCAGTTTTGCACATCAATGTTCCATTCAATTTTTTTAATTTTTCCAAAAAAAAATAAACTTAGTATATATATGTATATTTTTTTTGCACATACTTTTTTTTTAGCTTTTTTAATTTGAAAGTTGATGTTTTAAAGTTTTAAAAATCAAAGTAAATGTCAAATCATCATATTTCTTTATAGATAGTCATAAATGATGAACAATTATTATTTGAAAGATAATTCTGACTATTAAAAACATAATGGGACTTGAAGGTCCAAAAAATCTTAGTTAAGACTTAATGGAGTATAAGTTCATAAATTAGGAATTGTGTGTAAATGCCTCTACAATAAATTCATCCTTATCAATCTAGAAATTACTCAAAAATTAATTTCTATTAGCAAACATATAATTTAAGCCTAATCAATAGTGATCAGACTTAAATTAATTTTCACACAAACATAAAAAGATCAGACATATGGTTAAATTCTATACCTTAAATAGATTAAGGATTTTTTTGGCGGTAATTAAATAAAGAAGAAATAGAATAGAATATGTATTTTTTTCGCATGAATTTAAACAAGAATAAAGAATTAAAAAATGCAGCAATTGATAGAAGAAAAGAAATGGGGGTTGGAAAAAAACTATCACTAATCTACTCCTAGAGTTGCTAATTTGACTACTCCTAAATAGAAACTAATATCACGATGTGTGAGTGATTTGATTGATGATTCCTCTTTGTATCTCGCTTAACCTATTTATAAGCTCAACCACATGAGAGAAATAGAGGTGATCAAATCCCATGAATTCCTCAATAGGCTATGATTTTCTTAATATCATCCATATCTCATGTTCATAGGAACCACTATGCAGATTTGGTGATTGGCTTGGTCTTGACTTTTTGAGCTCAACAACTAACTTTTAAATGGATGCAATAGCTAACTTTTTGGCCCTCCATTTAACATGTTATCATGTCATGTTATTGTGTGGCGATTTTCCGATCACACTGCCCACCTTAGTAATTCAGCTGCAGAACACAGGCAGAATAGATGGCACCCTGCTGTCCTGTACAGAAAAAGAAGGCTCCGGCGGTGGTTCTTCCACCCGAGGGTACTCCGACGATCAAGTCAGTATATCTCTCAAAGATAATCAATAGTGCTAAGAACAATGCTCAAAGTATCAATTGTGTACCGTAGACCCACGGGGGTGCCTCTCTTTTATAGTTTACTCAATCCTAGTCCCACTAGAAACCTGACTTCTATGGACTCTAATTCAGTACTTACTTTGGATTTCTTAAGAGATAAGGATAAACTCCCTATGAGTATTACCCTTATCCATCCTGAAGTCTTTCTTCATCCTAGGACTCTTGTCCCTTCTCCGCTTACCTCGGATTCCGGTATTCTCGCAGATAACCTCGGCAACTCCGAGATCACCTCGGCATAACTACCACGGCACGTGGCACCTCGGCTGACACGTCGGCGTCACCCTGCCACGTGTTGGTACTTAGAAAATATATCCCCACAACTGCCCCCTAGGTTCTATTACCTCGGTATTCTAAGGTGATGGAACCTATATCGTTCCTCTTTCCAATTCATCGGCATAAGAACTCTTCAGTCGAGATCGTTCATTTCAGGCCGACATGTCTTCTTCTAAGAACAAGAATTCTAATGAACTCTTTTACGCACATGAGCTGTCATGCATCACTTTTCAACCGCTCTTCTTACGTGTTTCACCTTCATTGGTTCGTGTCTGTGACGCGCTTGTAAGCCGTCTTGCATCTGTCTGCGCCGTCTGATGCATGTGATATTCCAGGTGTATTAAATGCTTCTATTTTTGCCGTCGTTTCAAGTTTTTTGACAAAACTTTTGCCTCTTGCTTTTGTCTCTTCACTTTTGCAATCAATTTTACTTACTTTCTCTCTCTGTAAACTCTTTCCCTTGAATCTGCCATTGCTCAAACCTTAAGCTCTGCAACTGCTATTATTCTTCCATTCCAATGAAGCTTTCGTCATTCCGTTGTGTCTGCAACCGTCGCCTGACTTCGGCAATCTTTATACCGGCTTCATTTTTCCTGGTAAGCCACCGTTCCTTTCGTTCTTAACGCCTTCGATATTCTTCATTATTAGTTTGCCATTACTGTCTTGTTCAAACATCTATCTTGCGAACCACATATCTAATTGCTTTAATTTTGCTTTTGTCCATGTCTTGAACACTTGCACTGTTTCACCACTTTTTTGTCATTGTTCTTAACCCTATATCTCTTGTATTCTTTATACTTTTGAGAACCCTACCTCTGTTCTTGATTCTAAAACTTCATTCTTTGTTTCTTGTTTTCTGTGTTTCCTTCCAGATCTGTGCCCCCAATCTTTGCTTTCATAGATTCAGTTTTGGGATTTGTTTATAAAACCTACCAATTCTTAAGAAAAACTAAAACAACCCTTACCAGTATTTACCTAGGTTTTGCCGAGGTCTTAAAAACCCTTTAAGAACATCCCCTTTCTGAAGTCGAATACCTTTACGCCGACATTATGGGCATGTGGAAACATAGGGTAGATACCCCAACCAAACTTGAATACTTTAGGGAAGAATTCGCCATTCCTGCCGACGTCCATCTGAGACTGGCTGGGGATGACGACTCTATCATGCCCATAGATGATACGATGCCCTTTCCCATTGTTGCTTTTACTGAATGTGGACTTCGGCTTCCACTTAATCCCCTTTTTCGTGAAGTTTTCCATTACTATAAGTTGAACCCCATGCAACTTACCATTAACTCTTATCGAGTGATTAATGGTATTATAGCCTTAGCCAAATAGGAAAATGTCAGGATAACTTTGGCTGATATTCAGTACTGTAACACCATGTGTGCCCTCAATCTGAAAGAAAAAGGCTACGTCTATTATCTTAAGCCGATGTCTGCAGAGTTCAAAATTGTAGCCGACTTCCCAGACTCCAACAAGGGGGCTGGAGATGACTATCTCATTACCTCGGGAAATTGGGAGTTTGCCCCAGACGAGGATGCCCATCTCTACCCTCTTCCTCGGTCAGTTAAAGAGGGCAACGGTAAAAGCCCAGTGTCAATACTTAGTTGTTTCTTTTCAAGTCCTCAATACTCTGTCTGTTTCTAATGTCTATTCTTCTTGCAGATGTTCGTAAGCCACCGAAAAGCTTTCGCCAATCCTATGTCCCCAGCAAGGATTTGAAGAAGCTTTTGGACTTGCCAGTCTAGAAAAGGAAAGCGCATTTGCTTCTCAACTTCATTCCAACATACAAGTCGATTTTGCTCGACGTCCCTAAAAGGAAAAAGAAAAGCCTTTCTCCACCTTCTGCCACAACCCAAATTGTGTCTGTATCCTGAACAGATCAAGGATCAACATCAGATCTAGTTGATCAGCCATCAACTTTGGCCCCTTACTTGATCCCTGTACCTGAACGGAAACGTCGGCGAAGACTTGTCCGAACTGCTGAGATGGGTCGCGCAAAACCAGTTGCCAAAGATCTTTTGTCCAGCCTCCCTACCGATGTTGACGTTCAGCCAACACAGACCATGTCCCCACCGAAGCCAAAAAGAGTAAAAAAGCCCCAGCCACAGGCCAAAGTAACTCAGGTTCACTCTGAGGATAATTTGCCCATTTCTAAACTGGTTGAGAGTGAGAAGACTTCTTCTGTTCCTGCCAAAAGGTCTGCTAAGGCCTAACCCTCTGAGTCCTCCAAATCGAAGAAGCCGAGACGACGACTTCGGAGTCTAAAAAACCAGATATCCCCTGGGCGCCTGCAATCACTCTGGAAGATTAGCCTGTCATGGCCAGCGACAGTGCCGATGACATCAATATCGGCGTAGCCCTCAGTACTGCTCTTCTTCTTCCTGGCGATCTTGAAAAGAATGCTGAGATGAGCGAGTACGAAAACTATGCTCTTATGCTTCAACGTTTTGTTCAAGTAAGTTTCTTCACTTGGTAACCTATCTTTCTTCATCTTTTCATACTTGTAAAACTTTGTAATAACTTTCGCTTTATGCTCTTTCAGGCTGTTCAGCATGCCCACTCCTTCTCCATTCAATCTTTTGAGAATAGGGAGAAGTTAACCGATATGAAGAGGGAGTTAACTGCCCTTCAGAAAACCAACAAAAGTCTTCAATTAAAAATAAAGAAGCTGGAAGACCAGGCCGAGGTTGCCATTGCAGCCTAACAGGTAGCCGAGGAAAAAGCAGAATCTGTCGAAGCTATCAAAAAAGTTGCCAAAGCTCAAAAGATGGAGGCCGAGGAGAAGACGGCCCAAGCCGAGAAGGAACTTGAGAAGGCCCTGGCCACAAAGCAAGCTGAAATCGATGCAGCTGACGCGAAGGCATACGATCAAGGCATAGCCGACGTCACCGAGGCCTATGAAAAACAAGTGAGGGAGGCATGCAACAGGGGTTTTTCCCTTGGTTGGATGTCCCTTGCCAAACCTGAGGACTCGCCTCTCAGAAAGGCCGACGCCATTCCTCTTCCTTTTCCTCCACCTCCACCAGTTCAATCTGAAGGTGAAGCTGAGTCTGAAAATGAAGATGAGGATGAAGATGAGGCTTTGGTTAGGAAATCCAAGGGGGTTGTTGGGGCTAAGTCTCCTTCTTTGAATGAGCAGGTCCTGGACCTAACTCAGGACGATAATGGTGACGAAGTTGCCAAGGAACTTACCCCGGAGCAAGCTTCCTCCGATGTTCTTGTAGCCGACAAAAGCCTTGATGAAACCCTAGCTCAGATCGACGCCGATATCGAGGCGGAAAAGGCTGCTGAGGTATCTACACAACAATCGTCTGAGGTCCAGACCCAAGTTGCTGTTGATGCTGAGGAACCTTAATTTCCATGTTTTTCTTTCGTTTCTTTTGTATTTTGTGAGCTTTTTATATGGCCGATGTGTCGTCTTCTGAACAGTTACTCTTTGATTGTACCATTTTTTGTGAAAAACTATAACTGTTTTCTCTGAATGTTTCAATCTTTATTTTCTCTTGATTACTTCTATATGATTCTATACTTAGAATATTTTGCATGCCTTTCACACTTTGCCTCCTTTGTGCAATCTTCTCGGGGTCACATACCTCGGGTATAATAACTACAAGCTTTACTTCAGCAAGATACTGACCTGCAAACTTTTCATAAATTTCAACAAGTGTAAAACACATACTGTTTTAATTCCAACCTATAAACTTTCCTTAAGTTATAACAAGTGCTAAACAATGATCTACTTGTAAATTGCTACAAATTTCAACAAGTGTTTAAACAATATACTTAGCTTTTATTTCAACCTGTAAATTGCTGCAAATTTCAACAGATGATCAAATGTCGGCTTAACGTCATCTTGTAAATTGCTACAAATTTCAACAAGTGTTAAGCATCTTCTTCGGGTTAACCAACTTGTAAATTTCTACAAGTGTTTAAGCAATAACCTCGGCTTTACTTCGACTTGTAAATTGTTACAAATTTTAACAAGTGAAGATAAGGAATAATCTCGGCTTAACTTCAACTTGTAAATTGCTACAAATTTCAACAAGTGAAGATAAGGAATCAGCTTAACTTCAACTTATAAATCACTACAAATTTCAACAAGTGAAGATAAGGAATAATCTCGGCTTAACTTCAACTTGTAAATTGTTACAAATTTCAACAAGTGAAGATAAGGAATCAGCATAACTTCAACTTGTAAATCGCTACAAATTTCAACAAGTGAAGATAAGGAATCAGCTTAACTTCAACTTGTAAATCGCTACAAATTTCAACAAGTGAAGATAAGGAATAATCTCGGCTTAACTTCAACTTGTAAATTACTACAAATTTCAACAAGTGAAGATAAGGAATAATCTCGGCTTAACTTCAACTTGTAAATCGCTGCAAATTTCAACAAGTGAAGATAAGGAATAATCTCAGCTTAACTTCAACTTGTAAATTGCTACAAATTTCAACAAGTGAAGATAAGGAATAAGCTTAACTTCAACTTTTAAATTGCTACAAATTTCAACAAGTGTTAAGCATAGTCTTCTTCTCTTTGCCCCCAATGTGAACCTGAGTTCCACTTGGGTTCTCATTATTCAGAAATAATATTGCGCATCTTTTATTAGTGTAGAGGAATTCTGCTATGATTTTATTGATGACGTTGAAAAAATAACAAGGAACATCTAATGATAGAAAAATTTCAGATTTCAAGTGTTCCATGGTCTAGGCAATGCTTTGCCCTCATTATCTTCAAGTCGATAGGCTCCATTGCCTAATACCGAAGTGATTTTGTAGGGTCCTTCCCAGTTTGGGCCAAGCTTGCCCTCTCTGGGATCCTTCTTGTTGCCGACGACTTTTCTCAGGACTAGGTCGCCGATTTGAAAATCCCTTGGATTGACCTTCTTGTTGTAAGCTCTGGCAAGCTGTTGCTGGTATGCTGCGAGCTAAATTGTAGCTTTCTCTCTTCGTTCTTCCAAAAGATCCAGATCTCGGGCTAAGAGTATGTCATTAGTCCCATTCTCAACTCCCTGGGTTTGGATCCCTGGGATGCCGACTTCCAGTGGAATGACTGCCTCTGTGCCATAAGCCATAGCAAAGGGAGATTCCCCTGTTGATCTTCTCGGCGTAGTCCGATATGCCCAAAGCACGTTGGGTAATTCGTCTACCCATTTTCCTTTTGCTGCCTGCAGCCTCTTCTTTATTCCATCCAAAATTACTTTGTTGGATGCTTCTGTTTGCCCATTACTTTGGGGATAACTTGGTGTTGAAAAGTAATTCTTGATTTTGAATTTTGCACAAAATTTCTTGATGAGTTTGCTGTCAAACTGCGTTCCGTTGTCGACAACTATGGCTCTTGGAATGCCAAATCTGGTGATGATGTTTCTCCATATGAAGTTCTTAACATCCACATCTCGGATTTTGGCAAGAGGTTCTGCCTCTATCCACTTCGTGAAGTAATCTGTTGCTACCAGCAAGTATTTTCTCTGCCCAGTTGCCCGGGGAAGTTGTCCAACAAGATCCATGCCCCATCGGGCAAATGACCAAATTTGGTCGATATCGATTCGTCGTCAAGTGGCTAGTGTATCAAAGGTGCAAACCTTTGGCATTGTTCGCACTTCTTCACGTATGCTTCTGCATCTTTTTGCATGTAGGGCCACTAATACCCCTGGGTAATGGCCCTATGGGCTAGTGATCTGCCTCCAGCGTGACTTCCACAAACTCCTTCATGAATTTCATATAAAAAATCTTCAACCTGCAAAAGGTGTACGCACCTTAAGAGGGGTCCAGTGAATGACCTTCTGTAGAGATGTCCGTCTGCTGTGAGACTGAATCTTGCCGACTTCAATCTGACCTTATGTGCCTTCTTGCAGTCTTCTGGCAGCTTTCCTTCTTTCAGGAATGCAACAATCGCATCCATCCAGCTTGGCCACATGTCCACACACATTGCTTCCTGCTTTGTGTTCTGTGGTTCTATGTTTGGGCCCGACATATAGTCAATCATAATTGTCCTTATTTTTCTAGTCTGCATTGAACTTGCTAGGTTGGCCAACGCGTCGGCGTGGCTGTTATCATCTCGGCTTACTTGGAGTAGTCAGCAGTTCTTAAATAAGGCTGCCAATCTGATGACCTCTTTTGCATATGCCGACATCCTTTCGTCTTTGGCTGCGAATTCTCCTGTTGACTGGTTAACAATAAGCTGTGAATCACAAAAAACTATTATCTCATCTGCTTTTGCTGCTGCTGCCAGTTTTAGCCCTGCAATTAATGCTTCGTATTCTGCTTCATTGTTTGAGGCCTTGAACCCCAAATGGATGGATTTTTCTATTATTTTTTATCTGGAGATATCAGTAGTACTCCTGCCTCCGCTCCTTGTCGGTTTGAACTTCCATCGACAAACAGTCTGAAGGAGTCGCCGATATAGATGCTGCAGGGTCTGAGTTTTTCCTTCCTTTGTTCTTTTGCCTTTGGCTGGGCTTCTCCTTGCTTGCTGGGACAACATTCATCTTGGCTCAACGGAGCCCGATGTTCGTTGGATTCCGGGGTGAACTCGGCCACGATGTCGGCCAAAACTTGGCCCTTAATTGCTGTTCTCGGCCTGAACTCCAGGTCGTACTGGCCCAAGGCCACTACCCATCTTGCTATCCTTCCAGTTAAGTCTCCTTGCTGTAACAAGGGTTTCAATGGGTGCTCTGTTAGCACTACAATCTTGTGTGCCTAAAAGTAATGGTTCAACTTCTTTGAAGCCATCACTAAGGCTAGCATTAATTTCTCTAGGGGTAGATACCTTGTTTCTGCGTTGGCCAAGGTTTTGCTTACATAGTAAATAGCCTTTTGCTCCCCTTTTTCTTCTTGGACTAACACTGCGCTTACTGCGTGTTCTGAAACTGCTAAGTATAAAAAACAGCTCTTCCCCAGGTCTAGGTGTTGAGAGGACTGGAGCCGTAGTCAGATACTTCTTTAGGTCAGCCAACACGGCCTCACATTTCTCTGTCCAGAGGAAATCTGTGGCTTTCTTCACCAAGTTGAAGAAAGGTTTACATTTGTCTGAGCTTTGGCTTATGAACCTGTTTAGGGCTGCGGCCCTTTCGGTAAGCATCTGTACCTGTTTTGCCGATGTTGGGCTCTTTAAATCTAGGATGGCCTTGATCTGATCTGGGCTAGCCTCAATGCCCCTTCTTGTCACCAGGTACTCCAAGAACTTACCAGATCCAACTCCAAACGCGCACTTTGATGCGTTGAGTCAGAACCGATATGTTTTGAGGATTTCAAAGACCTCTTTTAGGTCAGAAAGATGACCCCTAGGCTCCTTGGTCTTCACGACCATGTCATCGATGTAGACTTCTACTGTTTGGCCAATCAAGTGTCTGAACATCTTGGTTACCAACCTTTGGTAAGTTGCTCCTGCGTTTTTCATTCCAAAAGGCATTACTCTGTAACAGTACAGGCCTTTTGGGGTGATAAACGCTGTTTTCTCTTCATCCGGGGGGTACATGGCTATTTGGTGGTACCCCCTATAAGCATTTAGGAAGCTCATCCTTCCATGTCCAAATGTGGCGTCCACTAACTGGTCAATCTTTGGTAGAGGAAAGTTGTCTTTGGGACAAGCTTTGTTTAGGCTTGTAAAATCTACACAGACCCTCCATTTACCATTCTTTTTCTTTACTACCACAATGTTTGATAGCCATGTCGAGTAATCGACTTCTCTGATGGTCCTGGCCTCCAGAAGTCTGTCTACTTCCTCTTCTACTGCTTCGACGTGCATCAACATCGGTCTTCTGGCTCGCTGTATTACAGGCTTGGTCAACCTGTCGACATTCAGTTTGTGGCATGTGACCTCAGGGTCAATGCCAGGCATCTCATAAGGTGTCCAGGCGAACACCTCAATGTTTGTTCTCAAAAAAGCTTCCAGCTCTCTTTCCTCTTCTTCGGCTAAGCTTGAGCTGAGAAGAAAGAAGTGTTCTTCATCGCCCTCCTAGATGAGGATTTTTTTAGTGCTTCTTCACTTTTCTCGGCCGGCTCCTTGCCGACATTGTCTAGGACCTCCATGTCCTCGTCTTCGATTTCCGCCTTCTCTGGTTCTCAGATGTTGCAGGTTGATTTCATTGCTGCCATGGAGCAAGTTTTTGCCTGCAGTTGATCTCCTCTAATTTCTTCAATCCCAAGCTCTGTTGGGAACCGCAATAGTTGATGCAATGTTGAGGGAACTGCCCCCATTGCATGTAACCATGGCCTTCCCAAGATGATGTTGTATGGTAAGGGTGTGTCAATCATAATGAATTCCGTCTTGATTTTCTTTGTGTCGGCTTGTATTTCCAAGCTTGTTGCGCCTAGTGGCCATGTCGACATTCCATTGAAGCCGACCATCGGGCCATTGGATCCTTCCATGTCATCTGGGTGAAGGCCCAGCTCCTTGTAACATCTAACGTACATGATGTCGCAAGAGCTGCCTTGATCAATCATGATGCGCTTCACTTGGCACTCCCCAACTTGGAGGGATATTACCAAGACATCATTATGCGGATGTTGGACCATCTCTAGGTCGGCTTCAGTAAAAGCTATCATCGATCCTTGGCACTCCTCTGGCCGATGTCTCTTTTCCCCGACTTGGTAGACATGTTGTAAATGCCTTACCCTCTGGGTCTCTCCTCTGACTTCGTTCTCGTTGACCCTTGAGTGGATCACAGTAACCACCTGTGGTCCCCCTGCCTGTGCTTGCTGTGCTGGGGGAGGCAGGGTTACTGGTGCTTGAGGCAATCTTGCATGTTCTTCTCTTGTCCTGGCTTCATCGACAAGGTCTCTCAGATGGCCTTGTCTCACTAAGTCCTCTAAGTGTGCTCTTAGGGCTTTGCAGCCCTAGGTTGGGTGCCCCTCTTCATTGTAGTAAGCACAACGCCTACCAACGTTCCTTCCCATGTATTCTCCTGGGGCCTTTACCGGTGCTCTGAAATAGGGTTGGTTTCGGATTTGATCCAGGACTTTGTGGACCGGGATTCGGAACACAGTCGTCACTGCCTGTTTAGCCCTCAATTCTGTTTCTTGTTTGTTGAACCCGTTGTTACCTCGGCCTCGTTTCAGCGAGCCATTGGTTCTTTCTTGTTTTATCTCTTTATTCCCCAATGTATCTTCCTTGGCTCTGGCATACTTCTCGATTCTTGCCATATGCTCCTCCATGCTTTTTGGCAATGTCTTTGCCAAAGATTTCCGTAGTGAACAATCATCTTTCAGGTCGTTCTTGAAAGACACGACCGCCACTTCTTGGTTACATTCGGGTATTCGATTGAACACCTCGTAGTATCTTTTTGCATAGGCCCTAAGGCCTTCATCCTTACTGATCTTCAGAGCCATCAATGCGTCCACCCTTAATGGCTACAACTTGTTTGTCACGAACCTGTCCACAAACATCTCGGCCAAGCCTTCCCAAGTCTTTACGCTTCCCTTTGGCAGTTTGTGGAACCAATCTGATGCAATCTCCCCAAAGGACGAGGGAAACACTTTGCAGAGCAATGGCTCGTTTCCACTGTATAATGCCATTAAGTTCAAGAATAATCCAATGTGGAAGTTAGGGTCTGACTTACCATCGTATATTTGAAACCTCGGCATACTGAATCTCTTTGGTGCCTCAAATTTGTTTAGTTCTCCCGAGAACGGTGTTCTCGGCTTGTCGAGTGAGTTAACCTCGGCTTCAGCATTCTGTTCCTTCCTCTTGAGGTAATTTCTCAACTCTTCTTTACTCCTCCCCGGAGCTCAGCTATCTTTGGACTTCAGTCTTTTCGGTACACTACTTTCGGCCTCGTGGTGGACCTGTTTTGATCTTTTTCCATGGGTTGTGTCAAAGCAGAGCGCCTGCCCTTGGACATGCCGATGTTCTTTGTGCTCTGGGTCCTTCGCGTGATATGTCCTTTGGGACTTCTCTTGTCTCGGCTCCTCTCGTCCGGCTTCCCTGGAAGGCGGGTAAGAGTGCCTTCCGCTCCTGGTGTGCTGAGGTGCTTCGGGAATTGTTTTCCTTCCTCCCTTCTGGGTATTAATTGATGGAATCGGCGTGTCCTGCAGCGGGTACGGTGGCTGCATGACATTGTTTTGCATCATGAAGTTGACGACCGACTGCAGGTCTGCCAACTTGTTTACCAATTCTTTTACTTCCTCATCCCTCCGTAGGCACCTATCCCTCCATACCTGGAGGTTATCTTCGTTATAGTACCTGCTTTGGTTTGTCTTCTTTGAAGTGTCACCCTCCTGGCCGACATCTTTTCCTCCGTGCCCCTGGTTACGAGTTTCTGCATTGTGGTTGTCCCCTTCGACATCAAGGTTGATAGGTTTGTTACTCCCAGTAGGAGCGTCGTCCCCAATCTTTTCTTTCTGTCCGTTACTGGCCATCTATTTGTCTTTCTTTCCCACAGACGGCGCCAAATTGTGTGGCAATTTTCCGATCACATTGCCCACCTTAGTAATTCAGCTGTAGAACACAGGCAGAATAGATAGCACCCTGTTGTCCTGTATAGAAAGAGAAGGCTCCGGCGGTGGTTCTTCCACCCGGGGGTACTCCGACGATCAAGTCAGTATATCTCTCAAAGATAATCAATAGTGCTAAGAACAATGCTCAAAGTATCAATTGCGTACCGTAGACCCATGGGGGTGCCTCTCTTTTATAGTTTACTCAATCCTAGTCCCACTAAAAGCCTTACTTCTATGGCCTCCAATTCAGTACTTACTTTGGATTTCTTAAGAGATAAGGATAAACTCCCTAAGAGTATTACCCTTATCCATCTTGAAGTCTTTCTTCATCCTAGGACTCTTGTCCCTTCTCCGCTTACCTCGGATTCCGGTATTCTCGCAGATAACCTCGGCAACTCCGAGATCACCTCGGCATAACTACCACGACACGTGGCACCTCGGCTGACACGTCGGCGTCACCCTGCCACGTGTTGGTACTCAGAAAATATGTCCCCACTTGCACTGTTCATAGGAACCACTATGCAGATTTGGTGATTGGCTTGGTCTTGGCTCTTTGATCTCAACAACTAACTTTTAAATGGATGCAATAGCTAACTTTTTGGCCCTCCATTTAACATGTTATCATGCCATGTTATGGCATGCCCTTAACATATCTGTCATGCTATGTTAGCATGCTTGTTGACAGAAATAATAATAATAATAACAACAACAACAACAACAACAACAAATGTGACCAAGGTTATTATTTAAAAATAGTCTATGATTTCAATTGATAGGCCATTATCAAATTTAATCATAATTAATAGGTCACAATTGACAGAAAAATAAAATGTGGTGCCAACAATCTCCACCACATCTCACATAGACTCTACATTACACAAATTAATCTTCATCACATAATCAATTACCCAAAAAAATTTGTGTGGGTATGTATGGGTCCCAAAAAATTTGTATGGATATGTATGGGTTTCCAAACTTTCCCTTTATTATTGCATGCCACATCAATTTCCAAGGAAAGTTGGTTAAAAAAGCCTAGGGAAACTTACGTATAGGTTCTAATAAGTAGATTTATTGTCCAATAGGTTCTATGATAATTAATAGCATTTTTCATCAAACATTATTAAAAAATGTCATTAATTGTTAATTTTTAGCGATATTTTAAAAAATGTCACTAATTATTAGTTTTAATGACAGTTTAAAAAAATCATCACAAAAAAGTCACAATTTTTTAATTTTTAGTGACAGTTTATCACAAAAAAATAAAAAATAAAAATCACTAATTATAAATTTTAGCAACAATTTATAAAAATTGTAACAAAAAAAAGTTGCTAATTGTCAATTTTTAGTGACCTGCAAAAAATTATCAGAAAAATTTATTTTTAGCGACGATTTTACTAAGACTTATTTTCAATAGGACTTGGTGGAATTTAAGTTCAACTATTATGACCTATTGATAATTTACCCAAAAATTTATTTGTATAGAAATTTTATCTTTATCTTTTTTTGTGCTTAACTGTATTTTATTTTGATAAATTTTAAAATTAGGCAATCATTATAAATTTTTTTTGTGGTTCCAACGAGCACTATAACACAAACTCATATGAAAATATAATGTAAATATTCACAAACACATAATTAAACTGATTTGAATATCATGTCGATTATAAACTATATCTCATGACGATGTGAGAATTCAATACTATCAAATATTAATATTCACATCAAACCATTGTAAAATGTGATTCAATGTGGATGGATGACAATAAAATACAAGGAAAATAGTTTGTGGCACTAAATTGGGGGGCATTAATGCCCCTAATTTCTATTTTAGGTAACTGTTTTGTTTTTTTTTTTTTTTTTTTTGCCTTATATAAAAATTAGGGGCATTAGTGCCCCCAATTTAGTGCCACAAATCAAAACCCAAAATACAAATAACCAATGTGAATGTGTAAATTGATTCAACATATCAAACACAAAAATATTACGAGCCACTATGATGACAAGCGCATTAAACACAGAAATCTATACTATATATATAACTAAATTTAGTTATTTTGTAAAAGTCTCTAAATATTTATTCCTAAATTTTCATCATTTTCATACTCTCTCTTTCTTACGTGGCAACCTTCTTTGATTGCCTTTCATGCTTTCTATTTTTCTTCATTTTCTATTTGTTTAATTAATTAAAATGAAAATTAATTTCATTACTTATGAATAAATATTTGAATTTCAAAATTCCTTCATATAGATTAACATATAAAAACTAAAAATTAATTTTATAGTCTACAGATCAAGATAAAAATTAAACAATTAATTTTAAAAAAATTAATTTCATAACTTATATATAATTTAAAATTTCTTTCTAAAAATAAACATATAAAAGTTGATAAATAACTTATAAAAATTAATTTCATGGCCTACAAATAAAGATAAAAATTAAATAATTGATTTTAAAAAAAAAACGAATTCACTCCCCCCCCCATTTTGTACTTTAATTAATTTCAATATAGATAAACATATAAAAATTCATAAATAATTTATGAAAATTTATTTCATGGCCTATAATTAAATAATTGATTTTTAAAAAAAATGAATTTACTCCTTCCCCCCCCCCCCCCCATTTTGTACTTTGATTAATTTCAATATAGATAAACATATGAAAATTCATAAATAATTTATGAAAATTTATTTCATAAGGATAAAAATTAAAACAATTATTTAAAAAAATTAATTTCCTGGCTTATAAATAAACATATAAAAATTGATAAATCTATACCAAAAGCATTATCTAAATTTTTATTTGGATTTACTCCTATTTTCTCTCTCCCTCTATCACATATATTAAAAATTAAAAATTTTGAAATAACGAAATTTAAATGAGGATATGATTTGTTCTTATCTATAATTTTGTGTCTTCTTTTAAATTCTTAATCTCCTGCTCATAATTTTCCCTTTTATTATTTGTTATTATTAATTAAGTGATAAAGATAATATATATATATATATATATTTTTTCCAATCAATACTTATCCCTTTTGTTTGAACTTTTTTTCTTCTTTATTCTTTAACTTCCCATAGTTTAATTTCTTAAGATGAAGAAGCACAAAATGCACAAGAGCACCTTGAATGCCCATATTTTCAAATGATTTAGGATTTTATTCATATGTGCCTTTATGTTCAAATCATTTTATGTTTTAAATAAATTGTACTTAGATTTGGTTAGATTATCTCTATTTTAGTGGTTGATTGCATACTTTTGAGTGCAAAGCAATTATATTATTAGAATGTAATTCCATATTGTTTGAAAATTATTTAAGAATTTGTTATGAATTCATATACAATAGGAAGACTATGTTAGCTCGGACTAAGAATACTAATAATTGGATGACGAAGGCTATATGAGAGGATGCAGTACAAAAATCTTACAAAATAAATTTTCGTCACTATATTTATTCAAGATAATAAGTTGATGTTATTTCTTTTAATTGTTGAAATAGTTTGCATTGGATCATTGTTATGTGTGTGTGTTATTTTATTCTTATTATTTTTTTATTATAGTATTTCTTCAATCCCATCTCTTAATTTAGTCTCTCTCTGAATTTTTTTTTGTTTTTCTAATAATGAAGTTTAGAATTAATTTGTTAAAAAATTTGTTTTCTTGATACTTATTTTATTGAAGGATCCATACGAGTAACACTTTCATACGACATATGAAATTAATGAATAGAACACAGAGATGGTAGTGAGGTACTACATATTTGTCGATCTCTCTTTATTATTATTAGTTGATTTTCTATATTATACTATCAATTTAGAGCTCATATGATTTAATTTAATATCCATGACTTTAGTTGCATTCGACAATTGTTTTGTTGAGTAGCCTATATAATTTATTTGTTAGTGTATAATGATTAAAACTATCATTTATTATATTTTTTCAAATACAATTCAAATCGTTTGCCATCATTTGTTTATAAATAAAATGGATTAAAATTATAATTTTTATAATCCTACTAAGTTCTTATTTTGACTTTTTTTCTTAAATATTGTAGGAACTATGCAAGTATTATTCAAGCAATGAAGAAAATGATTATGGAGAATGAATTATACTCATGACATGCGTGTGTCATTGATAGAGGAGATCAAAGACAGAGAGTTGCTAACAAAATCAATTGATGATTTATTCATTTGTATGAGAAGTTTTTTCTATGAGCAGGGTAACAAACTCATATTAAAAAATTCAAAAAATTACTTAGAAATTATAATTAAAGGTTGAGATTTATTCATACTTTGGTCCCACAATAATAAGGTTAAAGACACACCATTGATTTAAAAGTCTAATAAATTTATTATCACTTTTTTGAGTTTATAGAGTTTATCTCTTTCAATTTTTTTTTTTTCCCCCCACATGACGCTATAGTTTGATACAAATTATTTATACTGTCAAGTGATTGTGACAATATTACTCCCAACAATCTTCATAATTAATAAATTTTTATGCATATCAAATTTTGTTGTGAAATTTTGTGAGTTAATTATTGTTAACATCTACCATGATTCCTATCATGACTTGCTGTAATTAAGATATAATTCAAGATTAAAATGATTTATTTATCACACAAAATATATATTGTCATTTTTTTCATGCATCGCACGGATTACTGTTAGTTAATAGAAAGAAACTAACGGAGTTTCACCCTGCGTCCCGCCTCTGCATATAAAATTTGAAATAAACGTGTCTCCACCGCCCATGACTTCATGACAACTACTTTATATATATATAGAGAGAGAGAAAAGATAGGGATCATGAAAAATTTGTCATGAAAATGGTCATGAAAGAGTTATGACCCTTGGATTACCTTGATTAGTGTGTGGCACTTTATTCTAAGTGTAATCCAAGGGTCACAAAACTTTCATGACCATTTTCATGACAAATTTTTCATGACACCTAGCATTGCTGATATATATATATTATACGTAGACTTCTCTCTCCATTGACTCCTGCTCTTTCCATTTCTTCGGTGGAAACAATCATCGATTTGGTTACGAGCTCAAAACAAATTGAATTGAATTCCCACTAGAGTGCTTCTTCCTTGTCACAAATTCAGAGGAATCAATGGCTATTGGAGAGCTCTTAATCGCCGCTTCAATCAAGTTTCTATTTTAGAAGTTGGCCACTTTAGCCTCCGGCGAGCTGTCCAACTTTGCATGTGAGAGCGCGGAGAGTCGTACTCTGTTGACAAAATGGAGCAGAACTTTGGAAGAAATTGAGGCAGTTCTCGTTGATGCTGATGAGAAGCAAGTCACCGAAAGAGGTATTAAGATTTGGCTTGAAGATCTTCAGTACTTGGCTTATGACGTCGATGACATACTCGAAGAGTTCTCCACCGAAGCTTAGCGACCTAAGTCCATGATCACCACCAAGGTACGTGCACTAATTCCAACCAAGATTGTCAAATTAGATGAGATCACTACCCGATTCCAAGATCTTTTGGAACGTAGAACTGTGCTTGGCTTGCAAAAGGTCGGTAGTAGAAGTAATGCAGGGACATCTGCTAAAGCTTGGCAAAGACCACCCACCACATGTTTGATGAATGAACCTAGTGTATATGGGAGGGATGAGGATAAAAAGAAGATAATTAAGTTGCTCTTACTAGGTGTTGAGGAGTCGAGCAATTGCAATATTGGGGTAGTTCCGATTGTGGGTATGGGTGGGGTTGGCAAGACCACCCTTGCTCAGATGGTATACAATGATGACATGGTCGGGAAGCACTTTGAAATAAAAGCATGGGTTTGTGTCTCTGAAGATTTCGATATTACACAAGTAAAAAAAGCAATTTTGGAGTCCGTCACTTCCTAGCCTTACAATTTTGGTACCTTGGATCAAGTCCAAGTCCAACTAAAGCAGATTTTGGATGGGAAAAAGTTCTTGATTGTTTTAGATGATTTTTGGAACAAAAAACACAGTGATTGGAGCAGTTTGAAGAGTCCTTTCAACGATGGAGCCCGAGGAAGTAAAGTCATGGTAACAACACGTAACACAGATGTTGCGTTGATGCTAGGAACCGTGAAATATCATCACTTGAAGCAATTATCAATGGATGATTGTTGGTCGGTGTTTGCACAAAATGCATTTGAGAACACAATTATGGAGGCAAGCCCAAATTTGGTTTCAATTGGTAGGAAAATAGTTGAGAAATGTGGAGGCTTGCCTTTGGCTGCTAGGACACTTGGTGGCCTTTTACGTTGTAAACTAAGAGACGATGAATGGAAAGATGTATTGAATAGTAAAATGTGGGAGTTATCAGATCAGGAAAGTGACATTCTTCCGGCTTTGGGGTTAAGTTACCATCACCTCCCTTCACATTTGAAGAAGTGTTTCGCATACTGTTCAATACTACCCAAAAATTACCGACTTACTGAAATGAATCTAGTTTTATTGTGGATGGCTGAAGGCTTCATTCAACAACCAAAAGGAAAAGGAAAGAAGCAAATGGAAGATCTTGGGCACGAGTGCTTTCATGAATTGTTGTCCAGGTCATTTTTTCAACCATCAACTATTGGTGAAAGCTCAAAATTTGTGATGCATGACCTCATCATTGATCTGGCTCAGTTTGTTGCAGGAAAAATTTGTTTAGGTTGGAGGATAAGTCGAAAGTTAACGAGCAGTACAAAAATCTTAGTAAGGCTCGCCATGCATCTTACATGCCTGACAAATATGACGGTATCAAAAAGTTTGAGGCATTTTATGATGCCAAACATTTACGTACCTTTTTACCGTGTAGGGGATATTATGGAGGTTATTTGACCAGCAATGTTCCCCATGATTTGTTGCCAAAGCTTAAACGTTTACGCGTGCTTAATTTGGGTGAATATCAAATAGGTGAACTGCCAAGTTCGATCGGACATTTAAAGCATTTGAGGTATCTTGATCTTTCGGGAGCCATATTTTGTTCATTACCCGAATCACTGTGCACTCTCTACAATCTACAAACACTCATATTAAGATATTGTATACATATGAAGAAGTTGCCTACAGCCACAGGAAACCTAATTAACTTGCGTCATCTCAACAATACTGGTGCAAATTCCTTACAAGAAATGCCATCAAAAATAGGTCAGTTAACAAGTCTACAAACATTGTCAAACTTCATTGTTAGCAAAGGAAATGGGTTCATGATAAGAGAGTTGGGGGACTTAATTCATCTTAGAGGGGCACTTTGCACATCCAGGTTAGATAATGTTGTGGTGTGAATTTTATTGTATTTGCATTTTATATTCTTAATTAAGGGTAATTTAGTCTTCTCGGTTATTAGGGTTTATTCTATGAGATTATATATTTTGTACTTAGCTTGGTTTTAATTAATTTGAATAAAACAGAATTCCTCTTTTCAGTTATCATGGTATCAAAGCCATACAAATGGCTGACCTAGCTTTGTTGCACATCGTCTTTGTTAGTGCCCTCTCTTTCTCATCTCGTAATGGTCTATCTCTTTGTCGCAGACCATTGTTCATGGTTCACTCTCTGAACCATTCGATTGAAACAGGGGCTTCATCTCTCATCTTCTCTCTCTCTGATTGCTCATTTGCTACTTTACTTCACAGCAATCATAGGAAGACTTCGCAATCCATGGTTCACGACTTCTCTCCCATTCGCAGGTCGTTCCCTTGTGTTTGATGTTTCTTTCGGTCGACTTGGACAACCAATTCGTGGCTTCCTCTCTCTCTCTGACTTTGACAACCAGTTTGTGACTCTCATTTGCATCTTCAACAACCTGTTATGCCCTACTTTGTTCGTGGGTCTTTTTCAGTTCGTGGCTTCTCTCTTAAGCCTTTGCAGCATCTGTTCTCAGTCTTCGCAACATCAGTTTGTATCCCTTTGTCTGGTAATACTCTGACTAGTGACACTTTGTGGTTTAATTATAGCAATATGGCTGATGATAAATTACAAGCTATCACTACTAAGTTAGATGGTACCAATTACTCTTATTGGTCACATGTCATGAAGAACTTTATAATGGGTAAAGGCATGTGGAACTATGTTACTGGTGTAACAATTAGACCTATGGAATCCCAAGAAACTGAGGCTGATGTTGCTAAATGGGATAAGGAAAATGCACAAATTCTTACGTGGTTTCATAATTCAGTTCAAACTACTATTGGTATGAATTTTTCCAAGTATTCTACTTCTAAACAAGTTTGGGACTATTTGAAAACTATGTACCTTGAGTCTAACTTTGCAAAACAGTATGAACTTGAGATGTCTATTCGCAGTGCTAGTCAGAAAGATAAGTCCATTCAGGAATTCTACAATGAGATGACAACTTATTGGGATCAGCTTGCTTTAATGGAACCATCAAATTTGCAGTTACTTGATAATTATATCAAGTATCGGGAGAAGCAACATCTAGTTCAGTTTCTTATGGCCCTTCGTGATCAATTTGAGCCACTTTAGGGAGCTATTCTTTATCGGTCCCCCTTGCCTTCTGTTGATGGTGCTATTCGTGAGCTTATTGCGGAAGAAACTCGGTTCAAGGTGGCTCATGGTGTTCCTGCCTCCCAGTCAATTTTTGCCACTCCCCCACTCTTGCCTACCCCACCATCTCATTTATTTCAAGTTACTGGTAAGCGCAAGCCTCGGGTTTCCATGGATGAGTGTAGCTTCTGTCATCAGAAAGGTCATTGGAAACATGCTTGTCCTAAACTTTTGCAGCCCAAGGGTCATTCGTCTGGTCCACCATCTTCTAAGCCGACATCTTCAGGATCTCGCTCATCTGTCGCCTTCTCTGCACCAGTTTCTTAGAATGATCTGTCTTCCAATATACAGTCTATGTTTGAGCAGTTCAAGTCTTTCATGGTGGCCAATCCAAATTTTTCGTCCCAAGCCTCCACTATGACTACCACTCAGTTAGGTTTGTCTGGTTCATCCTCTTCAGGTAATATCCACACTTCGTGGATTTTTTATTCTGGTTGTTCACATCATATGACCCCTGTTGCATCTTTCCTTAGTAATTGTGTCTCCCCTTCTTCTTCTATTACTATTGCTACTGCTAATGGTTCTTCTATGCATGTTCACTCTATTGGTTCTATTTCCTCTTCCCATTTGTCTCTTTCTCCTGTATTTTATGTGCCTAACCTCTCACTCAGTCTTATTTCTATTAGTCAATTATCTGATTCTGGTTTTGATGTTGCTTTCTCTTTTTCTCATTGTGTTGTGCAGGATCGGGTATCCAAGAGGCAGATTGGGATCGGGCGTAGAGTTGGAGAACTATATATCTTGGACAGCTTGCATGTTCCTCTAAAAGTGTCTTCTACTGCATTGTCTTCTTTTTGTTTAAACAATAAGTCTTATTTATTTTATATTTGGCATTCTAGGTTAGGTCATCTGTCGAGTGACCGTTTGAGGATGTTAGTCCGGTCTAGACATTTAAACAATTTTCCAATTGATGATATTTCTGAGTGTCGTGGTTGTAAAATGGCTAAAATGTCTGCTCTTCCTTTTAATAAAAGTAGTTCTATTTCTTCTTCTCCTTTTCAATTGGTTCATACTGATGTTTGGGGTCCTTTCCCTATAGTTACCAAGGGTGGTTCGCAATATTATGTGTCCTTTGTGGATGATTACAGTCGGTTTACCTGGGTGTATTTGATGACTCGAAAATCTGATTTTTACAAAATATATTCTAATTTTCACTCCATGTTTCGTACTTGGTTTTCTACCACCATTAAAGTTCTTCGTTCTGATTTGGAGGGTGAGTATTACTTGTCCAAGTTTGAGGAGTTTTTAACTACTCATGGCACTATTCATCAGTCTTCATGTTCTGACACTCCTGCCCAGAATGGTCGAGCTGAGCGCAAACATCGCCATCTCCTTGATACAGCTCGCTCTTTGTTGCTCTTGTCTTTTGTCCCTTCTGTCTTTTGGGGAGAAGCTATGCTCACTGCTGCATATCTTCTCAATCGGATGCCTACTCCTCTTCTTTTCAGCTCATCCCTGTATGAGCATCTTTTGGGTGTTACTCCCAATTATTCTCTTTTGCTTATTTTCGATTCTGCATGCTTTGTGCTCCTTTCTAAACGGCGCGCTCTAAGCTTAGTTCTCGTCGTGTCCTATGTGTCTTTTTAGGGTATGGCATTAATCAGAAAGGTTATCGATGCTATGATCCTACCACCAAAAAACTATATGTGTCTAGGCATGTCACCTTTTTAGAAAAACTACCCTACTACACTACACCTTCCACCCCTGTTCCTTTTACCAATGATGAATTGGTTCATGTTGACCCATTTCCTCAAGATGTTTCTCCCGATGAGTTTGTTTCTAATCCCGAGGTCTCTACCTTGCCTCTTACTAGCACTTCCGATATCTCGCCAGCTCCCTCTCCAGCTCCTGCTTCCCTTGCTCCTCTTATTGTTTATCAGCGCTGCAAAACACTTCTAAACTCGCCTGTCTCTAGCTCTACTGTCCCGCCAACTGTTTCTTTGGATCCCGCTCCTCCTGCACATCGTTTTCCAAAGTGAGACCGTCATCCTCCAAACTGGTATGGTTTTGGTAATTCATGTTTTTCCCTTTCCTATCAGTCTTTTCTTTCTTGTCTTCATACTTATTTTGAGCCCAGGTCCTACAAGGAAGCTTGTCATGATCCTAATTGGATTGCTGCCATGAATAACGAGTTAACTGCTTTGGCTAACACTCAAACTTGGGATTTGGTTCCATTTCCTGCTGGTAAGAATATTGTAGGCTGTAAATGGGTGTATAAGGTCAAAACTTTTTCTGATGGTTCTTTGGAACGGTACAAAGCTCGTTTGGTTGCCCAAGGTTTTTCTCAGGAGTATGGGATTGATTACGATGAGACTTTTGCCCCCGTTGCTAAGATGACTATTGTTCGCACTCTTATTTCTATTGCCGCTGCCCATCAATGGCCTTTGTTTCAACTTGATGTCAAAAACGCCTTTCTGAATGGACATCTTGCTGAAGAAGTGTATATGCATCTTCCACCGGGTCTTTCTCACCCTCCTGGTGTTGTTTGTCATCTTCGTTGTACTCCTTATGGTCTCAAACAGTCTCCTCGTGCATGGTATGAGCGATTTCACTCTGTTGCACTTCAGCTTGGATTTCGCCCTAGTCATCATGATTGTGCTTTATTTGTTCGGCGCACTTCTGTTGGCCTTGTTCTCTTTTTCTTGTATATGGATGATATGATCATCACTGGCTTTGATTCTAGTACTATTGACGAGATTAAGCATCAGTTGTTTTAGGAGTTCGAGATGAAGGATTTGGGGTCTCTTCGATATTTTCTTGGTATTGAGGTTGCTACTTCTCCTACTGGGTATCTTCTCTCTCAGACTAAATATGTCCATGATATTCTTTCTCGTGTCAATCTCACTGATAACGCAATTGTCGACACTATTATTGAGTTGCATGCTAAGTTTTCTGCTTCTGATGACGTTTCTCTTGAGGATCCCACTTTGTATCGCGAGTTGGTTGGGTGTCTTGTTTATCTCACTGTTACTCGTCCGAATATCTCATATGCTGTGCACATTCTCAGTCAGTTTGTTTTATCCTCGCTCCACACACTAGGTCATTTTACTTCAGATTTTGCGCTACCTTCGTGGCACTTTGTTGCAATGTCTGCTGTTATCTGCCTCTTCGGACTTGACTCTTCGTGCCTATGCTGATGCTGATTGGGTAGGTAACGTCTCTGATCGCAAATCCACTTCTGGTCTTTGTGTTTTTCTCGGAGATTCTCTTATATCTTGGAAGAGTAAGAAATAGTCTTCTGTTGCTCGTTCCACCGCTGAGGCTAAATATCGTGCCATGGCTAATGCTACTTGCGAGATCGTTTGGCTTCGGTGGCTTCTTTCTGATATTGGTATCTCTCTTTCTGATCCAACTCCATTGTATTGTGATAATCAGAGTGCTATCCAAATTGCCCATAATTCAGTCTTCCATGAGCGGACTAAGCATGTTGAAATAGATTGTCACTTTGTCAGGCAGCATCTTCAGGCTGGCACTATTACTCTCCCTTTTGTTCCCTCATCTCTTCAGTTGACCGATTTCTTTACGAAGACTCACACTGTTGCTCGTTTTCGTTTTCTTCTGGGCAAACTTTCGATACTTTCTGCGCTCGCATCCTCAGTTTGAGGGGGGGTGTGAATTGTGTTGTATTTGTATTTTATATTCTCAATTAAGGGTAATTTAGTCTTCTATGAGCGGACTAAACATGTTGAAATAGATTGTCACTTTGTCAGGCAGCATCTTCAGGCTGGCACTATTATTCTCTCTTTTGTTCCCTTCTCTCTTTAGTTGGCCGATTTCTTTACAAAGACTCACACTGTCGCTCATTTTGGTTTTCTTCTTGGCAAACTTTTGATGCTTTTTGTGCTCGCATCCTCAGTTTGAGGGGGGGTGTGAATTGTATTGTATTTGTATTTTATATTCTCAATTAAGGGTAATTTAGTCTTCTAGGTTATCAGGGTTTATTCTATGAGATTATATATTTTGTACTTAGCTTGGTTTTAATTAATTTGAATAAAACAGAATTCCTCTTCTCAGTTATCAGATGTTGTGGATGCAAAGGCCGCTAAGTTATATGAGAAGCAGGGCTTAGATGAGTTATTGATGGAATGGAGTAACACTAATTCAGAAGATTCACGAAATGAAAAGGTTGAATTAGAAGTGCTTGACATGCTACAACCAGACAATAAGGTTAAAGTACTTTCCATCAATGGTTACTATGGTCCAATATTTCCAACTTGGGTTGGAGATCCTTGGTTTTCTAATATGGTGCACTTAGTGTTGGAAAATTGTGAAAAATGCACATGCTTACCACCTCTGGGGCAATTACCCTAACTTGCAAAACTTTACATTCGAGGAATGAAAAGAGTAGAGAATGTTGGCCTTGATTTCTTTTTTTTTTTTTTAGGGGGGGGAGGGGGGGTTTGCTCGAACCCTTTTCTAGCTCTAGAGACTTTTCACTTCTGGGATATGCCGGAATGGGAGGATTGGTCTCCTTTTGAAGTTGTTGAGGAAGTTCAAGCATTTGTTCACCTTTCAGAGCTCTGCATTCAAAGTTGTCCCAATCTTTTGGGTAAATTGCCTGACAGTCTTCCTTGCTTAAGAAAGCTTGAGATTTAGTAGTGCCCCCAATTGGTGGTTGAATGGCTTCCGAGACCTACAATGATCCACCAAAAGAGGAATACCCTCCAATTCAGTTCAGTCACCTCCTTATCTCTCAGTGATGTTTCAATTTTGGACTCTATTCCTAATCAAGAGGTAGGCGATGAAGTATTAGCAACTGCAACATGTAAACATTTGAGCTTAGTGACTGATATGAGAATAGAAAATATTCAGAAACTCATATGCCTGCCTAGATGGTTCTTTCATGGGCTTACGGGACTCCAAGAATTGAGGATACATAATTGTGAAGAACTCACAACATTGTGGCAGAATGAGGTCAGACTACAGCACAAACTCCCTGCTCCTGCCTTGCAACATTTGGAGATTGAAAACTGCCCCCAACTTGTTTCCTTGTTCGAAGAAGAAGAAGATAGTCCACAATTGTAGCGACAGCAGCAGGAGCAAGAGGGGTCACCTTACTTAATGGGGCTTATGTATCTGGGAATTGATAATTGTGAAAAGCTGGAGAAGTTGCCAAGGGGACTGCATGCCCTGAAATGTCTTCAGAAAATGAAGGTTCAAAATTGTCCATCGCTCACCTACTTATCGTCCAGAGGTGGGCTACCTGCTGCACTTGAACAACTTGATATTGCTCATCTATCGAAGCTGGAGTCACTACTAGCAGAGGACAGTATGAAAATTAGTTGTCCATCTCTTAAATTGATTCGAATTGAATCTTGTAAAAACCTCAAATCCTTGCCCGATGCCATGCATGATAGCAGCAACAATAATGAATTCAAAAATCTCAACCTAGTGGACACAAAAGGTTGTGAAAACATGGAGTCCCTTCCGGAAGGTTGGTTCCAGTTCGCCACGTCGAATCTGAGAGACTTGGTTATCTACGACTACGAAAAGCTCAAGGCCCTACCATACAACCTCAGTTCTCTTCAAGAGCTGAAAGTATGGAGATGCCCTGCAGGAATTGTCTCCAACAGGAGTTCTCTCACGAACCTCCGTTCACTTACCATTGACACGATCATGATCAATAAGCCCCCATCAGAGTGGGGTTTGCACAGATTACCCTCTCTTAGAAAACTCCTTAATGGTTCAAAAGGTTACCGTTGGGAGTCCATTTCAGAAGATGGAATGTTATTGCCTACCTCTCTGATCTACCTATCCTTCCAATATTTTCCAAATCTAGAGAAGCTATCTTTCATGGACTTTCAAGACCTCACCTCTCTTGAAGAACTTGTCATCTATTATTGCCGTAAGCTCACTTCTTTGCCAAAGGAAGGGCTGCCTCCCTCGCTTTTGTATCTCTGGATCCTGGGTTGCCCTAAATTTGCATCGTTTCCGGAGCAAGGGCTGCCTCCCTCGCTTTTGTGTTTGGATATCAAAGGATGTCCGATACTAAAAAAACGGTGTCAAAAGGAAAAAGGCCGATATTGGCGCTTCATTTCTTACATTCCTCGTGTCGACATAGATGGTAAATTCATCCTTGACGCAAGCTGCTAAAGAACAAGTTGGGTGCGTCAAATCGTTAAAATATACTTAGTACTCTTCCTTTCTTTTCTTTTCTTTTCTTTTTTATTAAAAAAAAAATTTAATTTAATTTATATTTTGGGATGTTATCTCTCATCAGAGTTGCCCTCATGTGGTTATAAAATGTAGAAATTAAAAGAGAAACAGTGAAGAAGGGCCACTTCTTCCCTCTGACTGCAACCTCTCTGTCAACATTTTCGAAACATCATCTTGCAATTGCAATGCAAATTCCACTGTAAAAGGTAATTGCAATCACATGCATCGTGATCGAAACCCATACTACTTTCCTTCTTGTTTTTCTTGTTCGATTAGCCCTTCGTTTTGTGTTTGAAAATATACTATCTGCAACGTGGTTTGTAAAGAGTATCCTTCGCCTCAACTTACCTACCTACACACGTAATTAGAGATTTCTAGAATTGTTGGGAAAATTATCATGGTCACGGTAGACTTGACTTTTAAATTTGAGTTTTTACGTTTAAGCTGCAGGTGGTGATTAATAATCCTATTCAATTCAGGTGTGATTTGAGATTGGGCTTTTTTTGGTGATCTTTTTTATGAGGTAAAAAAAATTACTAATATATGGGAAAGAATAAAGTTATACATATTAATTGGTGTATTAATCGATGATGTGATATAATTTAAAGGTTTTAGATATTTGTAATTTGTATAATGGATGGGTCCATAGTTATGAGGTGATAATGTCATAATATGCATGTAACACTACTGTATTAGAAAACAATACTCGTTTGGGAACAGGCTAATTTAGTAACTTTTTGGCTAATTGGCTAAAAAGGTAGATAAAAAAAACTTGTATGTTTGGATGACTTTTTGGCTAATTACGAAAAGCTGTGCAAAAAGTAGAGAGAAAAGAGAATCTTTGACTTTTTGATATGGGTTGTTGGCTTTTTGGCTAAAAAGGTAACTTTTTGGCTAATTGGCTAATTTAGCCACTCCCCAAACGGGGAGTTTAGGAAGTCTTCCCAATTTATTCAAAAATTTATCAACTCCCAAATTATGTTAAGGTTAGGTTATTGTATATATATATTTTTCCTTTCAAATAAAAAACAACCTCCATAGTGAGTTGCCATGCAGGGAGTTGGTAAATTTTTGGATAAATTGGGAAGGCTCCCTAGTTTTATTGATTTGAAAATGACTTTTTTAGTTGTATGGAAAAACATAAATTCCTTGTGTATGACTTACTTTTTTTAGTGACTTCTTGATTTTTGAGAACATACTTTTTTAGTGATTTTTTTGGCATTTGTTGACTTTTTGATTTTTTTTAGTGAATTTTTACTTTTAAGACTACATCACAACTTGCCAAATGAGGAAGTATTTTTTTGACTTTTTAGTTGCATCTTTTGTTTTAGTAGTTTTTTAGCTTTTTTAACCAGAAAGCCAAACTTCCCAATCAACACTTTAATTAATTCTAGATGTATTAAGTGATAATTAATTAAGAAAATTTTTATAATACACACCTATTTTTGGATTGTGTACCATATGCCCAGTAATGACTTTTGTAATATTTGGCTTTGATTCATTATGTTGTTTCGTTATGGCATGACTACGGCTTTTTAATGTATTAATTATGATTTAGTCATGACTTTTTATTATTATTATTTTGATTATGATTGAAAAGGTCTTTAGTTATGCCTCAAGTTATTACTTGGTTATGACTTATTGTAATATTGGTTATGACCTATGTGATTATTAATTTAGTTATAACAAAAAAGATCTTTGGTTGTCTTTAAATAATGTTTGATTATGACTCATTGTATTATTTTAGTTATGATTGAAAGTGATCCAGTTATGACATTTGTGGTGTCAACACCACAAAGTGTCATAACTAGCATACAAAAAACACCCCAAAAAGGGGTGTGTATTGTAGCATGACCGGAAAAAATATGTAATAGTTATTATCTAACAGTTATAGATCTATACTATATATAAAGCAAATGCCAGATTTGAAGTCGTGAAACCTTACTCTTTTTTTTTTTTTTATTCCAAATCTTAACAACTTTTTTATTCTTAAATTACCCTCCTTCGATTACTATCCCTTCTTTTTTAATTGTATATAATTATACTGGATTGTAATTGCAGATTTGAGCCACATATGTAGAGAAATTGTGAGAGTGAAGAGTGGAGCTGAATGGCATCGGTTTCTCCCTCATTGGTGGAGATTGCCAGCAATGGTTGTAAGGGAGATCTAGAGATGTAGAAGAGATCTAGACAGATAGGAGTGGAGATTGAGAGGGAACATAGTTGATCAAACATACTCTTTGTCGACTCTGGTGAAGAAGATCACAAGACAAAGGGTTTCATAAACTGGATATGTGATTTTAGACTTCGAATTTTCATCAATGCAAAATTGCATGTCGAACATGCGACTTTATTATCAATGTTGTCATTGTAATTGTAATGGTTGAACCATTGACTGATACATTCATCCATCTTTGCTATTAATAAAGTTTTTTTCTTAAGTAAAAAAAAATAAAACAAAAAAAAAAATCCACACAAAAAACGTTCATACCATTCATATTTCGGTTCATCGGTTTATCTTATACCATTCATCTTATATTTGACTCACCGTTGGCTCATCTTATATTTCGGTTCTTCAAGTAAATATAAAAGTAATAAATCAGTCATGAAGAATTTCTTTCCATTCATACCATTCATGCTGCTACTTTTCATTACAAGTAAATCTTTCTTTGACCCTTTCATTATTCAATATTTTGTAACTGCATTGTTATTTTTCTTTTTCCGTAGTTTAGTGGTAAAGACTTTGGTATTAATCCTAAGGTTCTCTGTTCGAGTCATGAAAGCAACCTCCTAGCGTCAACATGGTTGGTTGGTGTAAATCTTATACCAATTCATGACTTATCACTACAAGAATTCAGAGACTAATTAATACCTGTTGGCTTCATATTTTGTACAAGCTAGTTACAATTCAACACGTGGCAGAATAAGGGTAATATAGGAAGACTATTTAAGTCTTCGATCCTAATCGTACACGTGACAGTTAATATTGGTTCTCACGTGATCTGAGTAGCATTGGATCAATAAAGAGGTGCAAGGTGACGTGGCTTCAACGGTTACTTAGATTCAAATTCAAATATAGAAGGGAAGTCTAACTGCAAGTGATGGTGTAGTGAAACTACTTATAAGGCAGCATGATCAACGATCATGGAGGAGCAGTTCGACTGTTTGAAGTGCAGTTTGATGGTCATCCTTGAGAAATATAAATAGCGGGGAAGACCCCAAAAAAAACCCCAGACTCAGATCATACAAACCAGTCTTACTTTACATATTTTCTTTTCCAGTTTTACATTTCCTGTTCTTTAAATTCCTGCACTTCAAATTACTGCACTGCACTTGATTCATAGGAGTAGTTTCAAGTAGATTGTTGCTGTAAACCTCTACGAGGCTGAGTTTGGATCATTGTAAGTTTTCATTCTAATAAAATATTTCAATTACTCTTCATTTAACTGTTATTTTGCTTAACTTCTCCAAAGTCAAGCCACCAGTAAAAGTCCTCTTTATTGAGGCTGAAAGAACTAAAACACGATCGTCTGATAATTGGTTGGCAATTAACATTTCTGTAAGGACTGATTGATCCTTGCTGGCACGCTCGCATTTACAAAAATACCCTTCGAAAGCCAAAAAGCCAACATATATTTTTGGCACGCCCAGTGGGACACATTGAAATGGCTAGACGAAGAAGACAAGGAGAAAATGAACGCTTGGAAGAAGGCGTAGAAGGAGAGGTAGAAATACCTAATCTAGAGGATAATATGGTAACACATCCTGTGAAAACTCCCATATTATCAGAACCTATAGTCGAACAGACCAGTACTTCAGGACAAGAACCACATGTTCATAATATTGGACGAAACCAAGGAATTGGATCATCCACTGTTCCATCTACTCATCCAATAAATCCATGGGATGGTCTAATAGATGCCATGGGACAGTAATTAATGAACACAATGGAAAGATGGGCAATATCATTTTTGGATCAAATGAATAACCACCAACCAACAAACACAAGACACATAGATGAAGTTTTAAATGTCCCTCAACAAAGATTGGCTAGAGATAAATAGCCTATGCAAGTTAATGGACATTCTAATGGTCAAACTAGTAATCAGAACTATGAAAGACCATCACCTCAGTCTTGGTATGAACCCATTTCGAGGCCTATAGTAGGTCAAAATGCCTCAGTACTCAACAATGAAGCCATACAAATTGGTGGATCTGGCCTAGTACAAGAAACTGGCATAAGAATGGTCACAAATCCCATATTTGAAACCATACCTGGTACAAGGGGGTTCACTAATCCCTTATTCGAATTTATACCAGGGGGGTTGGAAGGTTTGCCTGCAAATGGAAGGGACACAACACTTGTTCAAGCATCTTTCGCAGGTCCTTTCACAGGACAAGCTCAAAGGGGTTACCCACACCCCCAACACTAACCTGCACCACAAGGACAACCAGTCCCAAATGTACCACCTTATGGACCAAGAGGACCACAAGCACAAGTTTGTCCACCAAATTCTGTGTTTGTCCCTCCAGTAGTGGTTCAACAGGCACAAAATATGGTCCCTAAGGACCAAATTGCTGATATTGTTAGGAAGATGTGTGGAACGATGGCTCGGGGGGTCCAGACTCCTGTATACAAAAAACCATACCCATAATGGGTAGATAGGGTTCATGAATACCCAAGAGGGTTCAGGATACCAGATTTTACCCTTTTTTATGGAAGTGGAAACTAATCAACATTAGAGTATATTGCGAGGTTTGCTGCTCAATGCGGTGAATTTACTAATCATGACTATATAAAACTAAGATTATTCCCAAATTCTCTAACTGGGGGAGCATTTGTATGGTACATCAACCTTACACCTGGCTCCATTCAAACTTGGCAACAAATGGAAGAGGCATTTCATGCCCAATTCTTTCAATCGGAGCCAGAGGTTTCCATGGCAGACTTGGCAAGATTGAGTCAAAGGCCTGAAGAAAAGGCTACTCAGTTTATTGCTAGATTTAAAAGGGTTCGAAATAAATGTAGAGTCATCCTGCCAGAGCCAGAATTCGTAAGATTAACTCAAAATGGCTAAGAGTTCAGGCTTCGAAAGAAGTTTGACTCAACTGAATTCAGAGATTTGGTGGAACTAACCTATAAGGTGTCTAGGTATGAAGCATTACTAGAGGAGGAACAAGATCAAAATAATGCATCGTACAAGACATATTATAGAGATCCTAATTATGAGATCGATGCAGCAGAAATTGTGGGCAAAGAACCTGTGATCTGTGAGGCATTAATTCATAAGGATACAACAATTGACCAGCAGTTTAAAAAGAAAGACCTTCACAGAAAGTACTCTTTCAATTTAACAAAGGCAGATGACATTTTTGATCATTTGCTTGCGGCCAACTTCCTTAAGTTACCTAAAGGAGTAAAAATGCCATCTCCAGATGAACTTAAGGAAAAAGTATATGTAAATGGCATAACTCTTGGTCTCACTCGACTAAAAACTACATTGTTTTTCGAGATAGGATCCAAGAACAAATTCGGAAAGAAAGTTTGAAATTCCTATCCAAATTAGAAAAGGCCATGGGGATCGACAGTAATCCATTTCTAGAAGTTGGAGAGGTGGCAGCCAATGTCATTATGTCAAACTTCAAGAACTTGTCCTTGACAGAATTGGAAGAAGTCAATGTGCAGATGCATGTTGCTAACCAGACAACCATAAAAAAGGACACCAGAAATCTGCCAGTTATTGGACAAGGTTTCTCATGCCAGAGGGAACACTCTGATGAAGAATCACTGGATGATGATTCCTTAGAGGCAACAATAATGCATTGGATGTGTCCCAGGTGCAGACTGAGTTATAAGTGGTTAAAAGGGCTTCCAATTGATGGGAAGCAATACTACAGGGATGTGCAGAGATGCCCTAAACCAACCAATGCTTATAACAAAAGGCCGTATCCGGCTAGTGTTAGGCAGCAGCCATTGGTAGTTGAACCAGCAATCGATAGAATGCATGCTAAAGGAAAGAGGACCTTGTATGAGTCCAGGCCACCTAACTATTACAGAATGGAGAGCAGTCATTCTGAAAGAAGACTAGAGAAAAGTTCAAGTTATGGGATCAAAGCCAGAGATTGGCCCCCTAAACCAACCTCACGCAGGACAGAAAATGGCCACCTTCATCACAGGCCTGAATCAGGCTCGAAACATAAGGTCAGGACCAAGCAATTGCCCTTACAGCCAACTTCGAAGATGGCTTCGAAGGTAGAAAGAAGCAGTTCAACATCTGAGTCAGTAAGTTCGTGGGTACCTGGAGTTCCAGATTGGTTTGTGATGCAGAACAAACCTAGGGAAGTGCCTATTCAAAGAGATGTTGGAAACCAAGAAAGGATGGTTAAACCTCCTTTGGTGGCTCCGAACAATTGGGTATTGCTTAAACACCCAAAGACGAAGGAACCAGATATGGTTCCAGTCATTTTAAGATCACAAAGGAGAAAGATTCAGTGCAGGTACACTCAGTACCAGAAAGATATGAAAGAAAATAGAGAGAGCTCTTCATTGGTCCAGACAGAAGAAAAGAAGACTCCAAAGTCAGACCATACTCCAAAGACAACTCTACAAAGCAAGGTGGGTTGCAGCAGAGAATAGTTGGCCAAGGTTCATTCTGAACTAAAAGCCAGAGAGGAATCTAGCTTAGCAGGATTAGAGAAAGCTCTGATGGAGAGTGGTAGCGAGACAGAAGAAGAAATTGGCATAAGCCAAAAGAAAGAAATGGTGGAGGAAGAAATGTTCGAAGCCTTCATGGCTGAGCAAACATTTTTGGTTGAAAAACCAATTGAGAAAGATCCTTCGAAGGAATCAGTTAACAACGAAGTGCCAGAGTGCAGCATGGAAGATGCTTCTGAAGTAACTGAACAAGGAGGCCAAGAGGGGAAACAGGTACAACCAGCCATCCAATTTGGCTCATTTCCTCCAGTATCAGTCAATATGGTACACATACTGCCTCATGAGTTCCAGGCTGGAGATGAGGACCAAGATGGTCAAGAAATTGATCATATTCCTGTCTCTAGTGAAGACTCACAAGTGAGTATGGTACAAGATGATTTTGGAATGGCTACCCCAATGGAAACTGAATATGAGAGTGAAGAAGAGGTGAGCATTAACCTCTTATATCCTTTTGAGTATCCCTCGAATTCTATGACACAACATGTCAAGCCTTTGTACATCAAGGCTTTCTTCAATGGGATACAATTGAACCGAGTCCTAATAGATAATGGGGCAGCAGTGAATTTACTACCAAAATCTTCTTTGAAGAAACTAGGGAAAAAGAATCCTAGGTTAATCCCAACCAAAGACAACCATCACGGGCTTTCTTTGGAGACAAAGCAGATG
Organism: Camellia lanceoleosa; assembly: GCA_025200525.1. NCBI lineage: Eukaryota > Viridiplantae > Streptophyta > Magnoliopsida > Ericales > Theaceae > Camellia > Camellia lanceoleosa. The sequence continues at coordinate 156,401,954 of CM045758.1, forward strand.
GCTCAGAGATTCTACCCATCAACCCGAGTATGGGAACGTGGATTGCATGACAAAGATTCTTCGTGTCCATGAATGCTAAATACAATGTTTTACTTGGGAGAGATTGGATTCACACTAACAAATGTGTGCCTTCCTCTTTACATCAGAAGATTATGATGGCCTTAGGCAATGGAGAGACAGAGGAAATTGATGCAGATCCTCAACCTTTCATAGCCTTTGCAGACTTCGCAGAGGCCAAACTGTATATTGAGGGAGTGACACCACTTAGTATACTGAGGAAACCTGATGGCTCAGCCGAAGTGATAGCTGATGAGAAAGTGACACACTTGAAGCACTTAGTCTAGGAGAGTGCTGATGAGGAGGTTGTCGTTAAAGATGACAATGACGCCTGGTTGTAAGCAAAGAAATGAAACACGAGAAGCCAAGTCTTTGGCTCTAATTAAATTCTCAACATTGGATGTAAAATCAATAGTCCAGAAAATACAGGAGCAAGAGAGAGAAGCCATGATAATTGGCTGCAAGCAAAAGCAGCAACAGGTCAAAGTTTTGACCCTTGATAAATATTGTGCATTGGACATTGAAACAAAAGTCCAGGAGATACAGGAAGAGGAAGCCTTATGGACAGACTTTGTCTATGAGGAGGAGGGCAAAGATGTTGAATTAAAGAATCTAGGAGCAGAACAAAGCAGGGAGATTGCTTCGAAGATAGAAGAAATCAAAGAAGAAGCTTCAGTAAGTTCTCAGACACAAGACCCCTTAGAAGAAGTAAATTTAGGGGAAGATTCTATAGAGCAGCCCACCTACATAAGTGCTTGTCTGAATGTTCTGGACAAGGACCAGTTGTTGGTTGTTCTAAAGAAATATAAAGATTGCTTTGCATGGTCTTATAATGAACTACCAGGATTGGATAGGTCATTAGTGGAACATAGGCTCCCTATGAAACTTAACTTCAAGCCATATAAGCAAAAACCAAGGAGAATGAGTCTAGAAGTAATTCAGAAAGTTAAGGAGGAGATTCTTAAACTACTCAAAGCATGCTTTATTAGGACAGCCAGGTATGTGGAATGGTTATCTAATATTGTGCCTATGGTTAAGAAGAACGGTAAAATGAGGGTATGCATTGATTTCAAAAACTTGAATTTAGCAACTCCAAAAGATGAGTACCCCATGCCTATAGTGGATCTGTTGGTAGACAGTTCAGCAGGGCACCAAGTTTTATCAATGATGGATGGGCATTCTGGTTATAACCAGATCTGCATTGCAGAGAAGGATGTCCACAAGACAACATTCAGATGTCCTGGAAATATTGGCACCTTCGAATGGGTTAAAATGCCATTTGGTCTAAAGAATGCTGGAGCTACATATCAGAGGGCTATGAACACTATCTTTCATGACCTCATTGGAGGGTATTTAGAGTGTTATATTGATGACATTGTAGCTAAATCCCAATCCATGGCGGAGCATCTATTTCACTTAGAAACAGCCTTTGAAAAAATGAGAAAGTTCAAATTGAAGCTCAATCCTCTTAAGTGTGCTTTTGGCGTATCATCTGGAAACTTCTTGGGCTATGTGGTACACAAGAAAGGAATACAGATTGACCAGAATAAAGCCAAAGCCATCATTGAAGCCAGATCTCCATCAAGTAAGAAAGAATTACAAAAGTTCCTTGGACAGGTTAACTTTCTTCGAAGGTTCATTTCTAACACTGCAGGGAAAACTAAAGTATTTTCTTCCTTGTTAAGGCTGAAAGATGAAGAGGAATTTGTGTAGACAGCAAAGCATCAAATTGCTTTCGAAGGTATCAAAGCCTACTTGGCCAACCCTCCAGTGCTGATACAACCAAAGGGTGATAAGCCCTTGAAGTTGTACATAGCTGCAGCAGAAGATTCATTGGGAGCTTTCTTGGCCAAAGATAATGAAGAAGGCAAGGAGCAAGCTGTTTATTACCTTAGTAGTTTTTTAAATTCTTGTGAATGTAAATATTCAGCTATTGAAAAGCTGTGTCTTGCTTTGTATTTTGCTGCAATGAATTAAGATACTATCTTTTACCTACAACTGTCTTGGTAATTGCAACCATAGATTTGGTTAAGTACACGTTATCTAGACCTATGTTGAGGGAAAGAATTGGCAAGTGGATACTAGCCTTATCAGAATTTCATCTAGAATATGTCCCTCAAAGGGCAGTAAAAGGGAAAGTTTTAGGCAATTTTCTAGCAGACCATCCATCTCAAACAGAGAGCCAAGAGATAATGGAATTTGGTATGGCTAGTGTTAAGCCATGGCAGATGTGGTTCGATGGGTCAAAAGCCAATATCTTAACTGGAATTGGTATTGTGATTAGGTCTCCACAAGAGGTAGAGACCACACATGGTTTAAGAGTGGATGAAGCTACCTGTTCTAATAACCAAGCTGAATACGAAGCCTTAATAGTGGGACTAGAAATCCTTATTGGATTACAAGTTCATGCAGTTGACATATTTGGAGATTCTCAATTGTTGGTTAACCAAGTGAAAGTGATTTTCAAGTGTCAAAGCATAAGCACTTTACCATACTATGTTGTTGCATTACATCTGCTTTTTCAATTTCAAATAGCAAATGTAACTCATGTTCCAAGATTCTTAAATAATAGAGCTAATGATGTGGCTCAGAAAGCTTCGAACTTCAAGAGAATGGATAATGCCCAAAGGAACATAAGCCAAACAACATATCAGAAATTGATACCACCTTTGAATAAAAGGAATGTGGTCTTGGAAGTCAATCATAATGACTTACAAGAACAAGATTGGAGGCATCCAATAATGCAGTACTTGGCTGGTCCATCTTCGAAGGCCAGTAGGAAAATTAAATTGCAGTCTATGCAATATATGATATATGGTAATGCTCTCTACAAAAGGGGGGGAGATGGCTTATTGCTGGAATGTTTAGGCCCAAAAGAAGCATTAACAGCTATGGCTGAGGTTCATGAAGGCATCTGTGGTGCTCATCAGCCTGGTGTGAAGATGAGATGGTTGCTTCGAAGGCATTCCTACTATTGGCCAACTATCCTTAAAGACTGCATAGAGTATGCAAAGGGTTGCCAGGCATGCCAAAAACATGGTACAATAAGGCATGTGCCCATAACTGACCTACATGCAGTAGTGAAGCCCTAGCCATTCAGAGGATAGGCTATGGATATGATGGGAAAAATACACCCACCTTCTTCGAAGCATCATTGTTTCATTCTAGTGGCCACTGATTACTTCACTAAGTGGGTCGAAGCTAAGCTATACAAGGCTGTAAACCAGACTGAGGTTATTGGATTTATTAAGGCTCTAATCCATAGATTTGGCATCCCACAAACTATAACTATGGATAATGGGACTGTGTTTGATGGGAAGATGGTGAAGTCCTTTGTGGCAGAATTTGGAATTAGTCTCGTTAATTCCACCCCATATTATGCACAAGCCAATGGTCAAGCTGAATCATCCAATAAGTCCTTGAAAAAAGGAATACAAAAGGTTGTGGAGGACAATCCCAGGGATTGACATAACTTATTGTTGGATGTGTTATGGGCTTACAGAACTTTCCCAAGGTCAAGCACAGGAGTTACTCCTTATGCCTTAGTGTATGGGCATGATGCAGTGTTACTTATGGAAATTAATGTTAAATCTTTGAGGGTAAGATGCCAAGACCAGCTAAATCCTGAGCAATACCATCAGAGTATCTGCTTGGAATTAGAAGGCATAGATGAAGCCAGAATTCTGGCATTAAATAGCATTCTTTTGCAAAAGAAGAAAGTAGCCAACAATTACAATAAGAAGGTCAAATACATTGGCTTTGATGAAGGTGATTTGGTATGGAAGACAATACTCCTGATAGGAATTAAAAACCATAAATTTGGTAAATGGTCACCTAACTGTGAAGGACCATATCAAATTCATAGAGTCATGCCTTTTGGGGCATACCATTTGAGAAATTTGAATGGATACATACATCCCAAAAAGATCAATGGCAAATATTTGAAGCCTTATTTTCCAACTATTTGGGAAACACAAAGGAGTAGAATAAATGTCAAGCAAAAGAACACAAGACTACTCAAATGATAGACAAGGATTTGTTTTTCATAAAGAGTAAAGTACATTTTGCCACAAATTGGCCCAAAAATCATTACAATGTCTTAATTGTTCTTTTACAACAGATTTCCTATTGCTAAGTGATGAAAATAGCTGAATGGTTGTAGTCATTTCTTGCTTTCGATTGGCCAATTCTTGGTTGGTGATTTGCAGTTAGATATCAGTTCGGACTAAGGCCTGGTTCACTGCAAATAACTCCTCTTCAAGTTGAGCTTTCCTCTCCAACAGCTGAGCTCGAAAGTGAGAGGCAGAGGAGTGTTGTTCCTTGAGCTCTGAGACTTCAGTATGTACTTGGGAAACAAAACTCTAGTCTCTAGCCAATTTTTCCTCCGCAGCTTTGGCAGTATGGCAGATGTTGATGTAGAAGTCGATAGTAGCTACTGCTTGGGATTAGTGACTTGAGACATCCATGCCTGACTGTTCAGCAACTTTGCAGCACTAGAGGAACCCATCTTTTATGGCCTTTGCAAAGCCTCGAAGGGGAGCCTCGAAAAGGAAATTAACAGTTCCAGGCAGGTGTCTAAGCCCATCAGAGGTGCAGAAGGCTTGTTGCTGGAGGAATGAGAGATTTCAAGAATTTGTAGCAAGGAGTCGGCCAAAACCAATGGTTCAGTTTCAAAATTGGTTATTGGAGAGATAGAGGGTACATCGAAGAGACTGGCTAGCCTGGCTTCGAAGATATCTACCTCATCCGTAGACATGAGGGGTGTAGAGAGAGTTGTGGTGGAAGACATAAAGGATTGCATAGGGATGGGAGAAATAGATGGAGCATCTTTGGCAGTCTCTATGGTCTTAGCCACCAATGAATCAAGTGAAGAGGGGCTGGAAGTATGCAAAGGTAATGAACTATGAGTTGGAAAACTACCAGCACCCTCAATTGGGGAATCAAATACTTTCGAAGAAGAGGTAATGGTTGAAATTTCCTTAGAATGAGAAGGAAGAGCAGGGCCCGAATGAGAAGTAAACTGAGATAGGTCAAAGGTCAGATAGGGAAGATATGGAGTCAGACCAAAAGAAAGAGTTACAGGAATGCTAGGACTCAAAGGGGGTACATGGAATGTAGGCCTGGGAAGTGAGAGTATTATCTGAATGGCTTTCACATTCTGCATCCGATCAACCTCAACTGAAATTGAGAGAGTCCTCATTGGAAGTATAGCCTCAGTAGTTGTTGCTGCAAAAAGGAATAAACATAAGGTCAAGCTTCAATGTCAAAATTCGATAAGGAAAAACAGCAGAAGCAGGAGAGAAATTACTTGTTCTAGAAGTATTGGCAATGATGGGGGAGCTACGAATGGAGTAATGTATGGCAGTTTGTTGCCTTTGTGCAGTTTCCCTTTGTAGTACATCAGCAGTAGCCGCTTCATCTCTTAGAAATTGTTGCTGTCGTACCTTCTCAGCCCTCTCAAAGACAATCATTGCTTTGGAATGTTCTTGTTCTATTGCCTTGGCAGTAGCTTCATGGATAGGATCTTCAACCAAGTCAGTAGCAGGAACAGTCACTTTCTTTCTCTTCCTTCTTAGCAATGATACTACTGGCTCCTTCTCAACCTCTCTCTTTTCAATTTGGGGATCAAGTTCTTCAGAAATAAGCTCATTTTCCATTTCTTTGACAACTGTCTCGGAATTAGGATCTTCGACCAAATCAGAAGAAGGGGCAGCCACCCTTGTTTTCTTTTTTCTTTGTAATGGTGTTTCTTGCTCTTGCTCAATCTCTTTCTCTCTTCATTTTGAGATTCAGATTCTTCAAGAGTGAGTACCAGTTTTCTTTTCTTTTTCTGCTATTGTCTGGCCTTAAGAGCAGCTAGAGTTTCAGCTCTTTTAGGAGATTCTTCTTGTGGAGACCTTGCACCAAAATGTGTGAATATAGAGGAGACAAACAAAAGAGTTGAAGGAAAAAGGAACTTAGAAATGCTTACCCTTCTTCGAAGCAGCTCTGGTAACTCTAGCTAGAGGAAGTGAGGCTGCAGGAGAAGTTGTGGTGGCTGCAAAAAGAGGAGTAATGTTCTCAACTGTTGCTGATTTAGTCTTCGAAGGCACTCCTAATCCTATCAGTAAATCATGAGGGTGTACAGATAGGCGCACTTCCATGTTGACTGACCACCAATTCTGGAATCTTTGCAAGACTAAGCCAGAAGGAAGAAAGGGGACAAATTTAAATTCACTCAATTCCTCAGCAGTTTGAATGTTGCCACCTCTAGTTTTGATTTGGATATTCTTAAGTCTCTAGCCGTGAGGTGAACATTCGAGAGACTGCAAAGTGGAACAGGTATCCCTTGAGTGAGCCCAAATTGTCTAGTAAACTGAGAAGGGCAGTACACCTCAGATATGCATTTATAAGCTCGAGAGTTTAAAGTGCCAATAAACAACTCCCTCGGTAGCAAAATTGAAGCCCATATATCTTCGTGTGATGAGGTAGAGCACTCCTTATCAGCCAAAAAGGTTTGCAGCCAAACAGGACCTTTAGTGGCATCAAAAGGACAAAAGAAGGTGGCAGATGGAGAAATAGGGAGTTGGTGAAAGAAAGTAAGGTAATAAGCAAAGGAGGCAGGATAGAGAGCAATCTTGGCATACTTTTCCCCATAAGTACTAGGATCCTGAATAAGGAATTTTAGACATTTGGGGTGCAAGTCAGTGAAATAGGCAAAGAGCCAGAGTTGGAGCACCCAAAGGGGACCTCCTTGGTTAACATCAAGAGGTTTTTCGCAAAATTGGGAGCAAGCTCTGTAGACATGACCTAAAAGATAAGGAGCAAGTGCTATGCGTTTTTTCAAGACAAGTGCCTTCGCAAGAGGAGTGAACTCAGGCATAATTCTCTGAGATGAGGTGCAAAAGAGAAATTTGCACAACCAGTACAAAATGAAGGAAAATAGTTCTCTGTCTCTCACGGGGCCTTCCCTTTTATTTTTAACCTTTACGAAGTCGCTGTAAGAGGAGTTTAGGGTTGGAAGGGAAAATTTGACAGGGAGGTCTGGGTAATTGGGAGTAAAAAGAGAGCCAAGGGGTGAAAGCCCTAAAATATGGCAAATATCAAGAACGGTGGGGGCTATCATACCGCACCAAAATTGGAAGAAATTAAAAGCCATATTCCAAAAGCATAAAGCAGCAGGAATCAAAAAGGGGTCCTCAGGAATGAGGAACCTAGAAAGACGAAGAGCATCGAGGATACAGAGCTCCTACAGATCATCTTCTCTCGCAGGCACAACTCTGTTATACTATTCTTCCCATTCAGTCCTCAATGTCAGCTAGCAACGATGAGGCCGGGTCATCCTCCAATTCCCCCAATCAAGCCCTCCTTCATAAAGAAGAAAATGGTTCTCCAAACGAGAGTATAGAGCCGGAAGTTGAGCAAGAGCTTCCCGGAAAATAGGACCTAGGACGTACTCCTGTTTGTTACTGTGACGAGGAATGAAGAGACGTCCATCTATGGTGCTTGACTCACCAGATGTTAGCTTGGTGATTTCTTCGTCGATACATTTTTTCAAAGCCATAGTTGGGCTGATACGGTCGCCCGCAAGTACTTTTAGAGAGAAAGGATCCATTGGCAGCAAGGGAGCTGAGAGAAGTGGAAAGTCAGTGGAAAGAAAGGTTTGTGTGTTGAGCGAGCAAATGATTTCAGAACACAAAGTAAAAGGGTTTCAAAAGCCTTTGTGTTTGAGGGATATATAAACGCTTGGTTCGTTAAGCACTAAAAGTACGAATATGAAGAGTTTCCTTCAAATATTGATAGTATTTGGAGGGAAAAACACAGCTCAGATGCTGAGGCTAGCTTCGAAGTAGAATATTTGGCTTCGAGACCAGATTTTGGCGCCAAAAGCCAAAAAACAACGGCTTCGAAACAAAGAAGTCAACTTCGAAGCACATTCCCGTAACTTACAAATGGAAGAATACTCAAGTATTTGCTTTACTTCAAAGGATTTAACGACCTATTTTAGGTTTCTTAATGAAAGTAATGTCCTTCGAGGCAAGACTTGAGACTCCTTAAGGATGGGAATTGGAGTTCGAAACATCAAAACCAATGGTTGGTTTATATATATATATATATAAAGGGGGGTTTTCTGTTGAACTAAAACAGCATGAATTGTTGTTTGAGGCAAAAGATGGTCAATTTAAAACTAATTGATCATACTAACCATGATCAGATGTTGATTATGGTTGAAGCAAGCTTTAAGTATGAGATTGATAGATTCGAAGCACTGGTTCTAATTGAAAAATAACCAAAATTGTCAACTTTATTCCATAAATTGGAAAAGTTCATAATTGGTTCTTTGTAGTGTTTCATTTAAAACAATTGAGTCCAGGTTCGAAGGATGAGATTGTTCAGTTTAAAGTCCTGAATTTGCTTTTAAAAACAAACGGAGACAATGCCAAACAAAGAAAAAGTCTTAGTTGTATTAAAGCAAAAAATAATTACATCGAGTGGCCCTATTTGGGTACAAACTCAAGTTCATAAAAGTAGGGAATGGAATAAATAACAAGATCATGAAATTTAGTCCAACTATGATCAATGAATTTCTGTTCTTTCTTTATTCTATCCTCTATTTCTTCTAACATTGGCTGCATGAGTTGATGTGCTCTCACTTCGTAGTAGAGCTCTTCAGCCTTTATTTCGAAAGCCACTTCTCTCAGTCTTTGTTCCAATTCGTCTATATCCAAGTCATCCCAGTACGCAGAATCTTTATTGTTGAAATCATCGAATTCTTCAATGAAGTTCTCTGCCTCATACTGGGCATGAATTCGAAGGGACGAGAGTTGGTCTAAAGATTGTGTGATGGCCATGGAGGTTCGATGCCAGTGGAGGAGCAACGGAAGTTGGTCTAAAAACATGTGAAGCTCTGCTTGGGCAAGGGGATTAAGGACATGACCTCGAGTCAAAATGTCACAAGCCCATCGAAGGTTCTTGAGAGAGACTTCATCCTCAAGGACGTTGAAGGGCAAGTGAGAGAAAGCCGCAAGTAGAAGTTGAGCTTGCTTTTGCTCAGCTGGAGTGGGGAGAGGCGGAGGCTTGTAAAGTGGAAAGACCTTGTCCATAGAGAGGGCAAACCTTAGTCTCTCTATCCAGCAAGGATTTGGCAAAGGAGAAGACGTGGATGCTTCCATTTCAGGAACTGGAGTAGGGGTAGAAGGAACAAAAGCATTAATATAATCAAGCCAGTCGGAAGAACAAATCTTCGTCTTCTGAGCTAAGAATGATGGATTGTACCCTTGTGCCTCTTCTGGGTGTCGGGCAGTGTGCACTATCCTTGTAGGCATGGAAGATGTGTACCATGCTACAAGTAGATTCACCTCCAAACTACGTCGATGGTCAATGGGCACGTAGGAGTAGACCACCGAACTTCAAGCATAGAAAGGAGAGGGTCCAGTCAGAAACCCCAGAAGATGAAGAAGTTGCAGCTTTATCCCATGCAGAGGTTTGTGAAGAAGAGTTTCCCAAGTCCATATTTGCAACTTTCCGAATCAAAGATTTGGGAGTAGTTTGTTCGAAGCACAAGGGTGAGTCAGAGAAAGAACTTCTTGTATCTATATTCGCAAGTTTCTGAATTGAAAGATTAAGGGCAATGTGTTCGTAATCCAAAGGTCGATAATTTGCAAAGGCATCCATGACCTGAATATGGAAAGGTGGATAAAGGTGGCTAATTAATGCATGAAAATTCTTTCGAGGAGGAACATCATCATCATATGACTCTTCATGTGCTCGATTAGTGGAGAAGAAAGTTGATTCGGCCATAGAAGAAGTATCAGTCTATGCGAGTGCTAAGGTATTGGGGTGTTCAAAAGATTGAAAGAGAATTAATGCAAATGATCATCAATAAGTGATGGTTGCATTTCCAGAATATAGACCCCATGCACGTTCTAAAAAACGCGGGGAAAAGGGCTTTGATCCACTAATATCAGCAAGTATTGGGTATATTAGTGCAGGGAGTAATGTTGGCTTTATATTTTGTACAAGCCAGTTACAATTCAACACGTGGCAGAATAAGGGTAATATAGGAAGACTATTCAAGTCTTCGATCCTGATCGTACACGTGGCAGTTAGTATTGGTTCTCACGTGATCTAAGTAGCATTGGATCAATAAAGAGGTGCAAGGTGACGTAACTTCAACGGTTACTCAGATTCAAATTCAAATATAGAAGGGAAGCCTAACTGCATGTGATGGCATAGTGGAACTACTTATAAGGCAGCATGATCAACGATCATGGAGGAGCAGTTTGATAGTTTGAAATGCAGTTCGATGGTCATCCTTGAGAAGTATAAATAGCGGGGAAGACCCCAGAAAAAACCCCAGACTCAGATCATACAAACCAGTCTTACTTTACATATTTTATTTTCCAGTTTTACATTTCCTGTTCTTTAAATTCCTACACTTCAAATTCCTGCACTGCACTTCATTCATAGGAGTAGTTTCAAGTAGATTGTTGTTGTAAACCTCTACGAGGCTGAGTTTGGATCATTGTAAGTTTTCATTCTAATGACATACTTCAATTACTCTTCATTTAACTGTTATTTTGCTTAACTTCTCCTAAGTCAAGCCACCAGTAAAAGTCCTCTTCATTGAGGCTGAAAGAACTAAAACATAATTGGTTGGCAATTAACATTTCTATAAGGACTGATTGATCCTTGCTGGCACGCTCGCATTTACAAAAATACCCTTCGAAAGACAAAAAGCCAACAATACTACTAAAGGATAACCCCCGTAGGGTTAGTCCTTTTTTATTACATTGTATCTTTTCCCCTTTTTTTTTTCCTTTAAAAAATTGAAAAATAACCTCCCAAAAAATAAAAATAATTATTCATGATCTTATTTCACTGATTTCCCTCCTTTACTCTCTCTCTCTCTCTCTCTCTCTCTCTCTCTCTCTCTCTTTATGTGTGATCATGCCTGTGTTAGGGAAAATATATGATTTCCCACAAGTAAATCAATCAATGGGAATAAAAATTGTGGGGTCATAATTTTTGAATGATAACACGTGGCCGAGGTGTCACTGAAGTGCCGGCCGAGGTGTCGCCGAAGTGCCAGCCGAGGTGCCACGTGTCCTGGTCATGACGCCGAGATCATCTCGGCTAGGTCGAGGTTATTTGCAAAGATACCGGAATCCGGAATAAACGGATAAGGGACAAGAGTCCTAGAATGGGAGAAAACTTCAGTTTGGGTAAAGATAAGACTCTTAGAGAGTTTATCCTAATCCTATTGGGAGTCCAACATTAGCAATAATCCTAAGTCCATTAGAGCTAGGCTTCTATTGGGACTAAGATTATGTTGGCTATAAAAGGGAGGCACCCCCATAGGTCTAAGGTATGCTTTTTATACTCTGAATAGTGAGTTAAGCACTTTTGCTATCTTTAAGAGATAATTGACTTAATCGTCGGAGTGACCCCAGGTGGATGAACCACCGCTGGAATCTCTTCTTTTTGTGATAGGTCGTTCGGGCTTAATCTATTCTGCCAGTGTTCTCCAGCTGAGTGCTTGATTGGCAGTGTGGTCGGAAATTGACACACACAATTTGGCGCCCTCTATGGGAAAGAAAGGAGAATAAATGGCCAACGACGGACAGAAAGAGAAGGTTAGGGACGACACTCCTATTGGGAGTGAGAAACCTATTGACCTTGACATCAAAGAAGATAACTGCAACAAGGAGACTCGTGATAAGAATCACGGAGGAAAGGACGTCGGCTAGGAGGGCGGTGTAACGAAGAAATTGGACTGGAACAGGCATTATAACGAAGATGACTTCCAGGTATGGAAAGATAGATGCCTGCGGAGGGACGACAAGATGAAGGGAATAGCGGACAAATTGGCGGACCTGCAAAAGGTCGTCAATTTCATGATGCAGAATAACGTCATACAACCACTGTTCCCGTTACAAGATACGCCGATTCTAGTGGCCAAGAAGGGTGCTCAGAAAGGGGGGCAGAAAACGGTTCCTACAGTCCCTTAGCACGCCGGGAACGAAGGCGACAAAACAAGAGAAGGGAAATGGCTCGCCGAAGTGAGGCCGAGGTAACAATGGATCCAACAAACAAGAGACCGAGGTCATGTTTAACACTTGTTGAAATTTTAAAAATTTATAAGTTGAAGTTAAACCAAAGACATGTTTAACACTTGTTGAAATTTTAAAAATTTACAGGTTGAAGTTAAACCGATGTCATGTTTAATAGTTGTTGAAATTTATGAAAAATTTACAAGTTGAAGTTAAACCGGGGTCATGATTATAGAAAGGAATGATATAGATTCCATCACCTCAAGATGCTGAGGTAATAGAACCTAGGGGGTAGTTGTGGGGTCATAATTTTTAAATGACAACACGTGGCCGAGATGTCACCGAAGTGCCAGCCGAGGTGCCATGTGTCTTGGTCATGACGTCGAGATCATCTCGGCTAGGCCGAAGTTATTTGCGAAGATACCGGAATCCGGGATAAGCGGATAAGGGACAAGAGTCCTAGAATGGGAGAAGACTTTAGTTTGGGTAAATATAAGACTCTTAGAGAGTTTATCCTAATCCTACTGGGAGTCTAAGATTAGCAGTAATCTTAAGTCCAATAGAGCTAGGCTTCTATTGGGACTAGGATTATGTTGGTTATAAAAGGGAGGCACCCCCATGGGTTTAAGGTATGCTTTTTATACTCTGAATAGTGAGTTAAGTACTTTTGCTATCTTTGAGAGATAACTGACTTGATCGTCGGAGTGACCCTAGGTGGACGAACCACCGCCGGAATATCTTCTTTTTGTGATAGGTCGTTCAGGCTTAATCTATTCTGCTAAGCTGAGTGCTTGATTGGCAGTGTGGTCGGAAATTGACACACACAAAAACTAATGCGGAAAAATTAAATCAAAAGTAACACAAGAATTTTTACGTGGTTCCCTCAATGTAAGGTACGTCCACGGGATCGAAATCCAATTCCACTATCAATCAAAAAAATTTCAAACGATTACAAACGAGACACGAATGGTCTCACAAAACTACCCTTAGGTGAATTCCAAATAATCACAAATAAACAAGAGGAAAGACCTTATCAAATAGATGAACCAAAGTCTTCGAAATAGAATTGTAGAAGACTAAAAACAATATACCCAAATCAACACCGAACAGCAAAGCAGAGCAGCAACCAAGGTATTGAATTTGACCAAGTTAAACACATTATAATAATCAACACCAATTGAAACCACCAAATTGAATTTACCATTTTTTTTTGCTGCTGCCGTGGAAGCACATAAACCAATATATATATATCTATATATATATTGTTGATTAATGGGCTTTTCTATCAAAAACTCTGGTTGTAACCAAATTGAATTGAGTGCCTAAAAATTAGATATAATATATAAAAATATATTATTTCTAAACTAAATCAAATTAAAATTCTTTAACAAACCAATTGGGTCTAAACTTCAATAAGGAGATATATCCCAACAATCAGCATATATGTGCACATGAATTATGACTTTGATTAAAGCACGATTTGTGTAATTGTTAGGTATATTACATAGTTGTGGTAATATATTGTTGAATTATTTTATATTGATTGATAAAAAAATAAAATTAAAAGCAAGTCTTCATCCATTGTGTAGTTGGATTAAGGGTATTGGTTCTCCTAAAACTTATCACGGGTCTTATTTAACAATCTAAACCAATTTGATTCTTTTATTAAATAATCCACACATAAAAAGACTGATATAAATTATGAAAATAGAATCTATAGTAAATTTCACGTGCCAAACAATACCCTATCAGAGACAATCCTCTCCCAAAATAAAAAGACTAAAACAGGATTGGTTGGCTGGTTGTTTTGTTAATTATTAGAAGGGCAATGATATATACAAACAAAATTTATGTACCTATGAAAAAATGACGTGGATTTTAATTGTTGTTTCATCTCAAAATAAAACATTCATTATTATAGTTTATAGTTTTAAAAATCTCATCGTCACATAATTTTAATTAAATTTATATATATATATTCATAAATGCAGTTAAGGAAAAAATTGACGGTGGAAGGGTGTGTGATTCGAATTCCAGCGAAAGGAGGTTTATTTTGTGATAAGGACAATGTGATACAATTTGCGAACCGCAGAAAGGCCGCTTCGCTAAAGGACGTTGCATTTTAATTGACACTTGCTTTTGTCAATACCCTTGCCAATTATAATTCCTTTTCCCTTGAAACTAGATTAATAATGGGAGATTGACCAATAAATCCTATGTCTTGAATTTGTAATTCATATAATCTTTTTTTTTTTTGTGATCTATTTAATCCTTTTGAATATATAATGATTCATTTGCCATTATAATCTAGGGATGGTCATTCACTGGGCTGAGCCGACACTATCTAATAAGGAATTTTGTATCCACAAAAGTTCCTGGCCCGAACATCGGGCCTATATAATCAACCAAAACCCAATCCTAAATAAAATATAATTTCCAAGTCCGTCCATCGGACCATATATATAAACCATAAAAAAATAAATAGATAAATAAATATCATAGTACTTGTTATTTTTTTATAAATAAACAAAGGCCTATAAAGCAACTAACGGTTAATGATTTAATACCATATTAATTAAAACAATAGAAAAAATTTTAAACTAAACACACCCATAATTTCATAAGTTCAGAGTTTCTTAAACTAAACTGTTAGTAGTATATCAAACTAAAAAAAAAAAATCATAGTTTAACCTTCAAATTTCTTCAAACATTTTTTCATGAATTGTGACCACTTAAACATTATACAAATCATGTAGCCAACAATAAAAGGGTATATATATTTTCCATATATTATATAAATAAATTAATTAATTAAATTAAATATGTAGCGGGTTAGGCTGGGCCAGGCCAAAAGTATAATTTTCAAGCCCTAAAATAATAGGACATGATTGGACTGGGCGGGTTGGGCAGGCTAAGCACAATGTCCACCCCTATTATAATCTCCTTAATTGTTACTATTTGTTGAAATGTTACATTGGAATGTTATATTTGGGAAAAAAAAAAAACTAATGAGCTTTTGTTTTTTTTGTTGGAGTGATACATTTGGAAAAAATATACTAAATTATTTTTTAGCACACCTTCTAGATGTACCCAATGTCACATTATACACACCACATTGGGGTATTGTTATATTTGGAAAAAGTATACTAATGAGTTTTTTTAGAGTGTCACATTTGAAAAAAATATACACTAACGAGTTTTTTTTTTTTTTTTTCCGTTTCTTTCTAATATTACATTATACATGTCACATTGGAGTATTATATTTGAGAAAGGGTAAAAAAGTCTCGATATCATATAAAACAACTATAAAATGATCTCATGGAATACCTTTTGAGAATAATAGGACTTATGTGATCATAAGGAAAAAAAAAAAAGTTATGAATATGTAAGATTATGAGAAAAAGAATATTTAAAATTTTATTTAAAAAATAATATGTGATTTTGATTCAATTATTATATGGCCCAATCTATGCTTAAAATTATCTGAGTCACATATTATTTTTGAGAATAAAATTTTGAATATCTTTTATGAAAATTTAAATTTAGTGTAAAACATTTAACAATTCTATTCACACCAACATGGTGGGATTTAGACCCTCCATTAAAAAGAATTTTACTTAGATTGTTGTATTTATATTTTAGGGTAAATTACAATAAAACCTCTTGATATTTGGATTTAATATAAATTCCCCCTTTACGGTTGGGAAATTACATCGACCCCCATGTCAGTGTATTTATTTTGGGTGTTTCTATTTACACATCACTAATACTCTCAGTACGCACCATTAATAGATTAAATTTATATTCGAATAATATCCTCTAATGAAATGACCATTAAGGATAATATGAGGTGTATTCTATCCATTCAAAAAATTCATATATTAAAAACACAAAATATTCTTCACACATCATTTGTATAGGGTTTAGGGTTTTAACATATAAGTATTGTATTTTTTTCATCATCTTCACCATTAACATACACTCATGATATCATTTATTATCAATTAGCTCACTTCATTCTTTTTTCCATTATACTTATTTTTCAAACTCAAAACATTATTGCTTTTGAAGATTTAATCAATTAGTTTTGAAAATTTACACACCATGAATGATGCTGAGATGGTTGGTTCCAATATAAATATTGAAAACATTGATTTAAACATTGAAAATATTAGTTTATGACTTAATTTTTTGCTTTTTATTTATCTCGTTCGTACATTAGGAAAATGAGCTTGTTCGTCATGTTCAGATAACCAGAGTTGGATTTTTACATTTTGTTCGATTATTTATATTTGAATAAAATAATTTTGTTCAAATTATTAAGATTGACTAAATATTAAATGTTCATATATAAAAAATTAAACATTTTAAGTTAATTCAGTTAAAATAAATTAAATTTTTATTCATTGTTTAAATATAATTTTTTAAATACATTAAGGTTTGTTCAACTCTATGTTTATGAACATGAATAATTTGATGAATTTGAAACGATGACGAGAGACGAGTTCAAGACCGACAATGAAGATCAACACCGGCGAAGTAGAGGCTGAATGAAACACTTCGTCGGTAATCTGAAACGACGAGATGAGACATGATAAAAGTTCAACACTAACTATGGAGATCAACACCGACGAAGATGGATGTCGAATGAAACCTCCGTCGGCGATGGAGATCAAGATCAGCGAAGATGGTCTCTATTGGTATTTGTTCTAAAGATTGTGGGGTTTTTGTTGTGTGTAGTGGTGAAGATGAAGAGTTTTTGGTGTGTGTAATGGTGTGTATTCAAATAGTTAGTGGTGTGTTAATATAGGGTTAGTAATGGAAAGTTAAAGTGTGAACTAAGATATTTTTAAATCCTAAAAATTATTTTGTATGTATACTAAGTAATGGTATGTACTGAAAGTATTAATGATATGTAAATTGAATCACCCATTTATTTTGACGGAGTTAATGTTGGGATGAAAAGGACATTTTTGCCCCTAAACCTTTATATGTAGAAAATAATTAAAAAATATAGATATTTTGTTCATGTCACTTCAGAGAAAATGACAATCACCCTGTTTGATTTTTAGTTTTCAAAAACAATCCTTTTAGTTTTCAATCAATATTTTTATATTTTTAATGATTTAAAAAATATATATATTTTAATCATTTTTTTTAAAAAAAAAATTTAGATCCACTTATTCTTAATATACTTAAAAAGTAAAAAAAAAAATGTACAAATTTTTATAAAATTCATCGAATACAACAAAATATGAAAATGTATTGAATTTTTGTATTTGGTAAATTTTAAAAAAAAATTCTTTTCTTCACAAATATTATACTTTTTAAGTATATTTAAATTAGGTGTATCTAAAAAATTAAAAATTTACATAAAATATTTTAAAAAATTCACTACAAACAAAAAAAAAACACTAAAAATAAAAAACTATTTTCTAAAAAGTTACTCAATTTTCTGGAACCAAACATGATGAATAATACCCTTTTGTGCTTTTTACCTACCACAAGCTATATTTGGCGGGTAGATGAACTGCAAATGCAAATGCAAGTGAAATGGTGCAGTGTCTATTGTGATTGGACCTTTGTTTCTAGTATATTACGAATTTTAAATAGGGTCACTGTAGGAAAATACACATTCGGCTACTAAAAAATTAATCGCCAAGTCCTCATTTTTAGTCTCTGAAAGTCAATGGCAACTAAAAATTTTAGTCGCCCAGTTAGTCAGGAATGCCTTGTCGGCGATAGTATTGGCGACTAAATTTTTTTTGATCGCTAATTTACAACTTTTGGCTACTAAACATTTATTATTTGCCAAAGGTAACATTTTAGTCGCCGAAAGTTTCCACATAAAAATGAATTCAGTTATTGGCGATTAAATGTTTTAGTCGCCAATAAGTTTTTGTTGCAAATAGTACTACATTTAGTAATTAAATATTTTAGTCGCCGTTTATGTCACATTTAGCCACCAAATGTTTTACCGTTGTTGTTTACGACTAAACATTTTAGTCACCAAAAAATAAATATAATAACCAAAAAATAAATATTATAGTTGCATTATATTTTATGATTAAACATTTTAGTCATCGAAGGATTTTTCCTCATCTTGATTTGTTTTAGCGACTAACTATTTGGTTGGCAAAAGCCTCTTTGTTTTATGCTCTTCTAAATATTTAGTCACAAAAAACCTTTGCTTGCTTTTTTGGCTACTAAATATCTAGCCGCCAAAAACTTTATTTACTGTTTTTTTAATTAATTTCTCTACAACCTGTGTGTGTCAATTTCTGACCACACTGCCCTCCTTAGTAATTCAGCTGTAGAACACAGGCAAAATAAATGGCACATTGCTGTCCTGCACAGAAAGAAAAGGCTTCGGTGGTGGTTCTTCCACCCGGGGGTACTCCGACGATCAAGTCAGTACTCAATATCTCTCAAAGATAATCAATCATCTATTCAACTCACAAGCTTGAGTATAAAAAACATACCTTAGACCCATGGGGGTGCCTCTCTTTTATAGCCAATACAATCCTAGTCCCAATAGGGGCTTGGCCCTAATGGACTTAGGATTACTGCTAATCTGGGACTCCCAGTGGAATTAGGATAAACTCTCTAAGAGTCTTATCTTTACCCAAACTGAAGTCTTCTCCCAATCTAGGACTCTTGTCCATATCTAGGTTGAGTTCCCTCTTCATTCTAGGACTCTTGTCCCCTATCCGCTTATCTCGGATTCTTATATCTTCGAAGGTAACCTCGGCCTATCCGAGATGGCCTCGGCACAACGGCCAAGACACGTGGCACCTCGGCTGACACGTCGGCGTCACCTTGCCACGTGTTGGTACTCAGAAAATATATCTCCACAACTGCCCCTTAGGTTCTATTATCTCGGCATTCCGAGGTGATGGAACCTATACTGTTCGTTCATCTGTGCCCCTCTGTCCGAGATCAAACTCGCCGACCTCAAAGTTCCCTAGACTTTACTATCCACTTATGTCAAGTATCAAGCTTCATGTTTTTCAAGCTATTCGAGATCATACCTCCTAGTCGAGGTTTCTAGTTTCATTAATTCATAAACTCCAAGAGCTTTGCATCCGCTTTATTCACATTTTTTGGTGGGCTCCTGATTTCTAGTCATCTATTTGACTTCGGCGATCTTCATATCGGCGTTCACTTATCTTGGTAGGTTGATAAACTCTTTTATTAAGCTCAATCTTTCATAACTCTTCTGAATCCGTTTACTTGCCCTCTGTTGTCTTCTATTTTTCGTCTGTTTTCAAGTTTTTGAAATGTTTAAATGCCTGGTACTGTTTTTGCCATATCCGCTTTTTGTTGCTAGCATTGTGTCTGGGTCATTACTTTCTTGTTTCTTCATATACTTATTTAGTGCCTGTGCACTTGGCTTTATCTTTAAACTTCGTCGTCTTCTTGACTCTGATTTTTCTCTTTTTTCATTCAATCCTCTGGCTTTTTCTCTTTCTTAGCTCTTTTGCTTAAATTTGTCATTGTTCTAAGCTTTCAAGCTTCTGCAACTGTCTTCGTTCCTCTTCTCCGGTGAAGCTTACGTCATTTTGTCATTATCGTCAGATTTCGGCAATTCTCATTCCGACTTCCCTCTTTCTGGTAAGCCACTGTTCCTCCTGGTTTTATTACTTGTTGCTTTCCAAGAAGCTCTGCTTCATTGTTAACCATCATTGCTGTTTTATCTGTTGTTTCCAAATCATCTTCTTGAATACACACTGTTTACATATCTGTTGATTTCTGCCACTGTTCTTGGCTTGACACACCTATGCAATCTTTTTGTCTTGATTTCTTGATAGCTTCATCACCATTTTTTATTTTTGAATTACATTTCTTGTTTCTGTTTTATGTGTCTTTTTCCAGATTTTTGCTTTCAATCCTTGCCTTCAAAACTCCGAGGTGCCAATCGCCGAGAAGAGCTTTGATCAAACTCTTTAGGAGATTGATGCTGAGCTCGTGGCTAAAAAGGCTGCTGAGAAGTTCTTTCCAACTGTCTTCTGGGGGTGAGACGCAACCTGTCGCTGATGCCGAGTAGTTTGCTTCCTTCTTGAAATTGATGCCGAGGTAACGGTAAAGAAGCTCCTCCAATCGATCACGAGGTGAACCATCGTTCGTCGGGCGAGATCACCGACGTTCTTGCTTTCAGTCCCTAGTTCTTTAAGGTCTTCATTTTTGTATCTGCCAACCTTCTCAGCTCTTAACAAGCTAGTTGGTCATCTCGGATGATCATATCTCGGAAACGTCTTTCAGTGTTATCTCGGCTATACCAAACTTGTAAATTGCTTCAAATTTCAACAAGTGGTAGACTTTATAATCTTTGGTTAACTCATCTTGTAATTTTCTCAAAAGAAATTTCAACAAGTGTAAACATTCCTTGCTCCTTAATTATCATTCCTTCCCCCTGCATCTTCTCCCTGCCCCCTAATGTGAACATATGTTGCACTTAGGATCACATTAGGGAAGTTGGCGTCGTGCCGTAGTCACAGACCTGATGTGTTCTTCTTTCGCTGATGTATTAAAACTTCTGGTATTTAATTCGCCCCCTTTAGACCCTCTTTCTCTTGGCCTTTGCAAACTATCATCGCTGTTTCTTGAAGCATTTATTCCTTTCACAATTCTGGTCACCACTTCTGGCGTGCACTTAGTGGTTCTGTTCTAATCAAAACGACGTTTGACTCCGGCGAATCTTTTGCCGACATTTAACTTTGTGCACTCTTTAACTTGTAAATTCTCTCAGAATTTCAACAAGTGTTAACATCATTCGTTTTAACTTCGGTTAAACATCATCTCGACTTTACTTCGGTTAAACATCATCTCGGCTTAACTTCGGTTAAGCATCATCTCAGTTTAACTTCGGTTAAACATCATTTCGGCTTAACTTCGGTTAAGCATCATCTCAGTTTAACTTCGGTTAAACGTCATCTCGATTTTTGAGGTTTTTCCTTTTTTGTCGCTTGTACTCTTGTACCTTCTTGTTTTTTTAGACAATGTAAGCTCTTCATATGGTCGATGTGCCTCCTTGTTCTTGAATGTCTAATTTAACTTTCCTTCTCTGAATGATTGTGCCTTTGTCCTTTCTTGACTGCCTTTGCATGATTCTATACTTAGAATATTTTGTATAATTCTTCCTTTGCACAATCTTCTCGGGGTTACATACCTCGGGTATAATAACTGCAAGTTTTACTTCGGCAAGATACTGACCTGCAATCTTTTCATAAATTTCAACAAGTATAAAACATACACTTTTCAATGTAAACTTTGCAAACTTTTCTCAAGTTGCAATAAATATGTAAACAGTAATTTCACTCTAACCTACTTGTAAATTGCTACAAATTTCAACAAGGACTAACAGATACGGTAAACTTTTCTCAAGTTATAACAAGTGTTAAACAGTGATCTACTTGTAAATTGCTACAAATTTCAACAAGGGTTTAAACAATATACTTAGCTTTTACCTCAACCTGTAAATTGCTACAAATTTCAACAGATGATCATATGTCGGCTTAACTTCAACTTGTAAATTGCTACAAATTTCAACAAGTGTTAAGCATCTTTTTTGGTTTAGCCAACCAGTAGATTACCATAAGTCTGTAAGTAATAATATCGGCTTCACTTCGACTTGTAAATTGCTACAAATTTCAACAAGCGAAGAGAAACAGTAATCTTGGCTTAACTCCCACTTGTAAATTGCTACAAATTTCAACAAGTGGTAAACTTTGTATCGGTTTGACCAACTTGTAAATTGCTACAAATTTCAACAAGTGGTAAACTTTGTGTTGGTCAAACAAGTGGTAAACTTTGTATCGGTTTGACCAACTTGTAAATTGCTACAAATTTCGACAAGTGGTAAACTTTGCATCGGTTTGACCAACTTGTAAATTGCTACAAATTTCAACAAGTGGTAAACTTTGCATCGGTTTGACCAACTTGTAAATTGCTACAAATTTCAACAAGTGGTAGACTTTGTATCGGTCTGACTGACTTGTAAATTGCTACAAATTTCAACAAGTGGTAGACTTTGTATCGGTCTGACCGACTTGTAAATTGCTACAAATTTCAACAAGTGGTAGACTTTGTATCTTTGCCTTCTCTCTT
Organism: Camellia lanceoleosa; assembly: GCA_025200525.1. Taxonomy (NCBI): domain Eukaryota; kingdom Viridiplantae; phylum Streptophyta; class Magnoliopsida; order Ericales; family Theaceae; genus Camellia; species Camellia lanceoleosa. The sequence goes on from CM045758.1 coordinate 156,424,150, forward strand.
CTCGGACTTGAGCGCCGAGATCTTGTCTGCTGGAATCTTGGATTTGCTCACTCAAGCTGAGATCTTTTTCAAGCCTACTCATCTAGGCCGAGATCATGTCTTCTCGGATCCAGGGTCTGGAATCCAGGATCTGCTCACTCAGGTTGAGCTCTTCTATACTTGAATGTTATCTCCTTGGGAGCGTTCATGCCCCCTGTGTCATGACCCGAACCCGCCCCTATGGGTTAAGGACATAACCGGCCAGTAATCCTGAGATTACCTACGGCCTCAAACCAAAGCAGACGTAACTCAACAGAGTAAAGGGGCCAAATGGAAGCAATAATTAACAACTTTGTCCATAGAACCGTGCTTATATGCAATTTAAAACAAACCATGCGCATATACGTTAATAACCCACGACAAAATACAGTACCATAAAATCCTTTTCAGACAGGATCATCTAAACTGAGTCAACCCATATCAAAACTACATACCGATATACACAAGGTCCTTGCCAACAAGACAAAATGTAAATATATAAAGAAAATGGCAAGGTTGGGTCTCGTGCGTGAGACACAAGGCTGACTCTCTAAAACTCATGTTGTTCCTGGCAGACTTCACTAGGGGTGGGTTTGGACTTCTCTTGGCTCACCTACAAACACATGAATGAGCGTGAGCGATAGCCCAGTGAATAATATCAAATACAGAAATTACTTAACAATGTAGAACAACATGTTCCAAACGGCCTTGGGCCCAATTCATATTTCTATTTAACAGATATATATAACTATATGAAATACAAATCAAGTGATTGTAATTCCAAACATTCTGACCTTTGGCCCATTCAGATTTCCATTCTTGTCAAAACGGCCTTCGGCCCATTCGATTATGTCAAAACGGCCTTCGGCCCATCTGTTTATGTCAAAACGGCCTTCGGCCCATTCGTTTATGTCAAAACGGCCTTCGGCCCATTCGTTCGTATCAAAACGGCCTTTAGCCCATTCATTTCTATCAAAACGGCCTTCAGCCCATTCATTCGTATCAAAACGGCCTTTGGCCCATTCATTTATGTCAGAACGGCCTTCGGCCCATTCATTCATTTCAAAACGGCCTTCGGCTCACTCATTCATTTCAAAACGACCTTGGGTCCATTTATGTTTATCAAAACGACCTTGGGTCCATTTATGTTTATCGAAACGACCTTTGGTCCATTCATGTTTAACAAAACGACCTTAGGTCCATTTATGTTTATCAAAATGACCTTTGGTCCATTCATGTTTATCCATGTCAGACTTACGTCCACAATCCCAATTAGCAATTCATAAAGCTTATAAGGGAATAAACAATTGGACATTCGCAAGCATTCAAATATCGATATTACTCACTGTGATCGGCTTGTGGATTTGCCCCGGAGCTTGACCCTACACATTTCACGAACACAAACGGGTCACTAACAATTCAATCCGTTCTTTAATTCATGTATTCCTCTTTAGGCTTTATTCTTATTTCATTAACTCATTTACAATGTTTAACAAATGCCTAAAAGTGCTTGCAAGTGAAAGAGAACGGAAAACAGAACACAAAATGCAAAAACAGGATTTCAGAAAACAGGGTCCTCGCTCGAGCTTGGACTTCCCCGCTCGAGCGGACTCCTAAGCCTGCAAAAGTGCTGGTTACCTCAAATTCCCGCTCGAGCCTGAGCTCGGCCGCTCAAGCGTGAGCTCGGCCGCTCAAGCGGACTGCCTGTCTACATAGCTCCCCGCTCGAGCGTCAACTCCTCTGCTCGAGCAGAAACCATGTCTGTCAAAATGCTGGGAACACGATTTTCCCGCTCGAGCGGACACCAAAAATCTGAAAATCCCAGGTTGAGTTCTTGAGCTCCAAATCGATTTTCAACCAACAAAACATGCATGTTATGGCCCAAATCTCAAATATACACATATTAACATGATACCAACACAAGTTTACAACATTAGGAGGCTCAATTTCATAATCTATCTACATGCAAGCCTCATTTGAACCCAAACTCATCACCAATACATCTCATTCAAACATGCAAAGCTTACACCTTCATAATCTACTCTTGCATGTAAGAAATACACATTATTCATAACTTATTTGGTGAAGAAATGGTCATACACATGGATTTCAATTAAGCTTCAACATAGATTGCACAATTTGAGCTCAAACATGGAAATCTATAGCAATTCTTTACATGCATGCTTCTATTAACTTGAAATCCATCATATACAACTCAATTCCATTACATTCAAACTAATTCATGCTCTTGACCATCTACTAAACTTGAATTCACGAGATGATGACTATAAATGCATGAATCACTCACCATGGAGCTTTAATCTTCTCAATTTAGCAATACTTGAGCCTAATCTCCAAAAGGTCCAAGTCTTGAACCACAAATGCACAATTCTCTCTCTCTCTCTCTCTCTCTCTCTCTACAGCCGGCTCTCCTCTAGTTTGAGTCCCCAAATCAGTCAAAATGAAACAAATAGAGAGAATAGAGGGTGTAGTGCCCTTTTCCAACAAAACCCACTATTGGCATTATAATAATAATAAGTGGTGGGCACTAATTCACTAATTTAATCAACTTGATTTGGTCCGAATCAATTTTTCAATTAAATTTCACCGTAGGCTTTAAAAATTATGCCAATCACAATGGCGTAGTCAATTTCGGGTTCTGTGGCCAATAAGGCCCTCAATTAAATTTCCAAAGCAGATTGTTCAACAGATATTCCTACGGTGAACAGGTAGAACTTCGAAATCACATATATTCATATAATTGGCACACAGAATCATATCAAACACATAATCACATCATATTAAAGACCAATTAACATATTACAGAACAGGGGTATTACACCCTGTGTTTGCATCCCTTTTAGAAGGGTCTTCGTTCCTCCACAGGTATCTATCCTTCCATACCTGGAGGTCATCTTCGTTGTAATATCCGCTTTGATCTGTTGTCTTTGGTGCGTCACCTTCCTAGCCGGCGTATTTCACTCCGTGACTCTAGTCACGAGTTTCTGTATTGCGGTCGTCCCCTTCAACGTCAAGGTCGATAGGTCTCCTACTCCCAGCAGGAGTGTTACCTTCAATCTGATCCTTTTGTCCGTTATTGGCCATCTATTCTTCTTTCTTTCCCACAGACGGCGCCAAATTGTATGTGTCAATTTCTGACCACACTGCCCTCCTTAGCAATTCAGTTGTAGAACACAGGCAGAATAGATGGCACCTTGCTGTCCTGCACAGAAAGAAAAGGCTCCGGCGGTGGTTCTTCCACTCGAGGGTACTCCGACGATTAAGTCAGTACTCAATATCTCTCAAAGATAATCAATCATCTATTCAACTCACAAGCTTGAGTATAAAAAACATACCTTAGACCCATGGGGGTGCCTCTCTTTTATAGTCAATACAATCCTAGTCCCAATAGGGGCCTGGCCCTAATGGACTTAGGATTACTGCTAATCTGGGACTCCTAGTGGGACTAGGATAAACTCTCTAAGAGTCTTATCTTTACCCAAACTGAAGTCTTCTCCCAATCTAGGATTCTTGTCCATATCTAGGTTGAGTTCCCTCTTCATTCTAGGACTCTTGTCCCCTATCCACTTATCTCGGATTCCGATATCTTCGAAGGTAACCTCAGCCTATCCGAGATGACCTCGGCACAACGGCCAAGACACGTGGCACCTCGGCTGACACGTCGGCGTCACCTTGCCACGTGTTGGTACTCAGAAAATATATCCCCACACAACCTATATTTATTCCATTATTAGTGCAATTTGTACCTTGTATATAAACAAAACAATATATATGCCGATTATATTATCAACCATTCCACAACTTGTACGCATTTCACTTTTAACTATCTTAAAAATTCATATTTAACATCAAATTCCAAATGTAATAGAAATTCCATACAAACAAAGTATAATCCAATCTAAAATTGTAATTCCATACAAAATTGAGGATCATACAAAAAACCTTGACCTCTGTACAAAAAAATAAAATAAAATAAAATAAAAAGTAATATCCACAATATCATATAATCTGCACTATGCCAAAAAGGTAATCTGTACCACGCTAAAAGTAATTTGTACCAGGCCAATGATTATCTGCACGAACAATAGTAATCCATACAAAAAGAGAGGGTGACATAATAATAGATCATACAAAAATAATGTCCTCCGTAGACAAAAAAAGAAAAAGAAAAAAGAATATCCACACTTCCATGCCAAAAACCATCTGCAAAAATAAAGAGTTAGTTACCTAAAAGTTCTATTTACAAATGTTACGGTAGCTTAGGTCTTATGTAAGATTTTTTTTTAACCAATAAGTCATATTTAGTAAAACTGAGAATATTATCAGTTTTTTTCAATTTTTAAAACTAAGAATGTGACGCCCCAAAAATTTTTTTGAAACATCATAAGATTTAAATAACAATAACTTGCTAGATAAAATTTTAATTACTAATTAGGAACTTTTAAGTTCTTACATAGTCAAAGTCCAACAACAAAATAAAACTACAAGTTCACACACAACATCACAACATAGTTAAATCCTAATACAAAGGATAACAGGATTTTATTTTGATAAAATCTTGACTCTAAGTCAGCCAAGGTTCGATATTGGCAGCCGCTCCAATTTCAGCCTCAGTCCCTTCTTCGACATAATCTGGCATGAAAAGCCAAGGTAACAAAATATATGCCATGAGTTTTGCAACACAGTAAAAAAACATAACCAACCTACCATTTTTTTTTTTAAGAGAAAAATAATAAGATTCTAAACATGAGATAACAATATAATTGTACACATAAATTACAACCATTAGAATAATTTTAGTAATTTTAATAAATTAGGTGACACTCGAAATCTCACCAAAGAGATTTTAACTTACCAACCACTAAGTATAGCAACAGTTAATTTGAAACCCTACCTTGGTCAAATATTTAAGTGTTACCAACCGTAACTACCAGGGATGCCCACGTCCGGAGTTATATACCCAAGTAGTGGCATCCGTGGTCTACCCTAAGGAAACGGTCTGCCAGGGGTAAGTAACTTCCTTGTGTGCCACCTGCACATCCACCCTTATTCCAAAACCGAATACCGAAAAGGGTTCAAATACGTCCCGTGCCATCTTAGAGTTTTGCAACACAATTTATGTGAGAATTCTCAAAACCAGGGCTCATCCTGAACAACCGGTATTGACCGTCAACCCTTAATTCCGTACACTCTTTAAAACCACTACTCACCCTAAACAACTGGTATTAACTATCAATTGTTAACTTTATATATACCATTATTCATTTAGATTAATCCATAGATCAACCCCATAATCTAAAAATTTATCATGAAACTAGACTTCTCAAGTCTCATCTTTTAGTTAGAAATTACCATATTTGGCTTAGTATAGAATTTTAGATAAATTCTCAAATACATAGTGAAATCTAACTCACAGTTTCAGATTTAGTAAAAAAAAAAATTGTATAAATTCGTAGGAAGCTTAAAAATTGTTGCCAAATTTTTTTAAATAAACTAGACATCATTATCAACAACTTTGTAGAAAGAATCATCTTGAAATTTTGAGTATAAAATTATCTAAAAATTCGGGTAAACATGCTGGCAGATTCAAAACAGGTTATTCTCAACACAGTTTCAGATTTAGTAAACAATTTGTATAAATTCATAGAAAGCTCAATAATTGTTACCAAATTTCTTGGTTGAACTATACATCATTATCAACAACTTTGTAGAAGAAATCATCTCGAAATTTTGAGTATAAAATTGTCTAAAAATTCGGGTAAACATGCTGGCAGATTCAAAACAGGTTATTCTCAACACAGTTTCAGATTTAGTTAAAATTTTGTATAAATTTGTAGAAAGCTCAAAAATTATTTCCAAAAATTTCTGGATAAACTAGACATCGTTATCAATAACTTTGTAGAAGAAATCATCTCGAAATTTTAAGTATAAAATTGTCTAAAAATTTGGGTAAACATGCTGGCAGATTAAAAACAGGTTATTCTCAATCACAGTTTCAGATTTAGTTAAAAATTTGTATAAATTCGTAGAAAGCTCAAAAATTATTTTAAAAAATTTCTGGATAAACTAGACATCATTATTAACAACTTTGTAGAAGGAATCATCTCGAAATTTTGAGTATAAAATTGTCTAAAAATTCGGGTAAACATGTTGGTAGATTCAAAACAGATTAGACAATGTATCATATGTATACAATCTGAAAATTTCAATTATATAAAAAAAATGAGAGGATTGAGAGGGTTTTCTTACTTAATAGTAGGATTGAAATGGGTGATGAAGTGATAGAAGGATTTGCTTCCTAAACCTTCTTCTCTTCTTCTCCTTCTGCTGAATTCTTCTTCCTTATTTCTTCCTCACCCTTCCAAAGGAATACATGCATGCAAACACTAAAACCTATCCTTCTATGCATGACTATTATGTGCATTTTATAGACCTCCGAGGCTAGCTCTCTCTCTCTCTCTCTCCAAGTTCTAAGAATGAGCTTTCCCTAAATTTTATGGTTTCCTAAATTCTAAGAGATGGTGGGTTTGGTAGGAACTGTGAGTTGTTTGCCCATGGTTTGCCTGTTTGTATATATATATATATTTTATAACAATAATTATTGAACATCCACAATATTTTTATTCTTAATAGGGTCTTTGTTAGTGATAGAATTTGGTTAATTTAAAACTAATTAATTAATTAATTAATTTATTTTCTTTCAAGAATAATTTAAATATGGGTTTTCACAAAGAATATTATTAATTTTGTATAGTAATGTTCCAGATAATTGTTTCACTAACTGATGAAAAAAAATAGAGCATGAGATTAAACGTTTTTGCGTTTCGTCTTAGTGGTTTGATTCAATTATCCAATAAAACCGAGAACATTATCAGTTTTTTCTAGTTTTAAAATTGAGAACATTATCAGTTTTTCCATTTTAAAAGTTTTATTATTTTTTTTTTAAGTTTTGCACATCAATGTTCTATCATCATGCTCCTTCAAATACAAAATTTTCAGTTTTGCAAAAAAAAAAATAATTCAGTTTTTTCAAATTTTTCAAACAAAAAAAAGGCACATAATTTTTTTTTAAAAAATTTTTTCAATTTGAAAGCGGATGTTTTAAAGTTTTGAAAATCAAAATAAATGTTAAATAATCATGTTTCTTTATAGATAATCATAAATAATGAACAATCATTGTTTAAATGGCAATTCCGACTATTAAAATTTTAATGGGACTTGAAGGTCCAAAAAATCTTAGTTAGGACTTAATGGAGTATAATTTTATAAATAAGAACTTATGTGTAAATACCCCAAAAATAAAATTAATCATTAATATTGACTGAATAACATTGGCATATTTCAAATGATATATAAAAAAAAAATTATATAAAACTCGAATGTAATTAATCTTTTTAAATTAATCATTAGTTTTGTATACTCAAATGTACATATAAAAGAAAATTATGTAAAACTCGAATGTATATAAGACAATCAATAATCTTTTAAAATTATATAAAACTCAAATGTAAAAAATCTTTTCAAATGAATTATTGGCTGAAAAATATGAGGAGTAGTTAAAGAGGCATTAGCATTAAAAAGTACTAAGGACAAGGCTCAACTTGTTAAAATAATGTATGAAATAAAATTTCAGACAAATGATATTGATATGAATTTAATTAGCAACCTGATGATCAACATAAGCATGACCCCTTCGCCATCACCAGTTCATAAAGGTCTTGGAAATAATAATTGGCATAAGTGATACGCAAATTTAACAAATATCAAATGTTGCCAGAAAATAGGACATGTTACTGATGTGGATGGAAAAAAAAAAACAAAAAATTACCTTGAAAGGTTCCCAGCCCATCCACCGTACAATTTAACCGCTTCACTTCTGATCAAATCTCACTTTAATCCTTATACAAGTATCAATGTTCTGATTTTGTTACTTTATTGTTTAATTCTTTAACATAATTGAGTCATATGACAAATATATGATTACGAAATGAGAATAAAATAGAAAAATCATTTACATTTCTCACCAATACATACTTTGTCCTACATAATAAGCACGTGAGATAATACTACATATATATATATATATATATGATTTTTCTCTCTTACTTTCATTTCGTAGTAACATTCTTGTCACATAATTAGATTCTGTTAAAGATTTGAACATTAGAATAATAAAAATGAGACATTGATACTTGTACGGAGAGCAAAGTGATATTTGACCAAAAGTGTAAGGGGTTAACTGTCACGATTTCATGTATAAAGACCAAAATAATATTTAAATAGAAATGCAGAGGGTTTGTTGTCACGATTTCATATGTAGGGATCAAAATAAGATTTGGTATAAATTACAAAGATGCAAAGTATAATTTACTTTTATTAATATTTATAAAATTTCTTATTGATGTAATTATTTTTTTGTAACACCACTTATTTGATATTTGCCCTTTTGGTTTCAATGGTGGTGGGCTAGCCGTCATGTCCCATGACCATGACCCCTTCCAACTCATGAGTAGATTAATTCACTTGGCAAGATTGAGTAGATAATTCCATATTGGGAAATGCTGCAGACCTCCAGTTGGGGTGACCCCACCCCCACCACCCCCACATATACGTGGGGGTCAAGGAGAGGAGGAAAAAAAAAAATTAGACCAATCAATATCCACTGGGATGCTGGGGTCTCCCAATTTTCCTTCTATATTTTCCCGCAACTAGGGTTTTACAAACATTTTTTTACTCATTTTTTATTTATTGCATGCCATGTCAATTCACAAGGAAATTTAGTTAAAAAAGTTTATTTGTATAACAATTTTATCTTTATTTTTTATTTTTTTTTGTGATTAATTGTATTTTATTTTGGTAAATTTTAAAATTAGGCAATCATTATATATTTTTTGGAGAAAATTATTGAAAAGTCTAAGGTAAGGAGGGTATAAGGCATTAGGCTAAGTAGATATTTTTTGTTGGTGAGAGAGCCACCCTGTGTCAAATATTTTGGTGAGAAGTCCTTTCGTTGATTTTGGAGGACATTTTATTTCCAATTTTACCCCCTAATTTATCTGTTAATTTTTTTTTATCTGTTCAAATTTTTATCTATCTGTTCAATTTTTTTGTCTATCTGTTCAAATTTTTTTAACCTATATATTGAATTTTTTTCCCTTATCTGTTCAAATATATATCCAAATTTTATTATTTGTTCAGCTTTTTTTTAAAAAAATTTTTTCCCCTTTCACAATCTCTTGTTTTCAGAAGTCAGATTTTTTCTAATTTTCATTTCCATTTTCATACAACTTAGGTACTGTTACCTTGACATCTTTCTGTATTTTAGTCAAAAGTATATATATATTTTTAATTTTTTGCACAAACTGTTATATAATTGATTTGGAACACTATATAAATAGTGTTACTTACTGCTCCAAAACTAATGAATAATTATGAGAATAAATGTGACAAAAAAGATGAGTAATAGTTGGTGAAAGTCTTTAAAAGCAAAATTTGGAACAACCCTCCATAATTTCGAAGAAAGTCTTGCATTGCCGTCAAGAAATTGTCGGGAAAATATATTCCAATGCGACATGGACTAACGTTTTTTTATGGTGAAAATTACAAATCAATGTAAAAAATCAAAAGTAATTACAAAGAGGTGAACAGTGTAACACTTTCTGTGATTTTTTTCACAGGGAGTTGTACACCCCATATTTGTCTAATTACTTTTAGTTGAATTGTAATTTCTCTTTCATTATCAGCCTGGAGTTTACATCTTAGTTTTTTTAGTTTTTTTGAATTGTAATTTCTCGTTAATTATCAGCCTGGAGATGTACATATGTGGTTATTATTATTATTATTATTGACAAAAGGAAAAAAAAATGATTTTTGTAATTGTTAGTAATCTTAGGGGATGTGAGTGTAATTTATTGAAAAATAAACTATGTTTCAGTGAAAAACAAACCAACATATTCACACGCCATTATTGAATTGTTGTAGGGAGGGATTGCAAAGCAGAGGTCCCCTCTCTCTATCCTTTTCTCAACACTTTCTTTTACCAAGTAAGCTTTTGCAAAGGACCCTGCCCTATGCTTTTCTCAACACTTTATGTTGCTCCAACCCCATGCATGCATGTAGAGAGTCATGCAAAGATGACGTGAGAGGACTTCCACCTCAAGTGAAGGAGGTCTAAGCTGGGCATCTCTCTCTTCTCTTCACGTTGTTGCCACTGTTGACTCTCACCATTAAGAAGGTAGAAAATTGTGGTGGGTTTGTGTCACGACCCAAACCCGCCCTTTTAGGTCTAGCATCGTAACCGGCCAGTAATCCTTAGATTACTAAAGGCCTCTTAACAGAATAACATATAATTAGGGGCTGTGGAAGCAAATATACTAAATATACATAGTCTATAGAGTTGTGCAGACATGCATGAGACAGAAATTTTCGAAACAAACTTATATTTATATATAGATGTGACGTCAAAAATGCATTAATCATACTTCACCAGAGCCACATATACAGAACTTCCAAAACATGTTCAGATTAAACATAAACATCAGAAAGTACAAAAATCCTAAAGACTCAAAACTTGGTTAGATCTTAAAAGGGGAACCTCCACGAGAGGCACGATAGCTGGCTGGCTCCAGAACTTGCCAGGCAGCAACTTAGGCCTGGTCACGCGCCTGCTCACCTATATACATAAAAATAAATAGTGAGCGGGAGCCTAGTAAATAATAACAATATAAAGGGTTTTTAATGAATGATGTCCATCACAGAGTTAGAAATTAGAGTTTATATCAGAAACAGGGTCTTATGCATATTCAAATTTCCAAATCAGAAATGGGATCATATACATGTTCATACTCATATTCATATTCATATTCGGATTTTGCATAAGATCATACGTGGTACATCCATTAGCTATCATATCAACTTCGTCCTGAGACTTACATGTATAGTCGGTACTGACGACCATAAAGGTCCATATCTTGTGCGCAAGTAGCCATGGTATTGTTACCCCCAGGCAAGGGCCGCATGAATATAGGCCTCGGTATTGTTACCCTCGGGCAAGGGCCACGTGAATATAAGCCACAGTATTATTACCCTTGGACGAGGGCCACGTGCATGTTGACCATGGTATTGTTACCCCTAGGCGAGGGCCACGTGAACTAAGGATGCTACAAATACGTTTCAGAAAAATGGACATTCATTCATAATTCATAGAATAGCATTTCAGAAAACAAATCGTATCATATTTGTGAGAAAATATTTGTAATTAAATATAGCTTTACAGAGTTATTACTCACAATTAACAGATGGCTCCAAGTAGACAGGTAGAGTAGGTAATTCACTTAACTCGAGGCACGTGACCTACATAACATAACAGAGACATACATTGAAACACACGCGCGAATTGTACATAACTCATTTCCTTTGTCCTAAGCGTGTTTCTAGCCTTTATCCTCATTATAGTGGTTTAATCTTGGCCTAGAAATGCTTAGGATAGAATGAGGATGCAAAAATGTACTTGAAAACATTTTTTCAAAACTTTGAAAACAGGGAGCGAACATGCAAAATGTGAGGGTCCGCTCGAGCGATCTGCAAACTTTGAGAAAAGTACTAGTTGCTTGATTTTCTCGTTCGATCCTCGTTCGAGCGTGAAACTCAGACCTTCGCTCGAGTGTGATTGGTGTCGATCGAGCGATCTGCAAAACACATGAACTTCTGGGAGCATGCATTTCACGCTTGAACGAACTTCTGGTTGCTCGAGCGGAAGTGCAGGATCACAAAGTCTCCGCTCGAGCACAGAATCCAACACTCGAGCAGAAATGCAAAATCTAGAATTTCTAGATTGCACTCCCAAGTTCCAAGCTCGAATTCCATATTTCAAAACTCATCCTCTTGGGCCAAAATTCTAGAAAACATCTAGAAACTCGTAAAATATCATGGTTTGAAGATCATTTCATGAAATCAAGGCCCAAAAGTATGTCAAACATACAAAAATCCAACTTGAAATGCAAAAACATGGTATGAACATGACATGCATGTGTTCACTTGAGTTCATGGCTTCTAGAACATGATCTAATGTGGTCTATTGATGAGAAATGTTATGAATTCTTCAACTTATGCTAGAATTACAACATGCATGGAGAAAATCTTTGAAAACAAACTTCAAAATGCTATAAATAAGCATGCATGTATGGAATGACTTACAATTCTCCAATTCTAACTTAATTCTCTTGTCAATCTATTTCTCTCACTTGAATTCTTGTAAAATCTACCTCAATTACACAACTAAGAGTTTTACCTAGAGTCCTTAATTTCTTCAAATGCTAGTCTTCTCTAGCTTAATCCCTCAAATTTTCTTTAATTCCTATAATAATTGCTAACTTGGCCTCAAATTGACTCCAATCTCTCCCCCTTTTCTCTCTCTCACGGTTGACATCAACAACAAAATAGAATTGGTGAAGAAAAGAGAGTTGAGATGTATATAAAAGCCTTATATAGGCTTGGGCAAAAGTGTAATTATTTGTTGATCAAGTCAATCAAGTAGGCATTAAATTATTTTAATTTAATCGTTCCAAACCGAATTTCAATTAAACCTACCATAAAATTCTAAAAGTTCTAATTAATACATAAATCAAATCAATTTTTGAATCATATGCCGATAAGGCCTTCAATTCGTAATCCGAAATGAAAATATGAACAGATCTTTCTACGTTAAACAGATATAAACACATATAATGCAATGTATGATGCAAATTTCACTTTAATTTCTTTTTAGGTATAATTAAACATAGATGAACGTTAACTATGGGTTGGGGTTGTTACAGTTTGTCTCCTCTCTCTCTCTCTCTCTCTCTCTCTCTCTCTCTCTCTCTCTCATCTTTGTGTATAAATAGAGACGGGATGGAGAGTATGAATGGTATTAGAAATTTGAGAGATAGAGTGTTGTGAATTGAGTGAGAGTCATTTTCCTCTTTGTGTTTGTATTTGCTTTGTTTAAATTTCTTGTTTCTGTCCATGGACGTAGGCATTGGACTGAACCACGTAAATATTTGTGTCTCCTTGTATGTGTGATTGTTTATTGTTTATTATTTTGGGTGTCCATGATCTTAACAAAGTGGTATCAGAGCTAGTTGTGTTTTTAAAAAAAACAAAGTACGATTTTTAGAATTGCCCAGAAATCAAAGTGGTCGAAATCCACTTTTGATCACACCAAATGAAATCTCTCGACGAGAAAAACACATTGGAAAAAATCGCGTACAAAATGGAGGTCGGAGAAGGCCATACGCCCTCCGACCCTTCTTTGTTTATGTAATAAATACTTATTGGTGAAGCTATAAGATACAAGTCTTGTGTTGGTAGAGTCGATAAAATCCAGGTCTTGGAGGTCAAGAGTTCAAAACTCTTTGGCAGCAAAAATCAAATTCTTTTTTTTTTTTTTTTTTTGTGAAAATCCATTGGAGTCGAGCCGCCCAAGCCATTGACTTGAGCTGTTGAAAAGAGCTAAGCCACGTTGACCGAGCCGAGTTGACCAAGCTGTTCGCCAAGCTGAGCCGTTGACGCCATGCTGACATTAGCCGATCCGGAGGAATTATCCGGTGTTTCTCAGATGCTCCCGATTTTGCAGATTTGAATAGTTAAACAATTTTTGGCTTGATCTAAGCTATTTTGAGTCCGTTTTTGATGATCCAATAGTGCTTTCCAACTATTTGGAATATTCTAGGCACATCTGTATGGTCAGATTTTGCAAATCGACTTTAAAAAATTTATAGTTTTTATTTTGGCAATCCAAAGTGCTTTTTCGGCTAAATTGATCAGTCCAGACTCAATGGCGAAGTCTGATGGAGGAATCAACGTTGACTTCAGGACCTATGATAAAGCTGAATGCTTCTAACTATGTAATTTGGAAGCCCAGAATAGAAGATGTCTTCTACTGCCGAGATTAGTTTGACCTCATTGAGCTTCATGGAATCAAACCAGCAACGAAAAATGATGAAGATTGGAAGTAGAAGAATCGGAAAACCATTGGCCATATCAGACAATGGATCGATCACAGTGTCTTCCACCATGTCGCCTAAGAGACTGATGCCTATGTTTTTTGTACGAAGTTAGAAGGCATGTACTAGTCAAAGATTGCTCGGAACAAAGCCCTCCTAATAAGAAGACTTGTAAATTTGAAGCTAAAATGCGGTATCTCTGTTGCTGAACACACCAGTGAGTTTCAAAATCTGGTGAACCAACGGGCAACTGTCAAAATGGAGTTAGATGATGAGATGCACGCCCTATTATTGCTCAGTTATTTGCCAAACAATTGAGAGACGTTAGTGGTGTCCCTCAGCAACTCTATACCAAAAGGAAAACTGACCATGAGCATGGTTACAGATGCTCTATTCAGTGAAGAAGAAAGAAAGAAAGACATGAGTGAAGATTAGTCCCATGCCCTCATCACAGAAAACAAAAGTAGAAGCAGATATAAAGGCAGAGGAAGAAGCAAAAGCAGAGGACACAGCAGGGGAAGATCTCAAGACAGAAGGAAATCCAGAGAAGGTACGAGTTGGCCAAGGTTCAAGTGTTACCATTGTGGCCAGGAGGGTCACATATAGAAATATTATTATGCCTTGAAGGGGGAACAAAAATAAGGCAATAGACAACCAAAGACCGAAAAGGGGAATACTGCAGTTACTGTCTCAGAGGATATTACATTATTCTCTGTTGAAGAAGAAGAATGCCTCCATATGTCAGACAATGACACCGAGTGGGTAGTAGATACAACAGCTTCCTACCACGCCACACTCTGGAAGAAGTTCTTCAGTACGTACCAAGCTAGAGATTTTGGTACAGTGAAGATGGGCAACTCCAGTTTTTCAAAGATTGTGAGAATTTGTGAAGTCTGCATCCAAACCAAAGTTGGGTGCACGATGGTGTTAAAAGATATCAGGCATGTTCCTGATTTATGCCTAAATCTTATCTCAGGGATAACCTTAAATCGACAAGGCTATGAGAACTACTTCGGCAAAGGCATATGGAAGTTGAAAAAGAGGATCTCTGGTGGTAGCCAAAGGACAGGCAACTAGCACACTGTACAAGACTCATGTGGAGGTAAATTTAGATAGCCTCAACGTAGTAGAAGCTGAGCCATCTCCAAATTTGTGGCACAAAAGGCTGGGTCACATGAGTGAGAAAGGGTTGTAGATTCTGGCAAAGAAGTCTTTTATTCCCTTTGCCAAAGATGCGAAATTGAACCCTTGTGACAATTGCTCATTTAGGAAGCATCATAGAGTCGCTTTCTACTTATCATCCAGAAGACAATCAGAGTTATTGAGCAGAGTATACTCTGATGTTTGTGGTCCCATAGAAGTGGAATCTTTAGGTGGCAGAAAATACTTCATGACGTTTATTGATGACGCATCACGGAAGGTATGGGTTTATGTCCTAAAGACCAAAGATGAGGTGTTCCAGCATTTTCAAACGTTCCATACCATAGTGAAAAGGGAGATCGGAAAGAAGTTGAAGTGTCTTCGAACAGACAATATAGGCGAGTACACGTCGAAAGAATTTGAAGTCTACTGTGGTACTTGCGGTATCCGGAATGAGAAGACTGTTCCTGGAACCCCACAACATAATGGTGTAGCTGAGAGAATGAACCGGACCATTGTGGAGAAGGTCAGATATATGCTTAAAATGGCAAAGTTGCCAAAGCCATTTTGGAGAGAAGTTGTTCGTGTTGCTTGCTATTTGATCAACAGATCGCTATCAGTTCCACTGAATTTTGAGATTTCAGAAAAAGTATGGTTTGGAAGGGAGATTTCTTACTCTCACTTGAGAGTGTTTGGGTGCAAAGCATTTGAACATGTATCCAAGGAGCACAGACAGAAGCTAGATGATAAAGCTACTCCATGTACCTTTATTGGCTATAGAGATGAAGAATTTGGATACAGATTATGGGATCCAAAAAGTAGAGAGGTCATTCGAAGCTGAGATGTGGTGTTTCAAGAAAGCCAGACCTTAGAAGACTTTGGGCAACCAGCCAAACCTAAAGTTGCTGATGTTTTAGAAATTATTCCCAATCTTGCACCATCACAGCATGCCACTGATAAAGAAGAGCTACTGTAACATGCAACCAATGATATAGAGTTGCAGGATGGATTTCTAGAAGAAAAAGATCCATAAGAAGAGGGTGTTGAGCAAGGAGAGCCACAACCCCCTTCGCTAGAGACTGTTGGTCCACAGTTGCAAAGATCAACAAGAGAGTCTAAGCTGTCACCTAAATGCCTTGCTTCTGAATATATTTTGCTCACTAATGAGGGGGAGCCAAAAAGTTTTCAGGAAGCTTAGAATCATAAAGAGAAGAATAGTTGGCAGCAAGCTATGCAAGAAGAGATGCAGTCTTTGCAGAAAAATCAAAATTATGATTTGTAAAACTTCCCCAGGGTCAAAAAGCATTGAAGGACAAATGAGTGTTCAAGTTGAAGAAAGATGGCAACGGAAAGCTAGTTAAGTATAAGGCTCAATTGGTTGTCAAAGGTTTTGAGCAGAAAAAAGGCATTGATTTTGATGAAATCTTCTCTCCAGTTGTAAAGATGACATCCATTCGAGTAGTTTTGGGACTAGCTGCCAGTTTGAATTTGGAACTTGAACAGATGGATGTGAAGACGACATTTCTCCATGGTAATCTGAAGGAAGAAATTTACATGGAGCAACTAGAAGGTTTTGAAGTAAAAGGGAAAGAAAACTTAGTTTGCAGATTGAAGAAGAGTCTCTACGGCCTCAAATAAGCGCCGAGACAGTGGTACAAGAAGTTTGACTCATTCATGGTGGGTTATGAGTACAAGAGAACTGTTGCAGACCAGTGAGTCTATGTTAGGAAAATTTTCAGTGGAAACTTCATCATATTCCTGCTCTACATTGATAACATGTTAAGTGTTGGACAAGATGCCACGGCAATCAGATCATTGAAGAATGAGTTATCATAGTCCTTTGACATGAAGGACCTAGGCCCTACACAACAAATTTTGGGCATGAAAATTATGCGTGACAGGGAAGCCAAGAAGTTGTGGTTGTCATAGGAGAAGTATATTGAACGGGTGATTGAGAAGTTCAACATGAAAGATGCCAAGCCAGTCAATACTTCGCTGGCTGATCATTTCAAGCTGAGCAAGAGTTTTTGTCCCTCCTCTACAAAAGAAAGAGAAGAGATGGAGGCTATTCCCTACTCATCCGCCGTAGGGAGTTTAATGTATGCAATGCTGTCCACCCAGGGAAAGAGTATTGGGAAACAGTTTAATATTGCTCATGTTGTTGGAGTAGTAAGCAAATTCCTTTCCAATCCAGGGAAAGAGCATTGGGAAGCAGTCAATTGGATTCTAACGTACCTCAAAAATGTGTTTGTGCTTTAGAGATGCTAAACCAGTCTTGGAAGGCTATATAGATTTTGATATGGCAGGCGATCTTGATGGTAAAAAATTTACATTAGGATTTCTGTTCATTTTCGTAGGGGGCGCTGTGTCTTGGCAGTCCAAGCTGTAGAAGTGTGTTGCTTTATCCATAACTGAGGCAGAGTATATTGCCGCAACAAAAGCTGGGAAAAAAATGTTGTGGTTAAAGCGATTTCTCCAAGAGTTGGGACTAAAGCAAGAAAAGTTTACGGTACATTGTGATAGCCAGAGTGCCATGGACCTGAGCAAGAATTCTATGTACCATTCTCGCAGAAAGCACATTGATGTTCGGTATCATTGGATACGCGAAGTGATGGAAAACCAATTATTGGAACTGATCGAGGTCCATATAGATAAGAATCCAGTTGACATACTTACAAAGGTGGTCTCGAGAGACAAACTCGAAATCTATAGAAACATTGCAAGGGTGGACTTCAAGTGAGAAGTCAGTCATGCATGTGGGTATGGAGGGGAAGAATTGTTGCTCCAACTCCATGCATGCATGCAGAGAGTCATACAAAGATGGTGTGAGAGGACTTCCAACTCAAGTGAAGGAGGTCTGAATTAGGCATCTCTCCATTCTCTTCACATTGTTGCCACTGTTGATTCTCACCATTAAGAAGGTAGAAAATTGTGATGGGTTTGTCTCCTCTCTCTCTCTCTCTCTCTCTCTCTCTCTCTCTCATCTTTGTGTATAAATAGAGATGTGAGGGAGATGATGAATGGTATCAGAAATTTGAGAGATAGAGAGCTGTGAGTTAAGTTAGAGTCATTCTCCTCCTTGTGTTTGTATTTGCTCTGTTTTAGTAAATTTCTCGTTTCTGTCCGTGGACGTAGGTATTGGGCCGAACCACGTAAATATTTGTGTCTCCATCAGTGTGTGATTGTTTATTGTTTATTATTCTGGGTGTCTATGATCCTAACACTTTCCTTTTCCACTACTGTGTTTTTTTACATTATTATTGTCTTCTCTATACATAGAGATTTCTCATGCATTATTGTAATTCTCTTTTCTTTTTCTTATTTGGAAGTTTATCAACCATGAGATGTGATCATGTGATACACTCACTTTGATAATAATGACATTTATATGTGCTTTCAATGTTATTACTAATTATATAGGGAAAAACTTACAACACCTTACCTTGCAATAGCATCAAATCCTCAAAACACAAAGTATTGGTAATATGAAAGACATTCACAAGAAGAGTTTCAGCTATTGGTTAGTTAGTAGACTCTTCGATACCTAAGTCAAATTTGGAATAATTATCAAAAAGCACGTAACTTGAGAGTAAGTTGTGTACTTTGTTGGGTTGGTTTGTCTTGCTTATATATATTTAATTTCTAACAGTTTTGTTAGTTGAAAGATTCTTGTCACTCTTTACTATTCTGCTTTACATGAGATTGTGTCTCACATTTACAGATTTCTTGAAGTGAATAAGTCTACATTTAGTAGAGTGTACGTTGACTTGATCTGACTGTTCAGACTGCTCATTTGAGCTTGTAGTAAGCTCAGTCTAACGACCCGAACATATGTTTGATTAAATAATCATCTAATTGCATGTCTAATAATGTGAATTAGAAGAATTTGGATTTATATTTGTTGATTGTAGAAAACCCTGTTGAAATTACAACTTTAAATTGAAAATTGAAGGCTTTAGAGGCACCAGAAACCAAAACCGATTAAATATTTGTGATTAGCATGATTCTTAGAGCCTGGGAAATGGGAATTGTGAATTATAGGAATGACTTGCATGTATGACATATGGGAATTATATGAAGCTTTATTGAAATGTGTTGCCTCATGTTATTAAAATTCCAAGAAGGACTGAAAAACGTTACTTGATCACTTGCCGAATTATTGTGCTCATGGGTTTTGACTATGGGAAATTTGATCGATCTTCTGTATTACGGAATAAGAAGAGGAATTAGTGGTGCAATGGGAAAATGAAACGACAAATGGGACCTGAATTCAATTTGTGATGTAATAAGACAAGTTTGAAGGACCAAACTTTCTAAGGTGGGGATAATGTAACAACCCAGATATGTATTTGATTAAATAATCATCTAATTGCATGACTAACAATGTGAATTAGAAGGATTTGGATTTATATTTGTTGATTGTAGAAAAACCTGTTGAAATTACAATTTTAAACTGAAAATTAAAGGCCTTAGAGGCACCAGAAACCAAAACTAATTAAATATTTGTGATGAGTATGATTTTTAGAGCCTAATATGAAGTTTCGTAAAAATTTGATTTTGAATGAATTAATTGGATTTAATTAAATATTATACATATATATATATATATATATATGAGAGTCTTTGTTTAGACTCAACAAAAGAACAAAGAAATATCTTGTTGGAGAGAGGGTTCTAGAGAAAGAGAGAAACAAAGGAGAAGAAGAAGATCTTGGAAGATAGGCTTTGAGCTTCAACAATTTGCTCACCTAAAGTAGGAATTCTTCCCTTATTTCATCACTTTGAGACATTAACCTCATAATCCTTTAGAATTTGAGTTGAATTAACGAGGAAATCATGTATAATTAGGGATTTAAGAGTGTAAATTGATGATGTGAACTCATAAAAGCTTAAAAGTGAAGAATTGAAGGAATTAAGTTCAAATTATTGTCATGTATGCATATTTTCATGGAACTCTTATATATATATATATATATATTTACCTCCTTGCATGATTCTTGTAACGCCCCGAAAATTGGGCAGGATATATCTATTTATGCAACAAGACCCACATGATAGACAAACACATATATATAGCTAACTAATCCATACACCCATTTCCACTAAATCCCAAATGCCAAATACATGTTGTTCGCATCCCAATGCCCCAGTTCAAATCCCAAACATACATTTTACAACAAGTATGAAATGGAAGCCAAACAGATAATAAGTGCCCTAAAGGCTTACAAATTTATCCAAGAGCATTCTTGGTTACACAAAATAGAGTTTCAACTCAACACAAATACAGCCTTGGGTTTACATTCAACAAATAACATTAAAACAAAAATGAAGCCTCAGCTCCGAGTCCTCCCAAGTCAATGCCTTGGCGGAGGCATAACACTTGTACCTGAAATGATTTCCCTTATAGGATGAGCCACATCTCAGTAGAGATATACTACACAACATATGAACAATGACAAGACTAAAGAGGAGTATGTTCATGCCATGCTCATGATAAAACAGTTTATCTCTCTTTTTATAAAGCATGCAATGTTGAGATGCACAACAAATATAAAACCATTCCATTTTAAATCATATCTGTTACATGAATACGGGCCCTATGAATCTCTAGGTGAGTTTCTGCAAGTAGACCCTAATGCACTACCACTATCATTTTTACCAGTAAACTGGAAGGCTCGACACCTAACCGCGCAGTTCCACAACCCCTATCTAGATTCACCAAGTATTCATCTTTTCGCAAATAGATACATTTCC
This sequence comes from Camellia lanceoleosa, assembly GCA_025200525.1. Taxonomy (NCBI): domain Eukaryota; kingdom Viridiplantae; phylum Streptophyta; class Magnoliopsida; order Ericales; family Theaceae; genus Camellia; species Camellia lanceoleosa. Next base: position 156,445,068 of record CM045758.1, read on the forward strand.
AAACATTTCTCAAAAACAAATACATTTCCAATGAAATGAATGTAATGCTATGTCCAATGCAACAAATGAGGAATGTGGTTCAATTTACCTAAGTCTCATGCATTTTTACAACAATCATGGCTATCCTCCACCGATAGCCCAAAACAGATATTTCAAAACAAATATTTAAATAATTAAATTCCAAAAATTTTGATAAATAAAATTTATTCCACATCTCATCAAATATGAACAACTACACTAATTTTCATATCACAATCACGTCCGGTAACCTCTCAAGATTCATTTCTAACCGTGTCGGTTTTATACCAACAGATACGTCAAGCAAAATAATATCGTTAATGCCCAAGAAAATATCATTTTCTTTCCAAACTTATTCTCCAAGAATTATTCAACTATGACATCCTATTTTGATCAAAAGCCCTCCAAATTAAATACAATTCCTTTGTTTTCTTTAAAAATGCTCTTTTGGTCACAAACCGGTAAAAATTTCAAAACCAATCAAATTGAAGTCCGTTTTTATTCAAATTTAAAACATAGCTCTTTCATAACCTTACAAACATAGTCCAAGTTTACACTTTTGTAATTTGGGTATCGACTCTTTATTTTTCTCAAAATTTCCCTTTTAAGCAAATAAATCAAGAATTTTCTAAAAATTCTAATTAAATTATATGCAACTCTAAACTTCCTATAATCAAGTAAAAGTGCATAAAGAAGTGTAGAAAAAATCCCTACCTTAAGCCATGAAGCTTTTAAATTTTTCGGCAACAGAAATTAAAATTTTCTTGGAGCCAAACGATACCTTTTCCACCCTCTACGTTTTGATCCAAAGCACTTCAATTTACGACCCTAGTAGAACCGATCTGAGAGAATTTTTAAGACTTGTTGAGGATGCCATCTTCAGCGACTTAATTGTTGAAGAGATCCAATTGTCTACGCTGTTTACAGATGCCCTCTCAAGTGCAGATATAATTTCTTCAATTGTTCTTTGAGATAAGCATTTGTTAATGATATCCAACAGATGATAGGAGCTCTTTTCTCTCAAATGAGGTTGTTGAGAGAATTCATCAATAATTACAGAAATAACGGCTGGATCGTTTGCATTTACCTTGCATAGGGCTTCTTCTAACAAAGACAATCTGCTCTCCTACAGCTTGAATGTCGTTGGATGGCTCCACCTTGATCTTGACCTTGACTGCCTCAAACAGGACCTGAGGTGGCTCTATTAGTTCTTTGATAGCTTGGTTTCTACCAGACAGATCTACATTGGCTTGTACTACCTCGAGCACATCATGTTCTGATCTAGGCAGCTCAACCGATCGCTCGCCTCTAGGCTCCTCGACCATATTTGGCTGGGTCAACTCCTCCTCAACCATATTAGGCTGGGCCAACCCCTCCTCAACTATAGGAACATCAGTTTGAGAAGGCTCGAGGTAACCACTCTGCAGCTTTCTAGTGCTCATCTCCAAAGCACCTCCTTTTGATGTTATGGCTAACTCCTCAAAGTCTCTTACAACAGCATCTATGGCATGAAGAGCAATTTTCTTTCCATTTCATCAGCAAATTTAACAAAACCATATCCCTTTGAGCGCCCAGTATTTGGGTCAGTCAGGACCTTGGTACCTCTAACTAATGGATATTGAGTTCGAAAGGTCTCTTGCAACAAGTAATCTGTAACATCAGGTGCTAAATCTCCCACTGAGATAGAGTGCTCCGGCCCAGCATCAGGGTGTCTTTCTTCAATCCTTCAATGCCCTGAATGTAGACACAAACTCATCAAGATCTGCCATTGATTGCACCAACTCTTTTCTTATAGTAGACCACACCACATTTTCTCTGCAAACTCTCATCATTTTCCCACCGAAAGTGAGCAAACCCCAGCTGGAATGTAACCTCTCTCCTAATGTGAGAGAGAGATGTTACCCAAAAAGCAACCTAAGAGGGGGGGTGAATTAGGTTTCTACAAATTAAAATTAATAATACCCCAATAAAATTAACTACTAGTAAAACAAATTATTAACAAACACCATGATAAACTTAGCAGTAAATGATCAAGTAAAATAACAATGAAGTATAACTAACATACAGGGTAAATCAAATTATTAACACATGAATATTAGATAGCTATAACAGTAGTAGGAAACTAAAGAGATTAGGGAAGATGAGACAAACAGATTTATAGTGGTTCGGTTTCAACCAAGCCTACATCCACTCCTCAAGCTTCACTTGAGATTTTCTACTATCTTCTAGCTTCACAGGAGTGCTAGCAACCCCTTTACAAATGGAGCAATCCTCCACGAATTTTACATAGACTTCATAAGCCCAAACCCTTGCAAATCTTAGGTGATTCACAATTACTCTCAAGATTTCAAGAACACAGTGTTTGTAACACTTTTACAAGATGAAATGGTATTTTTGCTTTCAAAGAAAGCTTACAATAAATATCTCTCAAAGATAGATATATAAAATGAAGCTTTGATTTTTCTGTAAATCTCACACATGAAAGATGGGCTTAAAGCTATAAGGCTCAGTGTATAATTTCTGAGAATAGATGTGAGTTATTATAGATCAAAGAATATTTTCAGGTTTTTTTGTAACTTGTTTACATTAGAGGCTTTGGTATATATAATGAAAATTATAGCCGTTGTATTCATTTGAATTTATAGCCGTTTATGGCCGTTGTAGTCATTTGAATTTATAGCCGTTATACTTCCATCATTACCAATTTGAATATCTTCCATTTCATCATTACAAATTTGAATATTTTCCATTTGAACCTTTTGGCCTTTTGAACATTTATAGCCGTTTATAGCCGTTGTACTTTCATCATTACTAATTTGAATATCTTCCACTTGAACCTTTTGGCTCTTTTGGCCTGCTGCTGTGATAGGCTGTTTGAACCTTTGTTTTGGGCTGTTTGAACTCCTGATTTAACCAAATATTAAATACATTCTAACAACATTTAGGATAAAGGTTTAGGTGAGAAATAATGGGACAAAATAAATTTTGATTCTATTTTTCTCTTTCAAATAAATCATCAAAATAAATTTTGATTCTATTTTTCTCTTTCAAATAAATTAGCAAAATAAATTTTGATTAAAATATAATTAAATAAACCATCAAAATAAATTTTGGATTCCATTTCTCTTTCAAATAAATTAAAACATAATTAAATAAATCATCAAAATAAATAAGTATAACAAGAGATATATTATAAAAATCCTTTCCACTCAAATTTTTTTTTCTTAGCCTCTCTCTCAAATAATTTCCCACCAATCCTAAAACATTATCCTCATGCTGACCATACACACCAAACAATCACCACCATATTTTGTTTTTGTTTTTGTTATTTTATCTTATTTTATTTTATTTAGGTCTTTACAATTCTTGTAATTTGAGAAGGAAACTCCATGAATTTGCAGAATTGGAGCTCAAACTTGCATGTTTATAAAGTTATATTTCAACTCAAGAGTTGATTTATTTTTACATGGAACTTTGGTTTGATTTAAAGTCATGAGTTTTGTTTGAAGTTAAAAATTTCTCATTCAACATGTTTTTATGAATTTTGGGCTTTGAAATACATAGATTTGGAATTAGATTTTGAATAAGGTGAGTGCCAAAACTTGAACAAATTTTCGAACAATTTTGGCCCAGAATTGCACGTGCGGTAAGGAGCCCCACACATGCGAAACACAAGGTAGACCAAGCCGAGCATTCTGCTTTAATTTCACGTGCGGAGCGCATGTGCAGTGGTGGTTTCACACGAGCAGCTAGACCCTCCGCACGTGCGGTTTTTCAGGGTGGTCTTGAATTCATTTTCTTTATATTTTTCCAACTTCCAGGCCTTCATTTGCATGGTTTTCAAGTGTATTTCATATGCATTTGCATTTCATAAATATAAGAGAAATAAAAGAACAGATAGGAACAATTTAGGGAATAAGTAACGAATAGGCCGAGTAGATTATAAGCCGATTGAATAGATGAAATGGATTTTGAAAAGTTGTGCTTGAATATGTTTTGTAGGTTGCTCTGTCGAGGTGTCTCAACCGATCAAGCACTGTGAGTAACATTACTATAAAGATATGTTCATATGAAATATATTCGAAATGCTATTTGATACGTTATGTTTTTTGAAACGTTATTTTACTTAAGTGAATGAATCTCTGATTTTGAATCTATTATGGCATCCAAAGACAATCCCAAGTCATAGGGGACAGCATGTTAATGCGGGTCCATGACATACATGTGAATACGAGATATCGCTAACCACTTGACAAAGTGGTCTTCTGTTTGATAATCAATGTCTAGGGCCGATTACTCTAGTCGGATGACCCATTATTATGTTCTGATATGAGAATAATTGGGATATGATTTGTTTTATAATTATGGTATATTTGGAATTCGTTCACTAACTCCTTTACTTTAATGTTATTTACTGGGCTTTAGCTTACTATGTGTATTTATATGTATAGGAAGGAACCTCTTAGTCGAGCCTCCGTTTAAGCCATTGGAATTTTATTTTGGTGCCTAGAAGACCGTTGTCAAGTTTTTGATCTTGATGTGGAGTTTTTGGATATATGTATAAGTGTATATGAATGTGTTTGGTACAAAATGTTATATATATAATACATGGTGGGTAAATTAACGTTGTGTAACACCCTGAAATAATTACAATAAACCCACCTACAATATTATTAAATAACAACACGTGATAATATAATTATCTCCTATTAGTTCCAATTGCTTGTACAAAAGAGTAACATATGCGGGTATATATTCACAAGCCTAACCTTGAATCTATAGCATATATTACATAACAGAGAAATAGAATGAAAGTTAAACAAATAAGAAATGCCCTAAAGACTTATAGTTTTCCAAGACAATGCTTGGTTACAACAAAATAAATTTAAATCCAACACCGTTAAAGCCCTTGGCTTGTACAAAAATTAATACAACAAACAAACAAAATGAAGCTATTGCTCCAAATCCTCCCAAGCTATAGCCTTGGCGGAGGTATATCATCAGCACCTGAAAATGGTTTTCCCACATGGGGTGAGTCAAAACCCAGTAGAAATGATCCAATACAATATATGAATCTTAACAAAGATATAAAGTGAATGCATATGCAATTTTGATACCATGGATCAAGTCCAAGTCCAACTAAAGCAAATTTTGGATGGGAAAAAGTTCTTGATTGTTTTAGATGATTTTTGGAACAAAAAACATAGTGATTGGAGCAGTTTGAAGAATCCTTTCTGAAAAATCTAGAAACCCTAGATGTTGATTTGTGATTATGTATCAATTTTAAGCAAAATATAACAATCCCAATCAAACAATCAAGAGAAAGAGACACAAAGATTTTACGTGGAAAAACCACAATTGGACACCTTCCAATTGTGATAAAAAAAACCACAGGCAACTGCCACAAGACAATCCACTAAGAAGATTTAAAGAAATTACACAAGTATCACTCTCAATTATCTAGCGAATCCACAACGCCTAATTGAACCAACCTCTATGTGCCTCTTCCAACCCCATCTTCACCACGGAATTGTCTTTCTGATGAGCCACTCCGGATTCCACCAAAGCTTGTGCTCGAATTCTTCAGAATCCACAACTGAAGAACAACTCTCTCTTTTGTGTATAACAAACAAACCTTTGATGTACTCTCTTTAAACCATGAGTTGAATACTCAATAAAAACATCAAAGAAAACTTAAAAAAATATCTCCAGATATAACCCTTAAGAACCAAAAAGAAGATTTGGAGAGATTCAATGAATGAATCAATGAATAGCCTAGACTTGGGAGAAACCCAACTATTTATAGAAAACCAAAACAATCCTAATTGGGAAAGAAAACCAACTTCTTGTAGAAAACCAACTTCTTGCAGAAAACCAACTTCTTACAGAACTCCAAAGTAATCCTGTTTTTGAAGGAAACCAACTTCTTAAAGAACTCTTGTTACAACCTTGGTTTTGATCCATGAAATTTGACAACAAAAGGTCCTAACAATCTCCCACTTTGTCAAATCCTGGATAAAACCAATCTAAAACAAATTTTCTAACAAAATCTCTCAAGCAGCACCACTAACTATGAACCAACACTCAAATCCATGCTCTTGAACAATTATCCTGAAATAAAATAACCACACACAAGCCAACCAAAATATGTGAGACTGGATTAAATAAACAAAATATAAATCAATCCATAAACAAAATACTAACAATCCAACTGTACCAAAGAAGGATATAAGCAAAAGTAAAAACACTGTACCATCAACCAAACTACTGTACCATCAATATACATCAAACACTGGTAATGATGAACTAAACTCTCCCTCATTAAAAACAACCACAAACACTGAAAACAGTGAACAAATAATATGGTGGAGCAAGCAAGGAATTTCAGATTTATACCATAAAACACACAAGACTATCCAAGAAGCACAATTACTTGAAAACACAATGTGCACAGTCTGTAGAAGATTCCTCATGAAAGAAAGTGATGCATTATGTGAAAAGCATAGATCCCATGAGAAAAGTGTGTGTGTGACTCTTGGAGTTCGACAAACACTAGATTCAAATCCTAGTAGTGATATGAAAATTTGAACATCCGACAAGAGAATCTCAGCACAACTGAGGAAAGTCAAACCACTAGGAATCAAGGGGTATTTGGTGAGTAAAGGCGGAGGCTCCCTCTCAATGAATGAATCCTTTAATTTTTTTTCCTTTTTTTTTCACATCTTTTTCTTTTTCTTTTGCATATTTTCTTCTTTTCTTTTCTTTTCTTTTTCTTTTTGCACACTCATTAGCGGTGACATGCTCAAGAGTATGGAAACCAACCAGAAGCATGGATATAATAAGGATAGCCTGGTTGGTGACTCTGAGGTAGTCTTTTCCTCATGCCTGGACTACAAAGAATAGAGGGGAAAGCCATGGAGATGCAAAAAGATGGAAGGTGGTTAAGAGACTCAACATCACCCATGATATGCTAGTATAGGTCAATTCCTCTAGAAAAGCAAAAGATACAATGTCAGAAGTCCATAAAAAATAATCACTAAGGCGGAAGACTCCCATATTTGCTAATCCAAGAGTGTGTACAGAATGAGACATACTAATCAAAAAACACACTCTCCAAAATGAGTAATGACCACAGAAAGCACACATATATTAACATGTAATGGTTATTCTCATCAATTCCAATATGCACCAAAGACATCTCACAAATTTCAAGCTTGCAAAACCATACTAAGAAAATCTTTTAGGGTTTTTATTTTTTTTTTAAAACAAAGCAAGACAAAAAACGAATATGCACACAAATCAAACAAGATCTCGTTCTAAAAGAATTTTTAAAAAAAAAAAAATAGAACGACCCGCTCTGATACCAATTGAAAAATCTAGAAACCCTAGATGTTGATTTGTGATTATGTATCAATTTTAAGCAAAATATAACAATCCCAATCAAACAATCAAGAGAAAGAGACACAAAGATTTTACGTGGAAAAGCCACAATTGGACACCTTCCAATTGTGATCAAAAAAACCACGGGCAACTGCCACAAGACAATCCACTAAGAAGATTTAAAGGAATTATACAGGTATCACTCTCAATTATCTAGCGAATCCACAACGCCTAATTGAACCAACCTCTATGTGCCTCTTCTAACCCCATCTTCACCACGGAATTGTCTTTCTGATGAGCCACTCCGGATTCCACCAAAGCTTCAGGCTCGAATTCTTCAGAATCCACAACTGAAGAACAACTCTCTCTTTTGTGTATAACAAACAAACCTTTGATGTACTCTCTTTAAACCATGAGTTGAATACTCAATAAAAACATCAAAGAAAACTTAAAAAAATATCTCCAGATATAACCCTTAAGAACCAAAAAGAAGATCTGGAGAGATTCAATGAATGAATCAATGAATAGCCTAGACTTGGGAGAAATCCAACTATTTATAGAAAACCAAAACAATCCTAATTGGGAAAGAAAACCAACTTCTTGTAGAAAACCAACTTCTTGCAGAACTCCAAAGTAATCCTGTTTCTGAAGGAAACCAACTTCTTAAAGAACTCTTGTTACAACCTTGGTTTTGATCTATGGAATTTGACAACAAAAGGTCCTAACACTTTCAACGATGGAGCCCGAAGAAGTAAAGTCATGGTAACAACATGTAACACAGATGTTGCGTTGATGCTAGAACTGTGAAATATCATCACTTGAAACAATTATCAATGGATGATTGTTGGTCAGTGTTTGCACAAAATGCATTTGAGAACACAATTATGGAGGCAAGCCTGAATTTGGTTTCAATTGGTAGGAAAATAGTTGAGAAATGTGAAGGCTTGCCTTTGGCTGCTAGGAGACTTGGTGGCCTTTTACAGTGTAAACTACGAGACGATGAATGGGAAGATGTATTGCATAGTAAAATGTGGGAGTTATCAGATCAAGAAAGTGACATTCTTTTGGCTTTGAGGTTAAGCTACCATCACCTCCCTTCACATTTGAAGAAGTGTTTTGCATACTGTTCAATACTGCCCAAGAATTTCATATATCGTGAAAAGGCAATTGTTTTATTGTGGATGGCTGAAGGCTTCATTCAAGAACCAGCAGAAAAAGGAAAGAAGCAAATGGAAGATCTCGGGCTTGAGTACTTTCGTGAATTGTTCTCGAGGTCATTTTTTCAACCATCAACTAGTGGTGAAAGCTCAGAATTTGTGATGCATGACCTCATCAATGATCTCGCTCAGTTTGTTGTAGGAAAAATTTGTTTTAGGTTGGAGGATAAGTCGAAAGTTAACAAGCAGTACAAAAATCTCCGTGAGGCTCGCCACTCACACTGCAGGAATTTTCAGAATTCGCGACGTTTAAAAAACGCCACTATAAGCCTTAAAAACGCCGTTAAAGTCTAAAGTGACGTTTATAACTTTCGTCGCAGATACGGCCGCCGTCTTAGGTATATGACGTTTATTAAACGTCGCTAATGACTTTAGCCGGCGTTTTTTTAAAACGCCGTAAATTCTCATACATCCGTTATCTAAAAACCGTCACAGTTAATGCTGACGTCATATGACGACACTTAGTGACGTTTTTTCAAAAACGCCATTTTTTCTCTTTTTTTTTTCTTTTTTTTTTTTTTAAACAAAATGCACTGCTATTTATAGAAAGAAAAAAATTTAAATAAATTTCATTGCACTAAATCTGCAAAATAATGCTTCTCAAAAAAAAAAAAAAAAATTTGCAAAATAAGTATTCAATTGTCAAATTGCGTTATTAGCTAAATAAGGTCAACTCTGAAAGGGCAAGGATTCTATACAGAAGCACATAAATGAAAATAAACTAAAAATAAACCAAACAAATTTAATTCCTCTTCCAGGTGGCTACAATTTTACATTTGACAAACAATATAAAAAAAATTATAACATTTCCTACCTATTTATATTCAAGCACAAACCATACCCCAAAAAAATGTTAATAAAACCATCAAAATATTGGATAACTCATTCATGGACCAATGCTTATTTCAAGGAACAAGCTGGCCAATAATCCTACAAAAAAAAACACTAGAATCAGTCATAAAAAAATAGAGAAACTAACCCAAAAATAAAATAAAATAAAATAAAAAGTTAACAAATTATAATCATTGCCAATAATAGAGTCAGCAAAAAATTAGCACCACAATCACAATCCAAGTTCAAAACTCTCACCACCACCTGCAAGCACCCACATTCAAAAAACTTCACATTCATCAAATAAATATAACTCATAAGAGAGATTACGGACAGTTCGAGTATGGAGAGCACCACCTAAACTTGTTATAAGGTAAAAAAAAATGTTTTTAATGCAAGAACATATTAATTATGTAGAAACAATAAATAATAAAATGAAGTATATAATTAGAGGCACATTAATTACTTGTGAAGATCAATTCCAGCCTTCTTAGAGGCACTAACAATGCAACTATATAATTAGAAAAGCCTAATAATGTATTTAGCAAACTAATAAAATAAATTCTCATCAATTTGCAACATATAAAGGGAATGGAAGGCTATATCACCATGAAGCTCAGGATGGCATACAGGAGGAAGTTGCCTTCCAACTAAAATTTCTCCATCTAGAGAGAACATATATGCCTCAGTAGATATCAATTCAAGAAAACAATACAGTTAAATTTTTGCCCTTTCAAAATGGGGCATATATCAGAGATAAATTCTTCAAACTAGCAAAATAAATATTAATTTATTACTAAAATCTGTTGCACCCTCCGGTTTGTCATCATGTTCCTCATTATTGATTTCAACTGATTCATACTATGATGATCCAAACAAAAATTAACGAGTAGGACCATAAAGAAAGAACAAAGCATATTGACAACGAGATATAATAATAACAATAATAATAATAATAATATAATAAGAGGAAAAAAAAAAAAAGCACACTCAGGAAAGGAATGCTTGGAAGCACAATAGAATGCTTTGAAGTTATCAATGCAACAATGCTCCACTATTTTTGTTCTCCCATTTCCTGGTTAGATGCATGTTCAATTTAGTCGATCCTAGCAATAAATCTGGAAAATATGCTTGGCACAAGCTATGGTGCAAATGGTTCCCATTTATATTATTTTGGCACATTCAGATATTAAAGCTACGAGCCATTTAGAGGCCAACCCACTAGGTTGGTGCCTAGCAGCCTAAAGTCTACAAACATTCAGTAAATTTAAAATAGGGAGGGGCCCAGACTTGGGCCCAACAATGGGCTGTGGCTGTTTCAACATCCTAGTTCCTCTATACCCTCAAACGACCTACGAATAGCTCATCACAAACTATTTACACCATCAATGCAAAAGAGCTGACCCAAGCCTTCTTTCTTCCCTTCCAACTCTCCTAAGGAAAATCAAATGCACCCCAAACAAAACTATGTGGTTGTTTCAACATCCCTAGTTCTTCTATGCCCCCAAAGGATCTATGACTCAGCTCATCACAAACAATTTAAATCATCAATGCAAAAGAGCTAACCCAAGCCTTCTTTCTTCTCTTCCAACACTCCTACGAAAAATCCAATGCACCCCAAACAAAACCAAGCAAGTCCCAAACTCTCTGGCCACTAGGCAATGAATGAGAAGATTAACAGGTCTCTATCTTACTTGCACGCACACCAATTAACCAAAATGTGACAACTGTGAATCAAATCGTCAATAAGCCATAGCTACCCATGCATTGTTGACCCAAAAAAAAAAAAATTTCCACCTTAGACAGTATCTTTTTAACCTAATTCAGGAAAATTCTCAAGGGACAAAAGGCTTCATAAAATTTTCACAAATCACAGTGCAACTGATAAAATCCAAAAGTACAGCATCAAAACAAGAAAATAACCACCGGGCCGATAGTCAGACCGTTGAGTTCCTAGTAAACCCTAGGTTGGGGGTCCAATCACCATATCATGCTATGCTTTAAGTTCTTTAAACTAATCCCCCTCCCCCCCAAATAAAACAAAAGAAAAATAACGTAGCCATGCATGTTCTATGTAAAGAAAATGGTACAATCAGATTTATCCTTAATCATGGCTTGAGAGTTAGCACATGGCCCTCATTTGTTAACAACATAAAAGCCTAGGTAGATTCATCACAGGAATGGTGTAATGCTTCATATGCAAATCTGCTACCATCAGAAATAAAAAAGACAAAACAAGAAACATACAAACAGATGCCACAATGTTTCTTCCATCAAGTGCTAGTCTGGCACCGCTATCAATACCATTCTGAATTAATCTGCATACATGCTCTTTTGCCTGTGGATATAGCAGAAAACCCAAGCAATATAAAAATTTAAGGTAAACAAGAAGTGGTCAGAGTACAGACTCATAGAGCCAAAAAACACACAGAACATATTATTTTTTTAATCATGAACATTACAAAAAGTATCAAGATCATAATTGTTAGAAGTAGATGCATTTAATTTTATCATCTTCTCAACATTGATAATGTGGATATATGATTAAAACATTTAACAAAAATGCTAGAGACCCCAAAAATTCTACCAAAAGTTTTACCAAATGTCTCACATGGGTGTGAGACCCACATGGGACCCACATTGTGTGGATCCCACACCCATGCGAGACATTTAGTAAAAACGTTGGTAAAATTTTTGGGGTCTTTAGCATTAATCAACATTTAAACTATGTATCAACCTGTTTGCTAATCACAGGACCAAGGTCTGCATCTGGTTGTTCGGCCCAAAGATTTTCTTTAAGTGATTTAGCACGCCCACTAGTTTATCCTCCTAAAAGGAAATAACAGAGCTCAGGGTTATTCTCGATGCATCTCATTTCCAAAGATGAAACCGAAATTAAGTACTCCCATCATCCTTATCAAGTTTCTATTCAAAACTAGATACTTCAACCAATAGCATATGTGATATTGCAAGAAGTGAATTTGCACTAATCAATTTCAACTTTTACGCTTAAATAGAGTTCAAGATTTTAGGCAAATTAATCTTAATGGGAAGAGA